>OZ004603.1:25503471-26703471 GCA_963924605.1 Malthinus seriepunctatus | reverse complement strand
ATAAATGTGTGAAAGAGTTAAGAGTAGTAAAGTTAATATCAGAAGTGGGATAAAAATATAGAAAAGGTCGAAAGAGATTTAAACATTGCAGCGAACAAGACAACCAACATTAGTGCATTTGAATGTATTTACGAGTTCACACCACGTTTTGAAGGGGCACAGATGGAAATACTTGCATAGTATACATTCATAGCGATATTATAGGTCCAACTGGTCTGGTCTATCTCTACGCTAAGCGGAAGAAACACGAACCATTATTTTGTAATATTTCAACAATCAAACTCCTTAGTTATGCATGAAAAATAAGTAAAAACTTACCTCCAACTCGGTGACGCAATCCAAAGTTAACTTGTGCGCAAACTTTTCGAGTATTATTATTTTAAAATTTCTAATATCTTTTTTAATAAATAAAAAATCTAACGTATTTTCAAGTCGACACACATATGAATTGACATTCTCTATATTCTGGCGCATTGGCAGGGTTCTAGGTGCCACGGTTTGTAAAATATCAGTGCCGGTGGACCGTCTCTCCTACTGGTCCATCTCTCCCCCACTTATCCTATATTGATGATATCGAGCATCTCATTAGACGCCTCAATGACAATGGCTTTTACACCATAGGATATGCAGACGACATAACAATTCTGCAAACAGGTAAATTTGAAAGCACCCTGTGCGACAGACTAAGGGAAGCTCTTAAAATAACAGAAGAATGGTGTCTAGAACAATCCCTGACTGTAAATCCAAAGAAAACGGAGTTAGTTCTCTTCACTAGAAAAAGAAAGTTAGGCAAAATGATCTTGCCGTTCTTAAACGGAACTTCTCTAACTCTCGCAAGCGAGGTGAAGTATTTGTGCATTACTTTAGACCAAAAGCTCAATTGGGGAAGCCATATTAGAAACAAATTACATAAAGCAAATCTGGCATTTTGTCAGTGTCGTAGAGCAATGGGCAAGACATGGAGTATTTCTACAAAAGTCTCCCTCTGGCTCTACACCGCCATCATTAGACCCATCATTTGCTATGGAGCTCTCATCTAGTGGCCCAAAACCAGACAGATAACTATAAAATCTCTATTAGAGAAAACTCAAAGACTCTTTTGCTTTACGATAACGGGAGCCACACCCATCGCAGCTCTGGAGGCACTGCTCTGCCTCCCTTAACTGGACATACTTGTGCAGGAGATGGCAATTAGAGCCGTCCTTCGACTGCGAGGATGGAGACTGTGTCCATTAGATATGGAATCTACGGACACGCCAAAATCAGATGCAGACCGTAAGTATCACTCCTAAATATATATTCAATGGGAAATTTATAATTCTGCTGAATCCAACAGAGACCATCGAAGCAGATATTTCAATATTTACTGATGAGTCAAAGTGTGTATTCATCCGAGCTCGCCCTCGAAAACAGTTTATCGCTGGGCAAATATGCTTCGGTTTTTCAAACCGAACTGATAGGTATATTACACAATACACAGCGCTAACATAATCCTATATAGGAAAATACACAATAAAAGTATATCAATATTTTGATATCATGGGACAGCAAAGCTGCTCTGCAAGCTCTAAACACTTGCAAGATAACCTCCGGCCTCCTTTTGGAATGCGTGGAGACGCTGAACCAAATATCCAAAGATAATGGTCTTAGTCTTAGCTGGATCAAAGGAGATCAAGGAAATTAAAATAACGAAAAAGCTGGCCTTTAAGAAAGGCTCAAAAAGTCTTCCCTGTGACCCTGAACCAATCATAAAACCGGCCCTAAAAACTGTCGATGCCCTCCTTAAAAATCATACTCATCTAATACACACTACAAGATGGGCAAATAATGCAAGCTATCGCCAGAGCAAAAACTCCATACCAGCTCCCTCCAAAAAGTTTGCAAACTACTGTCTAAAGCAGCTGTCCCGAGTTAATCTACGAACAATTGCAAGAACACTGTCGGCTAAATAAGCATATTCACACACTGGGAGTAGTAGATAATTCCAGATGTCGAGCATGCGATTACGAAGACGAGACAGCTGAACACGTGCTTTGTCAGACTTCTGGCTCGATATGGCCAGAATAAGCGCCACTCCTCCCGCCACAGAGTTCTGGAGTACATCCTAAAAGTGGGATGGCTTGGGACTAGATGGGCATGGAGAGGCTGCATTGGAGGATGTACAATGCTCAAACAAGTGGCCTAAGTACTGGGAGCTTTCTCCCCCTCCACTAATAATCCAGAATCCAGATATCGAGCATCTGTTGAGTTTTAATGTACCTATTTAAGTTCGACTCATAGTGTAGTCAACGAACCAAAATTTATCCTTCGATTTTCGGAATTTTTTTGTAACAGCAATTTTTTTTCTTAATCGGTCGAAACCATTCCTGTAAGTTTGTATATAAAATGTCTGAACCCAATTTTGACGGAAAGGCACTTATTCTTCGACTTTAGCGTAAAATTTTGACTTTTTCAAGTCTCCGTTTCACTATTTTTTGAATAACTTCGCTTGTATTGGTCGGATCGGGACCAAAAAATTTTTATTTTGTTTGTAAGGAATCCCTCTTTAAAACTGCCTAGGTTAGAATAGTTTATATTAATTTCCTAACCTAAAAAAAATTCAAAACTGCCGTCATTGGTGGGTCATAGTTTTTTTTATAGAGAACTTGAGTAATAATTAATGTTATTGGTATGAAACTTTAAGAAGGGTTGTAGTTGTTATAGTAACAAATCCATATTGCAAGTTGGGTCCAAAAATATTCAAAACAACGGCTAAAATTTGCATTTTGGTTCAAACTTTCTTTTTCATATTTGTTGTGAGCAATTGGTGGTATCGTAATAATTCTTCCCTTGAAATGTAAGAAATTTAATGCTCTTTCAAATGAAAATAAAGACAATAACATTAAACCACTTTTTCTTCCGATTTCATTGAAATGAAAAATAAAATTTTTCAACAATTTGCCCACAAAACCAATTTTGGTTCGTTGACTACACTATATATAATTGGGTTAAATATGGGGTTAATATGGGTTAAATAGGAATAATTGGTTAAAATGGAAAAATAACCTTTTTGAGATTTATGGTCGATACTTAGGGCTATTTGATATGGACTAAATATCATACTAACTGTTAGTAACTGAATCAATTAAAGGCGCAAAAGCACGGGAATCTAAACTTTAACGTCGTGCGTAGAAAGTTCGAAGCACGACCGTGCACGACGTTAAAGCTTAGATTCCCGTGCTTTTGCTTCTTGAGTTGATTCAGTTACTAACAGTTAGTATGATATTTAGTCCATGTCAAATAGCCCTTAGAACTGGTCAAGTAATTACCTGCTTTGAAAGTTTGAAGAGACACATGGTTGGTTTTAAGGGACGCATCCTCAAATTGTTAAATGAAAATAATTTTTGCCAAAAAACAAGTTTGTAGAAAACAATTATACTAAAAAATAGGAAGTTGTAAACAAATTGACTAATTACTAAACAATTCTAATTCTAATTGAAAACGTATAGTTTTCAATTATTTTTTCTTGTTATTTAAACAAGGCGCCTTGATTTAAAATTAATATTATTAATTCATGAAACGTGTTTTTCTAATTATTTAGAGGTAGGCAATAGTATTTTTATTTGATGGAATCTTTAAAACAGCTAGATAACGTTGAATGAAAATTGCATTTTTCAGAGTTCAGTCCTAATCCTAATGTAAGCAATCACCATTCAGCATCTCTTTTGAATGCTTGGTACTCTTTCTTTAGAATTAATCAATGTCAATTGATTACTTGATTAATTTATGCAGTTTAATGCAGTTTTAATGCTACAATTACTTTTTAAAAAGTGACTCCTCTTTTCTTGTAATTTCATAACTCTCAATCACACGACAGTGAGGCGTTACTAAGTAAAGTAGTAATTTATTCCAATTCTAAAAAAACTCGTCTCGTGTGAATTAATATCAACTAAGTATCGAGAAAAATGGAAGAAATTGAAAATTTGAAAACTAAAAATATTTTTAATACGTTAATCGTTGGTTTTGTTTTTATAGTTTTTGCGTGGTGTGTTCAGTATCATTGGAGAAGAAGAAGATTGTATAAAATGGCACTACAGACCAAAGGTCCCAAACCGTGGCCAATTATTGGTCATGGATTCTATTTTATGGGTTCTAATACAGGTGAGTTTTTAATTTTACTTAGGGTGAGCGCAAATTAAAAGCGTAGAGTAGAGAGTTTACATAGAGTTGTTTGAAATTTCAGCTAGAATCATATGTCCCTACAAGGGTGCAATATGCTCTATGCTCTCAGCTTTCAATTTGAGCACCCCTAAACCTTATGTTTTATGCTATGCTCTAGGCTCTGAGCTCGAAACTTTTAATTTCCGCACACCCTTAGTCTAAACAAATTAAAATTTGAAATTAGAAAAAATCCCAGAAACTATCAAACGTGCCAAAAGTGATAGTGATAAACTTTTCTTATAGAAAATTTTGTGATCTATAAATTTGATAATAGCTACTTTTGGCGAAAAATTAATAGTTTACGAGATATTTGTATTCTCTTGCATTTTCTTACTTTCACCCTCTATAAAATTTTTAGCAGGGGTCAGATCGTTGAGGACTTTTGAAACATTGTTTATAAAGGCAATATCAAGGTTCGAACAAAAAGCCAGCTTTCTAAGACTTTTCCGTGGTTACATCATAACTGCGTTTAATGTGACTGGGTTATCTATATTACTTTCCGATACCTTATGGTATTAAAGGAAAGTACAGTAATGTCCGCTTATAACGAACTTCAAGGGACCAATAAAATCAGATCGTTATATCCAAGGTTCGTTATAAGTGATAAAATAATAAAAACGCAGTTGTAGTAAATTAGTTGCAGTTGTAGTAAAAAAAGTTCGTTATAACCAAGAGTTCGCTACAACCGGGTTCGTTATAGGCGGACATTACTGTATTGTAATGGGGTAAAAAAAATTTTTTGAGATAACACCGGATATATGTATTTTGAGGTCCCCCGAGTCGATCTAGACCATTTTTAGAAAAAAGTCTGTGTGTGTGTATGTATGTGTGGATGTAGTTCCCCACGAAATCTCTGAAACGGCCGAACCGATTGACTTGAAATTTGGTATAGGGTCTTATCAGATAACGACGGAGTGCAGAAAGGAGTTTGTTCAAAATCGGTCCGCTAGGGGGCGTGCAACTAAGGAAATTTTGTGTTTTTTAAATGGAACTATATAATTTTTTTTAAATCATCCGATAGAGAACTTTTTTTTTTATTCAATGATATAAAATTTTTTAAAATTATTTTGTTTTTGAAAGAGTTTTTACGCAATTAAATATCTAATAATATTTGGCAGCTGACGTTTCTGACAATTGTCAAAAAATTTGACAGTTGTCAAAAAATTTGACATTTGTCAAAAAATTTTGACTTTTATTTATTTTTAATCAGTGATTATAAAAATGTTCAGTATTCTTTTGTTTTCTAACTGTTTTGGTCTTAAAATAATCAACTCAATCGGAAAGTCTTGTGTTGACACAACAGATATTTTTTAAAACAATTTTTAATTTATTTTCAGTTATATTGAAAAATGCAATTGAAATTTTTAAAAATTACGAATGTCCAGCTCCAGTATGGTTAGGAAATAGACTATTTTTTGCAATGAGCAAACCTGAACATTTGGAAGTAATTATGAACAGTCCGTACGCTCTGAAAAAGGAAAATTTATATAAACTCGCAGAGCCTGTATCTGGCTTAGGATTATTTACAGCTCCTGGTTAGTTACAAAAACTTTTTGTTCATTCTCATCTTTTATGAAATTCACAATTTTAGTTCCTCAATGGAAACGCCACAGGAAAATTATAATGCCCACTTTTAATCAAAAAATTTTGGACAGCTTTGTAGAAATATTTTCAGACCAAGCTACAATTTTGACAGAACAACTGGAAAAGGAAGCCGGAATGGGATTTTTTGACGTTTTTGATTACTTTAGCAAATTCTCGTTGGATGCAATTTGTGGTAAGAGTGAAATTAAAAAAAAAATTAAAAATTGAAAAGTCTCTTGTTATAGAAACTGCGATGGGAGTTACTGTAAATGCACAAACAACAAACTCAAAATTTATTAAGTGGACCAATAGGTAATTATGCAAATGTGAAAGCATATATACAGTGTGTTTTAAGATTAGGTGGGCCGGGCCAAAATTCATTATCTTTTAATAAAAAAGAGCAATAAATCTCGTATCCATCTTCTCTTTAAAGGGGCTTGACCTAAAAATAAAAGTTATAGTACTAGTACAGAAGAACAAATTTTCAAACAGCGCATCGCTGTGATTAAAAACTATAAAACTAGTTAGTTTAACGAAAAATACATTCAGATATAATTTGTAGCTTATAAAATTTTCTTCTGTTTTATTTTTCTTCCGTCCTGCTACAACCATATAACTAGTAAAAAAAGACTTTTAATTTTCAAAGCGCTGTAACTCGGTTAATATTTGTAGTAGAAGGCCTCCAATATAATCAAATAACTGAAAATTTTATAAGCTACAAAAAAGATAATAATAAATTTTTCGTGAAACTAAACAATTTTTGAGTTATTTGCCATTTTTATTCTGTAACAGTTTTTAAAAAAATTGTTGACCTACACGTTAAGTGTGTCAAAATTTTAGTTTTGAAAATAAAAATCACTATTATAAATGCACAAACAACAAATTCCAAATTTATTTAGTTGGTCAATGATGCAATTTTTATTTCTCAAATAAAAATTTTAGATAGTATATTAAAGTACAAGTGTCAAAAGGTGGCATATTGACGCACGAAGAGGCAAAGTTTGCAAACCGAGTGAAAGACGGTCTGTGACAGAAATAGTTTTTGTTATTTTAATTAAATCCAAAATTTTTGTATCTAGGTGTATGGAAATTGTCTTCAATCGTATGTTTACACTTTGGTATCACTTCGACTTTGTATTCAATTTAACGCCCCAATCCAAAGTTTTCTATCATTATGCGTCCAAGATAAAAGAATTTACTGGAAAAGTATTAAAAAAATTCAGTTATTTTTTGCAATTCCCAAGCCTTTGTTTTTTAGGTTGTTCAACAAAAAAGAGAAGCATATCAAGAAACTTTAGCTGCTAATAGAGAACGACCAGAAGCGTTACATGAAGAAGGTAATATTTTTAATTTTTTTAAATGATTTTCTTCTAAAATAATATATTTTAGTATTTACCAAAAGAAAAACTTTTTTGGAACAACTTATTGAACTTTCTGAGGGTGGAGAACATTTATCTGACGAACAGCTAAGAGATGAAGTTATTACTTTTTTGATTGCAGTAAGTTTAAGCTTCAGTTACAGATTTATCGAACTCAAATATTATTTTCAGGGAAGCGAAACAACTGCATCAGTTAACTCTTTCACTTTAATACTGTTGGGATTACATCCACACATACAAGTAAATTACCAATTGTTTTTTATTATCTGAATATTGATTGTAAATTTTAGGAAAAAGTTTATCAAGAAGTGATAGATTTGCTTGGTAAAGATCGACCGGTCGAAACCACCGATTTACCTCATCTTCAATATACTGAAATGGTAATTAAGGAGAGTATGAGAATTTTTCCAATTGGCCCAATGATTGTACGTTCAATCACTCGAGATATTAAATTAGATAATTGTATTATACCATCTGGAAGTTCTGTAGTTTTTGGTATAATCCATACCCATAGAGATCCAAAAATATGGCCAGAGCCGATGAAATTTGATCCATTACGTTTTTTGCCGGAAGAATGTGCTAAACGACATTCTTACAGTTACTTACCATTTTCAGGTGGACCTAGGAATTGTGTTGGTAATTTTTGAGACACTTTATTTATTGAGATAGTTAAAAAATTGTTTTAAGGGTTGAAATACGCCATGATGGCTATGAAAGCTGTAATTGCAACAATCGTCAGAAAATATGAAATAAGCACCAGTTATAAAAGCATAGAAGAGATTGGAATCAAAGCAGATCTTGTACTTAAACCTATCGATGGTTATGGTATCTCTATTAAAAAGAGAGAATAACGAATGACTTGTATTAAAAATAAATGTTGATAAACTTTGGAATGGTTTTAAAAGTAACATCATACCCTAAAAAAGTTGTATAAATTAAGAAAAGTACAAGATAGCTAGTTCTCGTTTGGTATCCGAATTTACCCGAATTTATTTTCTGTAATAAAAACAATAGGCTTTCATAAGAAAATAAGATGGCTAAACGTCGCGACGCTCGACGTCGATATGATAAAATGTCTAGTTTAGTATCGTTTGATAACTCTTTTAACCTCTTAAAAATTTTTTAGTATTTTTTTTCTAAAGTTTACCGGAAGGGTCAACCTCTGTTCTGAATTTGCACACTGACTCCACTCTGGATATTGTGGGAGGGCCCCAAAACTCTTAGTTACGCCACTGACTGCATATGCTACGCATTGACTACAGATGACTACCGTCAATTTTTGACAGCTCAATTTTTGTACATTGACTGCAGAGAGTGGATAACCCTTCGAGTTTACCATTTTCAAACTACAGTCGTAAAACTAAAATTGCCAATTTTTTGTCAGTAAAGTTTAGGTTTTCTAGGAAAGCGATGTTGTCAAATAGCGGCCGTAATATGACGGCCAATGACATAAATATTTATAAATCACTAAGTCCCTCGCGCTGTACCGCTTGAGTAATCACTAATTTTGAATCAAAGATGGCGGATTAGTTTGATAGGCCATTAAACAAGTAAATTTCTCTTTCCTCTTTCTTTTAACCATATAGTATGTAAACGAATACCGCAATTTAAAAAAAATAGATTAAAGATGGAACTCAGTTTTTATTAGATCTATTATCTATTTTATCAGATTTCCATTTTTTTTTCAAAATTTTATTGTATAAAATTCGGTTATTGAGACACAGGAATTCTAAAGGATAGCTCGTTATTACAACGTGTCCAGAATATTGTTTAGAGGTAAATGGGAGTCACTTTAAACATGTATTATGAAACTCTGGGAATATAGGAATTTATTTTACCGATAGTCAATTAGATATACAGTCCCACCAACTTTATCAGCAAGCTGAGGGAGCGTGGCCAGCGCTGTCATATATTTTGAAGTACACTACGAGTTAAAAGTATTTCAGTCGCTAAATTTGACTAGTAACTATCACAAAAATAGAATATAGGTTAATGTTAAGACAGTGAATTTAAAAAGTACAACTTATTGTTATTTTAAAAGGTTTTATAATAACAATAACCTAAAGTAGTTGTAGATACACGCTACTTTTAACTATGCCTGTATCTAACCTGAATTCTTGATTATAATTGGACGAATTAAATATTTCAAATAAAATTATTTTAGTTGACATATTTTCCGTAACGCAAAATTGGTTGGTGGAGCTTTATCACGCACTATTTAATTTTCTACTTATACTTTATTGTGATTGGTGCAAATTTCATATTGACATTTGCGACACAATCACAACACAGTTAAGTAACATGTCGCAATATATGAGGGAAGGGATGAAGTTGCTGTTTTCTGAACGTACCTTTAATATTAACGTTGTCAAATAGTCAAGCAATAGCATTGAATAAATAACCCTTGCTACTCTACCAGGAAAGAGTCAGTTAGCTAATAATATGGATCGCGATGGTTTTTTAAATATAGCGATTTCCGCTCAATTTCTCCAATAGAAATGGATGCTTATACCGCCACTTATAATGATAGATCATCACAGCCAATGATAATGTAAACTCGACAAAATGAATGAGTCATCCATAGCTTTCCAAAATGTCGCTTCCGTCGCATTTTCTCTTATAGCTAACCTTCCTTCCGGATCTTTATATTCTAAGGGTAATAGACGGTGACAATACTCCAATTTAAAATATTTTATTAGTTTCCATTGTTCCCTAATGCACTAGCGTCACTAGTTGCAATTTCTTGGATTGGTATGACCAGTAGATCTTTAGTGTTTTAAACTACGACAGATCAACGCAGACGACGCATTATACCGGGTGATTAGCACCAAACCTGGCCATAGGGCGACTTAACATTACGCATATTTCCAAAAATATATGAATTGCCATGAAATATATTTCTTTAAATCACACACTGACAGTTTAAAATTTTTAAACAATTTTCTATGATAAATGAAATCGCTATTGCCAGGTTTGGTAACCATGGCGCACCTTACCATGACAATTCATATATTTTTGGAAATATTCATAATGTTAAATTGCCCTATGGCCAGGTTTGGTGCTAATCACCCGGTATAATTTATTTATTTAAATTTTAGGAAAATAATCTAAATTTTTCATTCTGAACGGTTTTAAGAAGGAAATTGACATAAAAAAAAATATTGACATTAAAAAAAATATATAAAAATAAATTTGTTACAACTTTTCTTTGTGAAAATTCTTCAAGTTTTGCAAAAAATGGTAAAAAATCCAATAAATTATTCTCTCAACTTCAATCCAATTGGATAATCACCGACTGGTTCGAGTACCAAATCAGCTTTTAATTTAATATCTTCTATATCTTTGTAACTTGTTGTGATTTCATACTTTCTTACTATCGTCGCAATAACAGTTTTCATTGCCATGTAGGAGTTTAACTCGGGCATTTGAACTGCACGGACGAATTGCGGCGATAAGTAAGAGTGACCCGTGTGATAAACAAACATTTAAATGAACTTAAAAATTAATTTAATCTAAATTTAAAAATTATAAACAAATTTTTCTTATAAAATTACTTACTTAGTACCCCCGGGAGGGGGAACATATAAAATGAACAGTGCGGCTACCAAGCGTAAAAGCGATGAGCTATCACCACCAATTAATGAGGTGCAAAAAAGATATCACTGGGTTCCATCAACACTGTTGGAACAAAACAAGTATTATATACCAGATCACTTAGAACCATCTATTTCAACTCAAAATTCCGAAATTAATGATATACGATCCCAACCTACGTTAAAACCAAAGAAAATACCGCCCATATACCTACATGGAGCGGTAAATCATAAAGAGGTGATCACGGATATCGGTGGATTATGCAAGGGTGAGTTCTTTACCACCTATTCACCCACATCACTAAAAATTAATGTGCAAACAGAAGATGATTATAGAATACTTACTAAACATTATCAAACAAACAACATCCAATTTCATACTTATCAAAATCCCAATAGCAAACCACTCTCGGTAGCAATAAAAAATGTTCCTCCATCATTATCAGAAGAGGAACTTTTAGAGGAACTAAAAACTCATAATTTACCTATACTAAAATTGACAAGGCTGTTAAACCGCGATAAGATGCCGATGCCGGTGTGCATAGTTGATTTGACCGTTGGTGAACAGGCCTCTGATGAACAGTAGAACCTAGAAGAAAATCTAAAAATACACCTCAATGTTATAAGATGCCAGCGCTTCGGCCACACTAAAAATTATTGTACACTTGAATACAGATGTGTTAAATGCTTAGGTACTCATAAATACACAGAATGTAAAAAAACACCAAATCAGCCTCCGCTATGTGTCAATTGTGGGCAAGAGCATCCAGCTAATTTTAATGGCTGCAAAGCCTATATTGAAGCCACCAATGCTCAACATAAAAAACAACGATCACAACCACCAACAACTTATTTAAGTCAAACCAACATCAGAGAAAATCCTACACCAAGCCCTCAAAACCGAACTTACGCAGGCGCAACTAAAAATACACAATCTTCGAATACCTCATCTTTTAATAACAATACCTGGGACTTAAATAATTCCTCATCTCTTATAAACTCAATCCTTTCCGCTCTTATGAATCTAATTCAACCCCACCTACAACAAATTAAACAATTTCTTCTAACCAATATCCTCCCAATTTTTCTCCATGGACCATAGTCATAGAACCTTAAAAAACATATAAATCCCAAATTGGAATGCAAACGGTATCAAAGGACAGCGATCACTTTTTATAGCCTTCGTAGCAACAAATAATATAGACATAGCTTGCATAACTGAAACCCATCTAGTGAGAAATGAAATATTTAAAGTACCCGGCTACCAAATATACCGCACTGACAGAGAAACTCAACACGCTTCTGGTGGCGTAGCGATTCTAATCAGACGACATATAATTCATTACGAGTCAGCAAAATCCAACTGCGTGAACCTTGAAACAGTATCAATAAAATGTAAATTGAATGTGTAACATAATGTAACGTATTATGTTGAATAAAGCCAGTCACTAAGTAACCGGCGTTATGAGTAGACCACGGAGACCACGTTATTACATGGTGGCAGCGGTTTAAAAAGAAAACCAAAGATAAATCATTTACGGTACAAGGTTAGTGAAAATTTCAAAGTTAAGTAAAATAATTAGTGATAATGGAAACAAATCTAATAAGTGCACCGGAGAAAATGAGTTTTGACGGAAATGTCTCCAGTAAATGGGAAAAATACAAACAAAAGTTTCTTATATACCTTGAAGCTAGTGAAAAGAATAGAAAACCGGACAAATTAAAGATCGCTTTACTTCTTAATCTGATGGGAGATGAAGCATTGGATATCTTTAATACATTTAAATACGTGGGAGTGGAGAGTGCCGAAGAGTTTGACGTAGTTTTACAAAAATTCGACGAATATTGCCAACCGCGGAAAAATGTAGTGTTCGATAGATTTCTATTTTTCTCTAGAATACAAGAACCGGCGGAACCGGTAGACAAATATGTCACTGAACTAAAAAAGCTGGCGGGTCCCTGTGAATTCGGAGACCAGCAAGAGGCGCTGATCAGAGATAGATTAGTTTTAGGGTGCAGTGATAAGCGGGTCCAAGAAAGATTGTTAAGAGAGCCTAACTTAAAGTTAAGAAAAGCCCTCGATTTCTGCCGTGCAAGCGAGGAGAGCAAGCGGCTGGTCGAAGAAATCCAAGGCACGAGCGGTGGTGGCGAAGTAAATGCCATTAGAAGACCATCAAAATCGACGAGAAAGGGTAGTGGAAAACAAGAGGTCGGTGGTAGTGCGACATGCAGGAGTTGTGGACTCGTTCACACAAGTGACGTGAAGTGCCCAGCGCGGGGAAAATTCTGCTTAAAGTGTAAGAAGAAGAACCATTTTGCGAAGATGTGCAAAAACTCAAAAAGTGTGAAAGAGGTCCAACAAGAATCGACGGAAGAATCGGAGGAAGATGATGAAGAACTAACCGTTTGGAGCTTAAGAGCAGAACCAAAGAAAGTAAAGGTGATAGCATGGAAGGAAAAGTTTCACGTAAGTGGAAAAAATGTTAGTTTTAAAATTGATACAGGGTCGGAGGTTAATATAATTCCAAAAAATATTTACGATAACTTGCCAGACAAGCAGAAGCTGACGCCTACATCAACAAAGCTAACATCGTATTCAGGTCATGTTATTAAAACTTTTGGGAAGTGCAATTTAAAATGTAATTTTAAAGGAGTAAAGAAACGGGTCAATTTCTTTGTAACGAACGATAACACCGAAGCGATTCTAGGACTAGGTGACGCAGCAGCCTTCGGTTTAACTCTCAATAACAACATTCATTGTGTAGGTAAAGATACAGCGACAGAAATAATAAACAATTATTCAGAGGTTTTTGCTGACAAACCGTCTCGTATAAAATGCAAACCGTATCACATAAGTTTAAAAGATAATGCAGTGGCGTCGATTTCACCAGCACGTAGGGTACCGATTGCGTTAAAATCAAAATTAAAATTAGAGTTAGAAAACATGGTTAAAAATGAAATTTTAGAGGTGGTTAATGAACCAACGGATTGGGTTCACCCTATTGTAATAGTTTCAAAACCGAACGGTTCGATTAGGGTATGCATGGACCCAAGACCACTGAATAAACACATAAAGAGGGAACATTATGCGCTTCCCACAGTAGAAAGTGTCCTATCCGAATTACACGGAGCTAAGTATTTCACGGTGCTAGACGCGACGACAGCGTTTTTACAAGTACCAATAGACGAGACAAGTTCAAATTTATGTACAATAGCCACACCATTTGGTAGATACAAATATAAAACTATGCCTTACGGTATAAACAGTGCACCGGAAGTGTTGTACCAGAAGATGATTAACAATGTATTTGAGGGGCTAGAAGGGGTCATACCTTACATAGACGATGTATTAATTTACGGAAAAACGTTAGAAGAACATAACTCCAGATTGCGTCAAGCACTGGAAAAAGCAAAAAAGTACCAAGTCAGGTTCAGTAAAAAGAAGCGACAATTAGCAAAACAAAAAGTTAAATTTCTAGGACATGAGATTTCAGAAGATGGAATTTCTATCGAAAGTTCTAAATTACAGGCAATTGAGGCTTTAACAAGTCCCAGCAATAAAAAAGACGTACAACGAGTTTTGGGAATGATAAACTACTTAGGGAAATTTGTGCCCAATTTAGCACAACACACCAAAGTAATGAGAGATTTACTAAATAACAAAAATGATGTCATTTGGGGCGAAAACGAAGAAAAATGCTTTAAAGATTTAAAGACACTAATAAGTAAAGCTCCAGTATTAAAGTTTTACGACAATAAAAAAGAATTATGTATATCTGTAGATGCAAGTAGCTATGGTTTGGGAGCTGTGGCCTTACAAGAAAGCCAGCCTATAGGATATTGCTCAACATCGTTAAACGAAACACAACAAAAGTATGCTCAAATAGAAAAAGAGCTTCTAGCAATTTTACATGGACTAACGAGATTTCATATTTATACGTACGGGCGGGAAGTATTAGTTCAAACAGATCATAAACCATTGTTGAATATAGTGAATAAAGGTATGGAGCTCCTGTCTCCACGTATACAAAGGATGATACTAAAATTGATGAGATATAACTATACCCTTGATGAGTATATGAGTATGTACCAGGGAAGAATCTATGTGTAGCAGATGCTTTGTCGAGAGACCCAAATAAAAATAGTTCTATAAACACGAATTACCTAGAGGGAAAAATGGTAGCTGTAAGCGCTATAGTATGTGCGCCTGAAGAGAAAGTAGAAGAACTTAGAAATTCGACAAAGAACGACCAAATTTTACAAGAAGTAATCGAATACATAAACAGAGGTTGGCCGAAATACAAAAAATCAATCAAATCAAACGCAAAATCGTATTGGGATATTAAAGAGGAACTACATTATGCAGATGGGGTTTTGTTCAGAGGTGGAAAAATTGTAATTCCTAGAGACCTAGCAAATAAAGCGGTGAGTAAATTACACGCAGCTCACCAAGGAATAAACGCTTGCCAAAATAAGGCTAAGTCATATTTATACTGGCCAGGTATGATACATAATGAGATGCAGCACGTGTCAGAAATACGCGAAATCAAATACTAAACAACCGATGAAACCTCACGAAATTCCTGAACTGCCGTGGCAAAAAATTGGCATGGATTTTGCACACATAAAAGGAACAGATTATTTAATAATCATCGATTATTTTTCCAAATTTATCATAGTGAAAAAAGTTACGTCTAAAACGGCTAATCCAGTTATTAAAGAAATTGAAGAAACGTTTTCCTATTTTGGAATTCCAATGGAGTTTGTTAGTGATAATGGTCCTCCATTCAACTCCTCAAATTTCAAAATATTCACACGAACGTACGACATTAAACATACTACGTCAAGTCCCACCTATCCGAAATCCAACGGGCTAGTGGAAAGGGCGGTGCAAACTGTTAAAGGTTTGATAATAAAGGAATCACAATCTAAGGGTATTACCAGTGAGTTAGCGATTCTTAACTACAATAGTACACCAAAAAATAGCATGCCAGCTCCGTCTGAAATGCTCATGGGAAGAAAATTACGTTCTGACGTTCTAATGACAAAAACAATCTTAACACCGAAATATGAGTGCGGCAAATCATACAAATTGATTACACAACAACAACAAAAACAGAAAAATCACTACTACCAAGGGTCAAAAGTATTACAAGATCTCGACCCACATCAAGAAGTTTTAGTGCAAATGGGGAAAAGAAATTGGACACCTGCAACAGTGACAAGAAAGTGCAAAGAACCGGAATCGTATGAAATTATTACCGATAATGGAACACCACTACGCAGAAACAGAATCCATTTACGACCTTTTAATACACCGACGCAAGACATAATATCCACAAATAGTGAAAATAATAATTCAAGTGAAAAAGCAGAGTCAGTTAAACCTAACAGTGACTTAATCAGTAATAGTGCAAATGGATCTGCAAATGAAGATAAAAAATGTGTAAGTAAGGGTTGTAATATTAAACCAAAAAGGTTGATTGTAAAACCTAAGTATTTAAAGGACTTTGTAACCATTTAATCTTATTGAGTTAATTTGTTCGATAGTTTGTAGTTGTTAAATCGTTAAATGTTCGATAGTTCGTAGTTGTTCAATGTTTTATTTTTAAAAGGGCATGTAACATAATGTAACGTATTATGTTGAATAAAGCCAGTCACTAAGTAACCGGCGTTATGAGTAGACCACGGAGACCACGTTATTACAGAATGCAGACATCTACGTTAACATTGTGAGTGCCTACAAGCCACCAAATAAACAGCTCCTAGAAAATGATATAAAATTACTATTTGACACTCCGGAACCTATTATACTGATGGGAGATTTGAACAGTAAGAGCAATGTCTGGGGTTGTCGACTTTCTAATCCTGCAGGAAATAAACTTCTGCATCTGTCATCTATATTCAACTTTCAAGTATTAGCTCCTGATAATTTTACGTATTTTCCTTATCGTAATGACCATCAACCCGATATACTAGACATTATAATCCAAAAAAACCTAAATGCACAACCACATCAAGTAACCTCCATAGAATTTGACTCAGATCATGTTCCAGTTTTAATATCTTATTTTGCAAAGCCGGTAAAACGCCTACCCGAAGTGAAACTGATAAATGGAATTGTGGAATGGAAACAATTTCAAGATCTCCATGACAAAAGCTTAAAGTACCCAAATTCACTGGCAACTATACAAGACATTGATGAAAGGATCTTAATGTATACAAACAGCATAACCGACAATGTTAAACTGGCAACCAAAACAAGAAAATATATAAAATCTAATAATTACCACGTACCACCAAAATATATCTTAGATTTAATCAAAAAGAAAAGCCAAACTCGCCGCGAATGGCAACAAACTCGAAATCCGGTAACTAAAAACCTGCTAAATAACTTAACACACCGTATAAAAAAAGAACTAGACGCCTATAAAATTCACTCTTATCAAGAATATATCAACAACTTTAGCCCAGGGGACCCTGGATTATGGAAAACGACAAGAAATAGTATATTATCCAACGAGCGGGTAATGAAGATCATTACTCACAAGAATGAATTTGCGACACGAGCCGTATGGCGAGTGAGTAATGAGCATTACCCGCGAGTAGGATACTATACTTTATCCACGACTGCAAATATTATAAACCAAATATACATTGAATATGCGAGTATTTTTTGAAAAAAAAATTTTTATTTATTTAAAAAAATTATTTTTTTATGGAAATGTATTCAAAATTTAATGTAGAATTCAAAAATGTAAAAATATATATATGTAGTGTTGCATTTAAAAATCTAAAGTTTACCTCATTTCCGGCTAAATCGGAAGTGGAAGAATTTTCAAAAGTAGTTAAACAAATTGCAATTTATATGACAATAACTCCCAGCAAATTTCATTTTGATACGTTGACAAATAACGAAGCTATAAAAGTTTTCCAATCCCCTGTGTCGCCGGGTAAACCATTGAGTAATGTAATAATCATTGAGTAATATGTATATTATTCAATGACTTGCAACTAGTGAGTAATGACACACATTACTGGTCAAAAATCATAGAGTAATGAACGTATTATTGGACGGTCGTGGATAAAATATTGCACCAAACTCAAGAAATTCCAACTATAGTATCTGAAAATGATACCTACAGAACAAATGAAGAAAAATGTAGTGCTTTTGCTACTTACCTTGAAAGCACTTCACTCCTCAACACCACAGCCAACCATCTATTTATAACATATAAACGCATCTACCACATCCAGACCGAATTACGCCAACAAGTCCGAAGGAACTCAAAAATATAATCAATTTATTGCCAAAAAATAAATCACCGGGACATGATCAAATTTTTAAGTTATACCAACGTGGGGATCTCGGAAACGATAAGAGTTACAAAATTAGTTAAAAGCAAAAAGTTGCACATTTTGATGAGCCTTAAGAACCCGTTTAGAAAAATTTAAAATTCAAAATGGTTACCGAGATAATGCAAAAAAACTTAAAATTGGCAATTTGGTGACTTTAGACAATTTAACAATTGACTTTGGTTGAAAATGGTTTACTTAAGAAAAACAATTCTCGAGAAAATTTATAGGAAGTTCAAAAAGCTATCAAACGATACCAAACTTGACATTTTATCACATCGACGCTAGATGTCGCCACGTTAAGCGTCGCGACGTTCTATTTTTCATTTTCTCACGGGGAAATATTCTTTCTTTTGTAAAAAAAATACTCAGTTCTCATTTGGTATCCGAAACACAAGCCAATTGAGAAATTTTTTGTAGATGAAAGTCCCCATCAGAAAAGAAAAAGTTAAACGTCGCGACGCCTAGCGTCGATGTGATAAAATTTGCTATCGTTTGCTAGCTCTACTTACTACTTACCTGTATTTGTGGATGCATTCCCAATAATATTAAAGTGAGGGAATTAACAGAAGCGGTTGTTTCACTTCCCTGTAAATATCAAATTTATAAATTGTAACACCAGATATGTTTTTAATCTTACACCAATCACGACAGTGTTTACTTCATCGCGTAAATCATCATCCGTGAGATGGGCACCTTCTGCAGATAATTTTATAAGTTGAGCCAAAAACGTATTTCTTTGACGCGTTTCTAAAAATTATCTTTTCAGTCTCCTTCGGTAAAAATTTATAAAATGTATAAATACCTCCATCAACGAATTCTTCTGGTATTTCATAATTATCTTTCAATGCTTGTCTATATTCTTTCTTTCTTTGTTTTACCACCTATTTAAAGAAAAATTAAGTGATTTTTAATTTAATACTTGAAGAAGAGCATTACATTTTCGGTGAATTCCCTAACTTTTCTACTGTTATAGTCGAGGTCCTTAGATTGCGATGTCAAATTAAATATAAAGTCGAAATGATAATAAATGACAAACATTCGATTAAACATAATGGCCATGGCTCTAAAAATTAAATTAAAAATAGGTAGTATATTGTTTTATAAGGAGCAAAAGTAACATTTTTTTCGGCGAGTCAGTTCTCTTGTCAGATGAGACACAGTCGAGTCTGACGACTACTGACTAGTCAAAAACGCTTTTCTCCGTATATAAAACATTTTATTTTTTTCTTAAAACGTTAAAAAATTATTAATAGAAGATATTTAAAAAGAGCCATCTCTTGTCAATTACTTGTAGTATTATAAATTCACTTTAACTCGTACATAATCTAATGTAAAAAATTAGTGTAAACAAAAACTGAAAATTTAGTTTTTCGACTATACTTTGAAAAAAATTTTTATTTTTTTATGGAAATTTATTGTAAATGTTGATACTTATACCTCTTTACGTGAGAACGTGTGTGAAGGAAAATAACGCACACCTATATTAAATGAATATAATGCTTTCTTGGGGGAGGGGGGCGGAAAAAAAAATACGCATCATCTCAATAAAAGATTACATACCGGGTGGTGACCGGACCTCTCGGTCATACAGATTTAACATGTAAAAACATACTTTGGTAATTTCCTGCTTCCCAATGTATTTTAGAAAGAAAATCTTCAAATAAAAGTTTTAGAGAATAAAATTCTACGTCTAAATGAATAAACAAAATTAATTTTGGAAGTTTTATAACGCCTGCAATTTAATTTGAAAATTCCGAAAATTAGCAGAAATAGTGATTGCCTTGAAACACAATTGAAAATTGTCAAATATTTTATGCTTTATCTGTCAAAATAATTCAGCATTTTTTATTCAATTATTGAATTTATTTAATAATAAATACTATTTACATACGATCAAGATCATCCCTAAAAATTACTTCATTTTTAAGTTTCAGTTAATTTAAATTACCCTTAAAAATAAATTTGAAAGATGTCAATGTCAAATAATTGATAATTTTTATTGGGAATATTTCATGGCAATCGCTATTTCTGCTGATTTTGGGAATTTTCAAATTAAATTTCAGGCGTTATAAAGTATCCAAAATTAATTTTGTTTATTCATTTAGATGCAGAATTTTATTCTCTACAATTTTTGTTTGAAGATTTTCTTTCTAAAATACATTGGGAAGCAGGAAATTACCCAAGTATGTTTTTACATGTTAATTCTGTATGACCGAAAGGTCCGGTCACCACCCTGTATACCTACGAATCAAGTTCAACTTGACTAAACTGGCCGAGGACAATAACAATAATTAATGAAATTTGATTATTTGTTGGAAATTTACGATTGACGAAAGAAAATACATAATTATTTTGTTTTCTTTAACAATAAGGTCTCTAGTAGACTATGGAGCAATAACAGAAAAATCAGGGTAATCGTATTCAGGCCCATCATTTGGGAATAAGCTATCTGAGTGCCAGCGAAAACGAAAATCAGAAACTTTAAAATCCAAGAAAAAATGGAAAAGACTAAAAACCACCCTACCACCCACAAATAGTGTAGGGGTAGGGAAGTTGGTACAGTCGTACCTAATGTACTTAAACAACCTGGATGAACTATTACGTGACGTACCTTGATTTTAAGACAATGTTATTGGTTTAACATGTTTTCCAATATTTTACACATCGTTTTTGTGATGATGGCTACATGATAATTTCTCGTCTTAACAATAATTCAAAACTTGAATGCCAATTTTAAGACAAACGGCTGCTTTTACGCATATGAATTAAGAGTACCTTAGTTTTCTGTTTTTTAATTGTCTTTCAGAAAATAACATAATATTGAAAAAATTTTCACTGATAACAAAGTTATAGCTAAAACAAGTTGTAGAAGTTAGGTTAAGTGCCTCTTATGATCAAGCCTACTTTATGAAAAATTTTCTACTGATGTACTGCGTAATAATAAACACCTGTTCCAAATTTGAAGTAAATATTTTCACATTTGTGGAAATTATCATAAAAAGAAAATATTAAAAATTGAACTTTAAGGTCTTTTAACTTGGAAACCGGAGGACTTTGTATTAAGGTATATTAGGTTTAATCGGTTTATTTTAACCTAGAGAATCAGTGACCAAGCGTTGTCCCATTCTTTTTGAGACACCCTGTATACAGTGTGATTGAAAAAACGTGATATAGCAGATTTCTTGGTTATTATTAAAGATAGAAAAAAACTCGTTCAGGTAACTTATAGTACTCAAGAAGCTTGTTATTTTGGTCAATTCAAAAGTAAGAGTGGAATTAAAATAAAAGAGTAACGTTAGTTAGGTTCATTTTTTTAAATGGAACGTGTAGATTTTTTCTAGATATTCTTCACGAGCGCCAAATTCTCTTTACAGTGATACTAAATAACAATACAATATTTGAAAAAATAAAGTCGTAATAAGGTTTTAAAAAATGAATCTAGTAACCTTTATAACGTTATAACCATAGCTCAACAATCGATAACAATCGAAACAGTCGTTATTTATTTGTTTTAATACTTATGCAACTTAATAGTAGATGTTTTTGTATTTTTCATTGTTATCGATTGTTGTCCTATGGTTATAAGGCTTGCTAGATTCATTTTTTAAAACCTTATTACGACTTTATTTTTTCAAATATTGCATTGTTATTTAGTATCACTGTAAAGAGAATTTGATACTCTTGAAGAATATCTAGAAAAAATCTACACGTTCCATTTAAAAAAAGGAATCTAACTAACGTTACTCTTTTGTTTTAATTCCACTGTACTTTTGAATTGACCAAAATAACAAGCTTCTTGAGTACTATAAGTTACCTAAATAAGGTTTTTTTCTATCGTCAATAATAACCAAGAAATCTGCATTATCACGTTTTTTCAATCACACTGTATTTACTTAAAATAAGTATTTGTTTTGAAATTACCTACATTGGAGATTTTTCGGAAAAAAAAGTACAATCAAAAACTTTATCTTAGTAGGTATTTTAAAAACAAAAATATTTTACAAAACATCCAAATGTTGTAGAAATATGAAAAACCTGAGAAATATGCAAAAATCTGAGAAATATGCAAAATATGCAAACCTGAGCTTGAAATAGTGTAATTCGGTTTTACACAATGATTCATTGCTTTTCTAAGAAAATTGACAAATATGCAAAATGCATAAAATCCACCCTCTAGTCTATAGTGATTGTGATTAAAGAAAATGATGTTTTGGTCTTGGATCACCACATAAAAAGGTGATACCTACGTAAGGTGTCATTTTAATGATTTAAATATTATTTTTTTGCATAATTACAATAATTATTTTTATGACGGTAGTAGTTACTAATTAGACGTAATTAAAAAAAAATTCCATGCCTACCTCATTTTAATATATATTTTTAATTATGAAATGATGAAAAATACTGAGGGTTTAACTATTAATAATTACGAGCGGGCGCCCCCGTCGAAATTCGATCAAGTAGTTGTAGAGATGAATGTGTTAGAAAAATGAAATTTTCATATATAATACCACTAGTGCTCGAAGTTATGTCGACAATTTTAAGTCTATATCACGAGTGTTTATTATGCTTGAATATTAATAACACGAGTGCGTAGCACGAGTGATATTATCAAGCTTAATCAACACGAGTGATATAGACGTAAAAATTGTCTACATAACTTCGAGAACGAGTGGTATTCGAAAGACAATTCAATGAATAAAAATTATTGTAAATAAATTAAGTGACCATTGACTTGATTTTCAAAATATTTTGTTATTTATTTTTCATCAAACGTCAAAATCGCTTTAAATACGTAAGGTCGTAGTAGAAACGTTTGTAAAAATGAGATTTGGGGATAATAGTGAGGAATATATCAATAAAACTGTTGAGAAAAGTGTTCCCATTAATAATATAATCCTATTTTTTCGAAAACCGCTCAAGGCGGTGCTCAAAAATTAACTGAAAGCAAATGGTTAATACCTAATACAAGTCATTTGGATATGTGTCCTGTAAGGTAAAACGCTCTTCTTATACTACAAATTAATAAGGTAATTACTACCGCAGTTTATCAAAGTAAATAATTATTTCAGATTATACTACAAATTTATTTTAAAAAGAGGCGCTAAGATTAAGACTGGTCGACTGTTTGCAACTCCAAACACCCTCTGGAAAAATGGGAACAAAATTACCTTCTACTTATGACCTTTTGCATCGATTTTAGTTTAAGTGACAAATAAATTATATTTTTACAACTTATATCTGCCAAATAAACTATCTGTCAGTTAATATATAAACGGTGCAAACCCCCATTAATGTTATAATGTTAAATAAAATATATTAAATACTTTTCGACATCTGCTTTGTGTGTAAATTATTTAGAATCTAAAATTTATATAAAATTTCTATTTCACACTGTAACAACCTTAAAAACTGCCTTCAAAATTAGAGGAAAGAAATCCGCTTGATTACAAACTGTCAGATTTAACTGTTCATGACTGTCCAAAATTGTCGAAATAACCACTAGTGGAATTGTCGACAATTCATACACGTGCAATTTGCGATACAGTTCACATCCATTGGTTGAGAATCAACGAATACTATCACTGGATTGGTTGATTTATGACACTTGACTTATGAATTGAATTGTCAAAAATTATTATAATGCAATTACTTCCTAGTTCCTACACCGATGATTGTTTGTTGTTAAACGTACAAAATAGGCGTGTCCGTAATTTAACATTATCGAACTTCGTTAAAGTGGAGAGATAAGATTAATACTCGTAACAATTTATTATTTGAAAAAAATTTATGAAATTGGTAATTTGAAGAAAATAATTAGTGCTGACATATCTGGGGGTCGACAGCTTCAATTTTAAAAAAAGTAGCGGTCACCCCCGTCGAAATCGACGAAGTTTTTGAAGATATGAATGAGCTATGACTATTTTATAAAAAAAAAATAAGAAAACTAACCTTAAAGATAACTAAGCCAAAGAGGGCAACACAAAAAACCGTCTCAAAAATCCAAAATTCACAAAGCACGAAACGTAATTAAAAATGCACGCACCAACCTGACCATATCGCGTATTAGAAACGTACTGGTCGAATAAAAGTATTGAAAATTTTATCACCACGACCAAATGTATAATGTGTGCCTTATCGTATAAAACCAAATACTATCTACATTTATTCTCATTTATAATTTTTAAAATTGGATTATTTTAAATTATAAAATTGATTATTTTATTATGTATATTATAAAATATAAAACAATGTATGAAATTAATAATTTTGAGACAAAAATTAGTGGTGACATATCTGTGGGTCAAGAGCTTCAATTTTCAATACCCGAACAAAATCATCGGTCGAAGTCCGATTAAAAAAAAGTTCTTTAATTCAAGACTGCTTTTAAAATCAATTTTGATGTACTGACAAAACAGGCGGGTCACACAAAATTACTTTTACTCCGTATAAAACATTTTATTTTTTCTTAAAAAGTAAAACTAACAATTTTGAATTTTTAAAAAGCGTCATCTCTGCTCAATTACTTGCGGTTCAATCGTCAAATATTTTTTTAAAGTAAATTTTTAGAAATTTTACCTAATTCTGATGATGACCCCGGAGACGGGTTCGAAACGTAAATTAAAAGAAAACAACGACAAAGAACAATGTAAATATTTAAAAGAAAAACATGATAGTACCTGAATATAATAAAAGAAAAAATCCGTAATTATAAAGAACCTCTTCCTTGGGGAAGGTCATCAATTGTATTCAGTGTTTGTATCTTTGTGTTCATGTTCCCAGTTCATTGCGACAATGTGTTTATTGATCATATTTTCGAAAAAAAACTACCGTAGTAGTATCGTTCGCCATCCAATAGGGGTCACTACCCTGAGCGACTTACCCGCACTGTAGTAGATTAAAAAATATATAAATGTATCTGATTTTAAGTGAAAGCATCACGTTTTCAATAAATGTTTTATTATAACAAACGTTCTATATAATTATTAAACCAAAGTGATTACTTTGGTATAAAATAATTTTAATTTAAAATAATATAATATAGGTACATATAAGGAATTTAATGGATAATTATATTTAACTAACATAATTGTACATTGAGTTGATCAATAGAGTACACTATTTTAGTAATATCGATATATCGAGTTCATTATAATGCTCTTGATCATCACCACCATGTATTGAAATGATTAGACGTTGTACAAGAAACATTAAAACTGTGATAGAAAGTTAATGTTCTATGAGATAGTATTAATGTACGTGATCCTTAACCAATGAACAGTGGTCATCAATACGATGTATTTCGGGTTTAAAGTTAAAAGATGCAATCAATGTCGCTTAGAGCTCTATGATCACCTAAACATCAAGCAATCAACAGTGGTACATTAGGGTAAGTGGGGGAGAGATGGACCACATTTTACAAAAGTAACAAAAAAAGAAAACTTATTTGTTAAATCGTTTAATCTATAAAATAACTGTTGTCAATCGTAAGTTGGCAGGACTGGAGGGAGGAGAGTGAGAAAGATGGCGACAAAGGGACAATGTGTGTGAATCAGGGTAAATGTGAAAAACGTGAGAAATAAGTCAATATTTTGTATTTTGTATAACTTTGTTATAATTAGAACTTTAATAAATGTGTGAAAGAGTTAAGAGTAGTAAAGTTAATATAACATAAAAATATCATTCTTTCAAAATAAGAATATTAATCAAGCTGCAGTCTCACATCCAGTGTGTAGGTGAGATGGACCACTACTGTGTCCTAAGACGGACCAGCAAAAGTTCACCTGAAAACGTAAATATCATCAACATTGTTTCAATTTTTTATACGATTGGTCAACTTTCTTTTAGTAGCTTCAGCCTGTCCGATCTAAGTCGGCTTATTTTAGCTGCATCACAGGTTTTTATACGACGTTTGAAAGTAGACTTTGGGCTGTTAAAATGAGTGGCTGCAGCCAATGCATTTTGTAAATCTTGGGTAGTCCACACACCTCGCAACTTTACACGCTCTTTTCTTTTATAATAAGTTGAAATTTCTAAAAAAAGTATACATCCATAGCGATATTATAGGTCCAACTGGTCTGGTCCATCTCTACTCTAAGCGCGAGAAACACGAACCATTATTTTGTAATATTTCAACAATCAAACTTCAAAGCACCCTGTGTTACAGACTAAGGGAAGCTCTTAAAATAACAGAAGAATGGTGTCTAAAACAATCCTTGACTGTAAATCCAAAGAAAACGGAGTTAGTTCTCTTCACTAGAAAAAGAAAGTTAGGCAAAATTATCGTGCCGTTCTTAAACGGAACTTTTCTAACTCTCACAAGCGAGGTGGAATAATTGGTTAAAATGGAAAAATAACCTTTTTGAGATTTATGGTCAATACTTTAGGGCTTGGAGCAAAAGCACGGGAATCTAAACTTTAACGTCGTGCGTAGAAAGTTCGAAGCACGACCGTGCACAACGTTAAAGCTTAGATTCCCGTGCTTTTGCTTCTTGAGTTGATTCAGTTACTAAAAGTGTGTTCATACTACATGATTTCTCATAGGAGAAGTCCTAAGCTCACTCATAGCAAAATAATAGGGAATTTTCAGAATAACTGTTGGTTATTTACCATATTTGGGGTAAATAACCAAATATAGTAAATAACCAACAGCTTTATTCTGAAAATTCCCTATTATTTTGCTATGACAGCTTATTATTTTGCTATGATTTGCTATGAGTGTGAACACACTTTAACAGTTAGTATGATATTTAGTCCATGTCAAATAGCCCTTAGAACTTGTCAAGTAATTACCTGCTTTGAAAGTTTGAAGAGACACATGGTTGGTTTTAAGGGGCGCATAGAAAATATTTTAAATCCTCAAATTGTTAAATGAAAATAATTTTTGCAAAAAAATAAGTTTGCAGAAAACAAGACAAATTATTTAGTAAACAATTCTGACGTCTAGTTTTCAATTATTTCTTCTTGTTATTTAACAAGGCGACTTGATTTAAAATTAATATTATTAATTCATGAAACGTGTTTTTCTAATTATTTAGGGGTAGGCGATAGCATTTTTTTTTGGAATCTTTAAAATGGCTAGATAACGTTGAATAAAAATTGCATTTTTCAGAGTTCAGTCCTAATCCTAATGTAAGCAATCAGCATTCAGCATCTTTTTTGAATGCTTGGTACTCTTTCTTTAGAATTAATCAATGTCAATTTATTACTTGATTAATTTATGCAGTTTAATGCAGTTTTAATGCTACAATTACTTTTTAAAAAGTGACTCCTCTTTTCTTGTAATTTTATTACTCTCAATCACATGGCAGTGAGGCGTTGCTATAAGTAATTCTCATCAAATGCGCGCGTGTAGTAATTTATTCCAATTTTAAAAAATCCCATCTCGTGTGAATTAATATCAACTATAGAGAAAAATGGAAGAAGTTGAAAATTTGAAAACTAAAAATATTTTTAATACGTTAATCGTTGGTTTTGTTTTTATATTTTTTGCGTGGTGTGTCCAGTATCATTGGAGAAGAAGAAGATTGTATAAAATGGCACTACAGACCAAAGGTCCCAAACCGTGGCCAATTATTGGTAATGGATTCTATTTTATGGGTTCTAATACAGGTGAGTTTTTAATTTTACTTAGGGTGAGCGCAAATTAAAAGCGTAGAGTAGAGAGTTTACATAGAGTTGTTTAAAATTTCAGCTAGAATCATATGTCCCAACAAGGATGCAATATGCTCTATGCTCTCAGCTTTCAATTTGAGCACCCCTAAACCTTATGTTTTATGCTATGCTCTAGGCTCGGAGCTCGAAACTTTTAATTTGCGCACACGGCACACCCTTAGTCTAATCAAATTAAAGTTTGAAATTAGAAAAAATCCCAGAAAGCTGAATTTTTGGGTGAACCTTAACACTTAGAGTACCAGTCGGGTCCATCGGACCCGAATCGCACTTTCAATTCAGTTTTTCTCATTCAAATTTGAAAATTATGAGTTGTTATTTTGTGACTTTTTCTAACTTCCTATTTTGAATAACTATTTCTAATTATTTCCCTAGGTAATAAAAAAAGCAGCGCCGCGTACCAGCCGGGTCCGACGGACCCGTACTTATAAATGCGTTATATTTTATGGAATTGCCGTTATTTTTTTGAGTATTGTGGATGAATCCGTATATTTCAGGGTTGCTAAATCGATCTGTGACCATACTGAATTCATTTGAGCATCCTTTGGGTGCAAAACCCTTATATTCCTCCTCGGCGTTGTAAAAATCTTCTTCTAAAAGGGGTCCAGTAAAATGATACTGCCCCTTTGGTTAATGAAATAAAACTTGGTAGATAGTTCACTGGAACCATGTTCTGTACTGGCATGATTTCAAAATTTTTGAAAGATTGTTTTAAACAGTACTATAGAGGCAAAAATGGCGAATTAAAGCCCATGGAGTTGCTCAGATGGATTCCAAATTGTCACAGATCGATTTGACACCCTTAAAATGTAGGGTAACAATACTTTTTACGGTAAGATGCCGCCAATATCCGCCAATATCAGATCTTTTCACAAGAAAGTACGGTAAATATCAGATTTTGAAAAAAGGGGGTGTGCAGCGCCCCCTTGAATATTTATTTGGTCTTATTGAACCAAATTACTCTATATGGTTCCAGTAAACTATTATGTATCGAGTTTCATTCCAGCATTTATTAACAAAAAGTGCAACGTGGCTGAGGTATTCGCCATGTATAACCCTCAGAGCCCTCATTAAAGGGGGTGTACAGCGGCCCCTATGGAATATTTTTTAACTCTCATGGGATAAAATTAACCTATATGGTTCCAGTAAACTATGTGCCGAGTTTTATTCCATTATTAACCAAAAGTGCAGTATCGTTTTACGTGTAAACCGCATTAATAGTAGAAATAAATACTCGAGTTATAGTGAAATAAGCGAAATTCAAGAAGGGAGAAATTGAATTATCAATTTTTTTATCAATATATAAACAAAATAATTGCATAAAAACGAAAATTAAAAAAACAACTTAAAAAAAAATGAAAATACACGTATTATTATTGCGTTTAATGTACACTCGGGTCCGTTGGACCCGGCTGGTACTTCTCGCATAGTTTTTTTCTTGGTACTCTAAGGTTGAGTTTCATAAAGGGTGCTGAGCACTTGCGACACTTAAGTTCGAGATCGATCAAGCTTTCTCAAACTCGAACAGTTACGTCGCCGCTTTCGACGGTTATCTTTGAAACAAACTGCCGACCTTTTCGAAACTTGTGGACAACTCGTTCTTCACGTTTGTTTTCAACCGATAACTGCCGAAAACGGCGACACGTAACTGTTCGAGTTTGAGAAAGCTTTATGAAACGGACTTAAGTCTGCGATCTCGAATTTAAGTTGAGCAAGTGCTTAGCACCCTTTATGAAATCCGCCCTAAGTGTTAATATTGTTGTTCCAAACAATGTCTCAAAAGTTCCTATCGATCCGACCCCTGCTAAAAATTTTATAGGCGGAAGAAGGTAAGAAAATGCAGTTTTTACGAAATATCTCGTAAACTATCGATTTTTCGATAAGAATAGCTATTACCAAATTTGTAGATCGTAAAATTTTCTGTAACAAAGGTTGTATTACTATCACTCGGGGTCTTAAATCTGCTGCCAAACGTACCAAAAGTGATAGTGATAAACTTTTCTTATAGAAAATTTTGTGATCTACAAATTTGATAATAGCTACTTTTGGCGAAAAATTAATAGTTTACGAGATAGGTATTTGTATTCTCTTGCATTTTCTTACTTTCACCCCCTATAAAATTTTTAGCATGGGTCAGATTGATGAGGACTTTTGAAACATTGTTTATAAAGGCAATATCAAGGTTCGTACAAAAAGCCAGCTTTCTGAGACTTTTCCGTGGTTACACCATAACTGCGTTTAATTTGACTGGATTATGTATATTTTTAAAACAATTTTTTATTTATTTTCAGTTATATTGAAAAATGCAATTGAAATTTTAAAAAATTACGAATGTCCAACTCCAGTATGGTTGGGAAATAGACTATTTTTTGGAATGAGCAAACCTGAACATTTGGAAGTAATTATGAATAGTCCGTACGCTCTAAAAAAAGAAAATTTATATAAACTCGCAGAGCCTGTATCTGGCTTAGGATTATTTACAGCTCCTGGTTAGTTACAAAAACTTTTTGTTCATTCTCATCTTTTATGAAATTCACAATTTTAGTTCCTCAATGGAAACGCCACAGGAAAATTATAATGCCCACTTTTAATCAAAAAATTTTGGACAGCTTTGTAGAAATATTTTCAGACCAAGCTACAATTTTGACAGAACAACTGGAAAAGGAAGCCGGAATGGGATTTTTTGACGTTTTTGATTACTTTAGCAAATTCTCGTTGGATGCAATTTGTGGTAAGAGTGAAATTAAAAAAAAAATTAAAAATTGAAAAGTCTCTTGTTATAGAAACTGCGATGGGAGTTACTGTAAATGCACAAACAACAAACTCAAAATTTATTAAGTGGACCAATAGGTAATTATGCAAATGTGAAAGCATATATACAGTGTGTTTTAAGATTAGGTGGGCCGGGCCAAAATTCATTATCTTTTAATAAAAAAGAGCAATAAATCTCGTCTCCATCTTCTCTTTAAAGGGGCTTGACCTAAAAATAAAAGTTATAGTACTAGTACAGAAGAACAAATTTTCAAACAGCGCATCGCTGTGATTAAAAACTAAAAAACTAGTTAGTTTAACGAAAAATACATTCAGATATAATTTGTAGCTTATAAAATTTTCTTCTGTTTTATTTTTCTTCCGTCCTGCTACAACCATACAACTAGTAAAAAAAGACTTTTAATTTTCAAAGCGCTGTAACTCGGTTAATATTTGTAGTAGAAGGCCTCCAATATAATCAAATAACTGAAAATTTTATAAGCTACAAAAAAGATAATAATAAATTTTTCGTGAAACTAAACAATTTTTGAGTTATTTGCCATTTTTATTCTGTAACAGTTTTTAAAAAAATTGTTGACCTACACGTTAAGTGTGTCAAAATTTTAGTTTTAAAAATAAAAATCACTATTATAAATGCACAAACAACAAATTCCAAATTTATTTTGTTGGTCAATGATGCAATTTTTATTTCTCAAATAAAAATTTTAGATAGTATATTAAAGTACAAGTGTCAAAAGGTGGCATATTGACGCACGAAGAGGCAAAGTTTGCAAACCGAGTGAAAGACGGTCTGTGACAGAAATAGTTTTTGTTATTTTAATTAAATCCAAAATTTTTGTATCTAGGTGTATGGAAATTGTCTTCAATCGTATGTTTACACTTTGGTATCACTTCGACTTTGTATTCAATTTAACGCCCCAATCCAAAGTTTTCTATCATTATGCGTCCAAGATAAAAGAATTTACTGGAAAAGTATTTAAAAAATTCAATTATTTTTTGCAATTCCCAAGCCTTTGTTTTTTAGGTTGTTCAACAAAAAAGAGAAGCATATCAAGAAACTTTAGCTGCTAATAGAGAACGACCAGAAGCGTTACATGAAGAAGGTAATATTTTTAATTTTTTTAAATGATTTTCTTCTAAAATAACATATTTTAGTATTTACCAAAAGAAAAACATTTTTGCAACAACTTATAGAACTCTCTGAGGGCGGAGAACATTTATCTGACGAACAGCTAAGGGATGAAGTTATTACTTTTTTGATTGCAGTAAGTTTAAGTTTCAGTTACAGATTTATCGAACTCAAATATTATTTTCAGGGAAGCGAAACAACTGCATCTGTTAACTCTTTCACTTTAATAATGTTGGGATTACATCCAGACATACAAGTTAGTTACCAACTGTTTTTTATTAGCCAAATATTTATTGTAAATTTTAGGAAAAAGTTTATCAAGAAGTGATAGATTTGCTTGGTAAAGATCGACCGGTCGAAACCACCGATTTACCTCATCTTCAATATACTGAAATGGTAATTAAGGAGAGTATGCGGATTTTTCCAATTGGTCCACTTCTTGTACGATCAATCACTCGAGATATTAAATTGGATAATTGTATTATACCATCTGGAAGTTCTGTAGTTTTTGGTATAATCCATACCCATAGAGATCCAAAAATATGGCCAGAGCCGATGAAATTTGAGCCATTACGTTTTTTGCCGGAAGAATGTGCTAAACGACATCCTTATAGTTTCTTACCATTTTCAGGTGGACCTAGGAATTGTGTTGGTAATTTTTTTGACACTTTATTTATTGAGATACTTAAAAAATTGTTTTAAGGGTTGAAATACGCCATGATGGCTATGAAAGCTGTAATTGCCACAATCGTCAGAAAATACGAAATAAGCACCAGTTATAAAAGCGTAGAAGAGATTGGAATCAAGGCAGATCTTGTACTTAAACCTATCGATGGTTATGGTATCTCTATTAAAAAGAGAGAATAATGAATGACTTGTATTAAAAATAAATGTTGATAAACTTTGGAATGGTTTTAAAAGTAACATCATATCCTAAAAACGTTGTATAAATTAAGAAAAGTACAAGATAGCTAGTTCTCGTTTGGTATCCGAATTTACCCCAATTTATTTTCTGTAATAAAAACAATAGGCTCTCATAAGAAAATAAGAAGGCTAAACGTCGCGACGTTCGGCGTCGATATGATAAAATGTCTAGTTTAGTATCGTTTGATAATAATTCTTTTAACCTCCTAAAAATTTTTCCCCAGTATTTTTTTTCTAAAGTTTACCCGAGGGGTCAACCACTGTTCTGAATTTGCACACTGACTCCACTCTGGATATTGTGGGAGGGCCCCAAAACTCTTAGTTACGCCACTGACTGCATTTTTGACAGCTCAATTTTTGTACATTGACTGCAGAGTCACAATGCATTTCATGTATTATGAAATTCTGGGATTATAGGAATTTATTGTACCGATGGTCAATTAAACATACAGTCCCACCAACTTTATCAGCAAGCTGAGGGAGCGTGGCCAGCGCTGTCATATATTTTGAAGTACACTACGAGTTAAAAGTATTTCAGTCGCTAAATGTGACTAGTAACTATCACTAAAATAGAATATAGGTTAATGTTAAGAAAGTGAATTTAAAAAGTACTACTTTTTATTATTATTTATTTTTATTTTATTGTTATTTTAAAAGATTTTATAATACCCTAAAGTAGTTTATAGATCTACCTTCCAACAAATTAGCACTAAAAGCTAGTTATTATCTATTGATTAAACAAAAAATATAAAAGTCTCTCAATGATAAAATTTTTAATAGAAATGACAAAAATTATATAATTATTTTGTGCATTTCAAAAATTATGTTTGGATCTTTAGTCTTTTATTTAGTTATTTACCATGACCCCCAATCATAACATTTGATTGTTTTTCTAGCTATTGTGCAATCATTGATTCAAGACCCAGTTCTATAAAGCAAGATGGCCTCTCTGGTTTCTTTGTGAAAATTCTTCAAGTTTTGCACAAAATGGTAAAAAATCCAATGAATTATTCTCTCAACTTCAATCCAATTGGATAATCACCGACTGGTTTGAGCACCAAATCAGCTTTTAATTTAATATCTTCTATATCTTTGTAACTTGTTGTGATTTCATACTTTCTTACTATCGTCGCAATAACAGTTTTCATTGCCATGTAAGCATACTTAATCCCTAAAGCATAAACAATTACAATTTTCAAGAGATGAGAGAAAACAAAATCTTACCAATGCAGTTTCGTGGGCCGCCTGAAAATGGTAGAAAACTATAAGGATGCCTCTTAGCGCATTCTTCGGGCAAAAAACGTAAAGGATCAAATACCAAAGGATTGGGATAAATTCTTGGATCCCGATGGGTACGTATGATACCAAATACCACCGAACTTCCTTTGGGTACGATACAGTTTGCTAAAAACGTTCCAAATAGTTATATTTTGTCAACTTTTAAGTGCTAATTTTACATAATTTTATGTCGTCGGTAATGGCTCGTACAAGAAGTGGACCAACTGGAAATATTCGCATTGATTCTTTTATTACCATTTCGGTATATGGCAAGTTATGTAAGTCTTCACATAAAACAGGCCGATCTTTACCTATCGCATCGATCACTTCTTCATATACCTTTTCCTGTAAAATGATAATTAAACGCAACCTTATACAGAGTGCCAAAAAAATCCAAGAACATAGAGATTGAAATGTTCAAATGGGGAGACAATTTGGCCATCTTGAATGCTTATAGCTCTTTAATTCTTATTATTGGATTTAGTTGGCACCCGGTGTTTTTAAAATTTGATTTGTCTGTGTGTTTCAAACTCGGAATCAAAGTTGCTTCAAGACTTTTTACGCTATAACTTGCTTAATATTGATCTTACGATTAAATTAGTTTAGTACAGAAATATTCAGCATCAACTTGTCTACAATTTTTATATAAAGCATTTATGTGTACGAATATTAGTTCTTACACAACAGTAAAATCCTCGCTAGGATTTTTCGCACTGATTTTTTTAAGTTATACCAACGTGGGGATCTCGGAAACGATAAGAGTTACAAAATTAGTTAAAAGCAAAAAGTTGCACATTTTGATGAGCCTTAAGAACCCGTTTAGAAAAATTTAAAATTCAAAATGGTTACAGAGATAATGCAAAAAAACTTAAAATTGGCAATTTAGTGACTTTGGTTGAAAATGGTTTACTTAAGAAAAACAATTCTCGAGAAAATTTATAGGAAGTTCAAAGAGCTATCAAACGATACCAAACTTGACATTTTATCACATCGACGCTAGATGTCGCGACGTTCAATTTTTCATTTTCTTACGGGGAGATACTCTTTCTGTTGTAAAAAAAATACTCAGTTCTCATTTGGTATCCGAAACACAAGCCAATTGATAAATTTTTTGTAGATGAAAGTCCCCAATAAGAAAAGAAAAACGTAAACGTCGCGACGCCTAGCGTCGATGTGATAAAATGTCGAGTTTGGTATCGTTTGATAGCTCTACTTACTACTTACCTGTATTTGTGGATGCATTCCCAATAAAATTAAAGTGAAGGAATTAACAGAAGCGGTTGTTTCACTTCCCTGTAAATATCAAATTTATAAATTGTAACAACAGATGTGTTTTTAATCTTACACCAATCATGACAGTGTTTACTTCATCGCGTAAATCATCATCCGTGAGATGGGCACCTTCTGCAGATAATTTTATAAGTTGAGCCAAAAACGTGTTTCTTTGACGCGTTTCTAAAAATTATCTTTTCAGTCTCCTTCGGAAAAAAATTATTAAAATGTATAAATACCTCCATCAACGAATCCTTCTGGTGTTTCATAATTATCTTTCAATGCTTGTCTATATTCTTCCTTTCTTTGTTTTACCACCTATTTAAAGAAAAATTAAGTAATTTTTAATTTAATACTTGAAGAAGAGCATTACATTTTCGGTGAATTCCCTAACTTTTCTACTGTTATAGTCGAGGTCCTTAGATTGCGATGTCAAATTAAATATAAAGTCGAAATGATAATAAATGACAAACATTCGATTAAACATAATGGCCATGGCTCTAAAAATTAAATTAAAAATAGTATATTGTTTTATAAGGAGTAAAAGTAACATTTTTTAACAGTTCTCTTGTCAGATGAGAAGCAGTCGAGTCTAACGACTACTGACTAGTTAAAAATACTCTACTCCTCATGAAACATTTTATTTTTTCTTAATACTTAAAATATTATTAATAGAAGATATTTAAAAGCGCCATCTCTTATCAATTACTTGTAGCATTTTCTTTAAAATTCACTTTTACTTGTATATCATTTAATTTAAAAAATTGGTGTAAATGGGCAAGGTTTGAATTTACTTTTGCATGTAAAAGTCTACTTTTTTTCGTACTAGTATAAAAAAGTAACAGTTCCAAAATGTCAACTTTTATTGACGTTTGAAGAAAAATTTTTTTCTCCAAATTTCACTTACTTGTTAGCCCATTTCACAAATTCAGATTCTGTTGTTTGTGCATTAACTTTAACACCCATTGCAGTCTCTACAAAAATAATTATTAAAATTTAATTTTAACGTGATTTTTGAAATTTTGTTACCACAAATTGCGTCTAACGTAAATTTGCTGAAATATGGAAAAACATTAAAAAATCCCTTGGAAGCCTCCTTTTCTAATTGTTCAGCTAAAATTATTGATTGTTCCGAAAATACTTCGACGAATGAATCCAAAATTTTTTGATTAAACGTTGGCATAATGATTCTCCTATTTCGTTTCCATTTTGGTACTAAAAAAATTATTTTCAGCATTATGGTCCAACATAATTCATCCAACTAATCCATGGTTTTGCTTAACTATTCACTACACGTTTCCTCACCCCTATCGAGCCCCTTCACTTGATTCATGCGATTTATCCACTTAGAGAAGTTAAGTAAATTTAGAACCTACCTGGAGCACTAAATAATCCAAAGCCTACTAATGGTTGGGTGTATTTATATAAATATTCTTTGGTATAAGCATTAGGGCTGTTCATAATTGTTTCTAAATGTTCAGGTTCGTACACTGCAAAAAATAATCTTTGTCCAAGCCATACAGGAAAGGGCGATTCGAAGGTGTTTAACATATCCATTGCAGTCTTGAGAATTCCTAAAAAGTAAAATTTAGACTTGTTTTAATAAAAAATAATTAATTTACGTATGTTGGATCCCATGAAACCCAAACCGTTTCCAACGATAGGAAGTGTTTTTGGTCCGTCTCTTTGTGATGCCATCGTGTAAAGTCTTCTTCTCTTCCAATGGTATTGAATGAGCCATACGAGAAAAACAAAGGCGAGCAATATCGATAATGTGCTAAAAGTTTCTAATTTTGAATCAGAAATGTGAATATTGCTAACTTTTGTCTTCATCGTTTGTGAAACTGAAAAACAAAAATTTTAAAATTTTTTTAAAATCAATAAAAATTCAATTTTTTGTTGTAAATTTAAAATGTACAAATTTAGAAAATTTATGTATACTTTCACTTTGTTTATTTTAGCAAATAAACATAAAAAAATTTTTAGCTTTAGAATTTATTAAAATAATTTCTTACTCACAATAAGTTGATGCACAAGACAAATAGAACTGTTTTAAAATGTTAATATACCTACGATTAGGCAAGTTAGAAGTTGCAAAAGCCTAAAAACTTTTATACCTATAATAAGAGGGGAATGTTACGTCACTTATGTAGGAGGTAACGTTTTTAATTAATACTAATTTTTTTATTGTTTTCTCTTTTGATGTTTTTCAACTTCCACTTTACGATTCTTCCATTAAGCGAATTTTCAGTAGAAAAATTTTAAAAATATGAACAATGCACCGGGTGTCTCAACAGCATGTGCCTCCACTAGAGAAGTTACAAAAAATCATAAAAAAAATAGGTTTCAACTACAAAAAAGTTAGTACGTTCACCAAACTTTAGTAAAATATAGTTAAAGAATCTTCGTCCCTAATCAATGTAGAAACTGGTTTTTGGAGGCAAGGAATTTAGCAAACATTTAGTTTCTTGAAAGTCCAAGAGTGAGGTGTCAATTTATATGTTTTTTGCATGCAGAGAGATAAAACCAACCATTGAAGAACAAAATATGTTGTAATCTTTAAAATGCAAGTATAGTGCATAAAAATATATAAGAAAGTAATAAAAGTTTAACTTTTTGCCTTTTACTGTCATAAATCAATCATTCATAAATCATTGAAAAAAGGTGCAACTCTTAAATTTGTTTAACAAAAGGATTTTAAAAACGAAGAAAAACATGTGGTATTTAACAATCGTCATAAACCGTTTTAAGAATTTATTTTTGAACATCTCATTATAAAAGTTAAATTCAAATTTTTTCAACGATTCTTAAATACTACATGCTTTTCTACGTTTTTAAAATTCTTTTGTTAAACAAATTTAAGGGAAAAATGTTGAACTTTTTTTGAACAATTTATGATAGGCCCCCAGAGCGAGAGGCAAAGAGTCAAACCTTTATTACTTTCTTATATATTTTTATGCACTATACTACAGTGCATTTAGCATTAGACCCAGGGCTAAATCGCTTTGTTGAAACCTTCGCAATACTAAAAGTAACGCGAAGTAAAAGTACAAGTAAAAAGTAAAAGTAAAAGTACTAAAAGTTCCGAGCCCTCCGAAGGGGGAAACACCTATAAAATTGGGATTGAATTTATAAAATTGCACTTTTTATCATATTTTTGCAATTGAGGTCTTTTTTTTCAAAAAAACTCGTTTTGTCGAATTTCAAAAATTGAGCTTTGTTACGGGCTTTCAGAATTTGCAAAATTTGCTTTATTCTTTAGAAAATGAATAAGAAGTGTCCAAAAGTCGCTTGTATACAAAGACACAATTTTTACAAAATTAGCTTTATTTTAGTTGTATTTTCATGTTTATCGTCTTAAAAGAATCTGTCATTTGAAAAAAGTTTGGGGAAAACAAGATCCGAAAAACCTGACCGAAAATTTTACTTTTGAGACAAAGCTAGTTTTGAAAAACCAATTATAAGAGTCAAAAATTATTAACAAAGTTACTAACAAAAGTTATTAACAAAACTTCACAAATCTCGAATTTCTTTTGTAATAGAGACGAAAACTTGAAGATGGATATATATATATATCAATCCCATAAATATCTATTATTTGACACTATTTTCGGTTAACAAAACGCTTTGGGTTAAACTGAAAATTACAAAAATATAAAAATTTTTAGAAACACCTTGTATATTTTTAAATAATTTGAAAGCTCGTAAAATTAGCTATTACTCGATACCAAACACTTTATATTTTGACTTCCGGTTTAACCGGAAATGGAATCAAATTTCTTAATTTAAATGGAACACCCTATATATTTTTTTATATTTTGAAAGCTCATAAAATTAGCTTTCTGGAAATATAAAATAGTTTATATTTTGAACTTCAATTTATGTCAAGTTTAAATAGTTCATGTCTAAAAATTCAGCGTACACGCAGAAGTCCTAGGTTCGAAGCCGGCAGGTAGCAACTTTAAAAATCAATTAACATTAAATTTAATAATAAAAACAACGGATGTGGCCATACGAAGAACCTTTTCCTGTTCATCAAATATTATAATTAAAAAATTTTTTTTTATTAAAATTTAATTTGATATCTTATAATTGAAATACATTTACTTTTAAAGAAGTACACAAAAAAATACAACAGGAAAAACTATTATGGAAATTTTATTGTTGTAAAAAAAATCATACAGAAATTTTGATTTTTACAATCATTTAAAATATAATTTTAGTCGCAATTGACACAACTGAGACATTGTTCATGGTCATTTAATTAATATATTTTTTCATAAATTATAAATTAACTTAATAATATTTAGTAATTAATATAATATGTGCTTCAAATTATTTAGTAGGTATAATTATTTTAATTAAAATGATTTCCCATACAAATTATAATTGTCTTTATTATCTATTAATAATTAAACCAATTAATAAACCTACTAAAAAAAATTTATAAATCATAGACAGAGAGAAATACTCAAATCATCATAATGCATATAAATAATAGTAATAATTAATAATGTTTTAATAAGTAATTATTCTTATACAGGGTGTCCCACTTAGCATGCTGCTCACCGTATCTCGTAAAACGTAACAAATACGAGTAGGGTTAAATTACACATATGAAATAGACACATATGACATATGAAATGACAAATAAAATTGACATACATCTGACACAAAAGTGTCAGATGACAATGACATTGATATAAGTTGTGTGACAGATGAACTCCTCTGTGACATTGACATAAGGTGCCAGATGGCGATATTGACATATGGTAACTAAGGTGTCATATTGACATTGGACAACTATGGAATACCACTAACCATTTCTTTAAACCAATCCCTATCCTATTTTCCCCCACTCCCCATTTCTCTAAATCAATCCCTATCCTACTTCATCCACTTTCTCTATCTCCTTTTTTATATATTTGTCTCTTTCAGACCTCACTGCGCATTTCCGATGTTTCATTTGTTTTTTATTCTGTGGATAGAAAAGATAATTTTATTCTTTTCAAAAATATTAGGGTTGATAAGGTTGATTTAAAAAAATTTTTTAGTTTTTTTTATAGGTTATTTTTACAATATTATTGATATTAATTTACTTAAGGTGGAAAGTCCCGCTTTAGTAGATAATTCTTCATTGATGACCGAAGCGTGCGAAAACAAAAAATTTGAAACGTCTTGACAGTGTTGATTTTAAAACAGTGACAAATTACGGTGGAATTTAAGGTGGCCGAACCCATCAAAATTACTAGCGGAGCTTACCCCTGCTTATTTTTTATTCAATTGTTTCATAGGTAACTCGATTTTTTAAAATTATTTTAACATAAATGACAAATAATTCTATTTTTGTGTCACCATAAAAGAAGGGTGGTTTTTGTTGATTGCGATTACGATTTATTGACCTTTTTAAGCTTTAATCGCGTTGTTTTGTTTTCAGCCATCTTTCATTACATTAAAATTGCGGGAAATTTTTATTAGATATAACCTCCAACATATTTATATTTTTAAAAAGAGAAAAATAGTTGTAGTTTAACTAGTATGTCATAGCCAACTTTTAATTAAGCGTGATTCAGCCCTTATTTCTTACCCTTCGGTCCCAGGTTAATTTTATTTTCTGCGTAAGGCTACTGTTCGGTTTATGTTTATCCCTTTCTTTTTTACCAAAAATAGTTAAAAAATTCATAAAATCTAGAACGGTTTGGAATATCAAGGTTTCTACTTGGCAAAAAAATTGCCATTTACAACCAATGCAAAAAAGAGGATGGAGGTCCACTTGTAAAAGAAAATGACATTGATTTGACTACATAAGCAACGTGTTACAAATAAATTATTAAAATCTGTTGTGTCAACACAAGACTTTCCGATTAAGTTGGTTGTTCTAAGACCAAGACAGTCTTAGAACAACCAACTTAATCGGAAAGTCTTGTGTTTGGACTAAATATCGTACTAACTGTTAGTAAGTGGATCAACTCGAGGAGCAAAAGCAAGGGAATCTAAGCTTTAACAGTCGTGCGTAGAAATTTTGAAGCACGACGTTAAAGCTTAGATTCCCGTGCTTTTCCTCCTTAACAGTTAGTAACAGAGCGATACTTACTCCATGTCAAATAGCCCTTAAAATAACCAACTCAATCGGAAAGTCTTGTGTTGACACAACAGATTAAAAAAAAATGATCTAGATCGTCTAGGGGGGGGACCTCAAAACAGATATATCCGGTGTTATCTCAAGAATTTTTTTCGACCCGATTACAATACTTTCTAATAGTACCTTAAAGTATCGGGAAGTAAAATTAAGAATAAATATCGTATATTTAAGAACTAAATTCACTCACAAATGGTTAATTCAATGCCACGAAATAAAATTAAAATTCATGTAAACAGTAATTAATACTCGATTTTACAATCAAAAAAATTTTTATTTAATTTCTTATATTTGCGTGTATTTAAAATAACAAGGTCACTCTCATTATGCATATCCATCAGGAACTAAAAAAGTACATTTTTGGCATACCTTAGCGTTTTTGAATTCTTATAAAACTTGTATCAAGTACCTACCTACCTACGGAATGGTTTTCATATCTTATCATCTAGGTACAGTCACCCTCAAAATTATTGGCCACCCTCGCTATACGCCAGGGCGATTATTAGCCAACAACAAAAGAACAAAAGGGGAAGTTGTTAATTTACTACTTGTTATGATGGTTTCATCCACAATTCGTGCTAAACGCATAGCTAAGGTGGCCATTAATTGTGAGGCTGTCTATACCTTAAAGATATTATAGTCGAACCCCTATTTAGTGACCCTGGTATTTAATGATTTCCTCTATTTAGTGATGTTTTTTCAAAAATTTTTGATCTTCAAGCTAAATTGCATGTAAAAATACCCTTAAATTATGATAAACCTCTAAAGTGATATTTTTTTTCTAACAAAGATATACCTAAAAATATGGAGAAGTTTAAAAAGAATTTTTTTTTTATTTAATCAAGTGTTTTTGTGTTTTTCCCAAAAAGGGTTTGACATTCTTTCACTACAGGTAAATTTGTAAGATAAGAGGATTAAGGCGACTCGATCTTCTTATTATGGAGATTTTAATACATTTTGGCTCTTTTCTAATGACAAAATTTTACCTAATTTATTCTATTTAGGCCGAATTCTACTTAACACATTTATTCCCAGGATTTAATTTTAGTTCCAGTATAAAGAGGTTTTAATAATAGCCTGAACCGGTTTATACTGAGACTAAAATTAAATCCTGGGGATAAATGTGTAATGTAGAATTTAGCCTTAGCGATTTTTGTGGAAGGATCTTGATCTTCAAGCTAAATTGCATAATAAAGAAATGCCTCTAAATTATGATGTTAAAATTCTATATTGTGAAGTTTTTCTAGAAATTTTGTGAAATTAAAAGTTAATTTTTTAATTGAAACAAGCACGTCAAAAGGGGTTTGAGAGTCTTTTACTACTTGTAAATTGTTTGTAAGATAAGAGGATTAAGAAATTTTACCTAATGGTGGGGTAATTGATCTATTGAAATAAAAACATGAAAAAAATGAAAGCCAAAATCTTCACAGCTTCAAATTTAAATTATTTTTGTAATTTTATCATTGTTCATCTATAGTATTAAAACAGTTTTTCGTCCATCGGCCCCCAGTTATTTTGCACGATATTGATTCGCCTGCTTAAAATTATTTTTGCAACATAATATCTTTCTTAAAAGGAGTCTTACCGCAAAGGTAAGACCATTACTCTAACGAAAACTTTTTATAGGACATTTGTTTTGTAAAAATTTTATCTATAAAATTGTACTGTAGCCATTTTTCGCTAGATTGCACCTTTTCTTAGATATTTGGGCACAAACATTTTTACTCTTCATGCTCATTTTTTTCACACACTGGCGTGGTAGCCGTGCTTATCGGATTCTTAAAGTATTAGGTATAAATTAATTGTTTACAATTTTTATATCAAGAATTTCTAAGTTCAAGTTCTAAACTGACCGAGAACAACATAAAAATAATAATTAGTAATGAAGGTTTGATTATTTGATGGAAATTTACGATCGACGAAAGGAAATATACTTAATTATTTTGTTTTCTTTATCGATAAGGTCCATAAGCTTTAGAATAAAAACAACTCTGATGTAATAATAGGAGGACTATTTTGTATTTAGTGTTTTTATATTTTGTAAGATCTAATCTTACGAGGTTTGAAAATATTCAAAATTCAAAAATATTTAGTACTAAAGTAATTCAGTTTTATCCAACGTTTCCTTGCTTTCCTAAGAAAATTGGCAAATATGCAAAATGCATAAAATCCACCCTCTAAGTCTAGTGATTATAGAAATTGATTTTTTGGTCTTGGATGATTAACACATAAGAAGGTGATACTTATGTAAAATGACATTTTAATGATTTAATTATAATTTTTTTGCATAATTGCATTAATTACCTTTAATTATTATTTTTATTACAGTACTGGTTACTAATTAAACGTTATTAAAAATATTTTTCTTGCCTGTAGTGTAGTCAACGAACCAAAATTTATCCTGATTTTCGGACTTTTTTTGTAACAGCGAGTTTTTTTCCTTAATCGGTCGAAACCATTCCTGTGAGTTTGTGTATAAAATGTCTCAACTCAATTTTGACCGGAAGGCCCTTATTCTTCGACTTTAGTGTAAAAGTTTGACCTTTTCAAGTTTCCGTTTCACTATTTTTTGAATAACTTCGCTTATATTGGTCGGATCGGGACCAAAAAATTTTCCTTTTGTTTGTAATAAATCTCTCTTTAAAACTGCCTGGGTCAAAATTATTTATATTAATTTCCTAACCCAAAAAAAAATTCAAAACTGTCGTCATTGGTCCGTTGTAGTTTTTTCTTGAGAACTTGAGTTTTAATTAATGTTATGGTACGAAAATTTAGGAAGTTGTAGCTGATATAGTAACAAATCCATATTACAAGTTGCGTCCAAAAATATTAAGAACAACGGCTAAAATTTGCATTTTGGTTCAAATTTTCTTTTTTATATTTGTTGTGAGCAATTGGCGGTATCCCAATAATTCTTCTCTTGAAATGTAGGAAATTTAATACTCTTTCAGATGAAAACTAAAACAATCACATCAGATCATTTTTTCTTCCGATTTCTTTGAAGATAAAAAGAAAATCTTTTAACTGTTTGTCTACAAAACCAATTTTAGTGGTCGAAATTTAATTCTTCTTTTACGTATTTTTGAAAATTAATCATAAAGAACTCCTATAAACTATTTTTGAACATTAAAACTGGTTTTAAAGTCAACCATTTCGACCACTAAAATTGGTTTTGTGGGTAAATAGTTGAAAAATTTTATTTTTCTTTTCAACGAAATCGAATGAAAACGTGGTCTAATGTGATTGTCTTTGGTTTCATCTGAAAGAGCATTACATTTCCAACATTTCAAGGGAAGAATTATTTCGATATCACCAATTGCTCACAACAAATATGAATTAGAAAATTTGAATTAAAATGCAAATTTTAGTCTTTGTTCTCAATATTTTTGAACCCAACTTGCAATATGGATTTGTTACTATATCAGCTACAATTTCCTAAAGTTTCATACCGTAATATTAATTATTACTAGAGTTCTCTATAAAAAACTACGACTCACTAATGACGGCAGTTTTGAATTTTTCTTGGGTTAGGAAATTAATATAGATTATTTTAACCCAGGCCGTTTTAAAGAGAGTTTCATTATAAACAAAAGGAAAATTTTTTGGTCCCGATCCGACCAATATCAGCGAAGTTATTCAAAAAATAGTGAAACGGAAACTTGAAAAGGTCAAACTTTTACACTAAAGTCGAAGAATAAGGGCCTTGAGTTGAGACATTTTATACACAAACTCACAGGAATGGTTTCGACCGATTAAGGAAAAAAACTCGCTGTTACAAAAAAAGTCTGAAAATCAGGTTAAATTTTGGTTCGTTGACTACACTATGCTTAATTTTAATATATATTTTTAATTATGAAATGATGAAAAATACTGAGGTTTTAACTGTTAATTATTCTACCACCAAATCTCTTCATTTGTTAGATTTGGAATAATGACAATGAAGAGAAAAGGCTTTATATGGGGGAGGGTCCAAGAGGACATTGTAAGCCTACTTTGATTTGTGGCAGACAAAGTGTGAAAATTTTCGCGCTAAAGTTAAAATTTTCAATACCCAAATAAAAACTTCATCGGTCGAAGGCCGATTAAAAAAAAGTTTTTTAAATCGAGACTGGTTTTAAAATCCATTTTGATTACTTTGCATAAAAAATTTTTTTTCGTGGAGGCCAAACCACATTTTGCGAGGAAACAACGCGTATGTGTCAGTGACCATCAGAGGGATTTTCATTGCACTGGTGTCTTTTGCAGGATTTGATTTTTGACAAAGTTTTTACTGTATTCCACAACGAATGCTCTTTAAGCGATAATGCGGATGGCGTCATCTTTATTACCAAAGTTTAAACAAAGCTTAATTGATATAGTAACTGACCTACACAACCAACATTTACCAAAAATCATTAATTGTTTACTTTTCATCTGCGATGCAGTTCCAGTTGGCATTGACATACATACCATTGCATAAGATGATGCTTGAAATCAGGGATTCTTTCTAAAAATTATTTTTGGTTAAGAATTTTGGATTTTTAAAGAGGGTAAATAAATTCACTAGCTTTGATAGGTTTCTATAGAACACGTCTGTCTGTCTGTCTCTCTGTATCGCTGTATGCAATTAAAAACTACTATGTTTTTCTAAACCTCAGATTTACCGAAATACACATTTTCAAAGTTAAAAAAGTGTGTTTTTATAAATTAATGAAATTTTACACGGTGAGTCGAATATGGCGGAATTCGCGGTTGTTGGGAACTATTAAGGGAGTACGGGAAAAATGTAAAAAAATTCTTATCAATGATTTCTCTGAGATACTCCTATTATATTAACAGGTGAAGATGGGTTTTGAACTTTTTTATTTACTAGTATTTTGCGAAAATTCATGGTTCAAATCCAAGATTATTTTGTTAAATAAACATTTCAATTAGAAAAAAATACTTTAGGACTAATTTGTCGACAATCTGAATTTTAAAATTAACGATTTTTAACTTAATTTTTAACGATTAACACTGTCTTTTTTGTAGCAGCTTTCCTTAACTTTATGAAAAATTTTGTGCTTTGAAGCTCTCTATTTCGGTAACTATGAGGTTTAGAAAAACATATTATTAAGGTAAATTGTAGAAAATTTTATGCTCTAGAAAAAAGGTAAGAATAATATTTTTCGTAGTATGCACTAGTACAGATTTATCGAGCAAAAACCGAAAAAAGTGAAACATAAGTGGTCGTACTGTAGCGCGCACAAGCGCGCCAATTTGCAAAACTTACTTAGTCTTAATAAGGGCCTAGGTACACATAACATATCCAACATCAAAAACTACATTACCTTTTATAAGGTAATAATATCTGCTTGGCCATTAAGCTATTGATAATGCATCGAGGTACTTAAAATAATTATTTTGATACAAATTAACAAAGAAAAAAATTTGTCTATTTTAAAAAAATAAGTTAAATAATAAATACCAAAGGAATAATGTACTTTTTAAGTAAACTTGTTAGTAAAATCAGGGCCGTGCCTAGCCAATTTTCGGTCCCGGGCAGATAATTCGTGTAGCGCTTTCAGCACATTAAAATGTTAATTAATTAAATTATTTATGTAATTAATTAATTGATTAAATTATCAGTTTTAGGATATGTTACAGAAAGCGTAATTCTCTATCGAAATTTTTATCAAAATCACTCGAGCCGTTTTGGAGTAATGATTTTTATAATGTTAAAATTTCAAAAATCGCTAATTTCTGTTGTAATAGAAATGAAAACTTGAAAATGGATATGTATATCAAACCCATGAATATCTATTATTTGACACTATTTTCGGTAACCCAAACGCTTCCGGTTAAACCGGAAATTACAAAAATATCAAAATTTTTAGGAACGCCCTGTATATTTTTAAATATTTTGCAAGATCGAAAAATTAGCTATTACACGATACCAAACACTTTATATTTGGACTTCCGGTTTAACCAGAAATGGAATAAAATTTCTTAATTTAAATGGAACACCCTGTATATTTTTTAATATTTCGAAAGCTCGTAAAATTTGCTTTCTGAACATATAAAACAATGTATATTTTGGACTTTAATTTATGCCAAATTTAAAATTAGTATTAAAGACTAAAAATTCTGCTTACACGCAGAAGTCGTAGGTTCGATCCCGGACAAAACCAATTTTAAAAAACAATTTTCTTTTAAATTTCCTGTAATATCATGTAATTTATATTAACATAAAAATAAATTTAATAATAAAAGCAACGGCTGTGGCCATACGAAGAACTTTTTCATGTCCGTCAAATATTATAATTTTATATTTTTTTTTATTAAAATTCAATTTTATATCTTATAAATCTTATAAAAACATTAAAGAAAATTTTAAACTACACTATAAACTATAAACTTTTAAAGAAATACGCAAAAAAATACAACAGGAAAAAGTTCCTCGTATTGCCACATCCGTTGTGTTGGGTTAAGATTTACTTTGTCTGTCTAGATCTAGACAAAGAAAAGTACTTTATCTGACGGTTTTTTGTGCCGTGGCGGGAATTCTTACATATTGAGCGACACAAAGTCGACTTTTTTGACGTTTGCAGAAAAATATTATACACACAGAAAAAGGTATACTTGAAAGCAAGTATATTAGTTTACTCAGCAATATTTAATCGCCAGAACTTTTTTATTATTCTATTTGACCATATGAGATATTCTAGAGAATCAACATAATTTCTTGCAGGAAATAATTGGATTGAAACTACGAAGTGTTGCATTAACTTTTTACAAATGATTCTCCTCAAATTTGCGACTATTCCTTCATTTAAAGTTTTCTATTTTTTAAGTTAAGTAATTGTTGTGTTAATTAAAAACGTACTAGTATTCCAGTGAATTCCGTACATACTTCCTGCAAACTTCCTTAATTATTAAACCAATCTTTGGTATACTCTTAAAAACTATCTTTAAATTTAACGTAACTAATTATTCCTTTGTGTTGACTTTATTTTCTTAAACGAACAAGCGATACACTTGAAAAAATGCAATTTTGCAGTTTGAAAGAAATGCGTGGTGAACTGGTGGACGCGACATTTCTGATTCATCTTTGGTTCGGTTAGTTTGTACGTGTCAATATATTTTTGTTTTGTGATTATGGAAGAAGTATTAGAAAAATGGGGATTAAGCCAGTTAATTCCGAAATTTAAAGGTAAGTTATTAATTTTTTTGAAATTAGTTTATTAGGTACATTATTACGGCATTTAAATAGTATTGCACAATGTTTTATTTTATTCACACGTGGTTCACACACATGGACACATGTATTGAAGTAGTAATGGCGCGCAAAAATAGCAAACGGTGCAAATGCTTTTAATATGAATATAACTTTGACTGCAAACAATTACACTTAGGTACCGTAATAATTATTATTATGAATAGGTTTGCGTTTATTATCCATTAACTGATAAATTTGTAATTACCAAAAAAAGTTGTGCTAGCATGAGAAAGCAAGCCCCAACAAGTGAATTTTAAAAACACAAATTTAGTATACAGGGGCTGATTTTTCATTGTGTAGCTTATTTCTGATAAAATTTTCAAGATACAAAGAAAACGTTAAATAACAAAATTTTCAAAAGACATAATGTTCTACAAAATGGTGCAATCAATTTTGTTCCATAGCCTATAGGTACTTATTTTCCGGAAAAATATGTTGCTTTGCTTTTTTCAGTTATAATATAACAAGACCTCATTTTTCAATCGATAAAAAATTGACATTTGCACAAAAGTGCCAAAATGCATGTACATTTATTGAGACCTTCTTGAGCATTATTAATCTGAAAAAAGCTCGAGCGCGCAGCGCGAGGGCTTTTTTCTTGCATTAATAATGCTCAAAAAGGTCGAAATAAATTACCTTAGGCATTTTGGCACTTGAGTGCAAATGTCAATTTTTTGTAGATTGAAAAATGAGGTCGAATTATATTCGATAAGACAATTTTTTTTTAAAAAGGTAACGTGATTATGTACAAAAAAAATTGTCAATAGAATTCCTCCCTTGGTGTTCATTGTAGGTATACCTAATTAATAAACAAGCCGCTCTAATATTGGACATAATATTATGAAGCAAAATGGTAGATACTTGGGATACACCTTTGTAAAGAGAAATTGATTTAGAATGTGATTTTGTAAAAAAATATACAGGGTGTTCTATTTAAAAAAAGAAAGTTACATATTTTTCCGGAAAATGTTTACGCTATTTTGTAGATCAATATTTATTCGTGCTGATTTTTGTAAGTTTATAATGGAGTATTTTGTTTAGAAAATGATATGACGTTAGAAAGTATGTATGAAATGGATGATGAAAAATGCTGAAAGAATTAGTACCGTCAATTGGGTTAAGAATAAAGCTTAAAAAACACTTAAGTCAAGAGCAACCATCAACAAGTAGTGCAGTACCAGTAAGATGCATAAAAAATAAGGGATAGGTGATGATTTATGCTATTAAATTTAATTTTATTCAGATAACTGAAAAAACGCCGTTTATTTTTCTAAACGCCATAAATACAACAAATACGGTCGATGTGGTCGATACAGATAGTACAGAGACACTACTAGGTTCATCTTCATCGTCATTATCGTCTTTTGAACTAATACCACAATATAACAAACAAGCTAGTTTTATTGGGTTAGAGAATTTTTTTAAAGGGGTTCAACTCCCAGAATTTGACCTACAAAACCTACTTGACTCCTCCTCTGGAAAGTCTGTGTTAAATTATTATAAATGACATGATATTTTAGATGGAAAACAACGGAATGTTTTAGTAGATGTTATTATAAAATATTTATTCAATTACATCTTGCAACAGTAAGCTTTAATCGATTAAAATAGCAATAAATTTATAAATAATTTTGTTAACAGCAGACTTAAGCACGATGATTATTTGATTATTGTTTCGAAAATAATTAAATTGTTTCCCAAAGAAAATCCAGGAACGTACTATGTACCAGCAATAACAAAAGAGCATTCTTGTATAAACAAGCCAGTTCTAGCAAAAGGAAAATTAATAGATAAATCGAAAAACTTGATCAGGATGGCAGGGCCACCAAAGTTGAGAAAACGAAGACAGGAAAACGATACTGATACTAATTCTACAAAACTATTCAAAGCATCAGGTATAATTTAAAATGTTATCGCTTTCGGTGAATTATTTATCATTTTCATTAGCGGAAGCAGAAAATGACAAAGTTTGGCTCTCCCACAGGCGGGAACCCTGGGAGGAGGTTCTTTCAAAGTGGACAAATACATTTGAAATAAGACGAAATAAAAAGTACTTAAATGTGAATGCTTTTTTTGAAGATTGGCCAATTTTAACAGAAAACAGCAACATATGCGAGTCATTGGTATACTTATGAGTTATAAAATTTATCCTTATTTCTTAGTTTTAAAGCCCTTTCGAATATTCAGGAGTAATCTTTGCTTTAAAATTTTAGGTAAACATTGATTTCGACAAACTACATCCAGATTGTGGTTCAAATATCTACTCAAAGTGGCCAGCATTATACAGCTGTGTGAAAAACTTAAAAAATATTAGAGAAGATAGTAATGTGTATAACCTTCTCCTCTTACTGGAGGAAGATGAATTAACAATCGGTGTGTACCATCAAAAACTTGTAATTATGACATTATATTGTTGTTTTTATAGATTCAAGAGTGGCCATTAATCTAATATTATTAGTTCATATGTTGCCTCCGAAAGGACGAATTACTATAAAAAACAAGCATTGGAAATTCAGTACTCAAGAATGCATCGATTCTATTGTAATACATGCTAAGGTATAGTTTTCGAGTATTTCCTGCTAATTGCATGAACTAATTTTTTTCTCGGTTTTAGACTCCTGGAGATATTGAGCGGTTAATAGAAGAGCAAAAAGAAAAGTCGTTAGTAAGAGAACAACCTGTACAACCATATATTATCATTGAAGGGCCAACAATTAAAGATCTCAACAACTTTTATGTGATAATCGATGAAATACGATTTAAGGGAAAATGTCTTCTAAATTGTTTAGACATCTGTTTTAAAGCATTTTTTATTGTACAAGCACAATATCCTGTTCAGTCTGAACATATTTGGCTGTTTATACAAAAAGGGATTTATAAAATCCATACCACATTTTATAAAACTTTTCCTAGTATTGTTGATGTTATGGACGCCGCAATTGCAGGGGTTTAAATTTGGAAATTATTCATTGTTGGTATGTACTATAATTCTGGTATAGTTATATATTAGATTATAATAGTTGTCTATTATTTTAGTCATTTATTATGGAATGTAATATCTGCTGTGGTACATTTTCAAATATTAACAAATTTATATTTCATTTAGAGTATATACACAAGTGTGAAAGTTTTTGTTGTCCTTTTAAAAGTTGTATGAGAAATTTTCATCAACGTCATAAGTTAAAATATCATTTACTTAATCAACATTCTGATATTCATTTAAACTTAACCAAATGTAGTGATTCCTCTGTTACCCAGACTGTAAATGATTCAACAGAGTCTTATGACCACCTTACTACAATTTGTCTTCCTAATACAAAAGAAACAAATGAATCGATTGATAATATGTTTGAAAAATTCAAAAACGTTTTGAGTGGTTCTGTTAATAAATTAATAGCTTCATTATATACAAAATTAGCTTTAAATCGTTGCACGGTTCAAAGAATTATTGAATCATTTATTAATTTTCTCTCTGAAGACTTACTTGACACACTTTTAAACTTCAATAAAAATTTTGAAAACTTAAGTAATTCGAAAAATACGTCACTAGCTGATTGCATGGGTATTTTACTTACGGCTTTAAAAAATTGCTTCTGCGATGTAGATACTGAATATAAGAGATTTAAAGAATTCGAAAATTCAAATTATTTTATACGTCCTGTGCAATTTAACGTAGGGACTCGTCCAGATAATTCACATAGAAATGGTAATACTGCACTTATATTAAAAACTAATACCTACTCGTATGTATCAATGAAAAGTCAGTTGAAACATTTTCTAGAAACTGATGGGACATTAAGTAAAATTTGTGAGTATCAAAATCGACTTTTAAATTCTCGTAATTTTGTATGGAACATTGTTCAAGCCGATCTATTTAAAAATACTTTGAATTCTAGCAATAGGGAAATTGTACTACCTATAATATTGTACTACGATGATCTAGAGATTGGTAACCCCCTTGGTAGCCACTCTGGAATATACAAAATTGGTGCTGTTTATTACACGATAGCTACAATTCCACCATGTTATGGAAGTCGATTAGAAAATATTTTTTTATGTCAATTATTTTATGCTTCTGACCGAAAGACATTTGGTAATTCAAAAGTATTTGCAAATTTAATAGAAGAGTTAAGATATTTAGAAGTAAATGGTCTCGAAATCGTTGGTAGTGACAATATAATTAGTCAAGTACATTTTCAAGTGGTGTCTGTAGTTGGGGATAACTTAGGAATTCATTCATTATTTGGATTAACTGAGAGTTTTTCGGCGACACATTATTGTAGATTTTGTAAAAATTCTAAACTTGAAATGCAAACACAACTAACACAAAATGATGAACACCTGAGAAAGGTAGTTGAATATGATGAACACTTAGAATCTAAACTTTACGGAATTAAAGAGCCTTGCGTTTTTAATCAACTCTCAAACTTTCATATATATAATAACGTTGCATGCGATATTATGCATGACATTTTTGAAGGTGTACACAGATACGATATGGCGCTTATAATCCAGCATTTCATCAATCAAAAATATTTTACGCTTAACGTTCTTAATGCTAGAATAAAATATTTTTCGTATAACGTTTATGAAAAAAATATTCCTCCCAATATACAACAAACTCATTTGGACAATAAAATTATTATTATTTCGGCATCAGAAATGTTAACTCTTGTACGAAATTTCGCTTTTATCATAGGAGATTTAATACCAGAAAATAACCAAGTTTGGAACTTTTACTTAAAATTACTAGAAATTACAAATATTGTAACTTCATCTTCAGTATCTGATGCTACTCTTCAATTGTTGGATAATTTAGTTACAGAACATCATGAAATGTATATAGAATTATTAAAGCAAACCCTAAAACCGAAACATCATTTTCTAGTACATTACTCGACAATAATAAGAGCAATTGGACCACCTCGGTATCTGTCATGCATGAGATTTGAGGCAAAACATTCGGAGCTCAAGTCAGTTGCTCAAAGTATAAAAAGTAGAGTAAACGTACCGTACACACTTGCTCTAAAAGTGCAACTTAATTGTACTTTTAGATACATATCTAATACGGGATTAGATAACCACATTTCATATGGTTCTATTTATGAAGTATTTGATCAAGACGTAATCAAATTGACCCTAACTAATGATTTTTTGAACCAACACTCATATATAAGTTGGTATTCTTTAAATGGAATAAAATTTAATAATACTTCAACGATACAATATGATTCTAATTTTGATGAACCCAAGTTTTTTGAGATTAAACATATATTAATGCACAATGATGACAAAACTTCTTGTCATTTTATATGTAAAAAACTAAAAATTGTAGGCTACAATTTGCATTATAGAGCTTACAGTGTAGAAAAAACAGCCGAAGAATATATTCTAATAAGTATTTCTGATATAGAATCAAATTTCCCTACAAAAATTCAGATTTTAAGCAACGGAGATCTATATATTACAAATCCAATTTTGTAAGAGTCTCCACGTATGCGTAATTAAAGAAATTACCAGCAGATGCGTAATTAATTAATGAATTTTATTTGTATAATAAAAATTATTAAATATTTAAATTGACTTAAATAAAATTAACTTGACATTTGAGCAATCAATATGTATTTTTTAAACTTGTTTCTTTCAGTGAACACGACGCTTAATAATAAGTTTATAAGTTCGTATCATATTTTTATATTTTTACGTTTTAGTTATAGTTAACTATTATAAATAGTAGGTAGTTGTTTAGCGTAAGTAATAATTATTACCGTGTTCTTTTACCTTTATGTTAATTGTTTGTAAAAGTAGTTTCTTAAATATATTTTTATAAAAATATCGATTACTTTTTATTTATTGCAAGAAGTATCTATTACGTGAAACCAATATTCCACATGATTAATGCAACACCAAAAATTACTTGCATCAACACTTTCATTTAGTAAAACTGAAGCTACGGTGTATTCACAGTAATCAAATATATTAATTACCGCAAATGGTAAAGTAGGCTGCCGTAAACGTTTAGTATGGTTATATCAACAAAATTATGTTACTTCTGCAAACTTTTTGTAGGGTTGATGTAACAAATTATAATGTTGATCAAAGTAGAGAAAGAAGTTAATTCTACTTAATTCATAGTGTTGAGACAAATAAAAACAGTTTAAGACCAAATATTTAAGGTTGATTACGACAAGCAAATGACATGCTTTTGTAGACATAATACATTTTTCATTTAAGATTATAATACTAGGATCAAATAATAATAATCTTGAATATCTGAATATTTCATATACTTCTGGTAAATCGCTAATAGATTTCGGTATATATAACCATACAATTGGTTCAAGATAAATATAATATAATTCTGTCAAATATATTTTTTTCTGTGTGTACCTAAAAATAGGAAATTTTAAGAAAATTCACAAATTACTAAACAATTCTGACGTATAAATAGTTTTCAATTATTTTTTTTGTTATTTAACAAGGCTTCTTGATTTAAATTTAATATTATTAATTAATGGAACGTGTTTTTCTAATTATTTAGGGGTAGGCGATAGTATTTTTATTTGATGGAATCTTTGAAACGGCTAGATAACGTTGAATAAAAATTGCATTTTTCAGAGTTCAGTCCTAATCCTAATGTAAGCAATAACCATTCAGCATCTCTTTTGAATGCTTGGTACTCTTTCTTTAGAATTAATCAATGTCAATTTGTTATTTTATTAATTTATGCAGTTTAATGCAGTTATAATATAATATAATATAAGTTATATATAATACTACAATTACTTTTTAAAAAGTGACTCCTCCTTTCTCGTAATTTCAGTACTCTCATTCACATGACAGTGAGGCGGTGCTAAGTAATTCTCATCAAATATACGCGCGTGTAGTAATTTATTCCAATTTTAAAAAATCTCGTCTCGTGTGAATTAATATTAACTATAGAGAAAAATGGAAAAAGTTGAAAATCTGAAAACTAAAAATATTTTTAATACGTTAATCGTTGGTTTTGTTTTTATATTTTTTGCGTGGTGTGTCCAGTATCATTGGAGAAGAAGAAGATTGTATAAAATGGCACTACAGACCAAAGGTCCCAAACCGTGGCCAATTGTTGGTAATGGGTTCTATTTTATGGGTTCTAATACCGGTGAGTTTTAAATTTTACCGCCATACAGGGTGAGTTGCTAAGATAGGCTCAGTCGAGATCTACGCTAAGTACAAAAGATTTTTTGTCTCATCAAATTAAAATTTGAAATCAGAAAAAATCCCAGAAAGCTGAATTTTTGGGTGAACCTTAATATTGTTGTTCTAAACAATATCTCAAAAGTCCCCAATGGATCCGACCGCTGCTAAAAATTTTATAAACGGAGGAAGGTAAGAGAATGCAGCTTTTACGAAATATCTTGTAAACTATCGATTTTTCGATAAGAATAGCTTTTACCAAATTTGTAGATCGTAAAATTTCCTACAACAAAGGTTGTATTACTATCACTCGCAGGGTCTTAAGTTTTTTAAGAAAAAATCGCCGAGTGGTTGTTTTTGTATGTTAAAGAAAGATTTTTGGTTCCTACGTAGTTCCAACTACCCTCTATAATTTCCCATTCTTCTATATGGAAGAAGACTCTGTATATTTTTGTGTAGGGTGATAAAGAACTGAATTAAGTTTCAAAATGAGTTATGATTTACTATACCTAAACGCAATACCTTGAAAGATATAAACCAATTAGGTAAGGGTTTAAGGTTATCTCCTTTTTAAAGATTATTTTTTACAGCAAACTTAAAACGCTGAGTGATAGTAATAAACTTTTCTTGTAGGAAATTTTGTGAACTACAAATTTGATAATAGCTACTTTTGGCGAAAAATTAATAGTTTACGAGATATTCCTATTTTCTTGCATTTTCTTACTTTCACTCCCTATAAAATTTTTAGGAGAGGTTGTATTAATAGAGACTTTTGAGACATCAAGGTTCATACAAAAATCTAGCTTTCTGGGAATTTTCCGAGGTTACACCATAACCCTGTTTAATTTGAATGGATTATCTGTATTTTTAAAACAATTTTTTTTAGATATATTAAATAATGCAATATACATTTTAAAGAGTTACGGATCTCCAGTTCCAGTATGGTTGGGAAATAGACTATTTTTTGGAATAAGCAAACCTGAACATTTGGAAGTAATTATGAATAATCCTCACGCTTTGAAAAAAGAAAATTTATATAAGTTAGCAGAGCCTGTAGTTGGCTTAGGATTATTTACAGCTGCTGGTTAGTTACAAGAACTTTTTGTCCATTCTCATCTTTTATGAAATTTAAAATTGTAGTGCCTCAATGGAAACGTCACAGGAAAATTATAATGCCCACTTTTAATCAAAAAATTTTGGACAGCTTCGTAGAAATATTTTCAGAACAAGCTACGATTTTAACAGAACAATTGGAAAAGGAAGCCGGAAAAGGATTTTTTGACGTTTTTGACTACTTTAGCAAATTCACGTTGGATGCAATTTGTGGTAAGAGTGAAATTTAAAAAAAAATTAATTTTAAACGTCTCCCGTTGTAGAAACTGCGATGGGAGTTACTGTAAATGCACAAACAACAAATTCAGAATTTATTAAGTGGGCCAATAGGTAATTATGCAAGTATATTTTTAAATATATCGATTTTAAACCATGATCTTGAAGAAAACGAAGCCGAGGTTACACTCACATTTTTTTAAGATAAATTAGTCACTCACCCGAAAGAAAGCATATATACAGTGTGTCTTAAGATTACAAGACGTCATTGGGCAATATTATAGTACATAAAAATTTTATTTTGGGTCTCGTTTAATCGCATTTTCTTGCATTATTCTAAAATTTCACTAGCTAAATTTCTTTAATCAAAATGAGCTGTATTATCTCATATTCATCTTCTTCTTAAAGGGGTGTGACCCAAAAATAATAGTTCTAGTACAGGGGATTCCAAGAACAAACTTTCAAACAGCACATAGCTGTGATCAAAAATTAAAAAACTATTTAGTTTATAACGAAAAATACATTCAGACATTTTTTGTAGCTTATAAAATTTTCTTTTCCGTCGTGCTACAACCGCTGCTGCTACTAGGAAAAAAAAATTTAATTTTCAAAGCGCTTTAACTGGCTTAATATTTGTAGTAGAAAGCCTAAAATATAATCAAATCAAAGAAAATTTTTTAGGCTACAAAAAAGATAATAATGAATTTTTGGTTAAACTAAACAATTATTGAGTTATTTGCAAAAAACTTTTTTTTATTCAGCTTCAACAGTTTTTACAAAAATTGTTGACCTAGGTTAAGTGTGTCAAAGTTTTAGCTTTAAAAATAAAAATCACTATTATAAATGCACAAACAACAAATTCCAAATTTATTTAGTGGGTCAATGGTGCAATTTTTATTTCTCAAATAAATCAATTTTAAGTTTATGACACATGAACTTGAAAAAACGAAACCGAGGTAAGCATAATTTATTGAAAAAATCACATATACAGTGTGTTTCACCATCACTAATGATTGATTTAATTTAGGCATCTTATTATCTAAATTTAAAAAATTAGTTTATTAAAGTACAAGTGTCACAAGACCGAGTGAAAGGGGTCTGCGACAAAAATGGTTTTAGTTATTTTAATTAAATTTTCCAAAATTGTTGTATAGGTGTATGGAAATTGTCTTCAATCGTATGTTTACACTTTGGTATCATTTCGACTTTGTATTCAAATTAACGCCACAATCCAAAGTTTTAGATCAATATGCTGCCAAAATAAGAAATTTTACTGGAAAAGTATTTAAAAAATTCGAACATTTTTTCCAATTTCCAAGCTATTTTTGTAGGTTGTTCAACAAAAAAGAGAAGCATATCAAGAAACTTTAGCTGCTAATAAAGAACGACCAGAAGCTTTACATGAAGAAGGTAATATTTTTAATTTTTTTAAATGATTTTCTTCTAAAATAACATTTTTTAGTATTTACGAAAAGAAAAACATTTTTGCAACAACTTATTGAACTTTCTGAGGGTGGAGAACATTTATCTGACGAACAGCTAAGGGATGAAGTTATTACTGTTATGATTGGAGTAAGTTTAAGCCTTCATTTATAGATTTATCGAACTCAAATATTATTTTCAGGGAAGCGAAACAACTGCATCAGTTAACTCTTTCACTTTAATACTGTTGGGATTACATCCACACATACAAGTAAATTACCAATTGTTTTTTATTACCTGAATATTGATTGTAAATTTTAGGAAAAAGTTTATCAAGAAGTTATAGATTTGCTTGGTAAAGATCGACCGGTCGAAACCACCGATTTACCTCATCTTCAATATACTGAAATGGTAATTAAGGAGAGTATGAGGATTTTTCCAATTGGTCCACTTCTTGTACGATCAATCACTCGAGATATTAAATTAGATAATTGTATTATACCATCTGGAAGTTCTGTAGTTTTTGGTATAATCCATACCCATAGAGATCCAAAAATATGGCCAGAGCCAATGAAATTTGATCCATTACGTTTTTTGCCGGAAGAATGTGCCAAACGACATCCTTATAGTTTCTTACCATTTTCAGGTGGACCTAGGAATTGTGTTGGTAATTTTTTTGACACTTCATTTATTGAGATACTTAAAAAATTGTTTTAAGGGTTGAAATACGCCATGATGGCTATGAAAGCTGTAATTGCTACAGTTGTAAGGAAATACGAAATAAACACCAGTTATAAAAGCATAGAAGAGATTGAAGTCAAGGCAGATCTTGTACTTAAACCTATCCATGGCTATGGTATTTCTATAAAAAAGCGAGAATATTGATTTACTTAAACGTAAATATATTTGTTACTGATGGTTTACGGCTTACCAAGTACTACTATAAAATAGTTTGATTTGTAGAATTTTTTTATCTTTTCTTTTTTGTACGTTAGAACCTTACTGCGCTGCGCATATGACAGGACATGTTTTTTTATTATAGGATGACTTTTATCATTAGTCACCAAAATAATAATTAACCAGGTTGATAAAAATAGAAAAGAAATAAAAATAAAATAAAATAAAATAAAATAAAATAAAATAAATAAATAAAAATAGTAGGCAATAGTAGGTACATCTAAGATAAACAAAAGCAAAGCGATAAGCAAACTCGAGCGAGTTTGCTTACCAACAACTGTCATTGGTTATTGTTTACTCACACTCACACGAGTTTGTTCTAAAAATGAAATTAAAAATTTTCTTTAATACTACTGTAAAGAGAAAATGCTCTATGGAATAGAAGCATGAAATTAATACCTTCCCATTTAAAAAATATTAGCGGAAAGCCGTAACTCAAAAACAAATGAAGAAAAATTTTTTTTAAGTATTCTCAATTAGATAAAAATTTCATAGGAAATTTTGAGAAAATCCCTTTCAAATTTTTGACCTATTTTGGCCCCTTAAAGGTAGGAAATTTTAAAACAATTTTGAAAATAGACTGAGTTAGGACGAAAAAATTTTGGCGAAATATTTTGACTGTACAATGCCGTTTCAAAAATTTTATAATAATAATTACCGGCCAAGTTATAAGGGAAAAACACAAAATGGGACAATTGTTCTATTGGCCGCCATTTTGAATAAAAAGTAAAGAATCGAAAAAAAATTTTTATTTTTCTTGATTAGGTATAACAACTTTTTCTTGGAAAAAAGTTAAAAATAGAAATTCATACTTGAATTAAATAATAGTTAGTACCAAATAACGCCAAGTTAATTTGCACACATAATAATTGCAATTATCACAAATTACCTATAACGTGAATTGGAAAACTAGTTTTATTACGTTAATCATTTATTATAATAATAATTTACGTAGTAACTAGATATTTTAATTATTTATAATTTAGTCAAAAAATTTAAATGTAAGTAGTCAAAAAATTAATACTGATAGTATTAATAGATTTTAAATCGATTTTAAACTTGTGGGTGTGGTATTTGCACATACGTCACGTTTGGGAGCTTTTCTAAAATATTATAGCTTTTTTCAAAATATTCACCTCTGTACCTCCCCCGGTTATTTAAGCTTAAGGTTATACAAACCTTCTTCCTTCTCCTCTTGGCTATTATAAAAAAGTCTATAACACGAGCAATTACTAAATTAACACAAATTTTAATTAAGTCGTTTTTTAATTGCGTTCGAAATTTAGTTGTTAAGACATAAAATTTTTATACTTTTACAATTTAACTTTTTAAATACCAATAGCTTATAGGTACCTAAATTACATTTTCTAAAGTCTGTTTTCATTATCAAGTACGTTTTCAAATTAGTGACTTTTTTTACTGAAAAATGGCAACTCCTTTACTAATTATTTTAATTTTGTTAATTTTATATTTAAAATATGTTTGGGATAGAAGAAAATTATACCGAACGTCCTATTCGAGACCAGGGCCACCAACTTTACCTTTTGTAGGAAATTTATTAATGTTTTCAGGAAATAATGAAAGTTTGTATAATTTACCTAATAATTTTTTTATTTTTCAATTTTTGAATTTGTTTAGCAATTTTAGAAAAACTAATGGGTGCTCTGAAAACATACGAATGTCCTTCGGTCGTTTGGTTGGGTCATAGACTTTTTTTCCTAATATCAAAACCCGAACATTTAGAAATTATTTTAAATAGTCCTCACAGTTTGGAAAAGGAAGATTTTTATAAATATAGCCGATGTGTTACAGGATTAGGATTGTTTACAGCTCCCGGTATATAGGTGGCCAAAATCTTGCTACATTGTTTATGTTACTTTGTTATTATAAAAATTGCAAGATTGGTTAAATTGGAAAAGTTGGGAAAAATTACATGACTATATTTAAATTAAAAAAAAATTTAATGTTGATGCCAAATTTCCAAGTTATTTGGAAAAATTATTTAAGGCAGATATTTAAAAAAACATAAGTTTAGGTTATAACTATACAAAATTATTGCTTACAATTTTTTTTTGGTAAGCTTACCTTATTGTTCTTACAATTGTCTATTAAGAACGTCTCTTCTACTTTTTTCTATTTTCAATAACAAATGAGATATGTATGATTGAAAATATTAATTATTTTCAGTTGTTTTTCAGATAACTTGGAAATTTGGCAACAATGCCAAATTTTCATAACGAAATTTCAAGTTACAAAATTCTGCCCAACTTTATATCTCTTATAATAAAAAATTTGTATACAACGTAGTGAGATTTTCCCACTCAATTTAAGCTATCAAAACAACGACTTTTCGAGAAAGCTTAGAAACAAAACAAAAATTTCTAAGCCTTCTCGATTCACTTGCGAACTTATTTATTTGTTTGTAGTGTCGAAATGGAAAAGACAAAGAAAAATCATAATGCCGACATTTAATCAAAAAATTTTAGACAGTTTTGTTGAAGTGTTTACAGAACAGGCGCAAATTTTAAATAAACAATTGAAACAATTTGATCAAAAGGAAGAATTTGATATTTTTCATTATATGAGTCGATTTACCTTAGATTCAATTTGTGGTACGATTGTGTAATTTTAAGTTATTGAGAAAGTAATTGTTGTAACCTTGTAGAAACTGCAATGGGGATTACAGTAAATGCACAAACAACAGATGCAAAATTCGTTATGTGGGCCAATAGGTCAGTATTTTATCATCAACTATTTTTATCAACTCTCATTGTATTTAACTACTCTAATGAAGAAGTCAAATTTTATAAGTTTATAAGGTCTTCTAAGAACGTTATTGTTTCACAACAATTATGAGTTTATAAACAAGTTTTATAAGAGAAGAATTCAACTTTCTTAAATATATAGTTTGAAGAGTCTTTGATGGCGGATTATGGGGTTGCAAACTGACTAAAATTGACGAGAAGGTTTGAACTTGTCCAGGAGTTCTAAACAGTTCTGAATAATATTCATCAGATTGACACTTGCAAGGATTGACTTGAATTAATGTCAAGAGTAAGGTCGTACATACTCTGACTGGTTCTGACATTTTGTGACTTATCAAGCAGTTTTTAAATGTTCTGACTAATATTGACGAGAATGACACTTGAGAGGTTAGACATTTGAATTATTATCAAAACAAAGTTTCGTAGGTAGATTCTCTGACTGAGTCTGGTGGTTTATACTTGTTCAAATGTTCTAAAAAGTTCTGACTAATATTGACGAGAATAACACCTGAGAGGTTTGTTTGAATTAATGTCAAGACAGAATCTCGTACATACTTTGACTGGGTGTGACAGTTTGTGACTTGTCCAGCAGTTTTAAAAAGTTCTGACTAATATGAACAAGACACCTTAGAGGTTCGACTTGAATTAATGTCAAGACAAAGTCTCGTACATTCTCTCACTAGGTCTGACAGTTTGAACTTGTCCAGGAGTTCTAAACAGTTCTGACTAATATTCATCAGATTGACACTAGCAAGGATTGACTTGAATTAATGTCAAGAGTAAGGTCGTACATACTCTGACTGGTTCTGACATTTTGTGACTTATCAAGCAGTTTTTAAATGTTCTGACTAATATTGACGAGAATGACACTTGAGAGGTTTGACATTTGAATTATTATCAGAACAAAGTTTCGTAGGTAGATTCTCTGACTGAGTCTGGTGGTTTATACTTGTTCAAATGTTCTAAAAAGTTCTGACTAATATTGACGAGAATAACACCTGAGAGGTTTGTTTGAATTAATGTCAAGACAGAATCTCGTACATACTTTGACTGGGTGTGACAGTTTGTGACTTGTCCAGCAGTTTTAAAAAGTTCTGACTAATATGAACAAGACACCTTAGAGGTTCGACTTGAATTAATGTCAAGACAAAGTCTCGTACATTCTCTAACTAGGTCTGACAGTTTGAACTTGTCCAGGAGTTCTAAATAGTTCTGACTAATATTCATCAGATTGACACTTGCAAGGTTTGACTTTAATTAATGTCAAAAGTAAGGTCGTACATACTCTGACTGGTTCTGACATTTTGTGACTTATCAAGCAGTTTTTAAATGTTCTGACTAATATTGACGAGAATGACACTTGAGAGGTTAGACATTTGAATTATTATCAAAACAAAGTTTCGTAGGTAGATTCTCTGACTGAGTCTGGTGGTTTATACTTGTTCAAATGTTCTAAAAAGTTCTGACTAATATTGACGAGAATAACACCTGAGAGGTTTGTTTGAATTAATGTCAAGACAGAATCTCGTACATACTTTGACTGGGTGTGACAGTTTGTGACTTGTCCAGCAGTTTTAAAAAGTTCTGACTAATATGAACAAGACACCTTAGAGGTTCGACTTGAATTAATGTCAAGACAAAGTCTCGTACATTCTCTAACTAGGTCTGACAGTTTGAACTTGTCCAGGAGTTCTAAATAGTTCTGACTAATATTCATCAGATTGACACTTGCAAGGTTTGACTTAAATTAATGTCAAGAGTAAGGTTGTACATACTCTGACTGGTTCTGACATTTTGTGACTTATCAAGCAGTTTTTAAATGTTCTGACTAATATTGACGAGAATGACACTTGAGAGGTTTGACATTTGAATTATTGTCAAAACAAAGTTTGGTAGGTAGATTCTCTGACTGAGTCTGGCGGTTTATTCTTGTCCCAAAGTTCTAAACAGTTCTGACTAATATTGATGAGAATAACACCTGAACTGAACAACTGAACAAGACACCTTAGAGGTTCGACTTGAATTAATGTCAAGGCAAAGTCTCGTACATTCTCTGACTAGGTCCGGCAGTTTGAACTTGTCCAGGAGTTCTAAACAGTTCTGACTAATATTCATCAGATGACACTTGCAAGGTTTGAGTTGAATTAATGTCAAGAGTAAGGTCTTACATACTCTGACTGGTTCTGACATTTTGTGACTTATCAAGCAGTTTTTAAATGTTCTGACTAATATTGACGAGAATGACACTTGAATTAATGTCAAGACAAAGTCTCGTACATTCTCTGACTACGTCTTGCAGTTTGAACTTGTCCAGGAGTTCTAAGAGCTGAGAGGTTTGACTTGAATTATTTTCAATTCAAAGTCTCGTATATACTCTGACTGGGTCTGACGGTTTGTGACTTGTCGAGTAGTTTTATAAAGTTCTGATAATATTGACAAGAATGGCACCTGAGAGGTTTGACTTGAATTAATGTCAAGACCAAGTTTCGCACATACTCTTACTGAGTCTGGCGGTTTGTGACTTGTCCAGGAGTTCATAAAAGTTCAGACTAACATTGACGAGATTGACACACCTGAAAGGTTTGACTTCAATAAATTTCAAGAGAAAGCCTCATACATACTCTGACTGAGTCTGACGATGACTTGTCCAGTTGTTATAAAAAGTTCTAATATTAATGAAATTGGCACTTAAAAGGCTTGACTTGAACTTGACTTGAATTTCAAGACAAATTCTCGTACATGCTCTGACAATCTTTGGCGGTTTCTGACGTCCCCAGTTGTTAAAGTTCTGACTAATGGTGACGTGATTGATACGTAAAAAGTTTAATTGAATTAACTCCAAAACAAAGTCTCGTACTTACGTACTCTGACAAATTTCTGACTAATATTAACGAGATAGGCACTTAAAAGGCTTAACTTGAACTTGACTTGAACTTCAAGACAAATTCTCGTACATACTCTGACAATCTGTGGCGGTTTCCGACGTCCCTAGTTGTTAAAGTTCTGACTATTGGTGACGTGATTGATACGTAATAAAAAGTCTATTTGAATTTACTACAAAACAAAGTCTCGTACGTCAGGTACTCTGACATATTTCTGACTAATATTGACGAGATAGACACCTGAATGGTTGAACTTGAAGTAACATCAAGAGAAAGTCTCATATATTCTCTGAGTGGGTCTGACGGTGACTTATCCAGTTGTTGTAAAAAGTTTTAATATTAATGAGATTGGCACTTAAAAGGCTTGACTTGAACTTGACTTGAACTTCAAGACAAATTCTCGTACATACTTTGACAATATTTGGCGGTTTCCGACGTCCCCAGTTGTTAAAGTTCTGACCACTAGTGACGAGATGCACACTTGAAAGGTTTATTTTTAACTAACTCCAAGACAAAATCTTGTACAGTCTCGTGCATATCTTTTGGCCACCCCGGCAATAAGGTTTATAGCCGGGGTGGCCAAAAGGTATGCACGTGACTGTACATACTCTGACTAGATTTGTAGCTGGTCTTGTTATGATCTAAAAAGTATTTTTATGGATTGACAAGTGCCTTTTTTGATGTGCTTTGTAACTCTTAGATTTTTTGTTTATTTTACTGTGGTGTCCCATGCAAAATTGGGACGCAAGTAGGTGTGCCATACGTTAGAAAAGTTTGCGAAGCACTGGTAAAAATGGCTCTGACATTGTTCGAATTGCTCACGGAATGAATCTGATATTTAAGAACGCTCATTTCTAGGTGCATGGAAATCAATTTTAACAGAATATTTGCAGTTTGGTATCGTTCAAATTTTATATTTAATTTATCTTCATGTGGCAAAGAATTAAAAAAGTATTGTACTAAACTCCGGTCGTTTACAGAAAGTGTAAGAAAGGCGTATAAATAGAAAGGAAATACACCTGATAATATTTTTTTTAGATCGTTAAAGAAAAAAGGAAAGCTTTTCGAAATATATCTCATAGTAAGGAAGAAGAAATTGAGATTGGTCGAAAAAATAATTTTTTACAACAACTGATTGAAATTTCTGAAAAAGGCGAAAACTTAACCGATGATGACTTACGTGATGAAGTGATTACTATGCTTATAGCTGTAAGTTTCTCTCTTATTACGTAAAGAAATTTTAATAAAAATTGGTAATTTATAGGGAAGTGAAACTACAGCTTCTATAAATTCGTTTGCTCTTATGATGTTGGGGATGTTCCCAGAAATTCAAGTAAGTTTTGAGTTAATATTTAATTTAATTTAGATAAAACGAGTCATATTTGCGACAGAGTGGTATCTGAAGTGTTGAAATTTTAGGATCAAGTTTATGAGGAAATAGTTAATACGATTGGTAACGATAGATCAATCGAATACGGAGATTTATATCGACTAAAATACCTCGAAATGGTATTAAAAGAAACGATGAGACTATTTCCTGTTAGTGCTATACTTGCAAGATCAATTACCAAAGACATTTCTTTAGGTATTTAAACTTACTTTAGTACTTACATTTAACACCTCTATGTAAATTACAGGCGATACAATTTTACCAAAAGGTACTTCAGCTGTAATAGGTACAATTCAAGTTCAAAGAGATCCAAAATTATGGTCAGAACCTATGAAGTTTGATCCTTTACGTTTTTTACCAGAAGAATGCGCTAAGCGACATCCGTACAGTTACATTCCTTTTTCAGGAGGACCTAGGAATTGTATAGGTTGGTTTGATATCGAGTTATTCAAAATTAATTAGTGTCAAGGAGACTGAATATTTTTAAGGCTTCTCGATATAATTCTTTTTGATGACTTCAAAAATTATTGTTTAAATAATTATTTTAAGGAATGAAATACGCTACAATGGCAATGAAAACTGTAATTTCGACCATTATAAGGGAGTATAAAGTGATTTGCAAATATAATAGTACAGAAGAAATAAAGCTTAAAGTTGATATGGTTGTTAAACCAGTCGCTGGTTATAAAATTTCGTTGAAAGCAAGAAAATGAATTAAATTATATTTTATAGTATCTACTCTATTAATTACAATTTGTCTTTAAATATTCATTTTGTTCTTTTATTATTAGTAGAGGCAAAATAACATTTTACCTTGCATACATTAGGCTCGAGCTAAAATTTGGTATACAGGTTGCCTTCGGTGCCCTAAACAACATACTAAAAGTTTCCGCGAACCCCTTGTGAGCTTCCTCCAATATTGTGGATCTTAGGCCCTCAAGTGCAGTTATTTGAAAGTTGGAGTAACAAGATATAGTTTCTTCTATATTTCCTTTTCAATGCAAATTATCCTAAAATAGTCAAAAAATAGCTTTTTTAGATCATATTCATATTCAAAATAAATGAAATGGTCGAAATATCTGACACGATAAATCAAACACCCTGTATATATGTGCTCGTTTACGCAATTAATTCTTTTGGAGGCATTATACATCTCTAAAAGGCATAATAAGTCGGTTTTTAGAATACATAATGTCGAAATTTTTAACAGAATTCAACAGCTGCTCCGTTAGTCCCAGTAAATCCGAAGATGTTCTAATTTTCGTATATTAAAGTATAAGCTATTATGTTACATTTTCATAAACGATTGTTAAAAATGTGCAGTGCTTTAAATTTCTGAGGAATTTTAAGAAAAAACTAACAATTTTTCTATGTAATCAACAGAAATAGGAAACTTGAGATGTTAAGTAAAATCTAACGACTGCATCAAAAAGTAGACATATTTTCTTTCATAATGAGGTTTTAGTTTCTTCAATATGTTTAATATTAACAATTTTACAGCAATTTGAGTCAAAATTGTTAATAAAAATAAAATTTGCAAAAAATGACGAAATATGAAATCATTGTGCTTTTTTAAAATAAATGTGCAATCACTTTTTAATCATGTAACTTTGACAAATAACTCGTTAGGAACAATATCCTTGAACGAAAAGTTTTTAAAATAATCCTTTCCACAAAATATCTTTAACTGTTTAAGAAATAGTACATGAAAAAATTCATTTGTTGTTTAATACTACAAGATGGAACAGAAGTAAACTTAAAAAATATTGAAATGAAAGCTGAAACCTTCAGCTTTAAATTTTTGTAATTTTTTTAATTTCATCGTTGTTCTTCTCGGAGTAAAACAGTTTTTGTCCACCGTAGCAGCTCTTTTAAATCTCATTTTATGAGAAAATTATTGCTCTAACATCGTATTTTGTAAATACAAACGTTGTAGGAAATTTTATGATCTAAAAAATTTGTTAAGACTGTTTTAGGATAATTTGCATTGAAAAGGAGATATATGAAAAAACTAGACTTTCATGTTTTTTTTTCAAGATGCACGCACACAGTCTCACCAAGGTCAAAAACACGGATTTAACATTAGGAGACCAGTTTGAAAAACCCGGAAAAACCCTTCTGAACCACTATTCTTTAGTAACGTACTACTCCACACTCTTTCATCGTATAAAGTTGTATTCACACACAACCGTGATTGATCCGTCACGTCACGTCTCCGGTCAGTCGAAAATGATATAAAAAAATCGTAAGCGTGCTTTTAAATGAATCCATTCACACTCATCAGTCATGGTCCGGCGATTTTGTTTTTGACGCCGTCACGTCTCCGGCCAGTCAAATAAAATAACGTCGACAACGTTATTTTTATAAATCCTTTTATAACTAAAGGTAAATGACGGATCCATGACTGATGTGTGTGAATCGTGCTGTCCGTCAAAATAAAATCACAAAAAAATCTGACTGACCGGAGACGTGACGTGACGGATCAATCACGGTTGTGTGGGAATAGACCTTAAATGTGTACTATAGCTCATTCAATTGATAATTTGATGCTTAAAAAAATATTACTAAGCTACTTTTACGATTAAATGCCAAGCTGGCTGAGAAACTGGCGAAAAATTACACTTGAGGGGCTCAGATCCACAGTATTGGGGAAAACTCAGACGGGGTTCTTTGATAAGTACCTAATAAAATTATCCAGGATAAAAATTGAAAACAGTTTTGAATAATTCTAATTTCTAAGCTAATTTTAGCGTAGTTATCGCCTTCCGCTTAATTGTCATTGTTATTAATTTATAAGTTACTCTAATTATTAACCTTCGATTTATAATTAATTGTATTTAATTGCCTCCTTAATTATTGTTTATTCTTAGTAAATCAGACTACCTTTTTGTTGTTGTGTCATCGACTCATCGATAACTTGCACCTTGAACGCTTTAACTATTATCTTAATTTGCTCAAGTTATTGAGGAAGCGTTTTTACTATGAAACCGACCTATGTGCCTATACCAACAACTCGAGGCTTCTTCAAACTGTCAATCGAATGAAAGTTACAAGTCAACGCTTCTTCCAATTAGTAATATCATTATTATACGTCTTTTCGAAAACCATACATTTAGTACAGGTTTTATAGGTTTCAACCCCGAAAAACGACATGTGGCTGTAAATTTAGAATTAGCTAGTCTTAAGAGTCTACATAAAGACGTGAAAAAGTTTAGAGGTGTGCAACATGAAGTAAATGTGCCCACAACATTCAAAGAATATTAGCACGAAAAGAAATAGGAATTTCGAAATTCTGCTTAGGTTATTTAATAGAGCATGGAATACTGAACAATTTATGAATCTATAAAAAATTTTGTATTGGCAATACTTTTCTAATCTAATCCAATCAAAGCTAATCTCTTAAAGCCTAATCCAGACTATAAACATAACCTCTTTAGGACTTAAAAGTTAACGTAACGTAATCTAGCCTAGCCTAGCCGAGCCTAGCCTAACCTAACCTAACCTAACCTAAACTGACAAAACTTGACCTTTACCAACCTAACCTAATGTAACCGAAAAAAATTAGAACTAACCTAATCTCTGATCTAAACAGTTGTGACCTCGAGGTCAAGGTAATCATAAAATTTGACGTCTCTGAGGAGTTTTTTGGCCGGATCTTTGAGACAGATAATTTGCTTCGAATCTCGAAGCTGACTTGAAAAAGGTTGCCGTCGACAATATCAGCGTCTCTTTCTACGTACGCCCGACTCGTCAGCATTATTTGAAAATCTGTTTTACCTGATGGTTTTACTCCTTGCATCCAATCTCCCCGAACCCTTTCCTATCGTCCATTGCTCTCACTAATTACGGAATAATACACCGATGTCACCTTTTTAGTACAGATACGTAACTACGGGAGGGCCAGAGTGGTCTCATGTCCATCTAAAATTTTTCTGTCCCACCCTGTAGTCCGGTGCACTACTGAAATTTTACATAGTGCTCGTGGGACAAATTAGTATAAAGCTGAAACCTTTGATATTGTATTGTACTTATAGCCCTTATTATAGTACTAAAAGTCCCCACCCTTCCGAGGGCTGGAACACCCCCAAAATTGCGTTTGAATCTCAAAAATTACACTTTTTATCATATTTTAGCAATTATCTCGAAAACAAGGTAGTAAGCGAAAAATTATAAAGAGTCAAAAATTGAAGAGGATAAAATTATACGGCAAAAATCTCATTTGCAATTTTTCAAAATATTTAATAGTTTTTGAGAAAAATGTTATTGAAAGTTAACCTATTTTGCGCGTATTACAGTACTCATGGGTTGCGCGATCAAAGTGTTGCTGAACGCCCTATTTTACATTATTGAAAATTTCTCATTATCTATCAGATTTAGAAAAAAACAAAAAATATGTAGTTGAATAGGACATCTTCAGCTTTAAATTACATGCAAAATATTTTGATTTTAAGTAATTTATCATGGAGAAAAAAAATAATGAATGTAAAATAACCTAATTTTTCTTAAAATTTAAAAATCTCCTAAAGTAATTGAGGAAATATAAAATCTATGTAGGATTACTATCTTCATTATGTATACTTTAATGTCCTAAGAGCAAAAGTTTTTTCGAGTTCTATTTTGACAAAAAATTGGACTTTGAAATTCATAATTTTAAAAAAAAAATTTTCTTAGATATTTTTCTAACTTTAAAGAACTCTCAAATAATAAAGAAGAGATCTAAGGCCATAAATTTTAGTTTGTAGAAAGCCTATAGTATACGTTTTAAGAAGCCATCTTAAAAATTTACATTATTTAACGTTTTCATCAAAAAATTTTCAACAATATGAAGAAAGATCGAAATACGTAGTTTTTTTCCGAAATTGGTCATTACTCGCTTAATTTTTGAGAATTCAAACTTTTTCTTGAACAAAAATAAAGGTAATACTCTAAAGGTTTTATATCTGCTAATCGCATCTTGATAGGAATTCTACTTTAGAAACGACAGCAGTTTGTACGATGAAGAAAATGAGCAAAAAAATTGTAGTTCACTGCAGTTATGAAATTTTACATATGGTGAACCTGGAACAAAATTATCTAACTCTAAAATTTTTGCTATTGTTTAGTACTTATAGTCCTTATTATCATACTAAAATTCCCCACCCTTCCGGTGGGGGAAACCCCCCAAAATTGCACTTTTACGCATATTTATGAAATTATCGGGAAAACTAGGAAAATAATAAAGATATAAAAATTTAAGCCTATAAAAAATTCACCATTTTTATTTGAACTCAAAAATCGTAACTAATGCAGCCCATTACTAATGCAGCCCAGGGATCCACTTTCATTTGGTCCCGATTTCACTTGGCTCCACCGGCTGGGCCAGTCCGGGTCTGGTTACGTGCCTGTTTTAGTACCTCCTTAATACAAAAATATGAACAAAAATGGTCCTTTTTCTTCGGTTATCTACGCCGCTGTGTTTACCACCTGTTAAAGATTTGCTTACGCGGCTTGTAAATTAGATTCTCATCTCACGAAAAAAAACTGTGTTTAACGCGTACGTCAAGCAGGTAGGCAATTAATAAAATAATATAATGAGACGCAAAGACAACAATTTGTTGTAACCCTATCCCTACTTGCATACTTTTAGTTAATTAAAGTTCCCCTCTAAAAAATCTATAGGTATGTCTATATGGTTAGATAATTCTACATTTACACAATTTGTTGTAATTGAAACATTTTACTTTAACCTACCAGTTATACCTACAAATTTACTATTTGATAAATTTTTGAAATGGATCGAACTGTTCAGAAAAATATTTTTTTTAAACCTAGCGATTTGCTTAATAATTTATTAATTACTTTAGTGTTTGTTTTTATCATTGGGTACCTCAAATATCATTGGAGTAGAAGAAGACTTTATCAGCTGGCTGCTTGCAGAAAAGGGCCGTGGCCAACTTTGCCATTTATTGGTAACGGTTGGTTATTTTTAGGATCTAATGAAAGTAAGTGCTGTATTTAATTATTTATTTATTTTACATTTCAATTTTTCTAAATATTTTTCCATGTCAAAAATGTTTTAACATTTTTTAAAAAGTCTTGAGAAATAAGGGAAATTTAACAAAGATACCTCATATTGACAAGCAACTTGAAACATCCTGTACAGCCAAAAGTCGAACACAAAATAGTTTTTGTTTAAAATGTCAATCTTATGTAACGTTCTTACTAAACTATCCAGTTTAAAAAAAAAACAGAAAAATTATAAATTCCAGAGATTTATAATACCTACTCATTGGAATTTATTAAAGTGTGTATGAGTGTATGTGTATTTTATCTACTGATAGCCTTGTCATTGTCATCAATTAAGCAATCCCTTTTTCTTACTTTTCTGGTTTTGTTTTCTATAAAAAATCAATTACAACCACGGGGACACGAAGATCTGTTTTTTACAACAAAAGTTTAAAACAAGGCGGCGAAGGAGTACAAGCTCAATGGAGAGCATCAGTAGACAAATATTCTAAGTGGGGAGTCCAAAAGGAGTAAAATGAAAGTCACAATGTACTTAAAATTCACTACAAATTTCGCTACAAAAATACAAATAAACAGGTTGCACGTTGCAGACCGTTTATTTGTTATTTATGATTATTACTACTGCCGGAAGACATATTAGCTCACAATAGTTAAGAGTAAGAGTTTGGAAGGACGTTTCTATAATAAGAGCGCAAGCTAGTTGAGTTCGTTGACATACGAGATACATTATGCAGAGAGATTTGCACTTTAACTAGGACAGTCGGATTAAAAGTTTAGCTCAAAAGCGGTCACTCATGCTATTCCCTCTAGGTATTTTACGGAATTGCTGATGATTATAGTTCTATCCCTAAGGATCTCAGAAGCCTCCGGGATGTACCCACCCCCTTGTATAAAATAAAAAATGATTTTTTTCTTGGTTTATCCGATGAGTGCTTGTCATTCTTTTTCCAGGGTCTCACAAGTCTGCAGGTGACCTTACTTAGGTCATGCAGAACTCATCCAGAAGTTTTAGGGATCTGTCTACTGATCCCCTAGGATCTCGATGTGGTCTTACTAAGGCCACAAAAGTTGTAAGAGCTTGTCCTTTCCCTTTCAGTGTCCCAAAGATCTGCAGGTGATCTTACTTAGGTCATATAAAAGTTATCTAGAAGTTCTAAGGGTATATCTACTTATTCCATCAACTGCTTCCAAAGGATTTGGATGTGATTTTATTGAAGATATCCGGCGAGGGTTTTATAAGCTTGTAATTTCCCTTTCAGTATCCCAAAGATCTGCAAATGATATTATTTAGGTCATATAGAAGTTATCCAGAAGTTCTAAGGGCCTGTCTACTTAATCTATCCACTAGTCCCAATGGATCTGGATGTGGTCTTATTTAGGTCATCCGACGAGGATTTTAAGAGCCTGTTATTTTCCTTTTAGTGTCCCACAGGTCTGCAGGTGGTCTTACTTAGATCATACAGTAGTTATACAGAAGTTTTAAGAGTCTGTCTACTTATTCTATCCACTGGTCCCAAAGAATCTGCATGTGGTCTTATTAAGGTCATCCGGCGAGGGTTTTATGAGCTTGTCATATTTCTTTCAGTGTCCCAAAAATCTTACTTAGGTCATACAGAAGTTATCCAGAAGTTTTAAGGGTCTGCACGTAATCTGACTTAGATCATACAGAAGTTATGCAGAACTTTTAAATTTTAAGGATCTTTCTACTTCTTCTATCCACTGGTCCCAAAGGATCTGGATGTGGTGTTATTGAGGCCATCCGGCAAGGGTTTTATGAGCTTCTCATTTCCCTTTCAGTGTCCCAAAGATCTGCAGGTGATCTTACTTAGGTCATAGAGAAGGGTCCTAGCTCATTAGGTCATAGTTATCCAGAAGTTCTAAGGGTCTATCTACTTATTCTATCAACTGGTTCCAAAAGATCTTGGTTTTATGGTTTAAGGTTTTATGAGCTTGTAATTTCCCGATCAGTGTCCCAAAGATCTGCAGGTGATCTTACTTAGGTCATATAAAAGTTATCCAGAAGTTCTAAGGGTCTATCTACTTATTCTATCCACTGGTCCGAATAGATCTGGGTGTGGTCTTATTTAGGCCATCCGACGAGGGTTTTAGGAGCTTGTTATTTTAGTGTCTTAAAGATGATCTTACTTAGATCATACAGAAGTTATTCAGAAGTTTTAAAGACCTGTCTACTTATTCTATCCACTGCTTTCTTAAGGAAAACTAGAAAAAGGATCTCACAGCTTTTAACCAGATCTTTCAAACGCCCCTATAACCAAAGATAATGAGGTTACATAATTTGATCAAAAAAATTATTTCTGAACTACCCTAGAGGAGATTCTGTTTATAATGGCATACAGTCCTAAGAAGAGATAAGGAAATGAAAGGATGATGGAGAGAGCGAATCGAAAGAAGATATTTGTCTTCCAATAGTTTCAATATTTTTATTGTTTTAACTGACCTTAAAAGTTTTTAATAATTATCTAATAAAAGATTTAATTCTAAAAACTTTCACATTCGTTAGGTCAATGACAAAGCAGCAGATAGACTTGGAATTTTAATAAATTGTTAAAATCCATATATTTAAAACGTGAAGGCTTTTCTTCACCGGTAATTGTAACATGCTTCTATTAGATATTAGATCGATCTTAATGATTTTTTTAAATCCAAGCTCTCGTCAGCACTCATTTTTTTCTTCAAATTATCAATTTCATACCTTTTTTAAATAATAAATTGCCATAGTTATTACTATCTTCCCACTTCAACGTCGTTCGATTACGTTGAATGACTGACACGCCTATATCATACATTTAAAAACAAACAATCATCGGTGTAGGTTGTAGGTGCATATAATAATTATTCAAATTTCATTTTTCTAACGCATTTATATTTTCAAATACTTTGAATCTTTGAATTTGGACCACTCGTGGGGGTGGGGGTGACCACTCATGCTTATTTATACATTTTAAGGATATAACTTGTGTTTTAAGGAATATTAAGAAATACGTGGCACGTTGTAAGAGATTTTCAATCACCTACTCCGTGTTGGTTAGGTCCAAGATTATTTTTCACAATACACGAACCAAAATATATGGAAATTGTCATGACGAGCCCTAATGCGCTTGAAAAAGAAGATTTATATAAATACACAGCTTCTATCGTTGGTATGGGATTATTCACAGCTCCAGGTTTTGAAATTTAAATTATATTTGCAAAATTTAAAAAAATTTAAATTTTAGTTGCCAAATGGAAAAGAAATAGAAGAATTATAATGCCTACATTTAATCAAAAAATCTTAGATGGTTTTGTTGAAGTATTTTCAGAACAAGCAATTATTTTGACTGAACAATTACAAAAAGAGGCTGGAAATGGCACTTTTGACGTATTTCACTATTTTAGCAAATTTACCTTAGATGCTATTTGTGGTAAAACTTTTACAAATTTAGCTTCCTCTTTTTTATTGTTGTAATTTTCTGTTAGAAACTGCAATGGGAATCAAAGTTAATGCTCAGACAACTGACGCTGAGTTTGTAAAATGGGCCAATAGGTTGGTGTTACAATTAATTTTTTTTTTCCTATAATGTTTTTGAATTTTTTAGATGTATGGAAATTGTTTATGCTCGAATGTTTGTAATTTTGTACCATTTCGACTTTATATTTAATAGAACTCAAATGGCGGTGGATTTAAGAGATTATACTACAAAAATTAAAAATTTTACAGCAGAAGTGCGCAAATTTTTAATTTTTTGGAATAATAGTAACTGAACATTATTTTTTTAGGTTGTTAGACAGAAAAGGAAAGAATACAAAGATCGTGTTAGGGAAAACAAAGAAAAGCCGGAGGCGCTATTTGAAGAAGGTTAAAAAATTACATAATTATTTCAAATATTAACCTTGGCCCTCATTATCTTACCTAATCCAATTTATAACGTAACACAATGTCATGAATGAGAGGTTACACGAAAAACTTCTACAAATATATATAGTTATAGTAGGTAACAGGTTGGTGGAATAGCTTGGAACTTGAAATATGATTTTCGTCAAAACTAAGACGATCGCTCGTATTGTGCAAGACAATAATTAATTCAAAGCTGTTTTTTATAGTCCAATAACCTTCGATCAACAACTAAGGTTATATTTATTTAGATCCCTGATTATGGGGGAAACGAAAAGGCAAACGAGTATAATAGCGCGTCAAACGCTCTTGTATCAGAGAAAAACATTAAGCATTAGATAACTCAAGTCCACCTGTGGCGACAACACTTCAACTTTTCCAAAAAGTAATTTAAGGAGCCCATAATCCTAAAGAGGAAGGGAGTCGTGCAAGAAGTTGTACAGTTGCCAGGATACCGTTCTTAAGCCAATTAAAAAGTCGACTCCTCATTAATGGTTTGACAAACATCTCCACCTCTGAACAAGGAATTGTTAAACTCATCACCCGCTACTTGGATGTAGAAGACAGTTATGTATAAATGTATCATGAACAAGCCTTTTTTTGGCATAGGTTATCATCAGCGGGAAAAAATACCGCTTTTTGGTAGATCCCAAAGTAGCTACCTCAAGGCATTTCCTTCAATTAAAACGCAGCTGCTACCTGGATGTACAACAAGACACTCCTGTATAGATTACGCGACATAAACTAGCCTTTCTTGGCATATGTTATCGTTATCAGTTGGAAAAAATACTGCTTTTTGGTAGATCCCAAAGTAGTTACCTAAAGGCCTTTCCATCAACTAAAACACTGCTGCTACCTGGATGTACAACAAGACACTCCTGTATAGATTGCTCAATATAAACGACTCTTTTTTGACATAGGTTATCATCAGGGAAGAAAAATACTCCTTTTTGGTAGATCCTAAAGTAGCTACCTCAAGGCATTTCCTTCAATTAAAACCCAGCTGCTACCTGGATGTACAACAAGACACTCCTGTATAGATTACGCAACATAAACTAGCCTTTCTTGGCATATGTTATCGTTATCAGTTGGAAAAAATACTGCTTTTTGGTAGATCCCAAAGTAGTTACCTAAAGGCCTTTCCATCAACTAAAACACTGCTGCTACCTGGATGTACAACAAGACACTCCTGTATAGATTGCTCAATATAAACGACTCTTTTTTGACATAGGTTATAATCAGGGAAGAAAAATACTCCTTTTTGGTAGATCCAAAAGTAGCTACCTAAAGGGCCTTTCCGTCAACTTAATCCCTCTGCTACCTGGATATACAACAAGACACTCCTGTATAGATTACGCAACATAAACGAGCCTTTCTTGGCATATGTTATCATCGGCTGGAAAAAATACTCATTTTTGGTAGATTCTAAAGTAGCCAAAAGAGGTTCTCCATAAACACAATCATGCTGCTACCTGAATGTGCAACAAGAGACTCCTGTATAGGTATTATGCACCATGAACGAGCCTATTTTGACATAGATCGTGATCGATTGTACTTATAGATATTATGCAACTTGAACGAACTTATTTTGACATAGATCATGATCGGTTGAAAAAAATACTCCTTAGATAAAAAATAATATGGGAAGGCTCTTTCTTGCCAACCTAAAAAAATTAAGACCTTTCCATTGCAAGTCTCAATAATTTAATTGACAAAAAATAATTTAGTTTGATTTTTTTTAGAAAAACCCAAAAGAAATACATTTTTAGAACAATTAATTGAAGTTTCTGAAGGTGGCGAACATCTTTCTGATGAAGATTTGCGTGACGAAGTAATAACAGTTCTAATAGGCGTAAGTCCCTCTAAACTCTCTAAAACCATATGTAAATTATATTAATAAGGTAATGATTTTAGGGAAGTGAGACGACAGCTTCGGTGAACTCATTCGTCCTAATTATGTTGGGAATGTTTCCTGATGTTCAAGCAAGTTCCGCTTTTTTACTTATTTTCCGAAAAATTAATTTTTGAAATTTTAGGAGAAAGCTTATCAGGAAGTTATCGACGTGGTTGGATTGGACAAACCAATCGAATGTGCCGATTTACCCCATTTGCCTTACGTAGAAATGGTAATTAAAGAGACAATGAGAATATTTCCAGTCGGTCCAGTGTTGGTTAGATCAATCACCAAAGACATTCAATTAGGTATCGATAGTTTTTTTTTGTACTTTAAAACAACCAATGATTTCGTTGGAATTCTAGACGATGCCATTGTACCAGCTGGTAGCTCTGTTGTATTTGGAATTATCGAAACTCATCGTAATCCAGAAACGTGGCCGGATCCGATGAGGTTCGACCCGTTACGTTTTACTCCTGAAGAATGTGCCAAAAGACATCCTTACAGCTATTTACCTTTCTCTGGTGGACCGAGAAATTGCGTCGGTACGTTGCGTCAAACGAGCTCACTTTAAACTGTTTAATTGTTAAATTTTAAGGATTCAGATACGCTTACATGGCAATGAAAGCTGTAATTGCTACAGTTGTAAGAAAATACAAAATTAGCACAATTTACAAATCAACTGAGGAAATTAGAGTTAAAGCTGATTTGGTGTTGAAACCTTGTGACGGTTATCCAGTTTCACTAGAATTAAGAGAATAGTTTATTATTTATTGTATATAATTATTGTTTGTATATTCAGGAATTAGTAATAATTTAAATAGGATTTTCATCTTTGGATCTATTGACAAGTTTTTCCTGATCACACTTGCAAAGTCATCTTTTAATTTTTTTATGATTTATAATAATCTAATGATAAACGATGGGTAATTATTATAAGTAAGAAAAATTACTATGGTCTATTAAAGAGTAGGTACATCATGATACAATTTGTAATATGGAAAATAATGAAATTAAATAATTATAATTGGTTTAAACGTTGTTTATTTACAAATTATTTCTATTTCTAGTGAGTTTTCTAAATTAAAAAGTCTCAGATGACGTCACTGCTCATAAAAGGGTGGGGGTAGAAAAATGAAAATCATCGGAAAATGTTTGTTTTGAAATAAATCAATTTGACGTGTTCAACTGTTATTTGATATTCCTGTCGGGAAAAAAAATATTATTCTATAATTTGGGCGCGTACTGTAGATTATACGATCGACCTTAAGGAGGTGATAGAAGAGGATGGACTCTGATGCTTGGGCAAACTAGTAGACTAGAGCTGCAATATTCTAGAAAACAAAGTACGTTATTATAGCGCTGATTCTTTTTCACTAATTCATGTCGATTAATAGCGATACCCTGTAGTTTGACACTCTAAAAGGGAATAAACAGGGATAACACTGAGTGGAGTGTAGACGTCAATTGTTAAAGACCAATGTCACCCTGACGCCACTATTACTGAAAAAGAAAAACCTAAAAATCAAAAACGTCCGTAGAGGCCCAAAAACCTCAGAGATTTCACGTGGTGCTTCTGCTACAGGTTTTGAAAGTGTTCTTCAGAAAAAAACGAAATGGAAGAAAGAACTCGTTGGAAAAGTTATTACACAATTCGAGACAAAGCAAATAGTAATTTTTGCTCCCAAAAACTGCATTAGAGCTTCACTCCTGAATTCAGGAATAAAAAAAATGGTTTAAAAAGAAATTGGAAATTTGACGTTTTTAGACGTTATTTACATACAATAATTTAGGACATGTTGTAATTTACTGTCAGGTTCCAAATTATTTTATTAAAAAACGTCAAAAACGCCAAGCATTGATAATTTAAACTAAAAATTTTCATCCAATTTTTTTAGTACTGAATTGAGTACAGTCAGCCCCACAATTATTGGCCACCCTGGCTATACGTTTAGCACGAATTGTGGATGTAACCAATCATAACACCCCATATTTCAATTGAGGGGTAACTTTATTTTGCCAACAAGTAGTAAATCGACAACCTTCCCTTCTGCCGTTTTGTCGTTGTAGGCTAATAATTGTGAGGCTGACTGTACCTACTGAAATTAGTATAGTGGCATACAGATCTTACTTGCGAGCTTCCAGCACTTATTTTATTTGATATTACGTCAAAAGTAAGAAACTATTATCTAGTAATTAGGTATTAACGTACTAATTATTTAATTATAGAAAAGTTTAATTTGCTTTCATCAAAATTACTTCATTCTAATATTATAATAACAATTAAGCGTTTTTCTTATAATTGTTCGAGTTTAATAATAATTACATATGTCATAAACGTACATCGAGTAATTATTTTGTTGCAATTTAATAATAAAATATTGATAACTTATTAGAAACTATTATTGTATGAATGCATCAGTTTCTAGGAAAAAATTTAAAAAAAATTTTTCTGGCATTATAAACGTCAGATAAAATTGGTACCTAAAGCACCGTTTGCGTATTTGACGTTTCATAATGACAGTCCATGAGTTGCTACATATCAACAAACCAAGCCAAAAAAACTTCGAATTTTAAACCAAATCAAAAATGTTATATGACAACCTTAGAACATAAAACATCCGGAAGGAGAGTTAACAACTGTTGCCCATAAACGACAATTTATTTGATTATGCAGAGTTTTCTTCTGGAGAGGACCAAAATTCGTAATTTTCAAGTAGCTTAATTTTGAGTTTTTTAAACACCCTGTATATTTTTATGTGTCATGATAAAGAATTGAATTATGTTTCAAATTGCATTGGAGTCGACTATACCTAAACTCTATACCTTTGAAGTTATGAATCAATTTATTGAAAGTCAGAAGTTTGTCACAAAGACACAAAGTGCTTTTGTAGCATAATGCTGGAGTCAGACGTGTAGGACAGGACTAATCAGAAATCAATTCAATTCAAATAATATAGTAATTTTCTTTAGTCAATAATTAACAGTGGTACACAATTTCTTTTAGAAAATTGTCTTCACATTATCACTTGTATGATAGTTCTTTAAATTTGAAGAAAATCATCGTATTTTTGTACAACCGCACCCGTCTATCACAAATCCAAATTAAAAAGATTTTTTGTGAATTAAAATTTTATTTTTAGGTAATTATACTTAATTAGGTTAAAAATTATTTCTTTTTATAAATTTTGGGTTTGGTACTGCTAAGAAACAATTTTTTGTATTTTAAAACTTAATTTTTCTCTTTATTTTTGTAATTTTAATTACTTATTACTTAAGGTCGATGTTGTTAAATATAATTTAAATAAATTAGAGAAAATTGTAATTTAATATTTCTTTTACATAAAATAACAATTTAACTATAATTTTAATAAACACAATAATAGTATCTAATCAATAATCATAAACATTTCTTAATAATTCTGTTATTTGTGAAGAAAATCCCCCCCCCCAAAAAAAACTTATTATTATATCTCTGAAACGGTGAAACCACACGGTGGAATTAAAAGCACAAACGGTGCCACCTTCGATTCTAAATAGGGAAGTCTCTTCAAATTTATATCACAATCAATCAAACACCAATTTTGAGGTGTAGAATATTAATCCATTCACAATAATTATGTTATTCACTAAAATTAAATAAAATTTTTTAGCGTAGTTTTTGCATTTTCTAAACTGGTTGTGAACAGTAGGTATCAAAAAAACGATTATGTGACGTCAAAACACATGCTTTGGTGCTTTGGATTGTCATCACTCATCACACAGCACTTACTACGTCATACTTGAAGACAAACCGAACAAATTTCGGTGTTTTGCCTTATCTATGGAGAATCTAAAAATAAAAAATTTTCGAGATGTTCCAATTTAAAAAAAGGTTGCTGACGTCTTACCTCCGACATAGGTCACCCTGTATAAATTATTTTAGTGTACGAAAATGTGCAATTAAAAATCTAAATCGACGTGTCCGAGCTCTTTTCTTAAATATTTTTATATGCCGAGATAATATAGCTTAACCCTGTATCAATCAATACAAACAACTTTTTGCAAAGCCAAGAACATACTTAATTAGAAGGAAATATGCAAATTATACTCTTTAAAAAGTATAGCCCACTACTTTAAAACTAGAAATTTCGTCTATAATATTCATCAAGTTCAAATTACGCGAAGAAGTTGTTGAGACGTGTAAGAATTACTTTTCTTAAAAAATGATTTTTAGTGCAAGTGATGGTGCAAAATTAATAATTACGGAATTTAGTCCGTCATTTAATAATTTGTTTACTACTTTAGTTTTTGTGTTTTTAATTTGGTACGCAAAATACCATTGGAACAGAAGACGGTTTTATCAATTGGCAGGTTGTAGAAAAAGTGCTTGGCCAATTTTACCTTTTATTGGACACGGTTGGCTTTTTTTAGGATCTAATGAAAGTGAGTTTTTAAATTTAAATAAAAAAGCGCTTATGTCTTATAATAATTAGAGGGCGGAATTATAGGCAAAAATTTTTTGAATGTATGAGAATTTTTTTAAATATGCACTAATTTTCCAAAATTTTTTTCACTTTTTTAGAACATTTTTTTTGAAAAAATTTTTTTTTTTGAAAATTTTTCTCTAAATCTTTTTCAGAAAAAAAAAGTGAAATCAAAATTTTAACTTAGAATTTTAAAAATTTTTGTTTTATTTATGTTTTAAACCAAAATAATTGCTAAATATGCATAATATAGAGCAGACCGAGCTGGCGCACGAGTAGGGAAAATTTTCCGACGCGGTTTCTTTCATGATTCGTATTCTTGACACTTTAGACAACGTAAAACTGCAAGGTGCCGGCAGTTCTTGTGGTCACGTTTCCCTAGGACCGCTGTTGAAAATTGCAGACGATTGACGTCATTATTTCAGAATTTGTTCATCAGATTTCTAAAAAAAAATTTTTATCTGAAAGCTTATAAGATATTATTCATAATTTGTTATTATATATTTTTGAATATCTCCTCTAGTTATCTTGAAAAACCTCAAAAATCATTAATTTTTGTTAAAAAAAAAGTGATATGTCATCACATGACTTTTTCATTTTAGAGTGCCCCCTAGTGAGGGGATTGTAATCAAAATCATATGGCTTCGACTCACAACTTCAAGAAAGCTCTATATGAAATTTGAAGTCAGTCGGTTAAGTCAGTCCAGAGTTAGCTGGCGGAGAAGAACTTCTCTAAAATTCATAGAAATTATGGAAAGTATGGTAAATTATATAAAGTCTTTTTTAAGGTACCAAAAGACGTTTCTTGAAACAAACTTTACATTATATTAGTTTATTAATGTTAGGTACATATTCGGTAGGTAAATTAACACTTCAGAAGTATAAACAAGGTCTCTAACACAAAATTTAGCCGTACACGAGGGGTCAGCCACTGTTCTGAATTTGTACACTGACTGCAGTTGAGTGCTCATGACTGCATATGCTATGGCTGCCATTGACTGCAGATGACTACCATTGACAGCTCAATTTTTGTACATTGACTGCAGAGAGTGGATAACCCCTCGGCCGTACAGCAAGAACATACGAAATAAACATAAATTCACATAAACCATCATAAAAGAAGAAAATCGGGGCAAATTTTGAATATAATTTTTTTCAGGAATGAGAGATAAGTATAATGTCATATATGCATGCTCCGTAGAATGTGTGCTTTCCTGGCAGAGGTACTGAAGTCAATTAAAGAGCACCAAAATTTATTAGTTGCTCTTCCTATTATTATTATTATTATTAGTCCTTTCACGACTTCGCAATTATCATCTCATACACCACCTGTATGAGGTATTAAAGTAGTATCTAAAGCTACCCCTGTACCCAGAGAACGTGAAATGCACATGCACAAGTAACGAGCGTCGTCAGCAGTCTCACCTGGTTTATTAATTAATTTTAAATATATATTTTACAAAGATGATAATTGCGAAGTCGTGAAAGGTAGTCCATTTCCCAATGGCGTAAAAACTTCTTGCACTTTCCTCTTCTTTACAATTTTAAATCCAGCATTTTTTGTAGATATTTTGCTCGTTGTATCGCACCCTGTAAAAGCATGGAAAGCAGGTAAAATATTCGTAATTGTGTCTCCTAGGAGACACAATTCATTATAATGAATTAGATACTAAGGCCGAGTTTTTCATTAGGAGTTTAAACTACGTTCCATCTGAACGAAGATCAATCTCATTCGCTGTTCTTTTACTGTAACGTAAACGAGTTACGGCGCATGAGCTTGAACTTCGTTAAGATGAAACGTAGTTTAAACTCCCAATGAAAAACTCGGCCTAAGTGGCACCCAAGTACACGCGATCTTTTGGACGTGATTTTTAGCCAAAGACCCAAACATTTGAAATTTCTAAGTTTTGGCCAAAAATGTATTGATAGAATACAGGTGGTGTGGAAAAGTAAACGTACTTACCGATCGTTCCGCCGATCCGAGACGGATCGGCGTTCGTCATAGACCCAGCAGTCCGTGCCACTTCCTTAGAGGTAGTCATGAGCCTTTGCCGTAGCTGCGACCTCGAGGACTCCCTCTCCCGGCTTGGGCTCCCCTCCACAGGCAACTTAGCCGCTCTACGGGAGCGCATCCAGGAAGCTGTGAAGGAGGATGTATCCGCTTCCACCATGCTGCGGTAACTCATTCAGCCCCCAAGCCGCTCCCGACGCTCATCTCCGCAACGACTCTCTCAAGCAACCCAGCTAGAAGTGCCACCAGCCGAGTCCAACCTCGACCCTGTAGCTACCGTCAACCTACAGGTTCAGGCGCCCCCCTCACAGCCGCAATATCCCACCTCCAATCTCGTCCCCTCGTTCCTGCCTCGCGCAGCTCACCTCTGCGAGGTAGTTCGTAAATGGGGGCTGCGCTACAACGGAAAGGGGGACGTAAACTCATTCCTGGAGGATCTGGAGGAAAGATGTCGGGCGTACGGTTTGAGTTGCGAGGACCTCCTGCTAGCTGCGCCGGAGATACTACGTGACGATGCATCGTTGTGGTGGAGGAATCAACGAACTTCCCCCGTCACGTGGGATCTATTCAAGAGAGCGATACGCCGGCAATATGCTCCTGTAGAAGACCTCTGCGAGCGCCGTCGCAAGGTCCTATGCCCGGCAGCAGGGTCCACAGGAGACCGCGGCACACTACATAAACTCACTGTGGACTCTAATGCGTCGAACGGAGTTTCCGGCCCTCGTGGAGCTCGGAGTACTCTACGGTGGGTTACGAACCGAATACAAATTTTATATATACCGGGACTCTGTGGCCACCGTCGACCAACTGCTCGACCGCGCCAGAGACTTTGAAAAGATCCGGCAAACCAACTCTCCCAGTCGCGGTCGTCCTCCAGCAACGACTCAAGTCCCCTATGCTTACCCAGCGGCTGGAGCCCCACCAGAGGGTAACAGTCAGTGGCGACAGTGTTTGTCGTGTGGCAGGCAGAACCCGAACGGGCGGACCTGTAAGTGCTCGGGAAATGCCCAGCGCAAAATACTGAATTGAATTCAATACCTCTGCCAGGAAAGCACACATTCTACGGAGCATGCATATATGACATTATACTTATTTCTCATTCCTGAAAAAAATTATATTCAAAATTCGCCCCGATTTTCTTCTTTTATGATGGTTTATGTGAATTTATGTTTATTTCGTATGTTCTTGCTGTACGGCTAAATTTTGTGTTAGAGACCTTGTTTATACTTCTGAAGTGTTAATTTACCTACCGAATATGTACCTAACATTAATAAACTAATATAATGTAAAGTTTGTTTCAAGAAACGTCTTTTGGTACCTTAAAAAAGACTTTATATAATTTACCAAACTTTCCATAATTTCTATGAATTTTAGAGAAGTTCTTCTCCGCCAGCTAACTCTGGACTGACTTAACCGACTGACTTCAAATTTCATATAGAGCTTTCTTGAAGTTGTGAGTCGAAGCCATATGATTTTGATTACAATCCCCTCACTAGGGGGCACTCTAAAATGAAAAAGTCATGTGATGACATATCACTTTTTTTTTAACAAAAATTAATGATTTTTGAGGTTTTTCAAGATAACTAGAGGAGATATTCAAAAATATATAATAACAAATTATGAATAATATCTTATAAGCTTTCAGATAAAAAATTTTTTTTAGAAATCTGATGAACAAATTCTGAAATAATGACGTCAATCGTCTGCAATTTTCAACAGCGGTCCTAGGGAAACGTGACCACAAGAACTGCCGGCACCTTGCAGTTTTACGTTGTCTAAAGTGTCAAGAATACGAATCATGAAAGAAACCGCGTCGGAAAATTTTCCCTACTCGTGCGCCAGCTCGGTCTCGTCTAATATGCAAAAGTTGTAGAAATATGCAAAAGTTGTAAAAATATGCAAAAATTTGAGAAATATGTAAAACCAAGTTAGTCTTAGTGCGGATTTTACAATACACATTTATCCTTAGGATTTAATTTTAGTCTCAGCATAACAGGCACGTAACTACGGATGGGCCAGGATGGGCTACGGCCCATCTTAAAATGTTGCTGGCTCACACTAATAAAATGACAATAATAAGCCAAAATTCAGATATTTAAAGTGTACCTAATCTGAATTCTACACAAAATATTTCATCTTTAAAAAGTTTTATGGGTTACATATTGTGCATTTGGCCCACCCAAAAAAAATTGTGACCACCAAGTGTCCTTTTGATTTTAGGAATCTAGTTACAGGCCAGCAAATTAAAATTTTCAGTTGACCTTGAAATGCGCAGTAGTAAAAGTGTGTTATCACTACGTAAATTCTACATTTGAACCTATGCACATCTCTCTTACTCCTAATGTCGTCTCTCTTCCCGTTGTGCGCATTTCAACTGAAAGTTCTCGTTTGTCGCCGTACAGTCAGCCTCATAATTAATGGCCACCCAGGCTATAAGCCTAGCACGAATTGTAGATGAAACCATCATAACATCCCTACTTAAATTGAGGGGTAACTTTATTTTGCCAACAAGTAGTAAATCAACAACCTCTCCTTCTGCCCTTGTGTCGTTGTTGGCTAATAAACACCCATAATTGTGAGGCTGACTGTACGTGCCTGCAGCATAAACCCGTTCAAGCTATTGTAAAAACCTCTTTATCTGAGACTAAAATTAAATCCTAAGGATAAACGTGTAATGTAGAATTCAGCCTTAATCGTCTCTAAATAGTATAATTCGGTTTTATCCAAAGTTTCATCGCTTTCCTACAAAAATTGACAAATATTCAAAACGCATAAATTCCGTCCTCTACTGATAATAATTATTTTTAGGAATTTTAAGTAGTGCGCGGTACATTTTAAGCACTTTTGAGTCTCCGAGTCCAGTTTGGTTAGGCACAAGATTATTTTTTGCTATACACGAGCCTAAGCACATGGAAATTGTTATGAACAGTCCCCATGCACTTGGAAAAGAAGATTTGTATAAATACACCATTCCTTTTGTAGGTTTGGGATTATTTACAGCTTCGGGTAATTCAGAAAAATTTTCGTTGGGAAAATAATAAAAATTAAATTTCAGTACCCAAATGGAAAAGAAATAGAAGAATCATAATGCCAACATTTAATCAAAGGATTTTAGATAGTTTTGTGGAAGTGTTTTCGGAACAAGCAATTATTTTAACTAATCAGCTAAGAAAAGAGGCTGGAAATGGTACTTTTGACGTTTTTCATTATTTTAGCAAATTCACTTTAGATGCAATATGTGGTAAGAATTTTTCTTCCAAAAATCTTTTTAGGATACATCCAATTTGTTGTAGAAACTGCAATGGGGATCAAAGTGAATGCTCAAACAACAGACGCAGAATTTGTAAAATGGGCCAATAAGTTAGTGTAACAATTAATTAAAAAATTTTGTCAAATTTCTTTTTCATTTTAGGTGCATGGAAATCTCTTTTAATAGAATGTTTGCTATTTATTACCATTTTGACTTTATATTTAATAGAACTCAAGCTTACAGAGATTTGACCTTTTACTCCGACAAAGTTAAGGAATTTACTGCCAATGTTAGTGTTTTTATTTTTTTAAATTGTATTTTAATGCATTCGAAATTGTAGGTTGTAAAGCAAAAGCGAAAGGAATTCAGAGATCGTGCGATAGAAAATGCAGAAAGACCAGAAGCTTTATTTGAAGAAGGTACGACTGTCTTAAGATTTTTGTAAATTAAATATTTAGGTATGCCCCTAAACCCACTTTTTTTATATCACTTACCGGTGGATGGTGGGGTGGTAAACCATCATTGGATAGAGGTTTCTCCAATACTCGACTCGAAATATTGGATACCTGAATACAACGTAATTTTGGGAAAACACTCGCTCAAACTGGCTATTTTGGAATTTTGATCTTAAAACTGTATACTATGCGAGACTCTGTTAAGAAAAAAGATTTCAGGGGAAACCCCTGATGGAAAGGCTTGCAAAAATAAAACGTTTATTTCAGTTCTTCTTTTAGGGCAACCCAAAAGAAACACATTTTTAGAGCAACTGATTGAAATTTCTGAAGGAGGAGAACATCTTACTGATGAAGATTTGCGCGACGAAGTATTGACAGCTCTAATAGGAGTAAGCTCTTCTGAAGTAACCCTACAGAAATTGTATTAATAAGGAAATGATTTTAGGGAAGCGAGACGACAGCTTCGGTGAACTCTTTTGTCTTAATTATGTTGGGAATGTTTCCTGATATTCAAGTAAGTACCACTTTTTTACTTATTTTCCAAAAAATGAATTTTTGAAATTTTAGGAGAAAGCTTATCAGGAAATAATCGACGCGGTGGGATTGGACAAACCAATCGAATGTGCCGATTTACCCCATTTGCCTTATGTAGAAATGGTAATTAAAGAAACAATGAGAATATTTCCAGTCGGTCCAGTGTTGGTTAGATCAGTAACCAAAGACATTGACTTAGGTATTTACAGAGTCATGTTTTACTTTGAAACCCTCATAATCTAGGCAAATAAGGGTACCTCAGAATGAGAGTCACAAAGCTAAATATTTGCATAAGACGTACTAAAGACTTGCTCAAAAGTCTCATACAATCTGGTGCCCGCGTGTCAAGATATTCAAGTCAAAGGTCACCCAAATCGTTTTTTGCAAATATCTCGTTTCCTATGCACCCTACCTCATTCGAGGTTATTATAAAACTTGTAGATCATAAAATTTTCTACACATTTAATCCAATTAGTTTTTTTGTGCGATCAACCGTTCTCAAAATAGAGCGGGGAGAGTGGAAGGCGCGTTAACACTAACTTTTTTATTTTAAATAGAATACTATATTTTTTTATATCTATAGATTCTAAGAACATTTCTAAATCCAACTTCATAACATCTTCCTGTACCGATTCTCAACTGATTTTTAGAAAAATTAAATTTTCTAATAAAAGTGAGGTCTGAGCGTTTTTGTTGAAAATAACAGGAGCTACATAAGCTTCCAATATTTGCCTAAGAATCTTAGACTAAGATCTGATGCTACAATTTTGCTCTAATAATTTACAAGGTGTTCAAAAAGTGCTGACTTTAGAGAAAATTTCAAACCTAAAAAACTTTTTAATTTTAAATGGAACACTCTGTCTTTTTTGACAGTTTTGGATGCAGAAATAAATTTACTATCGTTTTGCATTACCATTCTCTATACCTATCGTTGACGCTTTTTGTAATATTATACGATATCCTGTATAAGTTTGCGCGCCTCCCACTCACTGTGCTATATTTCGGGAACGGTTGATTGTACAAAAATATGAATCAGATGAAATTTGTAGAGAATTTTATGATCTATAATTTTTCTAAGAACCTCTAATGAGGTATAATGCATAAGAAACGAGATATTTGCAAAAAAAACTATTTTTGCGACCTTTGACCTTGAATATCTCGACACGAGATTGTATGAGACTTTTGAGCTAGTCTTCAGAACCTCAAAACAAAGGTTTATGCATGGTTTAATCAAATTTTTAGTTTTCTCACTTTTATTAACGATTTGTTGGAATTCTAGGCAATGCCATTGTACCAGCTGGTACCTCCGCTGTATTTGGAATTATTGAAACTCATCGCAATCCAATCACGTGGCCGGATCCGATGACGTTCGACCCGTTGCGTTTTACTCCTGAAGAATGTGCCAAAAGACATCCTTACAGCTTTTTACCTTTCTCTGGTGGACCTAGAAATTGTGTCGGTAGGTTACGTCAAATAGGCTCATTTCAAACTGTTTAATTGTTAAATTTTAAGGATTCAGATACGCTTATATGGCAATGAAAGCTGTAATTGCTACAGTTGTAAGAAAATATAAAATCAGCACAAGTTACCAATCGACTGAAGAAATTAGAATTAAACAAGATTTAGTATTAAAACCTTGTGACGGTTATCCAATTTCACTCGAATTTAGGAATTAATACTCAATTATTTTAGCTACAACTGCAACAAGTTATTTTTAAAAAGACATAAGTCTTACGTCATTCCCAAAATAAAAAAGACTCGAGTCTTAAGTCAAATCAAGACTTAAACTAATTTGACTTAAGTCTTTGATTTAAGTGATTTTTTTCAAGCCAAGTCATTTTCGCAATGACCTAAGTCATTTCATGACTTAAGTCTTTATTTTGATTTAAATCATTATTTTTGACTGAAGTCGCATCTGCTGTTCAAGTCAAGTCTTAAGTCCCAAGTCACTGTCATCAAATTTAGTTCCAGTACAGTTTACTTAATCTTGAACTCATACAGAGCTTCAGCAAGTCCATTTAAAAAAACTTAAGTCAAATCAAGACTTAAGTTAATTTGTCTTAAGTTTTATGTCTTTGATTTAAGTGATTTTTTTCAAGTCAAGTCGTTTTCGCAATGACCTAAGTCATTATCGACTTAAGTCTTTATTTTGATTTAAATCATTATTTTTGATTGAAGTCGCATCTGTTGTTCAAGTCAAGTCTTAAGTCTCAAGTCACTGTCATCAAATTTAGTTCCAGTACAGTTTACTTGAACTTGAACTCTTGAACTCATACAGAGCTTCTGCAAGTCCATTTAAAAAAACTTAAGTCAAATCAAGACTTAAGCTAATTTGACTTAATTTTAAGTCTTTGATTTAAGTGATTTTTTTCAAGTCAAGTCGTTTTCGCAATGATCTAAGTCATTATCGACTTAAGTCTTTATTTTGATTTAAATCATTATTTTTGATTGAAGTCGCATCTGTTGTTCAAGTCAAGTCTTAAGTCTCAAGTCACTGTCATCAAATTTAGTTCCAGTACAGTTTACTTGAACTTGAACTCATACAGAGCTTCTGCAAGTCCATTTAAAAAAACTTAAGTCAAATCAAGACTTAAGCTAATTTGACTTAAGTTTTAAGTCTTTGATTTAAGTGATTTTTTTCAAGTCAAGTCGTTTTCGCAATGATCTAAGTCATTATCGACTTAAGTCTTTATTTTGATTTAAATCATTATTTTTGATTGAAGTCGCATCTGTTGTTCAAATCAAGTCTTAAGTCTCAAGTCACTGTCATCAAATTTAGTTCCAGTACAGTTTACTTGAACTTGAACTCATACAGAGCTTCTGCAAGTCCATTTAAAAAAACTTAAGTCAAATCAAGACTTAAGCTAATTTGACTTAAGTTTTAAGTCTTTGATTTAATTGATTTTTTTCAAGCCAAGTCGTTTTCGCAATGACCTAAGTCATTATCGACTTAAGTCTTTATTTTGATTTAAATCATTATTTTTGACTGAAGTCGCATCTGCTGTTCAAGTCAAGTCTTAAGTCCCAAGTCACTGTCATCAAATTTAGTTCCAGTACAGTTTACTTAATCTTGAACTCATACAGAGCTTCAGCAAGTCCATTTAAAAAAACTTAAGTCAAATCAAGACTTAAGTTAATTTGACTTAAGTTTTATGTCTTTGATTTAAGTGATTTTTTTCAAGTCAAGTCGTTTTCGCAATGACCTAAGTCATTATCGACTTAAGTCTTTATTTTGATTTAAATCATTATTTTTGATTGAAGTCGCATCTGTTGTTCAAATCAAGTCTTAAGTCTCAAGTCACTGTCATCAAATTTAGTTCCAGTACAGTTTACTTGAACTTGAACTCTTGAACTCATGCAGAGCTTCTGCAAGTCCATTTAAAAAAACTTAAGTCAAATCAAGACTTAAGCTAATTTGACTTAAGTTTTAAGTCTTTGATTTAAGTGATTTTTTTCAAGTCAAGTCGTTTTCGCAATGATCTAAGTCATTATCGACTTAAGTCTTTATTTTGATTTAAATCATTATTTTTGACTGATCTATTGTTCAAGTCAAGTCTAAAGTCTCAAGTTACTGTCGTCAAATTTAGTTCTATTACGGTTTACTTAATCTTGCACTCATACAGAACTTCAGCAAGTCCTTTTAAAAGAGAGACTTACGTCAAATCAAGACTTTGAAAAATTTGAAGAAGTTTGAAAAATGAATTAAATCATAAGTCTTAAGTTACGAGTTTCAAAATGACGTAAGTCACTACAAATAATTAAGTCAAAAAAAGACTCAAGTTTTTCCAACTCTTGCAGCTGTGCACTCATATTACTTTTTAAAAACCATTGATCAATTTCTTTATAATATATTTCGAATTAAAAGTTAATGTTTAAAAAAATTTTTGATTTTTTCTTTACAATTATTTGCTAATAATGACTGTTTGTACATTATACCAAAAAATAAAATTGACAATTTTCAGATTCGAATGTTTGTAGTTTACCTAAAGACGCAACTTTTTTGTAATTTAACAAAATACGTAACTCTGGTCGTTGCGAAAACATAACTTACAAAAAACCACCACTTATAGAGTATTTCGAAGTTTAAGTAATAGTTGTCACTAACAATCAACAACAAAGTCGTAATACTGACCGAGTCACACGATGACTGTAAAATTTAAAAATACTAAACGAGACCGTTCATAGTATTCGAATTTGATCTTCTTAGTATAAACCGCACTAATATAAACTAAAAAATAATCCTCGTTTTTATATTCTGAGCTAGTTGCAATAATTATATTAACAGATATCGCACAACTAATTTAAAAAATTAAAATCCTATTGTTTTTCATCACTTTGTTCTATACTTCTTTCTAAACTTGTATCACGAGAATTACCTCCTTCTTTCTTTTTTAATTGCTGTCTCCACATATTTGCATAAACACCTTCTTGTCCGATTAAGTCTTCGTGTCTACAAACACCATAATTATAAATCAAAAAACAACAAACTTAACTTTTACTTACGTCCCCCTTTCGACTATTTCCCCTTCTCTTAAAACTAAAATTTCGTCCGCATTTACAATCGTCGATAAACGATGCGCTACAATAATTGTAGTTCTATTTGCGCAAACTTGATTAAGGGCTCCCTACGAGTTAAACTTTAAAAAGAAACAAATTAGCTTTATTACAATTTTTACTTGAATATTTAGTTCCGTTTGTGTGTCTAACGCACTCGTAGCTTCGTCTAAAAGAACAACCGTAGGCGCTTTTAATAATGTTCTCGCTATTGCCACCCTTTGTTTTTCACCACCGCTTAGCCTTAATCCACGTTCGCCTACCTAAAAAGTTTCAAATTATATTTGGAAGAAATTGTAACTTAAAATTACTTGAGTGTCGTAACCCTCTGGGAATGTTAAAATTCGATCGTGAATATCTGCTCCTTGTGCAGCGTTGATTATGTCCATATCAGTTGCATCTAAACGACCGTAATTGATATTATACCTATTAAATTTAATTGTTAGTAGTATTTACATGGTTAGTAGTAAGAATTTACTTAATAGTGTTGTTAAATAGAACGGTATCTTGCGGTACGACACCGATTGCACGTCGTAGAGATTCTTGTGTAACTGTCTTAATATTTTGTCCATCTATAACAATACTACCAGTGTCAACATCATAAAATCTAAACAATAGTCTTATTATTGTACTCTTTCCACTACCCGAAGCCCCAACCTAAAAATAAAATTTTAATAAATCAAAATTAGCGATTTCAAAGTAACTTACTAAAGCTGTGGTTTTACCAGCAGGGACGTGAAATGAAATATTTTTTAAAATGGTACGTTCTGGAAGGTAACCAAATGTCACGTTGTTAAACTCGATACCCCCACGTTTTAAAATTAAAGAACCGGCTCCTGGTGCATCGATAACGTCCTGGTCTTCACGTAACAAATCAAACATATTCTCCATATCAATAAAATTTTTTTGTATTGCCCTTTAAAAGTTATTTATTATTAAATGATCAACTATACTAGAATCATCGAACAGATAGAAAAACTTCGATGTGGCCATATTTGAAAAATTTTAAGACAAAAATGTAAATTAAGCAAGTTGGTGCAATTTCTGGTTAAGCAGGAAGTCAAACCAACCAATTAACAATCGTCCGCACACAAAAAACACGTGATCATTCTATCTGTTCGGCGATTGTAATATACAGGGTGATTTATTGAAACGACCGTCTTTGATAGCTCCCTAACCGTTTGAAATAGGGCATTCATTTAAATACAAAAGTTATTTATCTCCTTAAGGAGCACAAGTTAAAATTATTTTCATCTCTACAGGGTGTTGTATTACTGCTCTGCGAGAGTATATTTAATTTTTTTTAATGAAACACCCTGTATATTTTTGCATATTTCGACTTGGAATTAAGTCGCCTACATGTCAATATTAAAAATTTTTAATTTCTCCGCGGTGTTGCCAGGTTATTAATTTTTTTCTCTAATAAATGCCCGCAACACGCGTTGCTTTATAAAATCGTACTAATGCCGTTGTTCATGGAATAAGAATGAAATTTTTTTCCTAGGTAGTTATGACTATTCTCTATACGTTGAAATTAAAAAAGTTCGATTAAATTGTACAGGGTGTTAATTAAAGTGACCCAAAGTTAATCATTTTCAAATGACTATAACTCGTTATTTTTAAATGGAACACCCTGTATATTATTACATATTTGGATTCCTGGTAAAATTTAGATACTATATTTGTAAAAACATACAGAGTGTTCCATTTATAAATAACGACTTATAGTCATTTGAAAATGAGTAACTTTGGGTCGCTTTAATAAACACCCTGTACAATTTATTCGAACTTTTTTCATTTCCACGTATAGAGGACAGTCATAACTACCTAGGAAAAAAATTTCGTTATTATTCCTTGAACAACGGCTTTGGTGGGATGGTTATTAATTTTTTTCTCTAATAAATGCCCGCAACACGCGTTGCTTTATAAAATCGTACTAATGCCGTTGTTCACGGAATAAGAACGAAATTTTTTTCCTAGGTAATTATGACTATCCTCTATGCGTTAAAATTTAAAAAGTTCAATTAAATTGTACAGGGTGTTAATTAAAGTGACCCAAAGTTAATCATTTTCAAATGACTATAATTCGTTATTTTTAAATGGAACACCCTGTATATTTTTACATATTTGAATTCCTGGTAAAATTTAGATACTATATTTGTAAAAACATACAGGGTGTTCCATTTATAAATAACGACTTATAGTCATTTGAAAATGAGTAACTTTGGGTTGCTTTAATAAACACCCTGTACAATTTAATCAAACTTTTTTAATTTCATAGCATAGAGGATAGTCACAACAATCTAGGAAAAAAATTTCGTTATTATTCCTCGATCAAAGATCAAAGGCTTTAGTACGATTTTATAAAGCAACACGTGTTGCGGGCATTTTTTAGAGAAAAAAATAAATAACTTGGCAACACCGCCGACAAATTAATAAAAATTAATATGGTCATGTAAGCGACTTAATTCCAAGTCGAAATATGCAAAAATATACAGGGTGTTCCATTTAAAAAAATTTTAAATATTCTCGCAGAGCAGTAATACAACACCCTGTAGCGATGAAAATAATTTTATGTTATGCTCCTTAAGGAGTTGAAAAACTTATGTATTTAAATGTAAGCCTTATTTCAAACGGTTAAGGAGCTATCGAAGACGGTCGTTTCAATGAATCACCCTATAGAATAAGGAAATTATACCTATAGTAAGTTCCAAAGAAATTCAAAGGGCCATAAAGTTGAATAATGTAACTGGAAAATAAGACATAGTCTCCAACAGTAAGGCCTTCTTTAGCGACTACCATATGAACACATAATAAACTACCAGCTAGCAAACCACCACAAATAAGTATATTTTGTATCGTATTTAATACATTTAAAGTTACTAAAGTTTTCCATTCTTCTGTCTAATAAAAAAAAAAGTAATCGATTTGATTAAAAGTTTATCTCTTTTTACCTGAGTTGCAATAATGGCTTCCTTAAAAGCATCTACCTCGTATTGTTCCGCACCGTAATACTTAACAGTCTCATAATTTAATAATGCATCGACGCTCCTCGCTTTAGTTGCATTATCTAATAAATTCATACGCCTTTGAAATTTGGTTCTCCACTCCGTTATAAGTATAGTTGCAACTAAAATTTTAGTTTTAGAAAAATACAGGGTGTCCCAATAATTTACTACAGAAGTTATAAAATGCACATGATAATTACAGTTTTTACTTATGAATACTTTTGCATATACAGGGTGGTCCATTTATAAGCTGCAGAGCAAACTTTTTACAAATGGGACACCCTGTATTTTAATGGATATTTGCATTCTAACCATGTGCATTATTTTTTTGTAGCTTCTCTAATAGGAGCACAATCTTCTGTGTACTTGAGAAACTTTGTATAAAAGAGAACTTACCGAGATAACACAACATGGTGCTAAAAACAATCAGTCCAAACCACATATTAAAATAAGTTACGAAGAATATAACAGCCACAATTATATCAATAATAGTAGGAGTAATAGAAAATAAAATATAATTTAATAAATTATCTATACTATCGGTTCCACGATCCATTATTCGTAAAACTTCTCCTGTTTTTCTGGCTAAATGCCACCTTAATGATAGACTATGAAGATGTCTAAACAACTCGACCTAAACATATTTTTTTAAATAAACAATAATTTGTAAATAAATCTCTAGTATCATTACGTTAATTTCTCTTGTGGTATACTGTTGAACCCTTATCCATAAAAAACTTCGTAAATTATTCAAAAGACCCATAGAACCCGTTCCTCCGCCTTGTAAAAATTTAAAAGCAACGTAAATCAAAATCCAATCCCAACGAAAAAGTAATGGAGTAGCAGTCATACTATCGACTAAAATAAATTTTCATTACATATATAGACTTATTATTTAGACTATAATAGACAAAGTATTAACTTACCCAATAATTTATTATAAATAGGAACATATAAATTAATTACTCTTCCCCCTAGTAGCAAAAAGAAACAAAAAATTACTCGCATTTGTAATAAGAAATCTTTCTTAGGCCATACAAATGGAGCCAACGTTTTGAATTTGCGCCATGCATTTTTCCACGTCGACTGATTATCGCTAGGGCCCTAAAAGTTAAATTTTATTTTAGAACACTATATGAGAGGGTTGACGAGATTGAAAGAAATAATAAAAAGTTTCACAGGTTACATCGAGGTTAAGATTAAGGAAAATGGGAAATGAAATATAAAAATATACAGGGTGTACTCATACATACAGGGTATTTCAAATAAAGAAGTTGATAGCTGCTTTATTCGACATCTTAATTATTTTTAATCATTTTGTCTGATATGAATATTTGATGATAGTCGAATTATGAAGCTTTTTTTTTTAAATTCTTTCGTCCGGGATCGAACCTAGGACTTCTGCGTGTAAGCAGAATTTTTAAGACATGAACTAATTTAATTTTTTTTTAAATTTGGCATAATTGAAGTTCAAAATATACATTATTTTATATATTCTGAAAGCTAATTTTACGAGCTTTCAAAATATTAAAAAATATACAGGGTGTACCATTTAAATTAAGAAATTTGATCCCATTTCCGGTTAAACCGGAAGTCAAAATATAAAGTGTTTGGTATCGTGTAATGGCTAATTTTACGAGCTTTCAAAATATTGAAAAATACACAGGGTGTTCCTAAAAATTTTGATATTTGTGTAATTGCCGGTATAACCGAAAGCGTTTTGTTAATCGAAAATAGTGTCAAATAATAGATATTCATGAGATTGATATATATATATCCATTTTCAAGCTTTCATTTCTATTACAAAAAAAATTTGAGATTTTTGAAGTTTTGACATTTAAAAAATTATTACTCCAAAACGGCTCGAGCGATTTTGATAAAAAATTTATATTTCGATAGAGAATTACGTTTTCTGTAACATATCCAAAAAAGAAAAAATATGGCAGAGGGAATTTTGAGAAAATCCATTTCAAAATTTTGGCCTACTTTAGCCCCTTAAAGGTAGTCAATTTTAAAACAATTATGAAAATCTACTTTTTCAGAGTGAAAGCCCTCTATTTTGGCTGTACAATGCCATTTTGAAATTTTTATAATATTAATTACCGACCAAGTTATAAGGGAAAAACCACAAAATGGGACAATCGTTCTATTGGCCGCCATTTTGAATTAAAAAATTTGAATTTTTTTTTTCAATTGGGGCTCAGATGTATTATCTTATAGCCAAGTAAAATTTAATTTGGCACAAATTTGTAAATATGCGCCCAAAATAACCACCTTATTTTTGGACACTCTGTATAGATTTCTTATAAAAGCTTAGTTTGACAATGAAATAATTTTAAAGTTCTTAAAATAAAATTTCATCAAAATCGATTCAGTAGTTTTTGCTCCATAGTTACAGACAGAGAGACATTTATTTTGGTTCAAAAAATCGAAAATTTTTTTTTTGCATTTTTAGAATTAGGGGACTCAAAACGTCGAAAAATGCAAAAAAAAAAATTTTTTTTCTCGATTTAACTGTTTCTTGGATTAGAAAAAGTTAAAAGAAGAGAAATTGCAAAGTTCCTTTGAATACAAATAAGTTCATTTTAATTTCTAATATTTATCCCATACGTATGAGAATCAAACTTTGTCCTCAATTTATTATATTTGCAGTATTTATTATTTTTTTATTGAAATATTCTTTTCATTTGAATTAATTAGCATGCAGCGAGGCATGCCGGTAGCTATTGAAAAAATTTTATAATTGAACATTTTACTAATTCAATTCATAATCTTATCAGATACTTGATCACCTCGAACGTAGTTAAATGAATTTAAATCTGATAATTAAGTTTTTAAAATTATTTATTGGTCGTGGTATTTTTAATGATTTCTATTATTATTTACACGGTAAACTTGCTGCCAATAAAATTTAATTTATTAGAGCACTTCACTGCTACCTATAATCATCAATAATACATAATTTAACAATAATGAATAAATCATCATTGAAAAACACCTAGCAACAATTTGTCAATATCATTATTTCATTTGAAAAATATAAATTTGACACACCTTAAATTTGAGATTCAATTCCATCGTATTAAAAGAAACCAAAGTAATATTTTTTTTGGTAACTGAAACATATCTTCCTTTTTCATTTATAGACATAGCAATTTAAAAATTAAAATCACTTCATAATATGTAAAAATCATAAAAACTAAAAAGATACCAATTTTGACAAACAAAATAAAATCGAACTAATAACAAAAATTAGGCAATTTACTTAAACAATAAGAACCATATAAATCCATTCTCGTAGCTTACCTGTCTAGTAATATTAATATTGCTAGTAGAATCGTTTAAATTAAAATAATCCGTATTTTGCATAATTCCGGGTGCTTTTAATCCTAGGGTAAACATCATCAAACAAGCTAAATATCGTACAACAAATAAAGCCATCTCAATTTGATCGTTGAGGCTAAAAAAATCGACTTAAAAAATTCATAAAAACATGTAACTACTAATACGTACTCTTTTAACTGGAACCACCATTGCTTTTTCCCCAAATTAACAAAAGATAAATTTTCGGAAACAAAAATAAGTAACCAAAATATTAACAATACTAAACCATGACCTCTTGTAGGTATCGAAGGTAATAAATATTTTCTCTCGACTTTTAAAATAAACAACGAATAAGGATATGTAATTAATGTTAATACCAATGAAACGATCTAAAAAAAGTCTATACATTTTTTAAATATTACATTTAAAATTGACTTACCATATACCCATAAATTCGTTCATCGGGCAAAATTGTAGCTTTAAGCGAAAATTTTGCAATTTCTACTATAGGCACTAGTAAAGTAAAAAGTATCTGTGCTGTGTATAATTTTGACTTAGGAAGTTGATGATGAGCAACAGGAGTGCCATATTTTTTGTAAATAAAAAGTTGTATCGTACCTGCCACTAATAAAAAAAGTGCTACTATTGAAGTTGATACAGTGCTCATAAAACACTGAGATGTTCCATGATCTACCCATATATCCGATAGGGTAACATTTGGTGGACAATAACGCATGTTTACTTAGGTATTTACTTATCTAAAAATAAGATCAGTGTTTACAAACATAGTTATCACAGTAACTGTTAACTTCGATCAATCAAGAAGTATGTTGATCATCACATACACAAAGAATTAATTAAAATTAAAATGTGCTTGTATTAATAAAAATTGAAAGTGGTAAAAAAGAATGAATTTCAGTTATTCAGTGACTCATCATAATGCAAATATTATAAAAAAAATATTAATGTGATTTACCAATTATTTTATGTTAGATCATCACATTTATTACATTCAAACACTGGAAAATCACACTTTTAATCTACGCACTTCAAAAATATAATTTTTTGGGGTATTTATTTGATTAGGAATATTTTGACAATTCGAGAAAATCACAAAGGGTGCGGCACCTATCGGTTAAATATGCAATACTCCCCGTGGGGGGTGTGACGTAAATATTTTGCAAAAATTTTTATAATTTCGCTGCGACATCTATTGGTTAAATATTAAAAACTCGCCGTCGGGGTGTCACGTGTTATTTATTTACCAAATTTTGTAGCAACATAACCTCAATAATACAAATTTATTTTAGCGTACAGCTACAAAAAGTACTTAAAACATGCTTAAAACATTAAAATTGAAAGAAAAATCTGTTATAAATATCAAATATAATTGCATATAAACATTAAATCAATGTAAATAAACAAGGTGTGAAACGTCAAAATCATATGTTCAATGTTATCCCCACGGTTTCCGACATCTTGGTGCATTTTGGTTAATGTAAGTGGCGCCTCTAGTGGTTGTGATTTTCTCGAATAGGTACCTAACCTTGCTTATCACTTGAACTACTGGAACCGGGAACTTGTTGATTTGACCTACGATACACTCCACCTACGTCCACAAACATTATCAACAATAAAATTATTGTTTTTTATTTTTTAAATTATCACTATGCCACAATCACCCCAAATTGCTACATACTAACTTCTTGAATAATATAAATATAAATAAAAGGAAGATGCAAGTACAACCTGAAATAAACTATAATGTGCAAAATAATGCAATGCCAATATTCTCGATTCAGCTGGTACCTTTTCATAAAAATTTAATATACAAAAATGTAATGCTGATTTTTTATACTAGCGTCGTATTTATAAACAAATGTAGTTTACAATAATTAAAATTATAACTTCGAATTATAAAATTCGAATTTTATTTTTTAGTGGCGCCATCTAACGAAAATTAAAGAACTACAGACACAACAACAATAACATAACCTAAAGATTTAATTTGACTTTAAAACTGAAAACTTAAATATAAATTTATAAATGAGCATGTCTTCAACAGAATCGTCCGATAATGAAAATATTGATTTATTACGAGAAGCGATAGATTCTCAATTTATTAACGATAGCATGTTTAACCAACAACCCAAAAGTAAGTTACGCTTGTAATTTTCACGTGATAGTAGTTTTATTGTACTGTAGAAAAAGAACATAAAACACGAGAAAACATAAGCAGAGAATCGCTACGACCTAAATGTAACGAAGAGGATCAATTTGTAACCTACGGAGTTTCGGATGAGTTCAAACAGTTTTTGGCTAACAAACTTTCTGAAAGTTTGGAAAAGGAATTAAATAGAAGAACGATAATTGTAGAAAAGTCGAATTTAAGTAAAAAGAGAAAATTAAAAGGTATTAAGCTTTTTAAGTCATCAACTGTGTACATAAAGAAAGTTAAAGCGGTCAAATACAATCCAGTGCGTAAGCTTGAAAGACGAACAAGTTTAGATAGCGATGTTGAAGATAAATGCGCTCAAGTTGCCGTACATTACCAAGATATTTTAGATAAGACAGATGTAAAAAATTGGTCAACTAGAAGTAAAGCACAAGTCTTTAAATATAAACAATTAAAAAATGGTGTTATAAGCTCAATAGATTAATTAAAAATAATTTATTTTCTGTTTTAATTATAAACGTTTGTTTTTAACACCGTCTTGTTAATTATTTTAGTAAAAGTTTCTTCAGCAAGTTCACATAACTCTTTAGTTTCTTCAACACCCACACTGTTTCTATATGAGGAATGACGATCGAAATAAGAAGGTAGGGATGCTTGAGAATTACAAACACGCGACAGTAGAATTAACAGCTGAACTATATCATCGACGAGGGGTGGAAAAGCTTCACTAATTCGTACTAAAGCTGGTAGAACTGGTTTATACAGCTTGATGCGTTGTTTACTTGAAATTGCTACAAAGTAACTTGTTATAAATAATTTTAAAATTACTGGTTAATTTACCTCCTAGTAAAGCATATAATAGGTTTAATGCTGTTATGCATAAGTTAAGACTTTTTGGTAACGAATACTGAGTTGATAGATGCGATAGTAACTGGATAGCAAATATTTGTTTGTTGATGTTGGGTTGTTGCATTAGTTCCAGAAGAAAGTCTAAACAGATGTGCATTGAAGGTACACCCTTAACTGTTACTTCTAGTAACTGACTTTGATATCCCTGAAAAAATTCAAGTTTTAACATTTCACTACGATAATTAAGTGTAGTACATACTTGAAAATGCACCAGTTTAGCAAGGGTGGTATCCACAATAAACACTTGATGTATGTAACAACAAACTAACGAACGAACTTCTTGAAGAGCTAGAATTTGTCCGGGCAATTCTCTATCTTCTGTTATTTCCAAGCACGTTTCTAACAACATCTGAACCGCTGCACTTTCCTATTTTGTAAAATTAATTAAATTACATAAATATAAATGAGTAATAAGAAATGAACACATCTGATGCTATCAATAATCAATACGAAATATTAAATTTAAAGAGATGATAGTTATGATGTAAAAATTCATATAAAAAAAGAAAACATCTAATTATAATGAAGCACAAGATCTTTTATGTTTTAATATATCAATAGGAGTCAAATTAAGCGTCTTTTGACATTTGTCACAAGTGAATTGTGTTGAATTTGGTTTTGCAACTTCGACTTGTTTTTCGTCATCTGCAATTTCTTGTTCTTTAAACGATTCTTTTTTCGTACACTTTGTTTCATGTTGCATTATTTGAAACACCGACATGTTTTGTTGAGAAATTAAACATCGAGAACACTCAAATGGAGTAGCATAAATTTTATCTTCAATTTCAACAGCCCATTCTTCTTGAACTAAACAGCCGTATACAATATTTTCGGTAACCTGTAATCCTCCAAAAGATTTATTTACAAATGTTTGAAAATTTGAATCAAACGGATTTGTATCGATTTCAGGAAAATTATCGTTGTAAGTGTAAATTACTTTCAAATCAGCTGGCAATAGTCGTTTAATGTTATAGCTGATTTCTGTAGTCATGAACTTAATTAAATCTTCAATACAGTAAAAAATTTCTTGTTTGTTAGTCTTGGAGTTAGATGAAGGGTCGTATAATTTTTCTTCGAGCTTTTTCTTCCAACGTTTTCTTAAAGCAATTGCTCTTGTTAGTAATGTTTTACCTTGACCAAAGTAAGGTACGTCAATCATTAAAAATTCGTCAAAAACAAACTTAGTTAAAGTCATATTGGTGGCAATAGTTTTTGAAAACATCATAAGAGCTTGAAGGGCTTGCATACGCATTACATTCATTAAGTAGACCTACAAGTAACAATTAATTATTAGTAAAAGATGTCAAGTCCAGCTCGGCCATAGTAATTAATTACAAACCTTTTTAGTTTCAAGAATCGACTGATAAATTAAAATTTGATGCTTTCTACTAATAGGCCTTCTACTAAAATATCCTTTTGGTGGAACTTCAATATCGTCTCCGTGTAATTCCAACACTTCTGGATTAGTTGTAAAACAACTCAGTGGTCGTAAAAATACAAAATTTTTACTTTTTGTATGATACAAACGTTCAGATACACTTTTTGAATAATTAAATTCATCTTCTACAGACACTTGAGGATACAATCCACTTGTTATAATAAGCTTTAACATCATTAAATCTTTGTAACTTTCAGGAGAAGACTCGTCGAGTAATTTCTGTAACTTTTTAAAATCGTTAATTATTCGAAATTCGATATCTCTAATATCGAGCTTTTGAGGGCCTATATCATCTGAATCTACATTAAAGGCGTCATATTTCAATTGTTTGCGACGTACAGAACGCGTCTCTTCTTTTAAATTACGTCTCAAATATCTCAATTGTTTAAGTTCCCCATGACGTATGGAACGTTCCTGGCTTGAAAGTTCCTGATCAGGACCTTTAGGTAATAATTGGGCGTCTTCCAAAATATCTCTAAACTGTTGAATTAATTTTGTAACTTCATAAAAACGTTGTTCTTCAAGTCCACGTTTTCTTGCCCACGATTTGGAAGTTTCTTTCTGCTTAGAAGATTTCGAAACTGGAACGGTGTCTTGTTTAATGCATAACCATTCTTTATACATATTTAGTAAAGATATCGGGTCACCGTGGTTAGATTCGAGTGCTTTTCTTTCATTTTGCATATCTGCACTGCGATAAGCTTGTTGAGTTAATGGACTCTGAACGCTTAAAATTGCAGCCATAGCTAATACCGAATTTACGTTTCCAAATACTGTCGACATAATCAACATTTTTCCTATAGTTAATTCGACAGGAAGTCGACTCAAAGCTTCACCCAGTGGAGTTAAAACTAAAAATTCTTCATTCAGCTTTAATGCACCACAAAATTTTAATTTTTCCACACTTTCTTCGATCGCTTTAGAGCTAGGCTTTTCTAAAAATGGAAAATTTTGAATATTTCCAAGACCTAATGAAATCATATGAAGTAATAGAGATTCTAATGGTACCAAATGTATTTCGGCAGTAGTATATGCATCAAAATTAGAAAAATCTTCTTCAGAATACATTCGAAAGCATGTACCAGGTCCCGTTCTACCGGCACGTCCACAACGCTGTTTTGCACTATCTTGAGATATGTTCGTTTCGGTAAGCTTATTAATACCACCTGTCGTATGATAAATCATACGATTAACTTTACCAGAATCGACGACGAAACGTACGCCGTCTATAGTAACTGAAGTTTCTGCAATGTTCGTCGAAATTATGCACTTACGCACACCTTCTGGTGGATAATCAAAAACTTTATCTTGTTCTTCCAAAGAAAGCGTACTGTGAAGTTGTAAAACGATCCAATTCTTTTTAATGTTACTATATTCTACAACAGCTTCAGATAAAGATGTAATTTCGGCAATACCGTTGAGAAAAATTAATAAATCACCTTCAAAAAAGAAATGGTATCAGTATGAGTTTGGAGTGACGAAATTACAAGGTGTCTTACCTTTACGGTTTGGTGGATATTTATCATCAATCATTTGAATAATCTGCAAATACGGCCTACAATCAAAACGGTCTGACTTTCTTTCGTAAGGATCCTTTATAATGGGTTTATATTGAATTTCAATAGGATATAAACGTCCAGGAACTTGAATAACTTTTACACCTTCATCAGCAAAATAATCTTCAAATAGCTGAATGTTTATGGTTGCAGACATAAGCACTAATTTAAAGTTATCTCGTTTATGCAACAAACACTTCATAATACCGATTAAAAAGTCACCAAACAAATGTCTTTCGTGAATTTCATCCAAGATAATCACATCGTAAGCATTAATTGTTTCTTCTTCTGCAGCTTGTCGCAATAACAATCCTTCGGTCATAAATACAACACTAGTATCTGCGCGTTTTGTTTTTTCGAATCGAATTTGATAACCAACTACAGTTTTAAAATCTGTTAAAGTTTCATAAGCTACACGTTTTGCCAAAGACACACAAGCAATACGACGAGGTTGTGTACATACCACTTTATTATAACCAGCTTCGATGACATATTGAGGAACTTGAGTCGATTTACCACAACCAGTATCACCCGCAATTAACACAACACGCGATTCTTGTAAAGCACCTAATATTTTTTCTTTGTATTGGGCTATAGGAAGCTCATTTTGTGCTGTTCGTAATTTTTTTAGTTTGCTAAATTTGCTTTTTTGTTGGAAATCTTGATAAACTAACACAGCGTTTAAAAGGCTTTGAAAAACATCTCGGTTTAATCTTATGGGTAACTGATCATATAACAAGCTACTTTTAGAACTAAAATTAATATTTAGCAATTTGGTTTTGTCGAAATCTAAAGAATTTGCTTTGTTCGCTTGTATAGTTTGGTATTTGTTGAAAAATTTCCAAAAATCATCTTTATCTCGAATATTCAGGCGATCTTGAAGAAACGCTGTTAGTTCGTATTTATTTTTGTTTACAACTTCTTGTACATCGGGTTTAGATTGTTTATCCGGAGAATTTGATTTTCTTCGTTTCGAAGAATGTGCATCATGGTATTGTCTATCACGAAACGAAGCGTGATAACGTTTTGAATTTGAACGTGAATTATAGTCACTTCTTCGACTCATTTTCACTTAATTAAACTTAAGTTACGTTGCAAATTACAAACGATTCCAACATTTCGAGGTTATGTTAAATGAAATGTCAAAGATGACAAATGACAAAAAAGTGAGGTTACGTTCAGTTTTCAAATAAAATCAGTGCCGTGTTTAAAGTCGATAGCATCAGAAATGCTCTTAAAAATTCTTAAAAAAATAAAATACTGTTCACAAGGAGCTGAACAATTAAAAATGTAAATTTAATTAAAATCAGTTTTAGGCTATTAATCTACAAAATCTTTTTTTGAAGCCAACAATGTAAGTGAAATCATGTTTTGTGTTTAATATTAAAAAAAAAACTTACTTGAGCTGCAACTAATGCTCTACACATCTCTTCTCTTTCAGAATCATTGACTAATTGTCCATTTTGATCAAGTTTGGGATTTGATTGTAAATGTTGAAAGAGCTGACTGCGTGAAGAAGCTAAACTTGCTCTTAAAACACGTAAAACAATAGCATAAATAGGAGCACAACGAAAAACGCGTTCATCACATCGCATGATCTAAACAAATAAACCATTATTAAATTAAAATTTGATTAAACCATCCTAAAAACTCACTTGTAAAGGATCGTCCGCTACATCATTTCTTGTATGCCCATAAGAATCGCCTAAAATATTTTTAACAGTCAAAACCCACAATCTTCTCGGTAAAACAGTGTTCAATCTCAACCACACTTCTTTGTACAAGTCTTGTAAATATCTGGGCACATTTTTATCTAAAACTTTCTTTGAAAATTGCATAAAAACTTCTGCAAATGGCCAAATATCGATCGGTTCTTTCTTTAGAAGTTTTTGCATCATTCTAGCACATTTTGAAGGATTACTTTCCATACAATTAAATGCATTTACAACCGACAATTCGCTTATGTAAATATTTTTATAATCAGCTTTAAAAGACATGTCATCTAACCAATCTTCAACAAGTGTTAGGTGAGGAAAATGTGTTGCTAATAATCGTAACAGCGGTCCAAATAAACCAGAATACGAACTCTGATCCTTTTGGGCATGATATAAAAGATATTTAATTGGAAGTTCAGACATAAATTCGGCATTGTAAGTCTTAATTTTCCGACCAACAGCAGTCAAATTTTGTGCATTTGTTAGTCTGCAATCTTCGTACAATAATAGATAGTACAAGAGTAAAAGTTGTGGAGTTAAACTCGTTTCGTTAATAAAAGTATTTTCATAATCTAAAGTAATGTCAAATTCAATATTAAAAATTAAGCGTTTCGCATCAAAATATTGTCCAAAAATGGAACTTTGGAAAACACGACGTATTTCATTTTCACTCAAGGGTTTATTTATGTTTTCCACATTCCTCGAATTTGATAAAATTATACTAGTCACATACACTTCGACTAAAGATGGCAAAACTGGATGAAGTGGACTTCTACTAGCACAAATTTGTTTATAAATCCAACTTTTAATGTTAACATTATGTTTAGAAAATGCTCTTGATTTTAGTAGCTGATGTATACAATGAACTGGTAAAAAACCCATCATATTAGCGTTTAAATTTAGCGTTACAGGCACTTTAACTGCATGAGAAGTAACAACTTGTTCGGTAAATATTTCTTGAGTAAAAACTTGTTTCATTCTCGTCATATTGTTATGTCGTATTGGTATTTTCATTCCCAAAGTAGCACATACGAGATCACAAATTGCACTTAATTGGTTACTATGAAAGTGAATAGCCATTAATAGCAGCATTTCACCAAATGATGCCGAAACTCCACTGGCAGATTCAAAATATGCTTCTTCTCTCACTAACCATTGAACCTAAAGTATTTAAATTTATTTGCATCTGAATTTTTTAAACGACTTCTCTTACCCATTCAATACTCCTTTTCTCATGTTCCGCTTGTGATACAAGTAAAGGACAAGCAATCAGCATACAAAGTCCAAGAGATGCAAATCTAACACCTGCCGGAGTCGGACTGGGATGAGAAGTCAACAGCTGTACTATCGCATTGACTTCTTCATCTTGAAACCTATTTAAAAGACATTTTATTTTTTAATTCTTGTGATTAAAAAAACTTACTTAATTGCGGCAATTCCACGCAGTGCACAATATAACCTTAGCAATGAAGAAGCTTGAACAACATAAGTATCAGTAAGTTGACCATCTGGGCATGCTTTGATTATTCTTTGTAACCGCAACAGCAAATCCTCTCTTAATAATTGCAAAGACATACTAGAAACTTCCCCTTTTCGCTTCTGACCAGTTCTTATAAAAAGAGCAAACCAATTACGAATAGTCTGCTCATTACCCAACAACAAACCAGACACAAACGCTACCATATCATTATCTCTTTTACCACTTTCATTATCTAACGATAATGTAATTGCTAAAGCGGGCATTCGACACAACTCGACACATTTACTTCTAACTGCTAACGCTTGACTTGGATTCATTTGACATAAAGCCGAAATTGCGGTACAACGAACTGCACTATGCGAACTTTCTTCTTGTTTTTCACCCCTCTGAATTAAATTTGCGCAAACTAAAATTAAATTAGAAAAATTCTAAAAACAAAGACAAGAAAATTACCTTCATAAAATGAGTCTGGAAAGTTAGCAACCATGCGACAAATAATAGATGGTCCGTTATGTACATGTAAAAGAGTTTCAGCCATTAATTGAACATTTAAAAGCATGGGTAGCTCGGCCAATGCGATACAAATTATATCAGATATTTCCTCAATGTAAATATCATTATCGAACAGTTCAGATGGTTTTATATGTAAGTCGAATTCTGTATGGTCTACACCGTCTTGAATTTGTGATTGAATAAATAATAATTCGCTTAAAACTAGCCTTAAACGACGAGTCATATCCGATCTTTCATATTCTAATGCTAGACCATTAGGTAAATTACTAATTAGTACCGAATCGCTTTGAGACGAACTACTTTTAGTTCGTAACTGTTGTTCTTTTCGTACGTCAGATTCAAGAGCATGAAAATCAATCGAAAGCAAAGCTACTATCGAATTTACGTACTCAATCCCGGAGATTATTGTTAATATGTCTATTTTTTGTCTAGAACATTTTTTTGATGTGTCTAAAGGAGAAATTAAACTCATTCGTACTAAACATGGTAAAATTGGACGAATTTCATCTTCGCTACATTTTGAAAGATCTTCCATATCAACATTTTGAATAGCGTTGAATACTTTTGGCGAAACAATTTTTTTAAAACTCATTTTGTACACTTTCACTATTTAAAACTTATAAAATATAAAAATTATTCGGTACATAAACAATGCTACGAAATGTAAGGTTAGGTTTAGTTTAATGTCATTTTCAATTTCAAGTGTCAAGGTGACATTTGACAGTATATAAACAAATCGTGATAAGAAAATTTTGAAAATTAAAAAACTTCGCTCAATTACCTCCTCATAATTATCTTAATTACACAGAATTTTTAGAGAATGACTAAGCTTTAATTATTCAATTTAGTCAATGACAACGCCATAAACATAACCTTGATTACGTCATATACCACAACAATGCTAATCTTTAGGAAATTCTTTACCGCAATTAGGTTATTAGAAAGTAGTAGACATAATATACGTAACTTTAAAGTAAAGTATCAAGCAAGACTTTATCATTATCATTCCCATTCAACTTTATTTAACAAAATGGGTTGTAATTTTACAAAAATTTCAAGAGGTGTAACAAATGAAAGTAAGAGTATTTTAATTTTATTTGTTTCTATGACTATGACTTTTTTAAATGTCAGTTTAAAGCGATTTCAAAAGTTTGAATTCATTTAGGATTTGGTTAAAATTTGTCACCAACATGTCAAAATATGGTTCCTGTTGCAGATTAACCCACACCTGTTAGTATTGATTTTCATTTCTTAAAATAGCACATTCAGATATTTTAGGGATTCAGTGAAAGTAACTAAAATGTTGTCCCTGATCAGTTTAGTTTCTAACAGTTTCAATTCTCTAAAACAAATACTTTTAGCAAAAGAAATGGATGATGAATACATTGAAGAGGTTGTCTGTCAAGATTCGGATATACAAGAAAAAGAAATGAAAGTATACGACATTAGAGATGCCGGACAGGTGCTGTTAGTTAGGCAAAATGGCAAGTTGAATGCTGTAGGTACGAAATGTACTCATTATGGAGCACCTCTTGTCAGCAGTGCTCTTGGAGATGGCCGATTGAGATGTCAGTGGCACGGAGCTTGCTTCAACCTTGCAAATGGTGACATAGAAGACTGTCCAGGTAACTTATCCACATAACTTTAAAACACTTACACTTAACACATAATTTTAGGATTGGATTCGCTTCCGTGCTATCAAGTAACTGTTGAAAATAACAACGTCAAAGTGCGAGCTCGTATAGCTGACTTACAAGCCAATAAAAGAGTAAAAGTTATGGCTAAAAGGGATCGAAGTAATACACAACACTTTGTTGTAATTGGTGGAGGACCGTCGGCAGCTGCTTGTGTGGAAACCTTACGTCAAGAAGGCTTTCAAGGAAGGATTACACTAGTTGCAAGGGAAAACTACCTACCGTATGATCGCATTAAAATTGATAAGTCTATGGATGTTGATATAAAAACCATACAATTACGAGACCCTAAATTTTATACTGATAACAATATTGATATCATGATCAACTCCGAAGTAATTTGTATCGATGTTAATAGCAAAAAACTTACACTAAAAGATGGAGATCACTTAAATTACGATGCTTTGTACATTGCAACAGGTTCTAGTGCTAGGAAAGCTGATATACCTGGTAATTTATTAATTTTTCTATGTCAAGCAATGTCTAACTACTTTTTTTTTCTTAGGAAAGGATTTGAAAAATGTAGTAACTATACGTGAATATGATGATGTCGCTTACATTCAATCCCAACTAAGCGCCGACAAACACGTCGTAGTTTTGGGCTCTAGTTTTATTGGAATGGAAGCAGCAGCGTATTGTGCTGGCAAAGTCGCTAAAGTTACTGTTGTTAGCAAAGATTCGGTACCCTTCGAAGGAGCTTTTGGTAAAGAAGTAGGTGCAGGAGTTTTAGAACTGTTTACCTCAAAAGAAGTTAATTTTATCCCAAACAGTGGCTTAACTAACTGCATCGACGACGGTAACGGTGCTGTTAAGTCTGTTACGCTCATTAATGGAGAGTCCTTGAAAGCCGATATTTGTATAATGGGTATTGGTGGTTCTTTAAACACAGGCTTTTTGAAGAATACTGGTATTGAGTTGAGTGGAGATGCCGTCGAAGTAAATCAATATCTTCAAACAAATATTCCAGAAGTATTTGCCGGTGGGGATATTGCAAGTGCTCCAGTTTTTGCTCGTAACAATATAAAAGCCTCAATTGGTCATTTTGGATTAGCTGAATATCATGGCAAAATGGCCGCTAAAAATATGATGAAAAAACAACAAGCTATTCGAGCGGTTCCCTTTTTTTGGACTACAATTTTTGGAAAAGGTATACGGTATGCTGGATACGGACAATATGATGACATTATTATTAGTGGAAATACTAAGGAATTGAAATTTTCGGCATTTTATTTAAAAAATGACGAAGTAGTATCAATTGCTACATGCCAAATGGATCCTATAGCAGCAAAATATGGAGAATTAGTCGCACAAGAGAAGAAGTTATATAGAGAGGATTTGTTGGACGATCCATTGGGTTGGTCTAAATAATTTTAGTGCCTTAATAACGTACTTATTACTAATAATTGCATTTAGTATTATGGGCTCAGTGACCACTAAGAAAAACACAACAGTATTTTAAATTGCTTTTATAATAACCTTTGATTTTATTGTTAAATTTATATGAATATTTTATATAATATTTTAATACAATTGTATTTTCTTGTTGTTTTTAAATATATTGCGTTAAGTTTAAATTCCAAAGGGCTTTTTTTATCCTGTCTGTTTTATGTCGGTATTCTTAAGGTTTAAGTTCACACTGCGGTTTTTGAACCACAAGTTCAAAAATTTTGAAAAAAATATATGTTATGTAACGGAATTTCCTGAATTTATTTTTACAAAATGTAACCGAGTTTCTACCAATACTGTTATTTTTTTTAAATTTTTGAATATGTGGTTTTCTTAACAGGGACGAAGAAGTTAGAAAAATGCACACAACTTAATTCTTGTTTAGAGTTTAATACAGATTAACATAGAAAAAGATGGGCATGGGCTTATAGTAGAGCATTATACACAAAAACTAGACCAATTATTTGAATTTTCAAAATAAAAATTAAATTTAGGAAAGCGAAATGTTCAAATTTATACGTATTCTATTTGACAGTGCTGTTATCAGCGCCACCACAATAAAATACGTATAAATTTTGCGGATGATATGTACACTACGTAGTACTATTGTGACGTTTCTTATTAGCTACATAGGCAACCAAACAAACACACCTGCATTGTTTTGATCTACACGGTAAAAATTTGAAATCTCGTGAAGCAAATCTAACCTCAAAATATATTAAAATTAAAAATAATTCTGTTTGTTTAGTTATAAACCAAGGCTTCTTGTATTACTGTTCATTAATTTGAAATAAACGTTTTATGTATTTTGTGTATATTAATTATTATAAAAAGTAATAAACTCGAAACATAACCTTAACAGTGTTCTATGTGATTATTGCGATTTTGTTAAAAATACATCTTAGTGATAAGAATTAAATCAGAATGTCGCGTTATTTATCTAAAATAACAGTAGGCACATTCAGATTATTACAACATAATGTACAACCCTTAAAATTACAAAATTTTTACCAATGTAAAAAGCCGAGTGTAGGTTTTGCAAGTCTCATCACTGTAAAGCATTTTAGTTGTCAAATACGATCGTATTCGCAAGGTATTCAAACAAATATATCTGCTTTACAAATTAAAAAACGTCCAACTCGCAAAAAACGTAGTTTGGATGATGAAGAACAGAAAGATCCAGGTATTTTCAACGTAATTGCATTTTCGACAGCCGAAGAATACAATTTAGAAAATTTAATTGAGGGGTTACAAAATCAACAGTTGTATGAAATTAAATCCATCGATAGTAATCCTGATGTGGTACGCGCAGTTGCTAAATATCAAGTTGAAACAGAACCGAGAGAAATTTTCTTCTTTCGAGAAGGCAGTGTAGTTTTTTGGAACATTGCTGAACTTGAAAGCAGTAATGTGTTATCATTTTTAAAACAATACGAATCGGATAGCTATTCCAAACGTCTTGTACATGATGAAGTTGAATTGATGAACTATCAACACCAAATTGAAGGGTGAATTGTTTGTTTATAAGTAATATTTTTAATTGTATAAATGATTATAGTAAACCGAGCACGTTGGAATCAAATGGTGATATTTTATTACGTCCACAAGAAAATATGTTGGATAAATATACATTTTCAAATACAATGGCTCTATCTGTAAAGTTAGGTATATGGGAAGCATCTTTGGATAAATATATAGAGTCGATCGAGTATGTCACTGAAGATTTGAAAAGAGGTACTAAAATTAAAATGACTAGACAAGAAGTATTACGTAAACATGGTGAATTATTTGCCTTAAGGCATTTAATTAATTTAAGTTCGGATTTATTAGACACACCAGATTTTTATTGGGATAGGGAACAGTTGGAACCTTTATATGTTCACATGAGCACTTATTTTAACATTGGTAGACGTACAAAGGTAAATTTGAAATAATTAGTAAATAAAATAAAGTTATATTGTGTTTTAGGTGATGAATGAAAAATTAAATCATTGTGTCGAGTTGATTGAACTGTTATCCACTCACTTAAGTGACAAACATCACATAAGGCTAGAGTGGATGATAATTGTGCTTATTATGGTTGAAGTTGCATTTGAAACCCTTCATTATGCAGATCGTTATTTAGCTTAAGCGATTTAACAAGTTTTTACATAAATATAATTATATATTTTGACTAATTTTTAATTCAACTTAAAATTATTTGTATCACAATTTTTAACGAAAAACTTATTTGCATTTCTCATCTTCATTAATTATGCTTTTTAAAAATGAATCTCCATTTATAAGTTGTGTTGTTGCAATTACAAATTCAACATTTGATTCTTCTTGTTGAGATAAAAATCTCAGTGCAGATATCTAAAATGTTACAATTTAAGGTAAATTTAAATTCATTTAAAATTACGTTACCTCAGCAAAAGTGCAGCCTCCAATGAAGAAAACTAAAACTACAGTTGGAGAATTGGCATTGTTTTCGGAATGATCATTACCAAAGTCAATTGTCTCATCTAAAGTTGGACCTAGAAAGCAAACCATTTTTTGCTTTTAAAGATATTAATAATAATTATTAAAAGTAATTTTTGTAATAAATATGGATTTTACCTGGGAGTAATCCCAAAACATCTTGTAATTGCTTCCACCCACCACTTTTTAAAAGCTGTTCCGTTAATCTTATACTCAATGGAGCATACACGCTATGCACATAACTAATATCGGTTGGATTAACTTCCGATGTATCTTCCATAGTCAAACGCAAAGCCTTAAATATTTAAATTAAAACAGATATTTTCACATAAAATAACTAATACTTTTCTCAAAACAGTGTACTGCCTAGTACTTGATAAACCCTTCAGTAATCCTACTTTCTCTAAATTTGTTAAAGCCAACAACGCGCCAATACCATAAACCTAAAATTACACAATAAAAAAACAATCCAAAAATCGCTTACGAACTAATACCTGCACGATTTCTCTTTTGTAATATTCGAGTATTTTTGGCTTGAGTCCTGAACTGGTAATTGATTGTAAACAAATAAGCCTTAAAACTTTAATTAAAGGTTTCTTTTGAGCTATCATGTCTTCAATAAAAGTACTAACTCGATCTACTTCGATACAGTTCAAAAATTCCTGTTCCGTCTAAAAAATATTCTTTTATTATAAATCAACTTTAATGTAACTAAAACTCACTTGTAAGCAATCTAAAAATTCGTAACTATCAGTAACTTCTTTAATACACTCCGCAATAGCAGTATGTCGAGCTAGAGCCTCTTTACTAGCTAAAATAGCAGGTAAACGTTGCACAAACAATTTCATCTCTTGAACAGTCTTATTGTGCCTATCTTCAAGCTGAGAATTGATCAACTTTGCTTGCTTCGAAAGGAAAGCACCAACAGCATTGAAGTTTTTATCACGAAGTTCAGAAAATAGTTTATCTCCAGAATTTAGAATAATTTGTTTTTTATCTTCAGCTAAAGACTTAGAACTCCTTTCGTCGTTACTTAAAAATTTTTCCGCAGGTAGATTAACAGTAGTATTATTGAGACTAAAAAGTTCATCAATCAGGCCTTCATAAGTAAGCGGAGTTGCAAGAGGCGATATTAAATCTACCGATCGATCGATTAATATAAGTTGATCTATACATCTCGCTTGCTCACTATTTTCGCTATTTGCATTATCGCGTTGAAGACGCGTGACTAAATCCCATACTTGTTTAGCAGCAGTACCACGACCCCAAACTTTGGGAATTGGACCATAGAAGTTTTGCAGAAGAATTATAGACTGAGCGACTTGAAATAAGCTTGTAGGGTCATTTTCTAAATAGTAATCTCTGAAATATGTAAATTATTAACTTTTAAAAATTGATTAAGTATCGCTTACTTGTAAACTTCTGATATTTCCATCGAAATTAAATCGGAATCAAAAGGAAAGAAATCGCACTTAAATTCTTCGATGTCTGTTAAGCTACCAAACATGCCCTTATGTTTCAAACGGTCTATACATAGTGAGCTCTTTCTAGGTACAAACAATAAATGATACTGCTTTTTAGAACCACGACCTTTGAAATCGTTATGAACATTTTGTGCGATGAGCTCCATTAAATGTAACTTGGGACGTGTTATAAAAATTATGTGTTTTACATCAGTTTCTGGTAGTTGTCCGGCACGTAAAGGATACATTTTAACAACGGCATGTTCTTTTAAAACTCTATATTGTGCAACTAAACCGACAGGTCCTTCTAACGAGTTATCCCATACTAAAGCCTTAGGACCTACATGTTTTTCTAAAATACTAATTAAACTATTTCTTGCCGCTATTTGAATTAAAGATAAATCCACTTTTCCACCTTGTAAATGAGACATTTTTAGATTTTTGTTCCGAATTAAATCAATTAATGTTTATTTTAACCTCTTCGCTGTCAGTTTGACGTGGTTTTGACAGACGACAGCTTTAGATACGCCCTCTGTTGATATGAGCGCGGTAATTTTGAATTATGAGCAATATTTAAATTAGCATTAAAATGCAGTTTCTAAATATTTATTTTAGAAGGTATTTTAGAAAAATTTAACTAACAATTAGCCCTATAATTTTCAAAATTTTTTGATAAATATTTTTAGTAAATTCTTTCTGATCTACAAAATAATAATTAAACTATTTCTTGCCGCTGTTTAAATTAAAGATAAATCCACTTTTCCACCTTGTAAATGAGACATTTTTAGATTTTTGTTCTGAATTAAATCAGTTAAATGTTTATTTTAACCTCTTCTCTGTTGTCAGTTTGACATAATTTTGACAGATGACAGCTAAGTTTAAGCTAACGCGGTAGTTTTGAATTATTAGCAATTTTCAAATTAGCATTGAAATGCAGTTTCTAAATATTTATTTAAAAAAAATTTAACTAACAACTAGCCCTATAATTTTCTAAATTTTTATATAAATATTTTTAGGAAATTCTTGTAAGTTTCTGATATACAAGTTTGATCGACTTGTTATTCCTTTTATCTTATTTGAAGTTCCTCTACATTAAAAATATTACTTGAACAAGGGTGTAGTTCATCCCAAACCACATTTTTATTTCAAGATAAAGTATTTTACTAGATTCAGTGGCTTAAGGATTTAAATAAATTGTGAAATTGTCTTCAGTCGTCCTGATCACAATTTCAAACTTTATAAAAATTTTCAATGGGTTTCAAAAACTCATTTTGACATTTTATTTTAACACATTATTTTATTAAAACTCAAGATGTAAAAAATTGCAAATTCAAATTTGAGTATTCTATTTTTAGCTCACAAAAATTAAATTTTACTTTCTAAAAATATTTAATCAATTTGTCTGGTAAATTTGTATTATAAAATTATATTTTTCAATTAACAAAAAGTATTAAATGAAAGTAACTTAAATAAAATTTAAGAATATTGTAATTGTAAAGAAAATTTTCCTCTACTGTAGGAAACCATAAAAGTTGATGAAAATTGAAAAGCAAAGGTGCAGGAAAGTTTACCTGTAATTTTTTAAGGTTTCATGTTAAAGATTGTAAGGCTCATGTTTTCTAGTGAGCTTAATATTATAAATCAAAAAAATCGTTATACAAAAAAGTATATTTTAAAACTTTCTCTTTAAATTGTGTTATTTGTTATTGTAATGTAAAATAAAATTACAAGTAACAAATTAAAGAAGTTAAAATGGAAGAAAAGCTTAATTTAGACGAAAACGTTACAAATAATTCAAATTTATATACCATTAATGACTTGTTAAGTTCTGTAACCCAAAGCACAGCTCTAATGGCAGAAGACTGTACTCAACAAATGTACGGTAAGTTACACATCAAATTAAATTATAAATATTAGATTAAGATCCACTTAATTTAATATTCGTCGTCACGTCTTAATTTACTGCTAACTAAGCCGTTTCAGATTACACAGAAAACTTGCAAAAGCAAAAGAAAGATGAAAATCTTTTAACATCGTCAACAACAAAAAGAAAACAAAGGCGATACAGGTAAAAAAACAACCACCGTTTATTAATTTAAAAAAAATCAATTTTTAGGACAACTTTTTCAAATTTCCAATTAGAAGAGTTAGAGAGGGCTTTTCATAAAACTCATTATCCCGACGTATTTTTTCGCGAAGAGCTCGCTTTGAGAATCGAATTAACCGAAGCTAGAGTACAAGTTTGGTTTCAAAATAGACGAGCTAAATGGCGTAAACAAGAAAAACATGTACATAACGACGTACCTAATTTAAACGTACCCATTCCAAGTACATTTTTTTTAAATTTCAAAAAAGCAAATTTTTTATTTAAATTTTTTAGCTTGTTCTAATCAATCGGATAACCAAGTATGTTATGCCGAGACTAACGGAGTGCCATCGAACTTTTTTTTAGGATTAGAATGGCCGACTTTAATATCGCCTATAACGTTTCAACAGAACAATATGACCGATAATCATGCATTGGGCGAAAGTGGTAGAATCGAAGATGCCGTTCTTATAACGAGCAATTTAAATAACGAAGGAATGGGAAATGATTCTATTTTGCTTGCTGAAGACATTACAGAACGATTAGTAAATAATTTAGATTTAATAAACGTTTCGCAAAGTGATATAGCAATAGATCCCGAACTACTTACATTAAAACCAGTTAGAAATTTACACGAAGATAACTGAATTTTATTATTGTTATGTACAAGAATAGAACGATATTTGTACATTTAAAATTGTTTTTAGTTTTGTATAGTTTATAGTTTGTTTGAATTTTTAATTCTTTATAAATTAAACAATTTGCAAAATAAAAACTGTTAATACTGCACTTAATATTAATTTAAATAAATTATATTACATTTTTATCGTTTCAATTGATTTTTATTTTAATTTACATCAGTAATAAAAAGTTCAGAAATTAACAGAGATTAAATAATTTAAATCAATGCACTGCACTGCAAATCACGAATAAACAACTTACCAGGTAAGAAAATTGAATCGAATTACATAAAACAATATTTGTCAAATTTACGCAATGTAATTGTATTCGTCGCTAGAAGTCGGAGATCTTTCCATGTACTGTTTGTCCATTAATGATTCTATGCATTTTTTAATCATTTGTATACTTGGAGCAAATGATCCTTTAGATTGCTGACAGATCTGGAAAATATATTTTATTAAACAACTTTTACAAGATATTTTTGAAAAACAACGAATGTGGCCATACGAGGAACTTTTCCCGTCCATCAAATCTTGTAATTTAAATTAAAATTAAAATTGCTTCCGTTAAGGATTGAACCTGGGACTTCTGTGTGTAAGCAACTCTTTCAAAAATTTAATTTTTTGTAATTGTGGCATAAATTAAAGTTCAAAATATACATTATTTTATATCTTCAGAAAGCTAATTTTACGAGCTTTGAAAATATTGAAAAATATACAAGTTGTTCTATTTAAATTAAGAAATTTGATCTCATTTCCGGTTAAACCGGAAGTCAAAATATAAAGTGTTTGCTATCATGTAATAGCTCATTTTACAAGCTTTTAAAATATTTAAAAATATACAGGGTGTTCCTAAAGATTTTGATATTTTTGTAATTTCCGGTTTAACCGGAAGCGTTTTGTTAACAGAAAATAGTTTCAAATAATAGATATTCATGGGATTGATACATATATACATTTTCAAGTTTTTATTTTTGATACAAAAGAAATTAGGGTTTTTTGAAGTTTTGACATTCAAAAAATCATTACTCCAAAACGGCTGGAGCGATTTTGATAAAAATTTATATTTAGATAGAGAATTGCGTTTTCTATAACATATCTAAAAGAGAAAAAATATGGCAGAGGAAATTTTAAGAAAATCCATTTCAAAATTTTGACCTACTTTGACCCCTTAAAAGTAGGCAATTTTTAAACAATTTTGAAAATCGACTTGTTTAGGGCGAAAGCCCTATATTTTGGCTGTACAATGCCGTTTTGAAATTTTTATAACAATAATTACCGGCCAAGTTATAAGGGAAAAACCATAAAATGGGACAATCGTTCTATTAGCCGCCATTTTGAATAAAATTTTTTTTTTATTTTTTTTGTTCAATTGGGGCTCACATGTACTATTTTTAGTCAAGTAGAAATGAATTTGGTCCAAATTTGCAAATAAGCGCCCAAAATAACCACCTTATTTTTGGACACCCTGTATAGATTGCTTATAAAAGCTTATTACGTTGATGGAATAATTTTAAAGTGGCAAAAACGAAATTTCATCAAAATCGGTTCAGTAGTTTTTGCCCCACAGCTGTAACAGACGGACATTTCAGTTCAAAAAATCGGAAATTTTTTTTTGCATTTTTAGAATCAGGGGGACCCGAAACGTGGAGAAATGCAAAAAAAATTTTATTATTATTTTTTTCTCTATTTTTGTTGAACTGGAAAAGTTAAAAAAGAAACCATGTGCTTATAAAAAGCATTACATAATGTCCTAAGGAGTATCAACCAACCTCTTGAATTAAAGCATTATGTTTGATGACTTTCCTAGATTTCATAATTCTAACTATAGCTGCATGTAGATATAATTTTCGATCTTCTTCAACAGAATTTATTGTATGTTCGACTTCTTGTTGAGTTTCTTTTTGTACAGCAGCTGTGATGCGAAAGCGTGTGCGTTTATTCGAATATTCCATATTTAGACTAAGAATTGTTTGAGAACTCAACTCCTAAAAATAAAAATTATAAAATTTTAATTCAAATAAATTACAATCACATTACTTCTGAATCTGCCTGAAGAAATTTACACTCGACTAAACTACTTGCGTGCCTTTGAAATTGTTCGCTATTAAGCCTTAAAGCATCTTGTATTTCTCCGCAAGTTATTGAATTGACTTTTTCAAACATTAATAATATTGCCATTTGAAACGTTTGCATAGTAACCATGTATGGTTTTTTTAAGTAGCCTAAACGTAACTCAGCTTGGCACAAATGATGTAGCCATGATAATTTACGCCCGTTAAAACCTTTATGATAAAAAGCTTCGAACTAAAATAACAAATTAAAAAGAAAATCATTAAACTTGATGTATTTGTACTTACCATTTGTACACTTTTTTCAAGTTGTTGTGGTACTGCAAAAGGAATAACCGTAGACTGACCGAGCGGCCAAGCTCCGGCTTGTAAAACATGTATGTGGAATGTTATACCAAGTTCTATGCTTTCGCCTTTTAAAAAGGTATTAAATTTATTATTTAAATCAGCACTAACCGACATGTCTGTAAACATACGATGCAATTTATTGGTAAATTCATATCCACAAGCTTGTTTTAGCCTACAAAAAAAAACATTGTGAACTAATTGGTAAAAAGTACTAATATTTACCTATTAATCATCGCTTCTTCGGCATCCATACTTTGTGTTTGTTGATGTATTAGTCGTTTAGCTAGCATCCTCGAGTAAAATTTCTGAAAGACATCCTTGTCGTCAATATATTTAAATATTGTAATACTTTGGGATAATTTTTCGTCAACTTCGGCCTCACTAATTCCTTTACTAGTTTTCTTGAGCAAAGCATCACAGTATTTAGCTAACAATTCGGGACTACGACAAGGACCTTTACCATCATTCGATCTATGATTAATTACAGAACTACAAGCTTTATCTAGAGCACCAATAAAATTTTGATCTCCTTTGAAAAATTCTTCTATTAATTTCTTATATTTTTTATATACAGTTAGAAGATTTTCCACAAAGTGTATATGTAAATTATCGTTTTGTAAATCGCTTATTGCCTTTTAAAAAAATTAAATGTATAATAGGTTTGTTTTACTTTAGCTAACTTACAATTAATCCTTGCGCTTTAATATGCTTTAAGACATTATCGACAAGTACAGAAATGGCATTTGGTACACTTTTCAATAAAGTATACATGTTAGTTAAATCCTTTTTACATTCAGTGGTAACCATATTCATACAATCGCTGTACAAAAATGACAAATGTTCAGCAACCATATGTGTTTCACACCTTTGCGTTATCTACAATTCAATTTTTAGTAAAACAAAAATTAAAACGTCCCCAATACCTTAAGTAAAGAACTCGAGTGTAAAAATTTCCTTGCTCTAAATAATTCTTCTTCAATTTTACCTAAAACTTTTTCCATGTAATAGCTAACATTTTTACCTTCCAATAATCTCGAAGCTTCGCGTTTAAAGTATTCACCACTAGCATTTAAAAAAGGTTCTTCAAACAATTCTTGATAAAGTTGCAATTCACCTTTCTTCTTATACGTTTGAACCTAAAAACAAACCCTATTAGATAAAAAACAAAGAAAAAAAGTTGATATGTACTTCGACAAAACTCAAAATTGTACCACGAATTGCATCGACTGGATAAGGAACTGTTTGCGAAGTCCTATCAATGTCAATTGCTTCGAGTAAAAGTTTAACTAGTTTTTGACCTAATGGAGCAATCATACCAGAACGCCATATCTCTAAAGCAAGTTCACCTATTTCCATTTGTTCTCCTTGAATAAAATTTGCATAGTATTATTATACTTAATTTATTCAAATTAAAACTAACCTCCACTACTATCGGTTGCTCCGTATATTATTTCAGCATCTGACATCTTTTGAGTCTTAATATGCTGATGATTTAAATACAAATATAAACTGTGTAAATATTTTGCTCCGACCGAATAGTCCATCCAATATTTGTAATAATTTTTAATAAGACAACTTTCACCATCTTCTTGTACTTCGTTTAACAATTTAGAAACGTGATCTATTAAGTATTGTTTTGTTTCTGCATACAAACGATCTGCCATCGGCTCGGGATGTGCAACACAAAGCGAATAAACATCGCTACAAAAGAAAATTAACCAAACTAGTTTGTACGTTTTGTGTAACTTACGAAAAACGATCATTCCAAACAGGTCTAGGTACATGTGCTAAAGTAATAACACCATGAATAGTTTCTTGTAACGAACTCCATATTGCGTTAAAATCGACTGCTCTTGGTTTCAACGACATTTTTACTTTAAAGGTGACAAGCAAAATCTAAAAATAGTACAATGGGACTAAATTTGAATTGTTAAGATGTAAATGGTACCTACATTATATACAAAAAAAATACGTAATTTTAGATAACCTTGACTGAATTTCGAAATTTGACTTCAAATACACTTTTAGCGAAATCAAAAAAACAAAATGTAAACTATTTTTAATTGTACACAAAATTTAATTTCCTTATAAATTATTTATAATCACTATTCACTAATTTTTGTTCTTTTCTTAAATTTTGGGACATCGTAGCTTTCAATGTTGATTGTAATAATTGTAACATCCAAAAAAATTGGTGGTGTGTAATGTACCCATTTACCATTGGCCACTTGTGATTAAAAAACAATATGTCAAAACAATATTTCCATTGCACCAACAGATTTCTATTAATGCAATTCTCATTTGTTCCAATAATTAAAATATGCAAATTTAAAATTTCTTTTTTATAAAAATAATTTTAGTCGTTAGTTAAACACTTAAATATTATCTTATAATTTGAATTAAACATTTTTAATTGCGTAAATATGCCATGTTTTAAAAAATTATAACATGTAAACGCGCACGAATTGGCGCGCTTTTTAAATAGTATTAAAATTCTTCAAAGTGGACTTTTAATAAACTGATTTCTAAAAGTTGTTTTTTAAAAAATGTACTATTTACAAGTTATATAAATGAGTAACTAGTAAACATTAAGTAATTTAATGTAAATCATTGAGTTGTATTAGTTTTAATGGGTAGGTCAATGAAATTTTAGGTGCGTACCTTGTCCTACCCTAATTAGGATTACTATAATTACGCGATAAATTCACCATTTATCATAAGTAATCAGATGAATTGTAAAAGATTAGTAGGGAGCGGATTTTATGCAATTTTTTGGAAAAATTTATAACTAAATGCAATAAGATATTTCGTTTAATAATAATAATAATAATAATTGAACTAAAATACATAATATTTTACATTATACAATTTCAAATTCTTTATACAAGTAGCAAAGTTTAATACCTAAATCAATAAGTTAATGATACACTCTTTAAAATAGTACGTCAGTAGTTACAGAATTTTTACACACATTAGCTAATGAGCTACATGTAATAGGTACAATGAACTGTGAACATCTAAAGAGTTTCTTATTTTTTTAAAATTGTTTTCGCCATTCATAAAACGTTATTTAAAATTAATAAGTTCACATACTTCATCGTGCATAATAATTCTACAAATATCTACTTATGTACCTATTTAAACAAATTCATTTTTTTTTTAAATTTTATTATAATAAAGCTCTAAAAACCTAATCACTTTTAAATTTATTTGCAGCATAAGAATTTCTTTTGGTGTTGAAGAGCCTAAAACAGCCCCGACACAAATATTTAGCTAATTTCCTAAAAAATATGCCCCATTTTTTAAATCATTTTATTCGACTGCAAATATTTCAATTTTCATATTTTTTTAATAATTATGATACGATGATTTTACGTTATAAGTGTTGTTCGTTAAATAGAAACAAATTTACACTTAAACGTAGCTATATTTAAAGCATAAATAAATATTTTTTTATACACACATTAGGACCAAAAATTAGTTAAGTAAACGCGCCACTTTTATAACTTTTTTAGTCATTTTTGAAAATTTTTAGTACTATTTTTTGGTGTTGATATTTTATTCGATCGCCATTTTGTTGATTAAGCGTTTTGATTTAAGTACTGAAAACTTTTTTAAAATGACTTTGTGAAAGTTTTGTTTGAAATAACGATTAAAATATATTAAAAACGAAAAAGTTGAATTTAGTAGTGTTGTTTATGTGTCCTGTAATTTAACCTGAAGCTCCTCCAGCGGGTGCTGCACTAGCACTAGCAGCACCCGGTGCAGGAGGAATTGCTTGACCTGGTGGAGGCATTAGAGCAGGATTATATTGTAGAGGTGGTGCTTGTGGTGGAGTTTCTGGCATAAATTTCACTAAAAAATATTAAGTTTTTAGTTATTAAAAATGGTTAATCGTTAACTATGTTAAAAGTGATCAGTTTATAAAAATCACCTGTAAACTAAAAAAAAAAAACCAAAACAAATTATTATTTAAAAAAAATTCATTTCCTTTAAAAACCCAAATCTCAGATTTCCAAGTATACATATGAACACCAAGTTTGCTTATCTTGAGAATCAACAATAATTCGATGTGGTGAAACTAATTGATTTTTATTGAAAATTTCTCAATCAAACTTATATGAAGCGAACTCATTCAAATTATTAGTTTATCATAATCATAACATCTTATATAACTACCCTGAGGAGTAAGAGTAATTGAAAACAAATGTAGGTATTAAAGTGGAAGCTCAAATATTTAATTAGACCCTTTGAAGTAATTAATTGGGAGATTAAATTTGAGCTTCAGAGCGTGAAATAAATTGTATTAAAGCCGTTCTGAAAATGTATTATGTAATACTTTTTGGGAACACACGTTTTTAGAAAAAAATAGGAAGACGAAGTTAGATCTATTATTATCTACATCTAATCAAATTTGGAGACTTTCTACTTTAAGCTTTTATTACTTAGGCGTAAAAGCTTTTTAATTTCGACAACAACTCGATTATTTAACAAATTGTTACTATTATGTAATAAAATTTTGTTTACAACAGTCAACAGTGTTACAGTTCTTCGACAGTTCGAGCGCTAGTAATAGTTGGAGAAGTATGAGAAATTATGGTTCGCTTTTGTTTCTTGCATTTATCTCCGTAACTATGCATTTTATGATAAAAATGTGCATTAATCAATCTGTAAGGATTAAAATTTTGAACAAAAGAGTTTTATAAAATTTTGCTTTAAATATAATGGTTTTCGAGCAATTTAAGTTAACAAGTACATGTTTTTGTCTTTGAAATTAAAAAGCGTTGGTTTGGGTGCCAAATGCTGTATAATGCTTTATTTTGAGGTAACACTCTGTAAAGCTTGAGCAATTTGAGTAAATTCAAGATGGTAATAATCTTTCGAAAGTCCTATAATCAAAATAATTTTAAAGTCAGAAATGTCCTAAATACAGACACTTAAAAATTAATAAAGAATGAAAAATTCAAAATTTTTGAAAAACTCGAAATCGCTTTTAAAGTGCAATCACGGCTTTTCTAGTAGTAGTCAAATTTTGGACTAGTGTGTGTCCAAAAGTTGGCTTTCGAAAGCCCTATAATCAAAATAATTTCGTCAGAAGTCAGAAATGTCTTAATTACAGACACTTAAAAATTAAAATGAAAAATATCCAATTTTTAAAAAATCCAAAATTGCTTTTAAACTGCAATCATAGTTTTTCTACTAGCGACAAAATTTTATACATGTGTGTCCAAAAGTTGTCTTTTAAAAGCCCTATAATCAAAGTAATTTTAAAGTCAAAAATGTCCTAATTACAGACACTTTTAAAATGAAAAATGCTCAATTTTAGAAAAATCTAAAATTGCTTTTAAAGTGCAATCACGGCGTTTCTACTAGCGATAAAATTTTGAACATATGTTTCCGAAAGTTATCTTTCGAAAGCTCTATAATTAATATAATTTTAAAGTCAGAAATGTCCGAATTACACACACTTAAAAATAAAAAATTGGAATTTTTAAAAATTCGAAATTGCTTTTAAAGTCCAATCACGACTTTCCTACTAGCGATAAAATTTTGAACATGTGTGTCCAAAAGCTGTCTTTCGAAAGCCCTATAATCAATATAATTTTAAAGTCAGAAATGTCCGAATTACAAACACTTAAAAATAAAAAAATGGAATTTAAAAAAATTCGAAATTGCTTTTAAAGTCCAATCACGACTTTCCTACTAGCGATAAAATTTTGAACATGTGTGTCCAAAAGTTGTCTTTGGAAGGCCCTATAATCAATATAATTTTAAAGTCAGAAATGTCCAAATTACAGACACTTAAAAATAATCATTTAGAATTTAAAAAAATTCGATATTGCTTTTAAAGTCCAATCACGACTTTCCTACTAGCGATAAAATTTTGAACATGTGTGTCCAAAAGCTGTGTTTTGAAAGACCTATCAATATAATTTTAAAGTCAGAAATGTCCGAATCACAGACACTTAAAAATAAAAAATTGGAATTTTAAAAAATTCTAAATTGCTTTTAAAGTCCAATCACGACTTTCCTACTAGTGATAAAATTTTGAACATGTGTGTCCAAAAGCTGTGTTTTGATAGACCTATCAATATAATTTTAAAGTCAGAAATGTCCGAATCACAGACACTTAAAAATAAAAAATTGGAATTTTAAAAAATTCGAAATTGCTTTTAAAGTCCAATCACGACTTTCCTACTAGCGATAAAATTTTGAACATGTGTGTCCAAAAGCTGTCTTTCGAAAGCCCTATAATTAATATAATTTTAAAGTCAGAAATGTCCGAATTACAGACACTTAAAAATAATCATTTAGAATTTAAAAAAATTCGAAATTGCTTTTAAAGTCCAATCACGACTTTCCTACTAGCGATAAAATTTTGAACATGTGTGTCCAAAAGCTGTGTTTTGAAAGACCTATCAATATAATTTTAAAGTCAGAAATGTCCGAATCACAGACACTTAAAAATAAAAAATTGGAATTTTAAAAAATTCGAAATTGCTTTTAAAGTCCAATCACGACTTTCCTACTAGCGATAAAATTTTGAACATGTGTGTCCAAAAGCTGTCTTTCGAAAGCCCTATAATTAATATAATTTTAAAGTCAGAAATGTCCGAATTACAGACACTTAAAAATAAAAATTGGAATTTTAAAAAATTCGAAATTGCTTTTAAAGTCCAATCACGACTTTCCTACTAGCGATAAAATTTTGAACATGTGTGTCCAAAAGCTGTCTTTCGAAAGCCCTATAATTAATATAATTTTAAAGTCAAAAATATCCGAATTACAGACACTTAAAAATAAAAATTGGAATTTTAAAAAATTCGATATTGCTTTTAAAGTCCAATCACTACTTTCCTACTAGCGATGTGTGTCTAAAAGTTGTCTTTTGAAAGCTTTGTAATCAAAATAATTTTAAATCCAGATGTTTTTGAAAAACTCTAATTTTTTGTTAAAAATCTCCAAGTGCAACGACGGCCTTCTTATCGAACTCTCATTTTAAACCATACTGTCTTATACAACTGATCGGACTATTGTCCTGAAAATAGGGAATGTAGCGAATAAGATTTTATTGAATCATTAGGTATCACAGTCTATGCGCTCTTCTCCACAAATTTGGCAATTCTTTGCTAATAATATCTTTCTGGTGATTTTTATGGAAAAAGTAACTTCATCTTCTCACTCCTCGAGCGAAAAAATATATAAATGATAGGCTACACGTTAGTAATGCACTCCGTTATGACCATATTGGACTGGACAGCATCTTGAATTACTGAAATTACTAAATTTTTTTACAGAGTGGCATCAATTGGATCTTAAATGTACATACCATAAGCTATGGAAAACACCCAAAACATTTTATTGAACCTCAAAACGAGCTCTTTACGTTGGCACCCAGACTACGTAACTTCAATGGGCGAATTTAGGCTATAAAACAGTGTTCCTCACACAACAGCTGATTTATCGCTCGTTCTTTCTCTGTCCATAGATAATGAACTCGGCTGCAAATGTATGCCATAAACAGAGACGGCATGAAGTCGCGACAATGATATAAAATTTTTGGAGTTCTCGAAAAAGAAGCGCATGGATCGGCGAGAATTAGTGTTTTCAGCCCCCCCCCCCGAAACTTAATGAAAACGAGCTATGAAGAAAGTGGCCCAAAAACACATCTTCTTGATGAAGTAATGTCCTCGAGATTTCAACAATTTCAAAAAAATGGTTGAAATTGTTTAGGTTTAGAGAACTACGACCCTATTGCTATTAATCATTTCCTCGACTCGGATGGGTAGCTCAACACTTCCTGTGACCAACAAAAAATTCGAGTGTGACTAACCAATTATTAATTAATAGTTGTTCCGGGTTTTGAAAGAAAACGGCCTTGAACATAATGGATATATCTGAAATTTTTCTACTCAAACCCCCTAGCACCGCCACCGTCCCACTAAATGTTATAGGAATCCAATTTAACAATTAATTTACAACTAATGATTTCAAAATTTTCGAGACGTTTTGGGCATTAAGTTTAAAGCTCCTGTTACCTTACACCTACTTAATTATCTATGAATATTGTTTCTAATTTGGCAGTTCCTAATTACTTACAAAGAAAACTTTCGTCAACAACAACATCAACAACAATCAGTGACATTAAACTTTTTTTTTCTACTTTTACTATCGAGTTCATTATTTTCAATTTTTTGTTTTTAAAATTATATTGGAAGCACTTACATCATAATAAAATGAAATAACTCTAGAGAAAATTTATCTGAAGTCTTCTTGTCTTAAAACACAAAAAGCTAAAATAATAGTTACAAGTCTTTCTTCAACGCTTTAAACATTTCACATTGTCGACTTCAATAGCAACATCCATAACATCAGTTAAAATACGATTTGTACTGGTAGACGTTGCTCGTTGCTATTGATTGAAGTTGCCAACATGTGTATGTGTGAACAGGGTATTAGAAAGGCGTTATTTCATTTCCTTGCTTAATCTGTATACTCTGTAAATTACTCCGTACTTTACGCCCCCCCCATTTATTTATTCGCCTTTCAACAAGTATCAAAAATACCCCCCCCCCCTCTCTTCAATTTAATTACAAATTAAAATCAGAATGAAGGTAATTAAAATATATAGCAGGTTTCAAAATTTTTGATTGTAACTGAATTAATTATTTAAATTGTTTTTTTAAGTTTATTATGTTCTGTTTTGTTTCTGTCTGTCTGTCTTTCATATAGTGATGTTTTATATAATTATGTATTTAAAATAAACTTTTAAAAAAAGTTTGATGATATAATGTGTTAAAAGTAACTCATGCAATTAAGATGTAATGAAAATGTTGGTCGAAAATGGTAATTTTGGCAAAAAAATTACCAATTTCAATTAATTATTGTGTATTTTTTAAGTAGAATTTTAAATGTTAATAACAGTGCATGCTAAAATAAGTTACAATAAGTTTACCTGTTGTTGTTATAGCGTGTGTCTTTTTTGATTTTTATTATTTTTTTTTAAATATACACACACAACAAGAAAAAAATAATTCAAAACTGCACAATTGTGATTAACTTAAATTACACAAAATTTTTAAATATTAGCCAATTATCAATTATTTTTTTTTCAATATTTCGTAACTTTATTTGTAAGATATGCAACTTCTATGTATGTACAACTAACAAATTTTTTTTACTTCTTAATTTAATAAATTTAAACTAATTTACAAAATTTTTGGGTTTTCATTTTATATAAATATTAATTTAAATTTATTTAATCAATTTTACCTACAATAATTGAATTACAGTATACAATTTTTATAAATCTAATTTTTAGTTCGTTACACACAATGCCATAATGAAAAAGAAAAAAATTTACAACTAATCTATTTCACAATTTTCTTTTATTGAACTCGATTTTAAAAAATTAACAAATTTTTCTAAACTTTACACCAAATATGGCTCTTTTTTAGACTATTTTAATAATTATTGTGTTTATATGAATTTTATATTTTGGTGTAGTAATACTTTTGGTAACGATTCGCCAATTTTGCACTGTAAAAATAAATCCAAAAAATTTTTTTTTACAAAATCTTACTAAATAATTTAGGTCACGAAACATCAATCATGCAGTCTAAAATTACCATGCTTTTCAATTCAAAAATTCTATAAAAATACATGCAATTAAAAATTTTTATGTATACTGGGTGAATTTTTAGCTTTCAGTCTTCTTATATCTCTCTTGACGAGTTTGATCAAATGGGAAAACAATTTAGTAGTATTTTTGACGTTGATTACAGTGGTAAAAGCAAAAAAACAATTGAGCATCGCAATTTTGAATTATTCCAAAAAATGACTTTTTTTAAATGGAACACTCTGTTTATTTTTAAATATTTCGAAAGAGAAAGTAATTCTAAACATAAAGGTACCTATTAATAATTACTCTAAAATAAAAAATAAAAAAGTAGTGAGCCATTAAAAGAAATAAAACAAAACAACATCTGCTCCAAACCAAGCAGGCTACGAAAACAAACGGTGGAAACTGTCAAACTAGTACATAATTTTCACAAATTATGTTCTTAAATTTCAAGAAGGTCGAATAATTTGTGAAAATTATGTATTAGTTTGGCAGTGTTTTCATCATTTGTTTTTGTATCCTGGAGATATTATGTATAGTCCGAGACTTATGAAAAGAATAGGGCGGAAAAAAATCTTGCTTAGTACAGATGGAGGGAGCGACTGCTTTCTCTCTTTATAATATGTTTAAAATTGATGCGAGCAGATGTTTCAAGACACATTTTCGTTATAGCGCATTTGTTTTGCCCTATTCTTACAATAAATTGCGGACTATACATAATATCTGCAGTATACAAAAACAAACGATGGAAACTGTCAAACTAGTACATAATTTTCACAAATTTTGTTTTTAAATTTCAAGAAGGTCGAATAATTTTTGAAAAGTTTGTATTAGTTTGACAATGTTTCCACCGTTTGTTTTTGTATCCTGCAGATATTATGTATAGTCGGAAACTTCCGAAAAGAATAGAGTGGAGCTTTGTACAGATCGAGGGAGCGAGTGCTCTCTCTATTTATAATATCGTTAAAATTGATGCGAGCAGATGTTACCGAACATATTTTTGTTATAGCGTATTGGCTCCGCCCTATTCTCCTCATAAGTTTCGGACTTTATTTTGTTCTATTTTAATTGAATGGTCGACTACAGTTTTATTTTCAATTTTAGAGTAATTATGAATAGACACTTTCATGTTAAGAATTTCTTTTTCTTTCGAAATATAAAAAAATATACAGTGTGTTCCATTAAAAAAAGTTATTTTTCGAAAACCAGATTTTCAATTGTTTTTATGCTTTCACCCCTGTAATCTACATCAAAAATACCACTTAATAGTTTGCTCGTTTGATCAAAGTCGTAGCCCGAAAAATAACGAAATAACTCATAATTACCACTTAATACTGAATGGGCTGTGTTTATACAGTGCGCCCTCAAAATATGGAAAAATGAAAAAATTACTTTTCCTAACAGGAATATCAAAAAACAGTTGGACACGTCAAATTGATTTATTTCAAAACAAACATTTTTCGGCAATTTTAATTTTTTACTCCATCGGCTTCGAGCAGTGACGTCATCGAAAATATTTTTAAACTGCAACCCCATATTTTTTGCAGATTTGAATAATTATAAAATTTTGATTATTGTTTGTTACAAACATCAAATATCATTTTAAATAATTTCATTGATGACACTTTTGGCGCGCACTGCATAAATTTGTACAGTCTATTTCAAACTACAAGAGATATATCGAAAAGTGAGTTTATGCTGTAAGTATACAAAAAACTTTTTAAGACTCCATCAAATTATTAGCATGCTTAGATTAAAAAATTTTTAACATTATTAAAAGTCTGTTTAATTACAGATTTTTAAACATTTAAAAAAAAGGACACTATTTGCACCATTTTTTACGAGAAACTAAAACACTAAATTTTCAAAAATTTGCGTTTTAATTATTTTTTTTGGATGAAAATTAATGAACTATGCAAAAAAATGATATTAAAGACAGGATTCAATCTGGGATTTGATACAGAAAGACAGACAGAAGCCACTTGACATCAAATTTCACACAAAGACACCAATTATTTTAATTACCAAAGTTATTTCGTAGCTTAAGAAAATGGCAGACGGTTACATGAAGTTCACTAAAGAGAGAGAAAAAAGAAAATTTTTTTAATAATTTTTAAAAAAATTTTTTGTTTTTAATTGTCGTCTTTTTTCGTCTGTTTAATTTGTGTTGGTTTTTATGTATTTGTGTTTTTGTTATATTATTTAAAATAAATGTTTACTTACTGACAATAATTATTAAAATGACGAGACCGATAACACCCATTATTATCATCATCTGAAAATAAATATTCATTAGTTTTTATCCAAAATTTTTAATTTATTTAAACTTTTCCCTAAGCAAAAACAACAAACCTTTAAATTTTGAAGCCAAAACTTTCTTTTCAATTTCCCTGCTTGTTGTTCAAATTGCGACGCACCTTGTTGAAGAGCATCTAATTAAGAAATACAAATTAAATTGTTTAGCTTTTTCCAAAAATTGGTCTTTCTACCTGCTCTATCGTCTAATTCCGACAATTTTTGATCTCGTTCAAGTACTTTTTCTACATTCGTTTTCATAATATCAACAACTTCGTCAACTTGTGCTTGAGTTTGCTGTAACCTTTTTTGTGCAGCAACTTGTTGAGGTGTCCTGGGACCACCAACAATTCCATCGTCGCCCCCCGAAGGGGCCAAAGCATCTCCAGCTGACCTATATCACATAATAAAAAAATAATTAACTTTAATATTGATTCTTTCGTTTATAAGTGCGCAATTATAAATTCCAACTTTTCTCCTTTAAAAATAAAAAAAAGCAGAATTTTAGAGTGGGATTTATTCTGACTACGTACGACGTACAATGTCAATAATTACTGTTTTAAAGGTTAAAGGGCAAGTGAAAATCGAAAAGCTTTAAAATGAAAGCTCATTACAATTTTGAAAATGAAAAAAGGAGCATTCACAAGATATGCTCTCTTTTAGGTGCTGGGTGCCCAATTCGACTAAAGCCCAATCTCATCTTAAATGTGTGGTCCAATTTCAACCAACAAATTAGCGCCTATTAGATATAATAATAACGTGCCCCCTTTTTTAGCGTCAAACGCCTTAGGGGGTAGCGAGGGGGGTAGATAGTGTGGCAAGCACTACGCCCTATTATTACCACAGGTTATGCATCTGTGTACTAAATTTCAAGGGCTGAGTGCACCCTGAGGTCGAAAAGCCAAGTTAACATGGCAGACCCGAGTTGCCTATTAGATAACACCCTTAAACTATTTTTGTGATCAATGCTGCTTACTTCTTCTCTAAAGGAGCAAAAGATTCACTTGAAATAGACAAACATTGCACGAGAGCAAAATTTTGTTTCACAAACGTGTAAACTGCGAACAGTCGTACAGTGGCAGATTGGAGAACTATCGCCTCTGAAGAAGAGGTTATTCTAAAAAAAATGGCTCATTGACAATAAATGGGGTCGGAGCAGGGATACATGATATACTAGATTATTTGGAGAACAAACTACAATTATGTAAAAAAAACACTTCTTATAGTACAGTACTGTTAGTATCTAGTAAAGACAATACAAGAAGAGAGTATTAAAAAACTAATTTTTCTGCATGACTGCCCAACAATATAGATACTAACAGCAGGTGTACATCGGTCTAGTCGTAGGATCTAGTGATTCATTCCATTGATTTGACTGAAAAGCATCTTTTCTTTCCAATTGATGATTCCAAGATTCCAACCTTGTCTATCCAGCCCTTCCAGTTCAGCCAGCCATTGTACTGGGATTAAATTACTGTTTACACTATTTAAGTAACAATCTAGTGCTGAACTGGATCGCTGGACTCAAATGCTACTGGACCTCGAGTAGAACAAAAACAGTGGAAATACACTACGACAAAACTATGACGAGTAACCTGCCACCCAGCTGCACCTTAAAACTTAATCTAGATCATAAATGTGTCAGAACTTTCAATGGGATACTCCCATCTGAAAAAAAAACATGGGCCTGTATAAGGATGGTCCATGATCCTATTAAACAGAATTTATAGGAAAAAGAACAAAAAATAACCTTCCACACACGATTGCAATGGTCGTCAATTTGATTCTTAAACTGAGCCAAAACGAAAGAAAAGTACAAATAGGCCCGAGTGCTTCAAGTATCCAATAATTTTTCTTAAAACAAAATCCTAAATTTATAAAATACATATAAATTAGTTATCGATAAAATTTCCAGTACTTAAATGAGGAAAGTATTGATTTTGCTATAAATAATAACGAAAAAGTAAATAATATTGCGTCCAATTGTTTTACTGTGAGAAAATTTACAGAATTGCTTTATTATTCATCGGTAGCTATTAAATACCTTCAAAAAGTTTTCTTTTTACTTATAAAAAAAGAGAATATCCTCTTATAGCGAGTGATGACTGGTGACCGGACCTCTTGGTCATAACACTGATTTAAAAGGTATAATCATAATTTGGTAATTTCCTGTTTCTCAGAAATATTTATGTTCATAACTAATTTTTGAAATTTTCAAATTAAATTTCTGACGCTATTAAGGATCCAAAATTAATTTTGTTTATTGATTTTAGAGCATAATTTTATGCTCTAAAACTTTTATTTAAAAATTTTCCTTCTAAAATAAATTGGAAAGCAGGAAATGACTAAAGTATGATTTTACGTGTTAAATGACCGAGAGGTCCGGTCACCACTCTGTATTTAAGTTATCTCATAATTAATTCACAAGAAAAAGTACTATGAGTAATACTAAATCCTAACTTTTTTATAAACTTTAACCCCCAATCTAGTCATCCCTTTAAAAATCTTTTTCGGCTTCTACGTGTTCCCAAGCAAGGTTTTGTTACTTGTAGGACCGACAGAGTCGGACTTGCCATTCGCCAAGTTGCCAAGTGCCTACGATTTGGGGACCAATTGCAAACTAAAATTACAGCGTTTTTTAAATTTAGACTCGAAAGTGTCCAGGTGAAGGCATTTGTCGTAATGTAGAAACAGTCTTCGCCATAAAAAGTTTTAGCCTGGTTATTACTGAGCCACGTGTCATGGCTGTCACACATTTCTACTGCTCTTTATTGATTTTGAACCTCTGACCGCGCCAACTGTTATCCAAAAGAATAAATGATAATAACTCTGAGACACTGTTTCAGAAGTGCTGATGGGAATTAATTTGGACAAAAGTGAAAATTTAGGATGAAAAGCTTAGGGGATAAATTACAGCTGTTGCCTGTTGTGCGATGGGATCAAATGAGGCCAGTCCAACCCTAGACGGAGGACTTGTTTTACGAAAAATGACAATGAGACAATAAAAAGTCTTATGCTATAAGGGCCGTTTTAGATGGACTAACTAACTTGTTAGTTCTGAGAATCAACTCAAGGAGCAAAGGCACGGGAATCTAAGCTTTAAGGTCGTGCACGGTCGTGCTTCGAACTTTCTACGCACGACGTTAAGCTTAGATTCCCGTGCTTTTGCTCCTTGAGTTGATTCAGTTACTAACAGTTAGTACGATATTTAGTCCATATAAAACGGCCCTAAGACTAATTTAATAAATGTTCCCAAATCCCCAGAGGCTTGTTCTACACGGGTCCAAATTCAAATATTTTAAGGGAACCTTTCGTGAGTTACATGGTTTACATTACAGACGGGCGAACGTAGGTACTGACTACAGACACACAAGCAGACTAACACAAGCTGACAGACGGACTCACAGACAACACTCGTTTAAATTTGGTGTGCGTTGATGCTGCCCTACATTCCTATGATGTAACTAAGAGACTGATGGTCCTTTCGAAATATCCAGAGTGGGGTCCTTACCCATCGTTAATAATCATTCTACTTGACCACAAATCGATTTTGTTACAAATTTTGATACTAAACGATGTTTTAGGGGCCACTTCTATCCTGAGGCTCTCCCTTAACGAGAGCCCTACGGGCCCGTTATTTACGCCACTGTATGCTTCTTAAATTTCACCCACTCTCAACTATAATAAAAGGCATGCATTAATAGCCAAACGCTTTAAAAAAAACTAAATCGTAAGGGGTCATTTGTATAGCCTTAAATAAAGATTCCTAAACTAGTAAATAGACAAACCGATAGATAAACAGACTGGCGGACAGGTAGACAGAAGCAGGTATATAAACAGATAAACATACATACGTACAGATAAACATACATACGTACATACAAACGAACAGATAAACATATACAAACAATCAGATGAGATAAACGGATATGTCTACAGACAGACAGGCAGGGCCGGACCGGCTAGTGCTTAGCCCCACTGTCTATAAAATAAATTGGCCCCAAATGCAGTGACGTAGTTAGTAGCGCCACTACCACTGCTTTGGGTTCTAAAGAATTCCTACAGGCCTCATAGCGCCGCAAGGGAAATTTTTATTTTTTAGGGAAAGCCTAGATCAACTTTAGAAATTTTTAAACATATTTTTGTACTGTGATTGTTGATAAAATGATAAGCAATTCATTAAGCAAACCTAAAAAACACAATGTAGGATTTTTAACAATTGTGAGTATTTTTATATTTTTCCATTTTATTTTCGTCCCAATTTTACTTGGCCCCACCGGCGATCGCCGGTCAGCAGGCCGGGCCAGTCCGGGCCTGCAGACAGGCATATGCACAGGTAATAGGCCTAGTTATAGGCGTTTTCTTCCGGTTGCAAAACATTAAAAAAGCAGAATCTTTGCAAATATTTAAATAATCAAAAGGGCAAACGAATTATCTTTAAATTATTTAACCCTCTGAAAACTTAATTTTGTAATTTTGAGTTTTGACCTTTCGTACGACTTTAAATCACCCTTAAAATGGCCGAATAAACGTTTAAGAAAAGTGTAAAAAAATTTTCTCAATTAAATAAACTAAAAAAGAAAACTCTAGTTTAAAAATAGTTTTTCGTTTACCTAATAATGTTTAATTTAACAAAACGATTTCGATTTACTTATTTTTTTACTAATATCGATCGTTTTTTTATTAAAAAATAATGGGACACCTCGCCTTTTTTATGATGGCAAAGAAAAATATCGAAAGAAAATTTTATTTTTAGATATAAAATATTTAAAAAGGACAATTTTCTAATTGAAAAACCCAATAAATGCACTTTCCTACAATGTAAACGAATGATAATCCGAGATGTAAACAAAAATGAAGGCTATTTGTAACAAGATGGCGTCAATTTAAAATCCAATTTAAAAAATGGTTTTTTAAAATTTTTAAAAATCCCCAGTTTTAATTAATTAATAATTGTTTGGTAATTTCTAAGGTTTAGTTAATTAAATTATGTACAAAATGTAACACACAGTGGGTGTAAACGCTTGCGCAAAGAAAAAAATCAATTTAATGCTATAATTTTAACACTAAAAATTAAATCTTATTTTTTATTTGTTTAATAAAAAATGAAATATTTAACCTAATGCCTAAGAACAAAAAGACTTGTACATGTAGTACAGGATATGAAAGCACTCGACCGTTTTGTAATTATCAGGCCCTAACAAAAACTATGAGTAATATCCCCTTAACTTGAAGATAATAAAATTTTGTAAAAATACAAAAATTGTTAATTACAAACAATTAAAACAAAAGGGCGTCCCTTAGGTGTTTAATGTAAAATTAATTCGAAACGATTTTCAAAACGTGTAAATAAGTAAAATTGTTCTCCAAAAGAAACTGCCTCGCCAGCTCGATTTAAAAACATTTTTTTGAAAAAATCCCAAAGAAAACCACTTAATTTAAGCAAAAAAATCAATTTCGAAAATTTTCGTATCACTAAATCACAAATCACTTAAATTCAACCAACAAAAGCACTTTAAAAAAGCTTCGTAATTAAATTACAAAAGAAGAATTTAAAACCACTATTTTAAAACACTAAACTAGTACTCACATATTTATTTTTGATAAAAATTCAAAATTAGGGTGAACACTTGATCCAAAAGTGTATATTCCTACTTGAATCCCTATGTATTGATATTTCTTACGTCACACTGCCGATTCGCACAAGCGCAGCTTAAACCAATAGGTGCATTACCGTAGGTCGCGTATTTTATTCATTAACAAAAATATAACACACTTTTATTTACAAAAAAATTATGACACACAAAACAACCTTTTTACCAACAAATCAAAGCTCATTTGAGTGAGTCAAACGTTGACCGTTGCAAAATATACCTTTTTCTCCTTCAGTGAATCCGTACAACAAAAAAATCTAATTAAAACGAGTGAAATTAGTTATTTGTTCTAATTTTAACTTAAAAGTGACGCCAAAGTGGAAAATTTATAAAATAATCGCCTTTTAATTAATTTTTTTTTAACTTACGCGCCAACAATCCATTGGCTTATTTTTTAAATTAGGACGCGCACCAACGTAAGAAACATCGTTTTTTGATTCAAAACAAAAAATAAAAAGTGACTATTTTGGTTTATTGTAATAATTAGCTTTTACAAACGGCATTTTTGTAATTATAGTTTCGTATAATTTATCTCTAATTTTTAAATTAAGTTTAGTTCCAATTTTTGCAAAATCTTTCGAGACGTATCCCATAGCAACGTTTTTGCCTATGGAAGGAGCTGGACAACCTGATGTTACAAGTCCAACTTGTTGATCGCCACTTTCGTTAAAAATTAATGCGTTATGACGTGCCGGTGGCCCTGTTGATAACAAACCAATTCTTTTACGTCCAACACCATCTTTAATTTGCCCAACTATTTTATCAGCTCCCGGAAAATCTTTACGTTCGCGACGTGTTTTAGCCACAAGCCACGTTAATCCAGCTTCGATTGGTGTTACTTCGTCAGTAATATCGCTACCGTACAAACACAACCCAGCTTCTAATCTAAGCGAATCTCTTGCACCAAGACCAGCTAATTTAGCAGTTCCAGAATTTAAAAGTTCGTTAGCGATTTGCTTGGAATTAACGGCCGGTAGGGAAATTTCAAAACCATCTTCTCCGGTGTAACCGCAACGCGTTATTCTACACGAGTCAACACCAGCAACTGTCGCTGAAGACGAGTTCATAAAGTACAGTTTACTCAAATCAACTTGAGTTAAGTTTTGCAAAACTTCAGCAGCCCTTGGTCCTTGTAAAGCCAACAACGAGCGTTCTTTTGGTTCATAAAATTTCATTTCAATTTCAGAATTGGTTGCTCGTTTATGTTTTTGCTAAAAAAATAATTTTTACTTTTCTTTTAGGTTCTTCTTCTTTTAGGCTAGTCAATGAAGGGGTTATATACAGGGCATGGAAGAGGGTGGAATTTTTTCTTCAGGAATATGTTTGGAGTAGCTCGGAGGTAAAAATATTAAAAGTGGAAAGGTCCCGTTTTTGGGTTTTTTGCTCATATCTAGAAAACGGTGGGTCTTAGGGAAAAAATATTTAGAGCAAAATGAAAGCTCATCAAATTTCCTACAAGATTATTTCCACTTATTTTTTTATATTTTTTATAGTTTTCGAGATATCCGCCCGCAAAAATCGTTAATAAGTAAAAAAAAAAATTTGCGTTACGTTTCTCGACACATTTTTGCATCTAGCACCTCAGCCCCCCATTTTACTGTAAAAGTCTTTAAAAAAAATTGCCTCACGTTTTTGGTCACACTTTTTCATCTAGCACCCCTACCTCTCGTTTTACTGTAGAAGTCTACAGAAAAGAAGTTGTAGAGCATTACATTTCCTTTACTATTTTACTGGGAAGCAAGAAATTTTTTTTATACATTTTGCGGGCATATATCTTGAAAACTATAAAGAATGGAAAAAAAGTGAATAGAAGCAATCTTGGAGGAAATTTGATAACCTTTTATTTGACTAAGAATAAATTTTTTCGTAGGACCCACCCTTTTTGAGATATAAGCAAAAACCTCCAAAACGGAACCTTTCCACCCTTAACCATAATAGCTAGCGTTTTAGCGTTCGTTGACTGGATTATTTATGATAAAAATGTTTTTAAAAAACCTTAGGAAAAGGTCTGCATGTGTCTGTCTGTTTGTGTGAAAAATCAAAAACTATTGAACTGATTTTGACGAATAACAAAAAATTTGGGCATATAAGAGTTTTTGAACAAATTTCTACTTACCAATGCTTCCAACATGAGTTGTTGGTCATGCTCTTTCCGTCCAGCATTTGAAACTATGTACAAATGATTGTCATTTATTTTAGTAATAATCAAATCGTCTAAAATTCCACCATTTTCGTTTGTAAAAACTGTTAAAACCGAAGCATTTTCTTTTAATGCGCCAATATCGGCCGTGCACAATTTTTCAAAAAATTCAATACAATCTTTACCTAAAGACAAAAATTTAAAAATTTTCAACTGTTACAAAAGATTAAAAACTTACCAACTACTTCAGTTTGTAACATATGCGAAACGTCAAATAAAGAAGCATTTTTTCTCGTATGTAAATGTGAATTTGTAATACTTAAGTCGTTGTATTGTACAGGTAAAAGAAAACCACCAAAATTCACAATTTTACCACCCTTTTCAACATGAAAATCGTATAACGAAGTAGTCGATCCTTTACTTTCGGTTGCTAAACACCTCGTTGCAATAGGTTTGATAAACTGTGTTAATTTATTTCGAATCATTTTTAACTGTAATGCTACGTTAAAAAGAACATTTACGTAAGTTTCAACTTGCTTAAATAGTTAACTTTATCTTAAAATAAAGGTTAAAGGTGATGATAATAAGATATACACGAAAACGTCAAAAACTCCTATTTCTAAAGCGGTATTGAGAAATAAACTAATTGAAAGTTGAATTTAAAGTTTAAACAGATTTTTACTAAATAATAGATCAGAGCAAGATGGGCAAAGATAACAGCAATCTGCGATAATGGTTAACAGTCAAATAAAGATTTGTATACAATAGAGTAGTATACGATCTTAAAAACACTGTATACGTACAAGGGGCAAGAGACATAAATGAGAAGGAAAATAAGGGACTCATAAAAGACTAGACGGAAGAATGCAACCCTTAAGGCTCTACGATACTAAACTTTTACATCAGTTTCGACAACAATGTGGATTTTTGAGATCCGCCTGTTTTTAGGCAACCTTGGTAGCAATGTTTAGAAAAATTTTTTGCAAGCAGTAAGTATTTTGTTGATTTATGGTCCTCATAAAATTACGTTTGTGCACTAACCCTTTGTTAGGTCCAGGTAGTGGGTTAAATAGAGTTTACATCTTTCCATATTTAATTTTTTTTAAAGAAGGTAAATTTTAAGTAAGTAAATATCTATAATAGGTGTCCGAGAAAGTACATAAAGAATATACAAAAATAAAACAACCAATTTTAGGAATTTTAACTATTAACCATACAATTAATTAAGTAGGTAACTTAATAATTTTCTTTTTTAAAATTAAAGAAATTTAAGCTATAAGTATTTATATAATTATTTTTATTAAGGTTTCGGTGACGTTTCGCCAAACACATAGGCTTCTTCAGAATTATATTATAATTCAAAATAAAAATTTTTTTAATTAAAAGTCAAAAATTAAAAATTGACATTTTAATTAAAAAAATTTTTATTTTGAATTACTTATAAGCCTATATGTTTGGCGAAACGTTAATAAAAATAATTATTATATAAATACTTATAGCTTAAATTTCTCCAATTTAAAAAATTTTAAATTCCAAGAAAAACATTAGAATTGGGAGGTAATATAGGTATAATAATAATAATAATACATACATATTTCGTTGAATATTAGATGAGTTAGTTACCGTTAATTACCCCCTTCCAAGTACATACCTGCTTAGCAAAAATATATAAACACCCCAATTTTCAAGTACTGAGTTTAGTTTAATTTCACTTGTTAATGCAATTGGCGTGTTTTAGTAGTGAGTGAATAAAGCTTTATTTCTATAAATTTTTTGACGCCGTGAATATACTTTTGAAATGGGTAACAAGAGCAAACTTCCATTATCGGTAAAACGAAAAAGTCGAAGCAAATTGTTGCAATGTAATTTGAAAAAACGAAAAGGTTCCACAAGGGCCTTTATAAATAGTATTGTCCAATCGTCATCTTCAGATTCAGAATTTCCTAATGTGGAAATCGTGGACATTGAAGATAATGTATTTCTGACAGAGGTCGAGGAGAAATCTACAAATAGTGAAAGAAGTGGACGTAGAATTGTGGACATCGGATATTTGTTTAAAGCTTTAAAGGCAATAAAACACGAAGGTTTTGATTGCTCGTTTTATGATATTGAAGTAATTAAAGAAAAAAGATATGGCTTCAGATCTGTGTTTACTTATAAGTGCCAAATGTGTCAGTTACAGGGAACATTTAGTTCTGATGGAAATGAATTTGGCGATATAAACGATGCTGCAGTGTGTGGAGTTATTTCTATGGGCGCGGGTTACTCACAGTGTTCAGAATTTTCCGCCGCGTTGAATATACCTTTCATGGCGGAGAAAACGTACAGGCAGTCAGAAGATAAGATAATAGATATTGTAAAACAGTCGGCAGACAAAGAAATGATAGAAGCAGGTAAAGAAGAAGAAGAAGCAGCTGGAGAAGTAGATGATAATGGCAGAGGACTAATCACGGTTATAGTTGACGGGGCGTGGAGCAAAAGGTCTTATAAAACTAACTACAATGCTTTGTCAGGAGTAGGATGTATTATAGGGGCAAGAACGAAGAAAGTTTTACATGTAGGCGTAAAAAATAAGTATTGTACGATATGCAATAAGTATCTAAAATTAAAGAAAGTTATTCCAAGACATAAATGTTTTAAAAACTGGGATAATACATCAACGGCAATGGAAGCCAGTATTATTTTAGAAGGATTTAAACAATCCGTCGAAAAACACAATTTAAAATATGTGAAAATGATAGGTAACAGAGATAGTAGTGTATATCGAAAAATTATAGATGCAAAACCATACGGTCTCCATTGTTCAAAATGGCGACTGACCTAGAAAAGTTTTACATGAAGGCACTCTTACCGGAAATCATAGATTCGAGAGTAAAACGTGAAAAGGATATAAGAATTTTAATAAAGAAGGATTTATAAAGTCAAGTAATCTGTATACATTATATCTCAAATTTGTCCGTGTGCCCAGTTATATATGTCTTTATTAAACATCCGATCTTAATCAAATTTTCCAGAGCTAATTATAATTATAATTGGGTTATTTGAAATGGAATATGTCATTTGATCTGTCGTCTTATCTTAAAATTTAAATATGTTTTTTAATGTCATCAAATTATCACTATGAGGTGGTGCTAAGGCGGGTTCTTTGAGATGTCAGGTCATTAGATCTGTCATCTCTGTCAAAATTTGAATGTCTTTTTATGTCATCAAATAGAAGTCACTATGAGGTGGACTAAGGTGGGTTATTTAAGATGGAATGTCGTTTGATCTATCATCTGCTCTGTCAAAATTTAAATGTCTTTTTTATGTCATCTCGAAGATTTCCTTCGAAAATCATTTCGAAGGAAATATTGATTTTTAAAAAGTCTTAAAATAAACAAAGTTGAAAATGTGGGTTTACTTTTCAAAATTAAAGTAAAGGTTTACAACAAATCCGGCTAATTATTTTATTACCTAGCTTGCAGCTACACGAAAAAGGGTCTATTGTCGTCGATTACCTCCCGCTGTGAGAAATAATTGCATTTACTTCAATGAAAGAAGTATGGTTGGTTGCCTGAAATCAAGTCACATATCTGATTTTTTTACAATTTTGAACAAAAGTAAAATTTAATTTTTAATTAAGGGAAAGCCTAATTCAAAAAATTGGCCCGATTAAAGTTTGTAGTTTTTTATTGACTTTGTAATGGTATAAGTTAAAAGATAAAAAAATTAAAATTTAACGTCAAAACACGCTAAAAATGAGTTTGAGCTTTTAATTATTTAATCAAAATCAAGACCTTTTTTAAAAAATCTGAGACGGCACGGAACTGTAGAATTATGTTACCTATTCATAGAGACGTCGACCGCTCTTTCAAGTACAGAAATAAAAAAATGACGCGAAAACAATGTAAGCATAATTTAACATTGCTTGCGAAATTACTACCGAGAACCCTTAATTGGCTCTACAAGGCTGAAAAGTTATAATAATAGAAGAAAATGTGCAAAAAGAATAGAGTTGGGATCTCTACTCATAAACAAAGAGTTAGATTGTTTTTAAATAGCACCGTCGCTAAAATAGGTTTTGCAGATGAGCAGAGTTGGGATCTTTACGATAAACAGAGATTTAGAGGGTTTTAATAGAAATCATAAACCTCTAGAGGCTTTTTAGAAAAGAGAAGGATTTACAAGAAATTAAAAAAAGTTAGATTGTTTATAAAAGCATTGCATCGAAGCTCAAAGAGGTTTTCTAGAAGAGAGAAGAATTAAGATCTTTACGATAAACAGAGATTTAGAGGGTTTTATTAGAAATCATAAACCTCTATAGTTTGTTAAGAAAATAGAGGGTTTGGTATCTATTCAATAAATAAAACTTAGATGGTTTTATAAAAGCATCGAAGCTCAAAGAGGTTTTCCAGAAGAGCAAAGAGTTAGGAACATTACGATAAACAGAGATTTAGAGAGTTTTAATAGAAATCACAAACCTCTAGAGGTTTTTCAGAAAAGAGAAGGATTGGGCTCTATACAATAAATAAAAAGTTAGATTGTTTATAAAAGCATCGCATCGAAGCTCAAAGAGGCTTTCTACAAGAGAGAAGAGTTAAGATCTTTAGGATAAAACAGAGGTTTTATTAGAAATCATAAACCTCTAGAGTTTGTTAAGAAAAGAGAGGGTTTGGTATCTATTCAATAAATAAAAATTAGATGGTTTTATAAAAACATCGTAGCTCAAAGAGATTTTCTAGAAGAGAGAAGAGCTAGAATATCTGCGATAAACAAGGAGTTAGCGAGTTTAAAAAAATCAGAAACTTCTAGAGGTTTTTCAGAAAAGAGAAGGGTTGAGATCTATACAATAAATGAAAAGTTAGATTGTTTTATGCAACCATCTAAGCTCAAAGAGGTTTTCCAGAGAGAGAAAAGTTGAAATCTCTACAATAAGAGGGTTAGAGGGTTTTTAAAAAAATGATAAACCTCTAGAGGTTTTTTTAGAAAAAAAAAGGGTTGGGATCTATTCAATAAAAAAAAATTGATAGTTTTATAAAAACATTGAAGCTCAAAAAGGTTTTCCAAAGAGTTAAGTTCTGTACAATAAACAGAGATTTAGAAGGTTTTATAAGAAATCATAAACCTCTAGAGATTGTTTAGAAAAGGGAAGGGTTGGGATCTATTCAATAAATAAAAATTAAATTGTTTTATAAAAGCATCGTAGGTCAAAGAGGTTTTCTAGAAGAGAGAAGAGTTAGAATATCTGCGATAAACAAAGAGTTAAATGTTTTTAAAAAAATCATAAACCTCTACAGGTTTTTCAGAAAAGGGAAAGGTTGGGGTCTATACAATAAATGCAAAGTTAGATTGTTTTATGAAACCATCTAAGCTCAAAGACGTTTTCCAGAGAGAGAAAAGTTGGAATCTCTACAATAAGAGGGTTAGAGGGTTTTTAAAAAAATGGTAAACCTCTAGAGGTATTTTTAGAAAAAAACGGTTGGGATCTATTCAATAAAAAAAATCGACTGTTCTATAAAAACATTGAAGCTCAAAAAGGTTTTCCAAAGAGTTAAGTTCTGTACAATAAACAGAGATTTAGAAGGTTTTATAAGAAATCATAAACCTCTAGAGATTGTTTAGAAAAGGGAAGCGTTGGGATCTATTCAATAAATAAAAATTTAATTGTTTTATAAAAGCATCGTAGGTCAAAGAGGTTTTCTAGAAGAGAGAAGAGTTAGAATATCTGCGATAAACAAAGAGTTAAATGTTTTTAAAAAAATCATAAACCTTTACAGGTTTTTCAGAAAAGGGAAAGGTTGGGATCTATACAATAAATGAAAAGTTAGATTGTTTTATGAAACCATCTAAGCTCAAAGACGTTTTCCAGAGAGAGAAAAGTTGGAATCTCTACAATAAGAGGGTTAGAGGGTTTTTAAAAAAATGGTAAACCTCTAGAGGTATTTTTAGAAAAAAACGGTTGGGATCTATTCAATAAAAAAAATCGACTGTTCTATGAAAACATTGAAGCTCAAAAAGGTTTTCCAAAGAGTTAAGTTCTGTACAATAAACAGAGATTTAGAAGGTTTTATAAGAAATCATAAACCTCTAGAGATTGTTTAGAAAAGGGAAGCGTTGGGATCTATTCAATAAATAAAAATTTAATTGTTTTATAAAAGCATCGTAGGTCAAAGAGGTTTTCTAGAAGAGAGAAGAGTTAGAATATCTGCGATAAACAAAGAGTTAAATGTTTTTAAAAAAATCATAAACCTTTACAGGTTTTTCAGAAAAGGGAAAGGTTGGGATCTATACAATAAATGAAAAGTTAGATTGTTTTATGAAACCATCTAAGCTCAAAGACGTTTTCCACAGAGAGAAAAGTTGGAATATCTACAATAAGAGGGTTAGAGGGTTTTTAAAAAAATGGTAAACCTCTAGAGGTATTTTTAGAAAAAAACGGTTGGGATCTATTCAATAAAAAAAATCGACTGTTTTATAAAAACATTGAAGCTCAAAAAGGTTTTCCAAAGAGTTAAGTTCTGTACAATAAACAGAGATTTAGAAGGTTTTATAAGAAATCATAAACCTCTAGAGATTGTTTAGAAAAGGGAAGCGTTGGGATCTATTCAATAAATAAAAATTTAATTGTTTTATAAAAGCATCGTAGGTCAAAGAGGTTTTCTAGAAGAGAGAAGAGTTAGAATATCTGCGATAAACAAAGAGTTAAATGTTTTTAAAAAAATCATAAACCTTTACAGGTTTTTCAGAAAAGGGAAAGGTTGGGATCTATACAATAAATGAAAAGTTAGATTGTTTTATGAAACCATCTAAGCTCAAAGACGTTTTCCACAGAGAGAAAAGTTGGAATATCTACAATAAGAGGGTTAGAGGGTTTTTAAAAAAATGGTAAACCTCTAGAGGTATTTTTAGAAAAAAACGGTTGGGATCTATTCAATAAAAAAAATCGACTGTTTTATAAAAACATTGAAGCTCAAAAAGGTTTTCCAAAGAGTTAAGTTCTGTACAATAAACAGAGATTTAGAAGGTTTTATAAGAAATCATAAACCTCTAGAGATTGTTTAGAAAAGGGAAGCGTTGGGATCTATTCAATAAATAAAAATTTAATTGTTTTATAAAAGCATCGTAGGTCAAAGAGGTTTTCTAGAAGAGAGAAGAGTTAGAATATCTGCGATAAACAAAGAGTTAAATGTTTTTAAAAAAATCATAAACCTTTACAGGTTTTTCAGAAAAGGGAAAGGTTGGGATCTATACAATAAATGAAAAGTTAGATTGTTTTATGAAACCATCTAAGCTCAAAGACGTTTTCCACAGAGAGAAAAGTTGGAATATCTACAATAAGAGGGTTAGAGGGTTTTTAAAAAAATGGTAAACCTCTAGAGGTATTTTTAGAAAAAAACGGTTGGGATCTATTCAATAAAAAAAATCGACTGTTTTATAAAAACATTGAAGCTCAAAAAGGTTTTCCAAAGAGTTAAGTTCTGTACAATAAACAGAGATTTAGAAGGTTTTATAAGAAATCATAAACCTCTAGAGATTGTTTAGAAAAGGGAAGCGTTGGGATCTATTCAATAAATAAAAATTTAATTGTTTTATAAAAGCATCGTAGGTCAAAGAGGTTTTCTAGAAGAGAGAAGAGTTAGAATATCTGCGATAAACAAAGAGTTAAATGTTTTTAAAAAAATCATAAACCTCTACAGGTTTTTCAGAAAAGGGAAAGGTTGGGATCTATACAATAAATAAAAATTTAGATTGGTTTATGAAACCATCTAAGCTCATAGAGGTTTTCCAGAGAGAGAAAAGTTGAAATCTCTACAATAAAAGGGTTAGAGAGTTTTTAAAAAAATTATAAACCACTAGAGGTTTTTTTTATAAAAAAAGGGTTGGGATCTATTCAATAAAAAAAATCGACTCTTTTATAAAAACATTGAAGCTCAAAAAGGTTTTCCAAAGAGTTAAGTTCTGTACAATAAACAGAGATTTAGAAGGTTTTATAAGAAATCATAAACCTCTAGATATTGTTTATAAAAGGGAAGGGTTGGGATCTGTTCAATAAATAAAAATTAAATTGTTTTATAAAAGCATCGTAGGTCAAAGAGGTTTTCTAGAAGAGAGAAGAGTTAGAATATCTGCGATAAACAAGGAGTTAAATGTTTTTAAAAAAATCATAAACCTCTAGAGGTTTTTCAGAAAAGGGAAAAATTGGGATCTATACAATAAATAAAAATTTAGATTGGTTTATGAAACCTTCTAAGCTCATAGAAGTTTTCCAGAGAGAGAAGAGTTGGGATCTCTACAATAATCAAAGAGTTAAAAGGTTTTAAAAGAAATCATAAACCTGTAGAAGTTTTTTTAAAAAAGAAAATGGTTAGGAGCTACACAATAAGTAGAAATTCGATTGTTTTATAAAAAAAACATCGAAACTCAAAGAGGTTTTCCAGATATAGAAGAGTTAGGTTCTCTATCTATTATAAACAAAGAGTTAGAAGATTTTTAAAAAAATCATAATATCATAAACCTTTAGAGGTTTTACAGCAGAAGGAAGAGTTGGAATCTTCACGATAAACAAAAAAAGGTTTTAAAAGAAATCACAAATCTCTAGAGGTTTCCCAGAATAGAGAAGGGTTGGATCTATACAATAAAAAAAATTAATATTGTTTATAAAAGCACCGCAGCGAAGCTCAAAGAGGTTTTCTAGAAGAGAGAAGTGTTAGCATCTCTACGATAAACAAAGAGTTAGAGGATTTTAAAAAAACATTATAAACCTTTAGAGGTTCTTCTTTTCTTTGTTTCTTCTCAGCAAAGAAAAGGGTTGAGATCTATGCAATGTATAAAAAGTTAGATTGTTTAAAAGCATCGAAACTCAAAGAAGTTTCTCAGAAGAGCGAAGAGTTTGGATCTCTCCGTGGTGGGACTTATTTTGCTTAACTTTAAAATTAGGTATTAAACATCAAGATGTGCCTTTGTGACACCTCAGAAAGGACTATATACAATGGTTTGCGAAAACCGCAAACTGCCGTAGTTTATTAACAATGGGCGAGTAAATGTCGACGGATGGAAGGCGCCCACTGGTTTTAGAGGAGAGGAAATAGTTGGCTAATATCAAAAACTAGAAGAAATACTGTACAAGGAAATTTATTGAAGGATACATATTTAACACCAACCATCAAACACTGAACATTTAACATATATTTTATATTAGTAGTAGCATCTTAAACTATGATAATTATTAAAGATATGTGTAAGCAACAAATCACATCTTCGACAATCATCATCATTAATGCAAATATTATTACAAATAGTCAGCTTTAATCAGCAAAGCAAAAAAGTTGGATCAAAACAATTTTCTTTGTTTTCAAAAAATTCGTATGTACAACCGTACAACTTAAAAGCTTAGGCGATTTTCAGCAAACAGAGAAATTAGTTTTAATTAGCTCCACTCAAAGCTTTACTGTTTAAACCCAAGTTGAACCATAATAGATGGCTCAGGATTTTAATCTTAGGCTATCTTTAATACTAGGTGAGTAATAAATACTCGTTCTGTACATGTACTGGTATTAGCAGAAGAATTTCTTTCGAAATTCATTTTAAATATTTACAGTTAACGATGATAATAAAATAATAATACATAAATGTATAAAAATATTATATTTTCATATTCGATTTTCACCAAACAGAGAAATAAGTTTTTAATTAACTCCACTCAAAGCGTCCAAGAAGAATTTCTTTCGAAATTCATTTTAAATATTTACAGTTAACGATGATAATAGGGAGAGGGTAATATCAAAAACTAGAAGAAATACTGTACAAGGAAATTTATTAGAGGTTACATATTTAACACCAACCATCAAACACTGAACATTTAACATATATTTTATATTAGTAGTAGCATCTTAAACTATGATAATTATTAAAGATATGTGTAAGCAACAAATCACGTCTTCGACAATCATCATCATTAATGCAAATATTATTACTTAAATAGTCAGCTTTAGTCAGCAAAGCAAAAAAGTTGGATCAAAACAATTTTCTTTGTTTTCAAAAAATTCGTATGTACAACTTAAAAGCTTAGGCGATTTTCAGCAAACAGAGAAATTAGTTTTAATTAGCTCCACTCAAAGCTTTACTGTTTAAACCCAAGTTGAACCGTAATAGATGGCTCAGAATTTTAATCTTAGGCTATCTTTAATACTTGGTGAGTAATAAATACTCGTTGTGTACATGTACTGATATTAGTAGAAGAATTTCTTTCGAAATTCATTTTAAATATTTACAGTTAACGATGATAATAAAATAATAATACATAAATGTATAAAAATATTATATTTTCATATTCGATTTTCAGCAAACAGAGAAATAAGTTTTTAATTAACTCCACTCAAAGCGTCCAAGAAGAATTTCTTTCGAAATTCATTTTAAATATTTACAGTTAACGATGATAATAGGGAGAGGGTAATATCAAAAACTAGAAGAAATACTGTACAAGGAAATTTATTATAGGTTACATCTTTAACATCAACCATCAAACACTGAACATTTAACATATATTTTATATTAGTAGTAGCACCTTAAACTATGATAATTATTAAAGATATGAGTAAGCAACAAATCACGTCTTCGACAATCATCATCATTAATGCAAATATTATTACTTAAATAGTCAGCTTTAGTCAGCAAAGCAAAAAAGTTGAATCAAAACAATTTTCTTTGTTTTCAAAAAATTCGTATGTACAACTTAAAAGCTTAGGCGACTTTCAGCAAACAGAGAAATTAGTTTTAATTAGCTCCACTCAAAGCTTTACTGTTTAAACCCAAGTTGAACCATAATAGATGGCTCAGGATTTTAATCTTAGGCTATCTTTAATACTAGGTGAGTAACAAATACTCTTTGCGCACATGTATTAGTAGAAGAATTTCTTTCGAAATTCATTTTAAATATTTACAGTTAACGATAATAATAAAGAACCGTAATAGATGGTTCAGGATTTTAATCTTAGGCTACCTTTAATACTAAGGGAGTATTATACTCTTCGTGCGCATGCATAAGAAGAATTTCTTTCGAAATTCATTTTAAATATTTACAGTTAACGATGATAACAAAATAATAATACATAAATGTATAAAAATATTATATTTTAATATTCGATTTTCACCAAACAGAGAAATAAGTTTTTAATTAACTCCACTCAAAGCTATACTGTTTAAACCCAATTATATTACTTAAAAGTTGAACCGTAATAGATGGCTCAGAATTTTAAGCTTAATATGCTATCTTTAATATGTACTAGGTTAGTAATAAAACTCTTAGTGCCATGTTGAAGAATTTCTTTCGAAATTCATTTTAAATATTTACAGTTAACGATGATAATAAAATAATAATACATAAATGTATAAAAATATTATATCAATAAAAATATATATTTATTTGTGCATGTAATCTGTAGACTAACGGCATATTAAAAATAAGACCAATTCACAGTAAATTATAAAAAATACCAAGGTCCACTATTTCAGTCGGGTTTAAGCTTAAATGAAACTTTAAGGCCGAGTTTTTCATTGGGAGTTTAAACTACGTTCCATCTGAACGAAGATCAATCTCATGCGCTGTACTTTTACTGTAACGTAAACGAGTTACGGCGCATGAGCTTGAACTTCGTTGAGATGAAACGTAGTTTAAACTCCCAAGGAAAAACTCGGCCTAAAGCGACAATCAATCAATAGAAGTGAACAAACTTCTAATAAAGCTCAGCTTAACGCTATACTTTGGTTTATGAGTCGATTGAAACACTCGGCCTTAAAGTATTTTTTTAAATTTATTGTTAGCTTCTGTGTTTTGGAATATCATCACTGATTCCGCAAAACCTCGTATTAGACAATTTTTTACATTTTTATGTATAAAGGCTGCACCACACACACAGGTTTGCCTTCCGGTTTGTGCGGCCGGTGTAGGCCGTCAGCCCAGACAAAACCAGAAAGTAAGCCTGCGGTGTGTGTGTGTGGTGCGGCCTTTAAGCTGCAAGAAAAGTGATCTCAAAGTGCGCTCAGAATACTTATTAGTTCAGTTTTCTTATTAATAAATATTATACTTTTAGAAAATACTTAAGTTTAAATTTAAAAACACCGGATGTGCATGGCCATACGAGGAACTTTTTCCTGTTGTATTTTTTTGTGCATTTCTTTAAAACTTTATAATTTAAAATTTTCAAATTAAATTTTAATAAAAAGAAATGCACAAAAAAATACAACAGGAAAAAGTTCCTCGTATGGCCATGCACAACCGGTGTTTTAGTATTAAATTTATTTTTATGTTAATGTAAATTACAAGATATTAAAAAGATATTTAAAAAAAAAATAAAAAAAGTTTTTTTTTAAATTGCTTCCGTCCGGGATTGATCCTGAGACGACCTGAGACTTGTATGTAAGCAAAATATTTTAGGTATAAATTGTTTCAAAAATTTCATTCATTTTGTTAAATTTGGCATAAATTGAAGTTCAAAAAATACATTAGGTATTTTATATCTTCAGAAAGCTAATTTTACGAGCTTTGAACATATTAAAAAATATACAGGGTGTTGTATTTAAATTAAGAATTTTGATTCCATTTCCGGTTAAACCGGAAGTCAAAATATAATGTGTTTAGTATTGTGTAACACCTAATTTTACGAGCTTTCAAATATACTGGATGTTCCTAAAAATTTAAATATTTTTGTAATTTCCGGTTTAACCGGAAGCGTTTTGTTAACCGAAAATAGTGTCAAATAATAGATATTATGGGATTGAATTTTCATTCCCATTCCATTTTCAAGTTTCCATTTTTGTTACAAAAAATTACAAAGACATTCCAAAAATCATTACTCCAAAACGGCTCGAGCGATTTCGATAAAAATTTATATTTCGATAGAGAATTACGTTGCCTGTAATATGTCCAAAAAAGAAAAAATATGGCGGATGAAATTTTGAGAAAATCCATTTCAAAATTTTGACCTACTTTGACCCCTTGAAGGTAGGTAGTTTTAAAATAATTTTGAAAATTGACTAGATTAGGACGAAAGCCCTATATTTTGGCTGTACAATGCCATTTTGAAATTTTTATAATAATAATTAATGGCCAAGTTATAAGGGAAAAACCACAAAATGGGACAATCGTTCTATGGGTCGCCATTTTAAATAAATGAAATTTTTTTTTCAATTAGGGCTCACATATACTATCTTATAGCCAAGTAAAATTGAATTTGGCCCAAATTTACAAATATGCGCCCAAAATAACCACCTTATTTTTGGACACCCTGTATAGATTTCTTATAAAAGCTTAGTTTGCCGATGAAATAATTTTAAAGTGGCTAAAATCAAATTTCATCAAAATCGGTTCAGTAGTTTTTGCTCCACAGAGTTATAAATAGTGCTGAACTTTTATAAACGATATGGCAATGACGACTAGGGCTGGGAAAAATATCGATATATCTATAATTTTATGGATATATCGATATATCGACTAGTCGATGTTTTTAAAAAAATATTGATATATCGATAAAAATATCGATATATCGATAAAAATATCGATATATCGATATTTTTCCCAGCCCTAGTCGTCATTGCCCTATCGTTTATAAAAGTTCAGCACTATACATACAGACAGTTTGGTAAAAAAATCGAAAAATGTTTTTTTGCATTTTTGGAATCAGCGTAACTCAAAACGTCGAGAAATGCAAAAATAATTTTTTTATTACGAGTATTATTATTCTTTTTTGTCTAAAAATGTCTGAATTTTGACATTTTTATGTATAAAGGCCGCACCACACACACAGGCTTGCCTTCCGGTTTGTGCGGCACGTGCAGTCCGTCAGCCCAGGCCAAACCGGAAGGAAAACCTGTGAGTGTGGCGCGGCCTTTAAGCTGCAAGATTTGAGAATTTTGACATTTTTATGTATAAAGGCCGCACCACACACACAGGCTTGCCTTCCGGTTTGTGCGGCATGTGCAGTCCGTCAGCCCAGGCCAAACCGGAAGGAAAACCTGTGAGTGTGGCGCGGCCTTTAAGCTGCAAGATTAGAGAATTTTGACATTTTTATGTATAAAGGCCGCACCACACACACAGGCTTGCCTTCCGGTTTGTGCGACCTGTGCAGTCCGTCAGTCCAGGCCAAACCGGAAGGAAAACCTGTGAGTGTGGCGCAGCCTTTAAGCTGCAAGATTAGAGAATTTTGACATTTTTATGTATAAAGGCCGCACCACACACACAGGCTTGCCTTCCAGTTTGTGCGGCATGTGCAGTCCGTCAGCCCAGGCCAAAGCGGAAGGTAAGCCCGGCGTGATGTGTGTGGGACACGGCCTTTAAGCTGCAAGATTAGAGAATTTTGACATTTTTATGTATAAAGGCCGCACCACACACACAGGCTTGCCTTCCGGTTTGTGCGACCTGTGCAGTCCGTCAGCCCAGGCCAAACCGAAAGGAAAACCTGTGAGTGTGGCGCAGCCTTTAAGCTGCAAGATTAGAGAATTTTGACATTTTTATGTATAAAGGCCGCACCACACACACAGGCTTGCCTTCCAGTTTTTGCGGCATGTGCAGTCCGTCAGCCCAGGCCAAAGCGGAAGGTAAGCCCGGCGTGATGTGTGTGGGACACGGCCTTTAATTTGCAAGATTAGAGAATTTTGACATTTTTATGTATAAAGGCCGCACCACACACACAGGCTTGCCTTCCGGTTTGTGCGACCTGTGCAGTCCGTCAACCCAGGCCAAACCGAAAGGAAAACCTGTGAGTGTGGCGCAGCCTTTAAGCTGCAAGATTAGAGAATTTTGACATTTTTATGTATAAAGGCCGCACCACACACACAGGCTTGCCTTCCAGTTTGTGCGGCATGTGCAGTCCGTCAGCCCAGGCCAAAGCGGAAGGTAAGCCCGGCGTGATGTGTGTGGGACACGGCCTTTAATTTGCAAGATTAGAGAATTTTGACATTTTTATGTATAAAGGCCGCACCACACACACAGGCTTGCCTTCCGGTTTGTGCGACCTGTGCAGTCCGTCAGCCCAGGCCAAACCGGAAGGAAAACCTGTGAGTGTGGCGCGGCCTTTAAGCTGCAAGATTAGAGAATTTTGAAATTTTTATGTATAAAGGCTGCACCACACACACAGGCTTGCCTTCCGGTTTGTGCGGCATGTGCAGTCCGTCAGCCCAGGCCAAACCGGAAGGAAAACCTGTGAGTGTGGCGCGGCCTTTAAGCTGCAAGATTAGAGAATTTTGAAATTTTTATGTATAAAGGCTGCACCACACACACAGGCTTGCCTTCCGGTTTGTGCGACCTGTGCAGTCCGTCAGCCCAGGCCAAACCGGAAGGAAAACCTGTGAGTGTGGCGCGGCCTTTAAGCTGCAAGATTAGAGAATTTGGACATTTTTATGTATAAAGGCCGCACCACACACACAGGCTTGCCTTCCGGTTTGTGCGACCTGTGCAGTCCGTCAGCCCAGGCCAAACCGGAAGGAAAACCTGTGAGTGTGGCGCGGCCTTTAAGCTGCAAGATTAGAGAATTTTGACATTTTTATGTATAAAGGCCGCACCACACACACAGGCTTGCCTTCCGGTTTGTGCGACCTGTGCAGTCCGTCAGCCCAGGCCAAACCGAAAGGAAAACCTGTGAGTGTGGCGCAGCCTTTAAGCTGCAAGATTAGAGAATTTTGACATTTTTATGTATAAAGGCCGCACCACACACACAGGCTTGCCTTCCAGTTTGTGCGGCATGTGCAGTCCGTCAGCCCAGGCCAAAGCGGAAGGTAAGCCCGGCGTGATGTGTGTTGGACACGGCCTTTAATTTGCAAGATTAGAGAATTTTGACATTTTTATGTATAAAGGCCGCACCACACACACAGGCTTGCCTTCCGGTTTGTGCGACCTGTGCAGTCCGTCAGCCAAGGCCAAACCGGAAGGAAAACCTGTGAGTATGGCGCGGCCTTTAAGCTGCAAGATTAGAGAATTTTGATATTTTTATGTATAAAGGCTGCACCACACACACAGGCTTGTCTTCCGGTTTGTGCGGCATGTGCAGTCCGTCAGCCCAGGCCAAACCGGAAGGAAAACCTGTGAGTGTGGCGCGGCCTTTAAGCTGCAAGATTAGAGAATTTTGAAATTTTTATGTATAAAGGCCGCACCACACACACAGGCTTGCCTTCCGGTTTGTGCGACCTGTGCAGTCCGTCAGCCCAGGCCAAACCGAAAGGAAAACCTGTGAGTGTGGCGCAGCCTTTAAGCTGCAAGATTAGAGAATTTTGACATTTTTATGTATAAAGGCCGCACCACACACACAGGCTTGCCTTCCAGTTTGTGCGGCATGTGCAGTCCGTCAGCCCAGGCCAAAGCGGAAGGTAAGCCCGGCGTGATGTGTGTGGGACACGGCCTTTAATTTGCAAGATTAGAGAATTTTGACATTTTTATGTATAAAGGCCGCACCACACACACAGGCTTGCCTTCCGGTTTGTGCGACCTGTGCAGTCCGTCAGCCAAGGCCAAACCGGAAGGAAAACCTGTGAGTGTGGCGCGGCCTTTAAGCTGCAAGATTAGAGAATTTTGATATTTTTATGTATAAAGGCTGCACCACACACACAGGCTTGCCTTCCGGTTTGTGCGGCATGTGCAGTCCGTCAGTCCAGGCCAAACCGGAAGGAAAACCTGTGAGTGTGGCGCGGCCTTTAAGCTGCAAGATTAGAGAATTTTGAAATTTTTATGTATAAAGGCCGCACCACACACACAGGCTTGCCTTCCGGTTTGTGCGACCTGTGCAGTCCGTCAGCCCAGGCCAAACCGGAAGGTAAGCCCGGCGTGATGTGTGTGGGGCACGGCCTTTAATTTGCAAGAAAAGTGATCATAAAGTGCCCTTATAACACTTATTAGTTCAGTTTTCTTATTAATAAATATTATAAATTTTACTTTTAGAAAATACTTTAAAACTTTAAATGTGGAAATTGAAGTAAAAATAAAAAAATTCAAAAACCAATTGAAAAGGTTTTGCGTATATAAACTTGCTAATACGAAGTTTTGCGGAATCAACAATATCAAATTGCTCCAAGTTAATTTATTGGTGGTGAAATCAACGTGACAGACCAATTTAAATATACCAAATCGTTATAACTAGATGTTTACTTACTTTCGTTCCAAATTAATATAAATTTTAATTTTAAAATCTAATGAAATTAAGGAAATTTGAAATTCTAGCCGTTGATATCTTTGAAACTAAAGTCTTTTTATAAGAAGCTCATTCAATCAGAGAAATATAGGAAGCATAGGCAAGCTTCTTAGCAGAGTCTTCTCTGATTGAGTGAGCTACATTAAAATATTACAAATAGTAATTAGAAACAATTATGGTAGAGTTTCCACTTTGTGATGACTAAGCTGAGCAATCTGTCAGTCCACCACCGAGATATCCAGTGCCTTCAAGAACACACTCAACTCACGTGACTAGTTTGCTGTAGTTATTACCAAGACAAATTAGTAAGTGGTAGGTAGGAATACATTCAACATGAATTGAACCTATTCCTGAAGACAATGTACACTTCAAGTGAACAGAGCTCAGTGAAATCATCACACAAGCAAAATAAAACCTTTAAAACTTAACAAAAATTTGAAATAACCCAACTTAAAATTAAGTACGTGTTTGTAATCAAACTTAATTAAGGAACATGATAATCAATTTCTTCAAAGTTGAAATCAAGAAGAATCAGCTTAATCTCTTTGATTTGTAAGCACCATTTCATCTTCTGACAAAGCTAAACGTTTGTAAGATTCATCATTTACAAGATACAAGGCAAGAGCACCAAATATTATTAATATAATACCCATAAAATTAACCAGAATTCCTTCCGACGGTAGCGAACTGTACGTAGGACTAAAATTTAAAAAGTGTTATTTAAATTTTTCTTCAATAGTAACAAATAAATTACATTGAAAAAATCGCTTTTTCTGTGAAACCCATTGTGGCTGTAACGATAGCAAACAAAAACAATGCGCTTCCAAATTTGGTGTGGAGTGGAAGTAAGAAAGTTCGTACAGATTGTGATAACCCTGGATATAAGAAGCTTACAAAACCAAATAAAAACTGTAAAAAAATTGTTTCAAGTTAACTTGTAATTAAAAATAAAAAGAGCATTTACCTGAGTAAAAAATAGAATTACAGTTAATAAACCAATCCAAGAATGTAGCGAATATAAATTTGGGATTGCTGGACTTGCATAATTATGAGAATCGAAAACAGCTACTAATGCAATTATGACACAAAGCATAGCCACAATGTGTAATCCTGCATGATATAACTTTAAAAATTTCTTGTTTAAAAATCTTGCTCTGCGATAAATTAAAATTGCTGAAAAAAAATTAATTGTTACACGAAATGAGTTGACTTGAAGAACTTTTATCAAAAAAAAAATTTTTTTAATCGTAAGGTACAAAATTAGATTTACTAAACTTTGCCATTAGAAAATTTAATCAACTCATGGGAACAAACTCTGCTCAACTCAAATCAGGTCGAGTCCCGTAGCCCGTATTTAAGAGAAAATCAATAAAGTGAATATCAAAAACATAGTTTTGATGCATCTGTTGCAGTTGCAGTATAAAACGTCTGGGTTCTGGAGAGCACAATTTGCGTCACCATGGAGAAATTACTCCTACCACTCCTCCCATTAAAAATAAACCAAAAAACTTACATTGCGAATACACATAAATAAAACCTATAATCATTAAAACTGGATGCCAATTAAACCGATCTGCAGGGTTACTCCATGAAAAACCATTTTGATATTTAAAAACCCAAACAATAACTAAAACGCTTTCAACCAAGCCCAAAAGTGTAGTTATGTTACAAAGGAAATTAAACCTTTTAACCATTTGATGGTCTGATCTTGCTTCCATCGTATTACTAAAATAAATTATAAACAAATATTAATCGGAGCACAACAAAACAGTACTCAAAACTGTATAAAATCATACAATAATTACAGTTAACAAAAACTCCAATCTAATTCTCAAATTAAGTTACTGGGAAAAACCCACAATTTTACTCATAGGACTTTTGAACTACTCTCGATAAACAAAATACATCGGTATTTATGAAATTCCTCAACAATATTGAACATTACAGCTTCCGTATAAACAGATAAGGGAAATTTAAATAACTATCTAAAATAAATAATACTTTATTTCTGACAGTGACCAAAACTATGGCTATTTATAGTTGAATATAAAGTATTCGAACCTGATTAATCCAACTTCTTCTTGATTATCCAAAGAAGACAACGACTCGGAACTCATACAGTTAACAAAATAAATTCAACAGGTCAGATAAGGCAATCAATAAACGGTAATCCCCACCAAAAGGATACGACGCAAGTACACCTAAAAACACTGTGAAACTCCTCAAAATATTGATTCAAATAAGTGAGGTTATATTTACAAAATAACACAAACTGATAACAATTATAATTATTTATTTACTTACTTGTGTACGTCACTAATTAAAATCATTACCCAATTTTACACTTAGTTAATTTACTTTCATTTATAATAAAATCGCATTTTAAAAAACAATTTGACAGTTGACATAACCTCACAAATTTTATAATAAGTATGTGGCATGTTTTGTGAGATTAATTAAAAATGAATGCTTTAGGCTTAAGTATAATTATGAAAATGGGTTGTATTTGTGGAAGACAGTATATTTACATAAATAATACAAAATATGAAATTAAAGAAAAATTAGGAGAAGGGTACGTGCACTTTTTCATGTATTTCATTCACATATTGTTGTTCGTTCTTTTAGTGGATTTAGTACGATTGATTTAGCAGAAAATATGTTTAATAAAAAATGGTGCGCTATTAAACGAATTACATGTCATAGTATCGAAGATCAAAAAACTGCGCTTCAAGAAATCGAGTATTATAAAAAATTAAAACATCCAAATATAATCGAGCTTATCGATTCCACATTTAAAGGTTTATAAAATAGTCATTTATTTATTTTTAATAATTTGCATTTTTATTAGGTTCGGCTGACATTGTTGTAAATGTTACGTCTGAAGTTTTTATGGTTCTCCCTTATTATAAGAAAGGAACTTTACACGATTATTTAGAAATTAAAAGCTTTTCCAAGAATCATTTGGATGTTCAGGAAATTTTAAGAATTTTTTACGAAGTTTTAGATGCTGTAAAGTATATGCACAATTTATCACCTGAAGCGTTAGCTCATCGGGATATTAAAACTGCAAATATTTGTCTTACAGAGACTTTTACCCCAATTTTAATGGATTTAGGTAACCAATCTTGTTTTCAATTTTTGTTATTTTAAACACTATTTTAAAGAATACTTCTAGGTTCCGTTGCACCTGCAAAAGTACAAGTTTGTGGTTCTCAAGATGCTCAAAAATTACAAGATTTAGCAGCGGAACGCTGCTCAATGCCTTATCGTGCACCCGAGTTATTTAATGTAAAAAGCTATTGTGTTATTGATCAAAGAACTGATGTTTGGGTTAGCTTTAAATACTATGTAAACTTGTTTACATTTTATAATACTTAATTTTTAGAGCTTGGGTTGTGTTTTGTACGCAATGTGCTATTTTAAGTCACCATTTGATGCTGTGTATGAAAGGGGTGATTCTGTGGCCTTAGCTGTGATATCTGGAAAAGTTTATTTTCCAGAAGAAACTCCTTATCCACAGGTTTGCATTAATTTATTTTTTCTTTTCAAATTGATTTGATTTTTTTAGGAGGTTCATGAATTAATTTCCTATATGTTAAGAGAAAATCCTAACGATCGACCGTTTGTTGAAGATGTAATCGAGAGAACACAAGACCTTATAAATGATTTAGAGCATAAAGTTTAATTATGACGCTTTTAAGTAAATGTACCTACTTAAGTTTATATTTTTACATATAAAGATGTACTAATTAATTTATGTCGATTAAATAAGATGTAAATTTAGTCACTATGTAATAAAATTTATAAATTTAAATATATTGATTTTGTAAGCGCTTAGTAATTTAAAAAAAGCAACACGAAAGCTCGTTGAAATTATTGTAAGGTTTTTGTTACTAAAACAGCCATAAATATTGTAATAAATAAACATTTAATTACATCTAGAATATCACAATGTTGTAAAATAATCACTTATTTAAAACTTAGTTTAATTAGATTAAAATTGATATAAAAGTCGAGAAGACATTAAATTTAGACGGCACAACCTTTAGGTGTTTATGTAATAAAAAAGAAACTAAATGAAGTAAACTTAAGCATTCAGCAACAAAATATTTACGATTATAGGAATTGAAGGCTTCAAAAATCTATTTTAAATTAATTTTGAATAATGAAATACTTTATACAGGATGTCCCTAACTAAAAATCATTGACAAACTTGTACAGTGAGTTCCTGGAACGAAAATAGAACACGAATATAGAGAATATCTGCAACTCTGCTTAAAAACAACATCAATCCTACATAAAATGGTTTAAAATATATTTTCTGCTGTAAAGCAACAGAAAGATGTTTTTAATCGATCAATGTAACCAAGAGCTAGATAATACTCTTCAGTTACCGCTTATATTGTATAAACTGTAAATAGGTACCTACGTAAATAATATTTATCTTACTACTAAACTTCAGAATCTTTAGTCATTAATGCTGTTGTGACCTCATTATCTACATCATCTTTACTATCAATAGAAATAGAAGTAATATTTCTATTAACGTCGATTGTAGTTGGAGGTAAATTTCCACTATTAGCATCTTCGATGGCTCTTCTAAGATCGGTTAAACCGACTACACCTACTAACTTTCCAATTGCAGTAACATAGGCATGATTAACACCAACCATTGAAAATAAAGAATGTACTTTTAAAAGTGACGTTCTTTCGACCAATTGAAATGGTGCTGGATCGATGTGACATTTACTAAACTCAACAGAAAGCTGCATTTGTTCATCTTCCCATACTCTTTGATCTTCGGTTGACATATCACAGACACGTTCTTTAGGCTAAAATGTAACTGTTATAAAACGATTTTGTGATTTTATTTTAAATATGTACCAATTGCACTTTTTTAAAGCTCGATGGACTAATTGGAATGATTTGTGGTTTACCGTTTATCGAACTCGTATCCAAAACTGCTTGAGACTCGCTGTTTTCAACATCTTGTAGTTGTGCCGATTTTCTTGAAAAATATTTTTAAACAAGAAAATTATTTTTGATTAGTTTAGTTACCTAAAAATGGCTTCGAAGGCTAAACGTATTCTACTTTCTGCTCCTGTAACAGTCGTATAAGGTGTCGAACCCGGACTTGTTGACATTAAAGGACTGAATCCTTTCAAAGTAAACGAATTTGTCTTTTTTAGGATTGACTTTTTTGGTTGAGTTCCAAAGACTGGATGAAATGTTGGCTAAAAAATATTACAAGTCACTCAAGTAAACAGGAAATAGCTCATCTGATCTCCAAAGTGGTCATAATAGAACTTTTTAATGGTAATTTTATGACTTCAAAATATTCAAAAATATGTTTTGGAATCTCGAAAACCGTAAGAGTTACGAGATTGGTTAAATTAGCAAAAAGTTGCATATTTTGATGACCTTTAAGAATCCGTTTAGAAAATTACAAAATTCAAAATGGTTTCCGAGATAATGCAGAAAAACTGAAAATTGGCAATTTCGTTTTTTGACTGTAGTTTCAAAATGGCTTACTTTAGAAAAAAAAAATTTCGGGAAAATTTTTTAGAAGGTCAAAAAATCTATCAAATGATACCAAACTCGATTTTTTATCACATCGACGCTCGACGTCGCGACGTTCAACTTTTAATTTTTTATGGCGGACTTATCGTTTTATGCAAACATTACTCTGTAGGTTTATCTAAATTCGGATACCAAACGAGAACTTCCTATCTTGTACTGTTCTTAATTTACACAACCTTTCAGTTATGTTTCGTTATGTTAATGTTACTTTGTTATTTTTTACGATGAAAAATAACGACTAAAACTTAGTTTTTAAAGTTTTAGAAATGTAAGTTTAGCACGAAATAAAATTACATTACTAAGATTTAATAAATAATAATTTAATTTATTTTTATTTTTTGATCAACTTACGTTTCTAAAACTTTAAAAACTAAGTTATAGTCGTTATTTTTCATCGTAAAAAATAACATATAGTAACATATTAACATAACGTAACTTGAAAAGTTGTGTAAATTAAGAAAAGTACAAAATAGAAAGTTCTAGTTGGGTATCGGGATTTTTACAAAAAAAATGATAAGTTCGCTATAAAAAAATGAAAAATTGAACGTCGCCACGCCTAGCGTCGATATGATAAAAAGTCGAGTTTGGTATCGTTTAATAGATTTTTTGACCTCCTGAAAATTTTACTTAAGATTTTTTTTCTAAAGTAAGCCATTTTGAATCTACAATCGAAAAACGAAATTGTGAATTTTAAGCATTTATTTAACCAATGTCGTAACTCACGGTTTCCAAGATCCAAGTTAGTACCACTTAAAATCACCCTGTAGTTCTGAATTTACGTCATTATACACAGATGAACATACAGATAAGCCTACCTGGTCAACATTAAGTTGATTTTCTGACATGTGCTTAAGTCCAAGCATATCAGGAGCTGGTGAAACATGAAATCTAGAATTTCTCCTTTGACGTTCTTCAGCTTTTTTCTGCGCTTCTTCTCTAGCCTTCTCTTGTGCTTCTCGTTGCCTAATAGCTGCAATCTACAAAAAGTTTTAAACGTGGAAATTAAGACGATAAATTAACTTACTTGAAGACGCCTTTCGCGACCAATGTGCTGTTCGATTTGCTCAATTAAATTTATTCGTTGTATAGATCCAAGTAGGACCATATTATCTGGAGTATCAACTAACGGGAAGCTCTTTAAACGTCGATTTTGTTTCAACATTTCTTTTAATTGTTCGTAAGTCATTCCTTCGTAGATGTATTTGACGTCTCTCGTCATAAAGTCTTCTACGTAAACATCGTACATCCCTAAAATGAACAAATGAGACAAAATTCAAGAGACGAAAAGTTTACAAGTTACCACTGCTGCTTGGTAAAAAGTCTGGTAAGTATGGTAGTTTTTTAATGAGAATAATACTATCGTAAATACTTGGAAAAAGTAAGCTTGCTATAGCGTTTGAAATGAGAACTGCTATCATTATGGGTATAATGTGCGTGATTTGGCCGGTCATTTCAAAAACAATAACCGAAACTGATATTGTATGAGTAACTGCTCCACTAAAAGCAGCAGCTCCGACTGCGGCATAACCGCCAGGTACTATTTGAGACACTCTTCCACCATATTGCATTCCTAAAAATGGAAAATTAGTGATAATTAATGTTAAGTTAAGGGAAAATTAAAAACCTGAAGCAAACCACATGTGCATCAATTCGCCAACAATTCTTCCTAAAGCTGCACCAATTTTAAATACTGGTATAAAACTTCCACTCGGTACTGGAATGGTTGAACTTATAATCGAAAATATAAACTAAAAGAACAACATTTTTGAAAAATTTTACATTGTTTGAGAACCTTACTGTAAATAGAATAAAACCAGCTAAACTAACGTAAACTCCCGTATATGGAGTAATCCAATGATCGATGGTAGCTTGTTGGTCGACTGATAAATTAGAACTGGTCCACGTAAAATTGCTCAACAAATGAGACACTTGATCGTGCGTAGTTAAATCACCAGCCATAAATTGACCAGATCCAAGAGGAAAAGAAACGGTCGACACCAAAAGAGATACAATTCCAGGATATAAGAACCGGCTAAAACATTACAAAACTAATTTAATTTTAAAGATGTCTAATCAAAGAACATTAACTAACTTTTTTTGTAAAAATTGAGTTACAACTTTATTTTTTCTCATAAACATAACGTAACGACGATGCATCCAGACGTAAAACGCTCCTCCTAGTCCGGAAAACACCCTATTGGAATTTTAATTCAAATTTCGCTTTAAATATCGTTTGATGTGTAAAACTCACCCAATTAGCGCAAACACGAACAGTTCTTGTGGATCAAATGGAAAGTCCATGGTGAAACTTGTCTTAAATACAGCTGTGACGGTTTCTGCCTTTTCAAACCAAACCGACAATAAACGAAAAACAGTAGCACCACAAACGGCAGTAAAAAAACCTCTCCAATAATTTCTAACAGCAAAATAAACTGTTGTTACTTCGATACTAAATAATACACCACCTACAGGTGCGGCGAAACAACTAGCAACTCCAACAGCACAAGCGGCAGCTAACATTTCCGTGTTGCGACTTTCGTTCTCGTAAATACCTTTAAATCCAGTTACTAATTTACTTAAAAGTGTCGCCACTATACTTGCGATGTGTACAAATGGACCTTCTTTTCCCAACGGCATTCCGCTACCGAGAGTCGCCGTTAAACCAACAACTTTAGCCAAAAGTGTTCGGAAGGTTAAATATTCTTTTAAAGCGACCCCTCGTAAGATTGTTTTCATTTCTGGTATTCCAGACCCTAAAAAAGAAATGGTTTTGATTTCAAGGGTCTCTCTACGACTCTACATCGCCATTATTAAACCTATAACATATAGGGTGCTGTTCTTTGGTGCAAACTGTTTGGCGTTCTTGGGTAGAAGCCACGGCACTAATAAACAGAAAACAGTCCCTCCACAACAGCTAAAAAGTTACGTGGATTGGGCTTATGGAATAATTAAATAAAAGAAGACCGTGTCTTTAATAGATCATTCATGATTCTGACAACAGTTGCAGAAACCGAAACAGAAAAATCATTTTCATTGATGAGGCTCATTTTCACATGCAATGGGTAGCTTAAAATAAGCAAAACTGCCGTATTTGGAGCTGATGAAACCCACAAGTCATACGGAAGAAACCGTAACGTGCTATTAAAGTTACTGCTTGGTGGAGTTTTTGGAGTGGAAGTGTCATTAGGCCGCACTTTTTCGAAAATGACCCAGGAGCGACAGAGTACGTTAAAATAAGCAAAACTGCCTTATTTGGGGATAGCAATACGCACAAGTCATACAGAAGAGATTTTAACGTACTATTAAAGTTACTGTTTGGTGGAGTTTTTGCCGTGAAAGCGTCACCATAAACAAAACTGTCGTATTTGTGGCTAACGAAACTCACAAGTCATACGGAAGAGACCTAACGTGCTATTAAAGTTACTGCTAGGTGGAGTTTTTGGAGTGGAAGCGTCATTTTGCCGCACTTCTTAGAAAATGACTCAGGAGCGACAGGGTACGTTCAAATAAGCAAAACTGCCGTATTTGGAGCTAATGAGGCCCACAAGTCATACGGAAGAAACCGTAACGTGTTATTAAAGTTACTGCTTGGTGGAGTTTTTGGTGTGGAAGCGTCATCCGGCAGCACTTCTTTGAAAATGACCCAGAAGCGATAGGGTTAGTTTAAATTAGCAAAACTGCCGTATTTGGAGCTAGCACAACCCTCAAGTCATACAGAAGAGATCGTAACGTGCTATTAATGTTACTGTTCAGTGGAGTTTTTGGAGTGGAAGCATCATCAGGCCGCACTCCTTCGAAAATGACTCAAGAGCGACAGGGTACGTTAAAATAAGCAAAACTGCCTTATTTGGGGATAGCAATACGCACAAGTCCTACAGAAGAGACTGTAACGTACTATTAAAGTTACTATTTGATGGAGTTTTTGGCGTGAAAGCGTCACCAGGCCGCACTTCTTCGAAAATAACGCAGGAGCGACAGGATATGTTAAAATAAGCAAAACTGTCGTATTTGTGGCTAACGAAACTCACAAGTCATACGGAAGAGACCTAACGTGCTATTAAAGTTACTGCTAGGTGGAGTTTTTGGAGTAGGAGCGGCATCAGGCCGCACTTCTTTGAAAATGACCCAGGAGCGATAGGGTTAGTTAAAATAAGCAAAACTGCCGTATTTGGAGCTAGCAAAACCCTCAAGTCATTCAGAAGAGACCGTAACGTCCTATTAATGTTACTGTTTGGTGGAGTTTTTGGAGTGGAAGCATCATCAGGCCGCACTCCATCCCAAATGACTCAGGAGCGACAGGGTACGTTAAAATAAGCAAAACTGTCGTATTTGGGGCTATAAAAACCCACAAGTCATCCAGAAGAAACCGTAACATCCTACTAAAGTTACTGTTTGACGGAGTTTTTGGACTGGGGGCGTCATCAGGCTGTGCTTCTTCGAAAATAACGCAGGAGCAACAGGGTATGTTAAAATTAGCAATACTGTCGTATTTGGGGCTAACGAAACTCACAAGTCATACGGAAGAGACCGTAACGTGCTATTAAAGTTACTGCTAGGTGGAGTTTTTGGAGTAGGAGCGTCATCAGGCCGCACTTCTTTGAAAATGGCCCAGGAGCTATAGGGTTAGTTAAAATAAGCAAAACTGCCGTATTTGGAGCTAGCAAAACCCTCAAGTCATACAGAAGAGACCGTAACGTCCATTAATGTTACTGTTCGGTGGAGTTTTTGGAATGGAAGCATCATCAGGCCGCACTAGTTCCCAAATGACTCAAGAGCGACAGGGTACGTTAAAATAAGCAAAACTGTCGTATTTAGGGCTACAAAAACCCACAAGTCATCCAGAAGAAACCGTAACATCCTACTAAAGTTACTGTTTGATGGAGTTTTTGGACTGGGGGCGTCATCAGGCTGTACTTCTTCGAAAATAACGCAGGAGCGACAGGGTACGTTAAAATAAGTAAAACTATTGTATTTGGGGCTAGCAAAACCCACAAGTCATCCACAGGAGACACCTACTACTACTAAAGTTACTGTTTGGGTCAGCTTTTGTACTTAGAGGCTTCATCAGACCGTGCTTCTTCGACCATGATGGGGAAGCGACAGTTAAGGTCAATACCGTCCGCACTCTAGGCAAATGACTTTTTGTGGCCAGAATTGGAAGATATTGATTTAAAAGACATGTTGTTTGAACAGGACCTGGCAGGGAGGTATGACATGCAGCTTGTGAAACAATAACTCTATTGGGCGAAAATGGCGATGACGACTGCAATTAGCCACTAAGATCGTGCGATTTGACACCATTGGTCTAATTCTTTTGGGGATACGCGAAAAGGTGCGTCGAAGCGAACAACATCCGAAACGTTATGGCCGAGATAGAGCCCGAAATGTGCGAAAAAGTAATCGAAAATTGGCGTAAGCGGATAGTGAGTTGCAACATGGTTTGGTGAGGTCACTAGACTCTCTAGACTAGTCTAGACTGTGGAGTTAAAGCTTGGAGTTCCGGACCATTGTATCAAAGCAGCGATTTTTAGATTTTGGAACTACCCTTGCAATTCAGTATTCAGATGCATAATTTGTGGTAATAATAAGTGGTTAGAGGTGTAGTGCTAGCCACAGTACCTACTGAGACAATAATACCGGGCTTACGATTAGAAACCTTATTAATCAGTCTCTGTCTCTCTCAATAGCGCTCCAAACAAAACAATTGGCTTACATCGTTTTTATAGATTTTTTGAGACTTGAGTTTTGCTGGAGTATTGGAAGACAGCAGTTATTTTCGTATCTATGACAAAAGAAATATTGGTAGGTACCCATGGGAAAGAACAAATATCTTTCTGTAGGTTAAAAAATTCAATTTTACGCAAATTTGCATAATATGATAATTTATGGGGTATTTATTCAAATAACTAAAGAAAATATTTGTCAGATGAGCAAACAGAGCTCTTAGGAAATAAAAAACAGTTGAATTTGCAATTAGAGATAATAAAAGTCGCAGTTTACTCTACTTAGGTTTAATGAAATGTAAATTCAAAGTTAAAAGTTTTATTACGACCTACAAACAGTTCGTACAGGGGCGACTTAAGGTCAAAGGAACTCACTCCTTGATGTTGAATATTTTCTCGAGAAAATAATTATTTTTGTTGATAAAAACAACAGTCGGTGGAATTTTAGAGATAACTTTATTAATATTATTCTTACCAATTGATTGTGGGGCCACTAAATGAACAAAGCCGGCACTAAATAAAATTAAACACACTGGAAGAGCAACCCACGCCGAATATTGTGCGACAGGATGATTGGTCAAATCACGATACAAAAAAATTCTTGCTGAAAAACAATTGAATTAAAATTTTATTTTTGGGAAATTCGACAAATCGAACCTTTGTTGCACATTCCTATTCCTTTATCCATTATATAACTTAAAATTGCCATAATTATTCCTAATAGTGCCAAAAAGACCCAATCTTCTCCCAGCTTTGCAAACGTGTGCTTCCATATGAAAGAAAACGATTTTGCTAATTTTCCTAAAAAATAATTTCCAATTAATTTAAAGTTAATTAATTGTAAGCAATTTTAATACCTTGATAACCTCTCAATTCCTTTTTTCTTGCCTTTTCTTCTTTGATGCGCCGTTTTTCAGCTTGCTTTAAAGCTTCTAATTTTGCAAATTCTCCTAATTGTCTACTATAACGTCCATACATCTATAAAAGCAATAGTTGAACTTAAAATGATTGATTACAAAAAATAACATTTTATAAACAATATAAACAAATCGATCAAAGAAAAGGAATCTCCAGATAAAGCCAGTCCTAGCCAATTTCGTAATAAAAAATTACGAAAAAAGTTAACTGGGTCGCAAATAAGCTTTTTATCTCAATTGTTCCATTTCCTACAATGACTCATTATCACATTTAAATGCAAAAATAAAATTGATTGTAATGAAAACAAGATGATGGAAAATTAGATTTTGTTTGAAATCTTGAGAGAATCTCGTTATAGTCTAGTCAACGATGGGGTTCCAGAAGACATGAAAGAGAGTGGATTTTTTTTCTTAAGGAATGTATTTGTAGTAATTAGGAGATAAACATACTAAAACTCCCCGGTCCTAGCTAAACGGTTAAAGGAGAGAGGAGGTCGAAAAGTCTCGTTTTGAGGGTTTTTGCTTATATTTCAAAAAGGATGGGTCCTAGGGAAAAAGTTATTCTTAATAATATGAAAGCTTATCAAATTTACTACAAGATTGTTTATACTCATTTTTTCTCTATTCCTACTAGTTTTCGAGATATCGGCCCGCAAAAATTGTTAATGTATGTGAGAAAAAACAGCTCGCTGATCGCTCGTGCTCTATCTCTGTCTAGGTGCTAAAATAGACCGAGATAAGTGCTAGCATAGACATATAGAGCATATGAGCAATCACTCAGCTGTTGGGAACTGTTCTGTAGCTCGTTTTTCGCCCTTTGTATACCTACTAACTTACTGCTTAGTAGCTCTTTTCAGTAGTTTAGTATAAGTATTTGCTCAGCGCCTGACCTCCAAAATTTCTACAAAATGTCCGACTTTTTTACGTCATCAGCGGCTTGCTCTTCATCTTCATAAAATTGCAATACCGTGGCCTTATTGATTCGTATCTCTACGTTTTATGAGACCTTGTTTATAGCTGTGGAGTTCATTAGGCTTTATTCGAGTATTTTGACCTTGAGATTTTTAACTAATCTCTCGACAGTTTTCAAAGCTGTTATCAATTAATTATTATCTAGTGTTATTTACTATCTAAGGTGATTGTTTCTAAGTCGCATTTTAAACATTTTAGAGCGTCGTGAGGATTTTTCTCTTCTATTAGAATCTTATTGGCTCTTTTTTAAGAGCTTTTGAGCTCATGGGTTTCTTTTTATTTGATCGTTCAAGGTTTTGCTAAGAGTCTGCAAAAGAATGAAGTCTCACATCTGTACAGGGTGATTATTAAATGAGGCCAAGTACCTAAATGAAGGAGTATTCCTTGTCTCATTTTAGGTCGCCACCCTGTAGGTACTATTTTAGGCTTAAGATTTTGATAAACGAGAAATCAAATATTTACAAATTGTTGAATGTTGAAATGTCACAAAGGCTTAAGTCAAGACTCACATGTCACATACTAATAAGCATTGACAACGAAAATTTTAAATCTTTATGCTCAAGATCAGTAGTCGCCACCCTGTAGGAATTATTTGAAGCTTCCATTTTTGATTTTGTCTAAGGTTGAAATTTCAAAAAGGCCTAAGTCATAGCTCACATATCAATGAAAGCCTTGACAAGGAGAATTTGTTTTCACATCTCACGATATTATGTGACCAACGCCTGCTATTTACATAAATTACAACCGGTAAAGTTAGTTTTTGAAATTAAAATAAAAATAAAAATGGCACTAAATTGCATTAAAAACCCCAAACGTCAATAATTTTTTATCAAGTTGAAAAATGATAGGGAATTTCCCTATACACTTTTAATTAATAATTACGACCAGTTTTTTAGCAATTTAAATTTTTAGATCATGGACTACTTTATACGATGGTATGCATAAAAGTCAATGATATTATATTTTTCCAACTAAAGAAATGACGTTAGAAACGGCCTTATTTTTTTAATTGATATAACATAACAATCTAAAAAGGTAAATGAATTGCAAGAAGTTGTATAAAATTTAAATAATTATAAATTTGATAAATTACATAATTAAGAAACAAATGAAGAAAATCAACAATAATAAATAAAAGGAGGGTTTTTATACAGGGTGATTATTAGTTTTTTGTAGATTTAATCTACTTTTGAGCTCCCATGAGTTCAAAAGTGCAAAAAGTTTTATTTTTAGAACAACTCTCTGTCTGTTTATCTGCCTACTAGCCTGTCTTTTTGCATACAGGCCTGCCTATCTGTCTACAGGCCTGTCTGTCTGTCTACACGCCGATCTGTCTGTTTAAAGGTCGCTCTATCTGTCTACAGCCCGTTCGGTTTGCCTAAAGGCCTGCCTGCCCATCTTCCCACTGATGAGCCTGTCTGTCTACTAGCCTGCCTTTCTATTTATAGGCTTACTTGTCTATCTACAAGCCTAACTGTCTATCTACAGACCATTCTGTGTGTCTAAATGCCGCTCTATCCGTCTCCAGGCCTTCTGTCTGTCTAAAGGCCTATTTTTGGTGGTATTCCTCTTGCATGTGGTTTCCAAAAAAAGGACATAAAATCTTCCGCGATCGGTGGGCTTAGACAAAAGTCAGAGCGGGCGTTAAAATCTCGTTAACTGTCCTCTTGAAGGGAGTGTGGGGATTCGCCCCCAACCAACTCTGTAGGAGAGACTTCAGTATGATGGTTGTCGAAATAGTGTTGTCTAAAGGCCTGTCAGACGGTCTACAGACCTGCCTGCCTTCCTACTGACCAGCCAGTACTCTACTGGCTTGCCTATCTGTCTACACGCTTGCCGGTCTATATACAGACCATTATGTGTGTTTAAATGCCGCTCTATCCGTCTCCAGGCCTTCTGTCTGTCTAAAGGCCTATTTTTGGTGGTATTCCTCTTGCCTGTGGTTTCCAAAGAAAGGACATAAAATCTTCCGCGATCGGTAGGCTTAGACGAAAGTCAGAGCGGGCTTCCATCTCGTTAAATAGCCTCTTGAGAGGAGTGAGGGGGGGGCTTCGCCCCCAACCAACTCTGTAGGAAAGACTTCAGTATGATGGTTGTCGAAATAGTGTTGTCTAAAGGCCTGTCTTACTGTTTACAGACCTGCCTGCCTTCCTACTGACCAGCCAGTACCCTACTGGCTTGCCTATCTGTCTACACGCTTGCCGGTCTATATACAGACCATTCTGTGTGTATAAATGCAGCTCTATCCGTCTCCAGGCCTTACTGTCTGTCTAAAGACCTAATTTTGGTGGTAGTCCTCTTGCCTGTGGTTTCCAAAGAAAGGACATAAAATCTTCCGCGATCGGTGGGCTTAGACGAATGTCAGAGCGGGCTTCCATCTCGTTGAATGGCCCCTTGGGGGAAGTTAGGGAACCAACCCTGTAGTTGATGGTTGTCGAAATAGTGTTGTCTAAAGGCCTGCCTGACTGTCTACAGGCCTGCCTGCCTTCCTACTGAGCAGCCAGTACTCTACTGGCTTGCCTATCTGTCTATACGCTTGCCTGTCTATCTACAGGCCTGCATGTCTGTCTACAAGCCGTTCTCTCTGTATAATGGCCACTCCTACTGTCTACAGGCCGCTCTGCCTACCTAAAAGCCTTCTTGTCTTTCTACTGACCAGCCTATTTGCCTACTGGTTTGCAGTTCCGCCTGCCTTCTTGTCTGTGTATCGGTCTGTCTGTTTGTCTGTCGAGGTACTTAGGCAACTCGTTTGGATTCTGAAATATCAATAGATTGAACAAAAACTGTTAATTGCTAATTTCCATTTTCTCCTGTAATTTAAAAATGGTGTCCAATTAAAAAAAAAAGGGAAAAAAAGGGAAAGTTTAATAACTTCATAAAAAGTTTCAATCGCTAAAATTAGACGTATATTATGTTACGAAGCTATAGGCGTCACTGCGGTTAACTATTTGGTTTTCTTATAGACGTTTATGTTTTTTTTCATAGTGAAAACATGAAACAATATTGACTACTTATATTTAACACGGTTATTTAAACAAAAACGTTTTATTTTTTCAAGTCTTGGTTTTAAAATTTTAAATTTTGAGAAAACTGTCTTTTTATCCAACTGTATTGAACAGCGACACGAACATGTTTAAAATATTAGACGTAAAATTGGCCTTTTCATCAATATATCACTAGTTCGTTACTATGGCAACCACTTTATGGTTTAGAGACAGTAAAATAGCATTTTACGATCCCTAATGATGCTTAGACGGATGCGCCATCTATTGACATTTATGGAAATTTTTATTTTAAATAGGTACATAATGTACCTATATTTTATCTAACGTTACTCTTATTTACTCCTACTATTATGCCAAAAAAAAATTTACTCCTACTATTATGCCAAAAAATTTGGGGTTATGTACAATTCATCATACTTGGGTATTCCTGTTTCCCAATTTGTTTTAGAAAAAAAATCTTCAAATAAAAGTTTTGGAACATAAAATTCTGCATCTAAATCAATAAACAAAATTAATTTTGGATGCTTTATAAGACCGAAAATTTCGAAAACTATAGCAGAAATGGCGAGTGTCTTGAAACACAAACAAAAATATTGTCGAATGTTCTATAAGTCAAAATAATTTTGTTTTTTTATAATCAATTTTTGAATTTATTTGCTAATAAAGGAAACTTTAAATTTCTATGACCGAGAGGCTACGTCACCACCCTTCATACACAGGGAGCCCATTAATGGCCAGTCTCTGGTACATTTTTGCTTAGTTATGGATCCATAACATTCCAAAACTTAACCATTTCTATTGTTTGAAACCGGTTTTTGAACACTTAGGGAATATATATCTATTCGTCAGTAGATAACTATCTTTTGAGAGACTCGCAGTAAGAAATTTAATATTTTTCTAATTTCAGATTAATTGAAAGTTGTTCTAAATCAAAAATATTATTTAAAAATAATTTTGTTATTATTTATGCAGGGTCGGACTTGAATTTAATATAAATAAAAATGCCTTTCCAGCTAGACGTTCATAAGATTTCTTTATATGTTTACTGTTCACCTAATTGTATGTTTTATTTAAATTACCCACGTATATATATAATTTTAGTCTAACGACAGTATGATTACACCCAGATTTTTTAACAAGCTTTGATTTGCTCTATTGAAAGCGTCATTAAAGACATTCAAATTTTTTCAAACATTCTTATAATTTCTACACCTTGTGATAATATTAATTAATATTTAGAGCGAGGTTATAATTTTAAATAACCTCAAGTTATAATAATTAAAAAGAGCGTGTTTGTTGAAAAAGAAAAATTCTTACAAAATTTTCTTCCTCCTCTTCTGGAGGAGGACATGGATAGAAAGCTTGATTTTTCTTTTTGGCGCGATGTTCGTATAATTTGCTAAACTCTTCCCATTCTTTATCAATAGCTTCATGATCCTCTTCTCCATATTGAGATTCCGACACAACACCCTCACTCATTTTAAAAAAACAACAGTTAAGACATTTTTTTTCGAGAAAAAAGAAGGAAACAAGAAACGTACAAAGTCGTACTTGAGACTAAGTTTGCAATTTAAAACTTTGAAACAATAAGAAAAAAAAAGGAGAATTGTTAACTGTACGAAATAAAGACGCGACTATAATTTCGAGTTGTGCGAATAGTTGTTAGAAAGAAAAAGAAAAGGATTTAGAAGACGTTTCAACACTGTTGAGAGGAACTGCTTGCAATTTTTCAATTTGTGACTGTATTAAATAATTGAAGAAGTTGTTGCATGTGTCAGTCACACTTTAATCATAATTTAGTAATGATTTAATGTGTGATAGTTGGCACAACTATGCTGCAGTTTATCTCAAGATTAATGCACTCGTGTGATTTTTTTAAATTGATTTTAAGGAAATGAATAATGAAATTATATGGGTAAAATTATATTTTTATTAATTTATTATTTTTATTTTATTACTTCCAACTCAATGGACTTACTTTGAGCTCCGAAAAAAGATCGATGGAGTCCACTATTGAAATAATTGCTAGATCGGTACATTTTTGAATAATTTGCTCACTAAAAGAGTTTCAAATGATATGTCAAAGGTTCCAATAAATTCAAGTACCGATTCCCAAGTTATTGGGTTAAGAATTAAAAATATTCGGTTTACCAAAAAGAGAAGGTGGAAGCTCTGCGCCTCTCGCGTAGGTTTTAAACTTCCGAGTAATAATTAAATTAAAAATTATTCATTAATTTTATCTTTTTAATGAACATTTTCCTGCTAGCTCCTTTGGAAACACATTAACAGAATTAGCATAGTGTGGAATTTATTTTCTTCAAAGTAGAAATGGTGCATTTTCATTTCTTCAAACAATCAATTTTTTAAGCAACTATGTTTATTTGAAATGTTGGTCAATTAATCTGGATGACAGTGCGAGTGCATGCATTAATTCGAATTATGACTAACTCTCAAATTTTAGGATGATTTTTAAATTCCTTCCCACTGTGTTTTAGTAAATATGGGATTCTATGAAAATTTTCTTCATTCATCATAATTTAAATCTGGTGGGCTAATGAACACACGAATTACCACCAAACAATTTGGGGACATCAAGTCTTCAGAAGGAGTAATTTTTAGCAATTACATAATTTTTAATAACAAGACCAATTAAACGTTACATCCATGGGAAGTAGAAAGGATAATTTGATTCAGTCCTTTGGCAATTATTCCAATAATAAATACTAAAACAATTGGATTGGACTGGAAGGTTTGGTAATACATTAAAAATAGAATTAAATTTAAGTTAGAAAAAGCTGAAGAGCTACATAAGGATTTAGAGCTGAGCGATCCTGCATCGATGACATTTCCAGTCTAAAACCAGTAAAAGATAAAAAATTAGCTTGCAATCCAGCAATTGAAAGTTATTTGATATATGACTCAAATAAGGCGTCCCGTCTCCACTCTCTAAACTCTGGACGGCAATGAAAGCAAAACTGCGGAATTAAATAAAAGTTGGAAAGGACTTAAGAAATGGCAACTGAATGTTTATGGCAAGGCTGTGGTATAACATCTACTTTCTCTAAATACACTCACCCAGCATTAACAAAGTGGAGGAAAAAGTGGAGCATTCTTCTTACTAATTTTTCTAATGTTCAAATTATAATTGCTAAAGACTGTATAAATACAAATCCAGACGAAAAGAGTAAAAATGGAATCCTCAGATCAACGTTCGAGTAGTTGTAGAAGGAGAAGTAGGTGAAAATTTAGAAATGGAAGACATTTAGGAGCAATCAATAGAATTAGAATACAATGAGAAAGACAAAGCGAAAAATGTGTAAAACACAGAGATTATTACCTTTTTCGCTCGGAGATGTGAAAGAATAATGAAAATTTAGAGCAATGAAAGTGGAATTTTGGACAAGCAATTCTGTACTAACAAAAATGCATAAAGGTAGAAACGAAGAGATAATTGAACTAATGGAATTTGGTATCAAGCGAAAAATGTGTAAAACACAGAGATTATTACCTTTTTCGCTCGGAGATGTGAAAGAATAATGAAAATTTAGAGCAATGAAAGTGGAATTTTGGACAAGCAATTCTGTACTAACAAAAATGCATAAAGGTAGAAACGAAGAGATAATTGAACTAATGGAATTTGGTATCAATAGAATGAAAGCTATAAAGGGAAGAAAACATGTTAGAAAATGGCTAGATATTCAGAGCAATAGAGTTGGAATTTCGGAGAAGCAATTCTGCACTAATAAAAATAATAATAATAATAAATGCCATTTATTTAGCTCAATATGCTATACATACAATATATAAAAAAAAATAAAGTTTAATAGTATCTTTTTACAAATTCATATAAGTGATTCTTTATTTCCCTAAAATTTTCACAACATCTAATTTCAAGAGGCAAGCTGTTAAACATTTTTAGTCCTTTATAAAATAGTGACATCTCTGTTTTGACCTTCTTCCAGCTTTCAATTAAAAAATTTAATCCACCTCTGGTCTGGTGGTGATGCACCTCATTAACAAATTTCAATTTTTTAGATAAATATTCCGGTACCTTTCCCAATTTAATTTTAAACACATATATAATGGCCCTATACACCACTCTTTGTTCTACGGTCGTCAAATCTAATACTTCTAACATGTCTTTAATAGGTGTATATCGACTACATTTTAATATGATTCGCATAGCTTTATTTTGCACAATCTGAAATTTTTTCAGTTGATCCTTATTCAATGTTAATAACAACGTAGAACAGTAATCTACATGAGGCGCGACAATGGACTTGTACAACAACAATTTGGTAAACGAGCTCAAATTCCTACCTATTCTACCAATAAAAAACATTTTTTTTGACATCTTGCTTAGTACATATTGAAAGTGATTTTTAAAAGTCAACCTATCACCAATTATCACTCCAAGGTACTTAATTTCTTCCACTCTTTCTAACATTAGGTTATTTATGTGAATAGCAATATTTTTATTTTCCACATTTACATTTCCAATGATCATATATTTATATTTTTTTATATTTAAACATAATTTGTTTGCACATAACCATTCAATAGTATTTTTTACAACATGAGATGAAACATACGTTTTTTTCGTGAGATAGAATTTAATTCACAAGCCCCGTAGGGGCGAGTGAATTAATCTTTCGAACGAAAAAAACGGATTTCATCTCGAGTCGTAAATGCTATTTTTTCTACGACGATAATTAGTACATTTTAAAAAAATAATTCTTTTTACTAAAATGTGAACCGACCACAAAAAAACTGGTTTCACCTCATGTTGTAAACAACATCTGCTTGTAATAACACTTTTTCTCACTAGAGACGAAAATGCTATTTTCGTAACGAGTAAGTGTTGACGAAATGCTTAGTTTCACATATGGGAGTAGAAAAATATATTTTCTAGATCATCATTCATACAACTCGGCAATTCATTAATGTTATCACCGACCAAAAACAGCATCGTGTCATCTGCAAACATTTCTATTTCACATTTTTTAACACATCTGGGCATGTCATTAACATACAGATTAAACATCACGGGACCCAGTATTGTACCCTGCGCAACACCGTCTTCGATAACAATATCAGTCGATACACTATTTTTAAATTTAACTTTTTGTCTTCTATTCTCGAAATAACTTGCAAAAAACCTCAGCACATCACCATGTATACCCATCTTTTTAAATTTTTTTAGTAACGCTTGTCTATTTATTGTTTCAAAAGTTCTTTTAAAATCCAAAAACACCGCCAGAACAACCAAATTTTGATCCAACGCTTTTACCCACTGATCACTAATTTTTAGTAATAACGATTCACAGGAATGATTAGTCCTAAAACCGGATTGTCTTGGAAATATAACTTTATATTTATCACAATAATTTAACAGTTGGTTTTTCACTACCATCTCCAGGATTTTCTCAACAGCTGGAACCATATTAATAGGTCTATAATCTTCGCATTTGTTAGAATTTAACACCTTCTGTACTGGAACTATGCACGATGTCTTCCAACTCTTCGGAAAAACGCCTTTCTCCAAAGATAGATTAACAACGTCTAATATACGATTTCCTATTACTTTTGCCGCATCTTTTAGTATTTTTACTGTTATTTGATCGTCTGTTCCTCCTGTATTTTTTAGTGACCTAACTATGCTATTTAGTTCTTTCATCTCTATTTTATCAAACTTTTGTAATGTTCCATAAGTATCTACGTTTTTCAATATGTCGTAATCCTTTATATCTGGAATATTTTTTACGATTTCCTTAATGCTATTGGAGAAGTATCTATTAAATTCTTCGCAGATAACTTTTTCTTCGTTGATTACAATATTTTTAAACACTATTGTGTCGTCTGTTTCCTGCTTCTTTGTTGGCAATAGCGTTTTTAAATTTTTCCACAATATTATCTGGCTATTCTTTTTATTACTATCAATAATTTCGTTAAAATATTTTTCTTTTTCTTGTCTAATCAAAGTAGTCGTTGTGTTTCTTAGCGTTTTGTATTGGTTCCATGCTACCCCGCTGTTTGTATACATTGCTTCTTTATATTTTGCATCTCTTTTATTCATGGAATTTATAATTTCAAAATTTATCCATTTATTCTGTATATGTCTACTTGGAATAGTTTTAGTTTTTACAGGACATATTTCACTTAATGTGCTTTGGATTGTATTGTCCAGAGTCTCCGCAAGTACATTCACATCTGCTATAGCACTGTTCCACTCTTTTCCCATTAATTTGTCTTGAAATTTTTCTGCTTTGTATTCTCGCAAGTCTCTTTTATTTAATTTAATCATTCTATTAAAATCAGGAACGCTAACGCCAATGGTTATTATAGAATGATCACCAATTCTTGGCGTATGGTGAACCTTGGCTCTGATATCTTTACTGTTTGTTACTACATAATCGATCAATGTTTTGCTCGTTGCTGTGATTCTTGTTGGCTCCTGTATAATTTGCGTTAGTCCGTTTTGATAGATGAGATCGGAACATTTATTTGCATAAAATTTTTTGTTTAATAAATCGAAGTTGAAATCTCCTTGAATTATTAGGCGTTTTTCAAATTTTTCAACATCTTCTAAATAACTTCCAAAGTACTCCAAAAATTTTCCATCATTCTTTTGCGGTGGATGGTACAATGTGGTAACAGTGTAGCTTTTCTTTTTCAGTACAATTTCTATTTCTATTAGCCATAAGTATAGATCTAAATTTTCAATTTTTTTAACTTTGTATTTAATGTCTTCTCATACACGAGAATACCCCCCGTCCTACTGTTTGTAGTTAGGCAATTTTCATATTTATATCCATCAAGTTTTAACTCAATATCACTAATATATTCAGTCACATGTGTTTCCGATAGACAAAGCAACACAGGTTTCCACTTATCGGTCAAATTCAAAATATTGTCTTTATTATTCAGAAATCCTTGTACATTTAAATAAACTATTTTATTTTTGTTAACACTATCATTGATTGATTGCTATTGGTATTTAATTTTATTTCTATAAATCTCCAACACTCGGAGGTAACTTGGACAATCTCTATCTAGGGAAGAATGATTTATATCTACTGCCACTTTATATTTTAGTGTAGCTCTTTGACAATTAATACATTTTTTTGTTACTTTATCACATTCCCTAGTATCATGTTTATCTGCACAAATCCTGCAGGCCATCTCGTAGCTGCAATTCTGGGCTATATGGTTAAACCCCGAACATTTATAGCATCTAGTAACATTGTAATATTCCTCTAATTTACATTCTCTCCATCCCAGGTAAATGCTTTTAAATCTTATCAATTCTTCGAACATACTTCCCTCCACCTCAATTATAATATTACCATGGTTTGTTCTCTTCTTGTTTATTATTTGTTAACTACTTTAATTTTTTCCTTATCTTGAACATCGATTTTATTTTGTTGCAATATGCATTCTATTATTTTTTATCATCTTGTTTTATTATTTTTTCCTCTGCCCCGATAACAATAATCTTGGGATTTTTAAATTTGGCCTCTTCGGTTACATACTTATCACCCAACTCTTCCTCCACTTTTTTTTGTATTTTATCTTTGGTTTTTGCATCCACGCAATTGATGATTATTCCTCCTTCTTTAATATTTTTCACTCGTCCCACTCCTATTTCTAATTCACAAAGATTAATTTTCTCTTTAATCTCCTTTTGCGTTTCGCTACTTTTTTGATCTTCCTTAACTGGTTTTACCATTAGAACCTCCTTTTTGCTTTGCTTTGTCGCCTCACTGTATGATGGTCTGCTAGTCTGTTTACTCTGCTGTAGTCTCTCAATTTCCTTCCCATTATTTTCAATTCCCTTCAAACATAATTTTACTAATTCTCTCAATTCCTGCATTTCCCTGCCCACATCTCTCCTATTACAATTTATGCAAATGTAACTTACTAATTTATTTTCTATTATTTATTTTCCTAAATGGATAAATGAAGAAACCAAGAGATCATGAGAGATAGAATATAAGCTATTGAAGAAAGAAGACACGTTAGAGAAATGCTAGAAATTCAGAGCAATAGAGATGGAATTTTGGACAAGCAATTTTGCACTAACAAAAATGGATAAATAAAGATACCAAAAAATGATAGAAAGAACGGGTGTTCATATTAATAGAATGAAAGCTATAATAGGAAGAAGACATGTTAGAGAAATGCTAGAAATTCAGAGCAATAGAGTTGGAATTTTGGAGAAGCAATTCTGCACTAAATAAAATGGATAAATGAAGAAACCAAGAGATCATGAGAGATAGAATACAAGCTATTGATGGAAGAAGACACGTTAGAAAAATGCTAGAAATTCAGAGCATTAGAGGTAGAGTTTTGGAAAGCAATTCTGCACTAACAAAAATAGATAAATAAAGAAACCAAAAAATCATAGAAAGAATGGGTGTTCATATTAATAGAATGAAAGCTATAAAAGGAAGAAGACATGTTAGAAAAATGCTAGAAATTCTGAGCAATAGAGTTGGAATTTTGGAAAGCAATTCTGCACTAATACAAATGGATAAATGAAGTAACCAAGAGATCATGAGAGATAGAATATAAGCTATTGAAGGAAGAAGACACGTTAGAAAAATGCTAGAAATTCAGAGCAATAGAGATGGAATTTTGGACAAGCAATTCTGCACTAACAAAAATGGTTAAATAAAGAAACCAAAAAATCATAGAACGAACGGGTGTTCATATTAATAGAATGAAAGCTATAAAAGGAAGAAGACATGTTAGAAATATGCTAGAAATTCAGAGCGTAAGAGATGGAATTTTGGACAAACACTAACAAAAACGGATAAAAGGAGAAACCAAAAAATCCTAACCTTCCTCCACCTCAATTATAATATTACCATGGTTTGTTCTCTTCTTGTTTATGTATTTGTTAACTACTTTAATTTTTTTCTTATCTTGAACATCGATTTTATTTTGTTGCAATATTCATTCTATTATTTTTTCATCATCTTGTATTATTATTTTTTCCTCTGCCCCGATAACAATAATCTTGGGATTTTTAAATTTGGCCTCTTCGGTTACATACTTATCACCCAACTCTTCCTCCACTTTTTTTTGTATTTTATCTTTGGTTTTTGCATCGACGCAATTGATGATTATTCCTCCTTCTTTAATATTTTTCACTCGTCCCGCTCCTATTTCTAATTCACAAAGATTAATTTTCTCTTTAATCTCCTTTTGCGTTTCGCTACTTTTTTGATCTTCCTTAACTGGTTTTACCATTAGAACCTCCTTTTTGCTTTGCTTTGTCGCCTCACTGAATGATGGTCTGCTAGTCTGTTTACTCTGCTGTAGTCTCTCAATTTCCTTCCCATTATTTTCAATTCCCTTCAAACATAATTTTACTAATTCTCTCAATTCCTGCATTTCCCTGCCCACATCTCTCCTATTACAATTTATGCAAATGTAACTTACTAATTTATTTTCTATTATTTATTTTCCTAAATGGATAAATGAAGAAACCAAGAGATCATGAGAGATAGAATATAAGCTATTGAAGAAAGAAGACACGTTAGAGAAATGCTAGAAATTCAGAGCAATAGAGATGGAATTTTGGACAAGCAATTCTGCACTAACAAAAATGGATAAATAAAGATACCAAAAAATAATAGAAAGAACGGGTGTTCATATTAATAGAATGAAAGCTATAATAGGAAGAAGACATGTTAGAGAAATGCTAGAAATTCAGAGCAATAGAGTTGGAATTTTGGACAAGCAATTTTGCACTAACAAAAATGGATAAATAAAGATACCAAAAAATGATAGAAAAAACGGGTGTTCATATTAATAGAATGAAAGCTATAATAGGAAGAAGACATGTTAGAGAAATGCTAGAAATTCAGAGCAATAGAGTTGGAATTTTGGAGAAGCAATTCTGCACTAAATAAAATGGATAAATGAAGAAACCAAGAGATCATGAGAGATAGAATACAAGCTATTGATGGAAGAAGACACGTTAGAAAAATGCTAGAAATTCAGAGCATTAGAGGTAGAGTTTTGGAAAGCAATTCTGCACTAACAAAAATAGATAAATAAAGAAACCAAAAAATCATAGAAAGAGTGGGTGTTCATATTAATAGAATGAAAGCTATAAAAGGAAGAAGACATGTTAGAAAAATGCTACAAATTCTGAGCAATAGAGTTGGAATTTTGGAAAGCAATTCTGCACTAATACAAATGGATAAATGAAGTAACCAAGAGATCATGAGAGATAGAATATAAGCTATTGAAGGAAGAAGACACGTTAGAAAAATGCTAGAAATTCAGAGCAATAGAGATGGAATTTTGGACAAGCAATTCTGCACTAACAAAAATGGTTAAATAAAGAAACCAAACAATCATAGAACGAACGGGTGTTCATATTAATAGAATGAAAGCTATAAAAGGAAGAAGACATGTTAGAAATATGCTAGAAATTCAGAGCGTAAGAGATGGAATTTTGGACAAACACTAACAAAAACGGATAAAAGGAGAAACCAAAAAATCCTAAAAAAATGGAAGTTGTTATTGATAGAATAAAAGCTATAGAATGAGAAAGACATGCCAGAAAACTCACAACAATTTTATGAAATTTTGGAAATGAGTTCTGCGCTCACAAAATTGAATAAAGGAAGCAACGAAGGGATTATAAAAGAATTAGAAGTCTTTTTAGAAACATTTACTACACGTATTTTAGCAAACCACAAATTTTTTGTTCCATTTTCTGAAGTTGAAGGACGTTAAAAGAGAAAAAAAAATCACAAACCTGAATCGTCGAATATTTCGAATCGTATAATTGAGAAGGCGGAAGTTGTAAGGCGTCATTTTTCATTCTTTTTCAAAATCCAAAAATGAATTACACAAAACCCTTTCTTTAATAAACTAACAACGCACATCTCCAATAATTTCTTTTATTAATTTCCCATGTTTATTTTTAAAATATTTTTTTAGATTACAATAGTAGCAAATTAATATTTGTACGGTAGTCCTTAATTGCCCCATATCTAATTTAAACAATTAAAAAAAGGCGGCCTAATTGAAATTGTAAAAAAACAATGAAATAAAGAGGGTGTTTTTGCGTAAGTAAAAAGTTGTAAATTTACAGACTCCAATTGACCCAATTTTAACAAATTTTTGGATGATTAGCAATAAATTTAATTTTTTGAGTTTAAAAAAAGTTCATAATTTTATGCATAAACAATTGAAATAAATAACACGGTTATGTTAATTATTGGCAAGAGGTTTTGGTGTCTGAACTTTTTATTATCTTTTTATACGTTTTTCTATACTCTTTAAACATTTATATTGTATAACATTATTTACGTCAATGAATCTTTAATATTTATTTTTTTCATATTTTGTGGTATGTGCTTTAACTTAATATTGCTAATTGGTTATACCTATAAGTACACGATTTTAAGAGCAACTCGATTATTACTAATAATAAATGAATGAATAAATAAATAATTTTCTATTTTGTGTTACAATGTTTTGAAAAGATCGAAAGGGGAAGGGGGTGATCCCTTTGAAGGGCTAATATACAGGCCAAGAGGTCATAGGGATAGAAAATCGTACTTTTATAATTTCCTGCTCACCAGTTTATTTACAAAAAAATTGTTGGATAAAAGTTTTAGAGCATAAAATTCAGTATCTAAATCAATAAAAAAAATTAATTTTGGATGCTTCATAACGCCAGAAATTTAATTTGAAAATTTCAAAAATCGCTATTTCTGCTAATTTTTGGAATTTTCAAAATCAATTTCTGACGCTATTAAGCACCGAAAATTAATTTTTTTTACTGATTTAGATGCAGAATTTTAAGCTCTAAATCTATTATTTGAAGATTTTTTATCTAAAATAAATTGGGAAGCAGGAAATTACCAAAGTATGATTTTACATGTTAATTCGCTATGACCGAGAGGTGCGGTCACAACTCGGTATTAAAATCATTTTATTTTTTAGTTAGAAAGACGAGGGACGTCACCAGAAGGATCAGTTAGGAAAAAATCGAGACTTAAATCTAAAGCTGTCCAAATCCATCATACCTTGGTTTACTATGCTAACGTGGAGCATAAATTCTCCTACAAGTTCCCCTTCTAGCAGAACCTAGACTGGGGTAGCCTGGGAAACCACCACATCTTACCAAGAGCTTAGTCGAACATAACTACAGGAGACTCCAAGACAGTAATTGAAGTGGAGAATTCAAGACTCAAAAGTGACGATTCTGAAGAGTATAAGAAGAAGGTAACAAGGAACCAATATCTTTCTACAGTTTAAGTGTCAATTACAGGGCTAAAAGAAATTAAATATAAGCACGTGCCTAGGGCACCAAGGCGAAAGTAAGCACAATAGAACTTTTTTGCTCGATAAACTGTGAAGAGACCCCTGCTTAGGTCGACAAAGTTTAAGGAGTGATATTTTGGAATTTAGAGCGTCGGTTCAACCCTGTGTTTATTAGAGAATCAGATAAGCAATATTAGCACGTGCCTAGGGCACCAACCCGAAAGTGAGCACAATAAAACTTTTTTGCTCGACAAACTGCGAAGAGATCCTTGTTTAGATCGACAAAGTTTTAAGTAAGGATATTTTGGGATTTAGAGCTTCGGTCCAACCCTGTGTTTATTAAAGCATCAGATAAGCAATATTAGTACGTGCCTAGCGCATCAAGGCGGAATGGCGCATACAAATTTTTTTTGCTCGACAAACTGTGAAGAGGTCCTTTTTTAAGTCGACAAAGTTTGAAGAAGTGGTATTTGGGGATTTAGAGCATGGGTCCAACCCTGTATTTGTCCGATACTGACTGTACTGTATTATTAGGACATTAGATAAGCAATATTAGCACGTGCCTAGAGCACCAACGCGAAAATGGGCACAATAGAACTTTGTTGCTCGAAAAACTGTGAAGAGGTCCTTTTTTAAGTCTACAAAGTTTGAAGAAGTGATATTTGGGGATTTAGAACATGGGTCCGTCTCTGTAGTTATTATTAGCGTATCAGATAAGTAAAATTAACACTTGCCTAGGGCATAAAGGCCAAAGTGAGCTAAATAGAACTTTTTTGCTCATAAAATTATGAATAGGTCCCTTTTTAGATCAACAAAGTTTAAAGGAGTAATATATGGGGATTTAGAGCGCCGGCCCGGCCCTGTAATTAAAGCATCAGATAAGCAATATAAGCACGTGACCACGGCACCACGGTGAAAGTGGCCACAATAGAATTTTTTGCTCGTAAAACTATGAATAGGCGCTACTATGATATATAGAAAAGGAGTGATATTTGGGGATATAGAACGTCGATCCGATCCTGTACTTATTAGAGCATCGGATTAGCAATATGCCTAGGGCACCAAGGCAAAATGACGCATACTAGGACTTTTTTTGCTCGATAAACTGTGAAGAGGTCTTATTTTAGGTCGACAAAGTTTGAAGGAGCGATATTTTGGAATTTAGATGGATCTATGCTTAGGGCATCTGGTTTAACCTTTATGGGAGGAATGGAGCTATTTAAAAACGACTAGCAGAAGAGCAAGCCCAATACCCACTAAAGATAAGCGGGTGCATACATAACTGCATAATTAGGTCTTTGGACAATTTTTTTAAATACAATTAGAATGGAGACTTGTTCCGCAAACAATTTGGCTCCTTGCAAAAAAGAAAAGAAAACTGAGGATCTAGGAAAGTTTAGAGAAATTTATTAGGTCTTGTACTAAATATAAACAGCAAAATTGCACGCTAATCCGCACTTTTTCTACAAAAACATTATTTTGAAATTCAAAACATGTAAAAAATCCTGGCTTGGAACAGGCTATTACAAAATAATTTACACCAACACACGCTTTTGGCAAAGGTGCAAGTTTGTCGTCCTAACAACAACACATAAAATCATTGACATTTTGTCCGCACCTACTTTTTATTTTGAAAAAAAAAATTATTAGGAACTCACCAAAGTGTTTTGATACCCCAATCCATAGCTGTCATCGGCGTGAGCACACAAACTATTAGCGGCCATCTTGAGGATTTTTGTCCTAATTAAGATGCTATTATTGATACGTAAATAAAACAACGATGTTTAAGGTGTGCATCCTTTCATTTTGAACAATTGATGGAAAAGACCTGTAAATAAACAAAAAATAAATGTTATTTAAGTCATTTTTGGAACAAAATCAAAAAACTTAACGGGCGTTGAAATAATTGAAATTTTAAAAGTGACACTAATTAATTGTTGGTAAATACAACTAAAATGCATACTCTACAATTTTATTTATAGAATAATATTGAAATAGCTAACCTTTGTGTATTGTCTAGGTCTAGATAATGTTTTAGACTTAATTCAAATAAAGTGACGAATGAAATTAAAAGTTGCAGCACAAATGCGTTTTAGGACGATTTTTACTTTCTGGTAACCATCTCTGGACTAAATTAATTATTTTGTAATCCAAAAATTCGATTTGGGAATTTTGACGGACTTGAGAGTCGAGACACCCAAACAGTGGGTTTGCTAGAAATATTTGGGTGTCCCTGTAGCTTATAACCTAGCACTTGAACTAGCGGGACGATGTTGTTAAAATTCAACGACTAGGATTTTTTCATAGCCACATTTTTAATTTTTTTTCTACTCTACCAAAATAAGGGTTGGACTGGCCAAATGAGCAGATATTTAATTTAATTTCCGACAGAGCCAAACTTATATGCATAAGTAAATAATTGAAGTTCATCATTTATCATAAATCTAACCTAAACTACCCTAAGGCCTAACCGATGCTACCCTATGACCTAACCTATCCTAACCTAACCGATCCTACCTTCACCTAACCTAACCTTGTATTTAAAAAAAGGATTTTTTTATTTAAATTATGACTAAAGGACTATGATTTTTTAAACATTTTTCCCGTACTCTCGTAATAGTTCCCAACAATCCCCTCCCCCAGAGAAATTCCATTATTTTTTAATCACCCTGTATATTGTTTTATATCATCAGAAAGATAATTTTACGAGCTTTCAGAATATTGAAAAACATACCATTTAAACATTCCATTTAAATTAAGAAATTTCCGGTTAAAGCTAAAGTCAAAACATAAAATGTTTGGTGTCGTCCAATAACTAACTGTACGAGCTCTCAAATAATTTACAAATATAGAGAGTGTTCCTTAAACAATTTGATATTTTAGTAATTTCTGGTTTAACCGAAAGCGTTTTGTTAACCGAAAATAGTGTCAAATAACAGATATTCATGGGATTGATACATTTGTCAATTTTCAAGTTTTCATTTTTATTTCAGAAGAAAGTACAGATTTTTGAAATTTTAACATTAAAAAAATCATAATTCAAAAAACATTCATCAAACTCGGTCCTGTAGCCTTTGCTCCAGAGCTGTTACATCCATCCATATCCATAGATAGATAGAGAAAGACATTTTATTATTGTTTTTTGGAATTAGGGGTACTCAAAAGGTAGAGAAAAGGTATGAGAAATGAAATACTAAAAAAATTATAGTATTTAATATTATAAGCAAGGTAGAACTGTTTTTAATGCCGCAAAGAGGATTACGAATGACGAGCGGTAGCCGAGCCTGTCATCTCTTCGAGCTTGTAAAAACAGTTACTTTGCGTGTAATGTTAAAAACTTTATTTCTTACTTACGCTTAATTCATTTACAAATTAATTAAATTATAATTAAGCACATTCTGTCAGTTGTCAGTTAGAAGTACTGAATTACGAAAAAGTTAAAAAGAACTAAGTATAATTTGAGGGCTTTCTAATCATAAAAAGATAACAAGAATAATTACAAGCATTAAATTAAACATATAATTTTATTAATTAAAATCGTATGTTTGAAAAACCGCATAATCACAAAGTCAAATTAAATATCCCTCGAGAGAAATATATTAATTAAAATTCAAATTATATAATCGAATAAAGAATTCAAATATATTTAAATAATTAGTGCAACTTTTGTTTAAATTGTTTTGTTGTTAGAATTTTGAGATAAAATTTAATAAAAATTTTAAGTACTTACTTAAATACCTAAGTAAACTTGGGTAATTATAAATTATCAATTTTATAATAGTAAATTTTTTGCAAGGTGACTTAATTAACTTAAAAAACTTCTTAAATTAATTTATAAAAATAAATCTATTTATAATAAAATACAGTGTGTCCCCGGATTGAGTTCACTATAGGTGTAATTGACAAAAATTTTCGGAATTTCATTTTGATGTTTAGGAATTCAACCCTGCTTGGTCGGAAATGAATTTTAAGCATATTTTCAATTTTTTTAAATTAAGGCCCTCGTGACAATTGAGAGAAATATATTTTCTGTTTAGGTAAAGTGTCTTTTTTGGCAACAATACAGCAAAATGTCATTAACAAAAGTTGTTCAGAATACGAAATTATGGCTCTATGCAAAATTTAAAAATGATCGGCACATTTTGATTAACACGTTGTTCTACAGTCAACATTCTAGGAAATAATTTTTGAAACATACAAAAATGCCATGCAGTTACTTATTTTTTATTTATTTTCACTCTAAATATCAATATCGCTCAAAATAATAAGAGCAAACCACGTCTGATCTATCAATTCATTATTAATTTTAAATAAACATTTTGAATAAAATTTTATCTCAATTTACAAAGCAATTATGATTCATTTCTTGTTTGGTAACACCCCAATAAAATAATATTACCACCAGTTTTCTGTTATAGGCCCGTTGTCTATACGTACGATGCGATTTTTCGTTGATACATACAATCAAAACCTATTTAATCAAAGTGTGCCGATCATTTTGAAATTTTGCATAGAGCCACAATTTCATTTTCTTAACAACTTTTGTTAATGACATTTGGCTATATTGTTGACCAAAACGACACTTTACCTGAACAGAAAATAGATTTCTCTTAATTGTCATGGGGGCCTTCAATTTTAAAAACTAAAAATATGCTTACAATTCATTTCAGACCAAGCAGGGCTGAATTCCAGAACATCAAAATGAAATTCCGAAATTTTTTGTCAATTACACCTATAGTGAACTCAATCCGGGGACACACTGTATAAAAAATATAAATTAATTTATAAAAATAAATTATTTTGAAACTATTTTTCATTTTTTTTCGGAAAGGAAAAGTTTGTTTTGTTTTCAGTGCAATCGAGTTGGCTTGTCTGGCCTGTCCCTTTTAACTTTTTCCAATCCAAGAAAAGTTGTTATAATCGAGACAAAAAAATAACAATATAAATAAAAATTTTTCTATTTTTTGAACTGAAATGTCTGTATGTATGTTTATATGGATGTCCCCCCCCCCCCTAGAGCAAAAACCTCTTAAGCGATTTTAATGAAATTTGGTTTCAGCCACTTTAAAATTATTTCATCAGCAAAAATAGCTTTAATAAGAAATCTATACAGGGTGTCCAAAAATAAAGTGGTTATTTTGAGAGCATATTTGCAAATTTGGGCCAAATTCATTTTTACTTGGCTATAAGATAATACACGTGAGCTTCAATTGAAATAAAAAATTTCAATTTTTTTTTTCAAAATGGCGGACAATAGAACGATTGTCCCATTTTGTGTTTTTTTCCTTATCACTTGACCGGTAATTATTATTATAAAAATTTCAAAACGCCATTTGAAAGCCAAAATATAGGGCTCTCGTCCTAAGTAAGTCGATTTTCAATATTGTTTTAAAATTGCCTACCTTTAAGGGGCCAAAGTAGGTCAAAATTTTGAAATGGCTTTTCTCAAAATTTCTTATGCCATATTTTTTCTTTTTCGAATATGTTACAGACAACGTAATTCTATATCGAAATATAAATTTTTATTAAAATCGCTCGAGCCGTTTTGGAGTAATGATTTTTTGAATTTCAAAACTTCTAAATTCTCTAATTTCATTTTTAATAAAAATGAAAACTTGAAAATGGATATATTTATCAATCTCTTGAATATCTATTATTTAGCACTATTTTCGGTTAACAAAACGCTTCAGGTTCAACCGGAAATTACAAAAATTTCAAAATTTTTAGGAACACCCTGTATATTTTTAAATATTTTGAAAGCTCGTAAAATTAGCTATTAGCTATACCAAACACTATATACATCGATTTCCGGTTTAACCGGAAATGGCATCAAATTTCTTAATTTAAATAGAACACCCTGTTTTTCAATATTTTGAAAACTTGGAAAATTAGCTTTTGAACATATAAATTAATGTATATTTTGAACTTCAATTTATACCAAATTAAAAAAAAGGTGAATTTAGTATTTCAGACAGTTTGTCTAAAAATTCTCATTACACGCAGAAGTTCTAGGTTCGATCCCGGACGAAAGCAATTAAAAAAAAATTTTTTTTAGTTTATAAAAAAAATTTTTAATATTGTAATTTATACATACCTAAACATAAAAATAAATTTAATACAAAATTACAGGATTTGACCGATTTATGACAAACAAAAAAATAAATTTAATACAAAATTACAAGATTTGACCGATTTATGACATAAACATAAAAATAAATTTAATACAAAATTACAAGATTTGACCGATGGAAAAAGTTCCTCGTATGGTCCCATCCCTTGTTTTTTCTGCTCATCTAACTTTGTTGTGACTTTGTGACCATTTACCCTTATGTCCTATGTTCACGACCTCGCTCAAATGAGAAAAGTAGTTAAAAGTCTCTCAATCAACGGTAGTAGTATTTTGTTTTTTTGACGTAGATATTACAGTGATGACAGCAGAAAAACAATTGAACATCGACTTTAAGAGTTATTCTGAAAGTTTTCATTTTTTTAAATGAAACACCATGTATATTTTGAAAGAGAAAGAAATTCTTAACAAAATATCTTTAATCATAACTACTCTAAAATTAAAAAGCAGTAGTGGGCCCAGGACCATTAAAACAAATAAAACAAAATACATCTGATCCAAACAAATCGGGCTACAAAAACAAGCGATAGAAATGATTTTTTTCAAAATCGGCAAAGTTCGTTTTTTTCATTTTTGAAAATGTTATTAGCAAATGACGTTCAAACAGTTCTATTCTCTTCTATAGAACGGGACCGGAGTTATGATTTTTTGAAAGTTAAAATTACAAAAATCGATCGTTTCTTTTGTAATTACAATAAAAATTTTAAAGTTGGCAAATTAATGCTGTAACACCGGTTTTACCACCCTGGGTAGCTTAGTGAAGAAGGGAGGGTTCGTCGGTAATAAAACACACGGCCAACAATAAAAAAAATATTTATTCAAAATAAAAGAAATAATTATTAGTACTCTTAGGTACCAGTACAAAATAAAAAATAGAAAAAAATACAATACTTAATAAATGCCTAATAAAAATATAAATACTGATATGACTCGGCCACTAGATTTCCACCAGACCTCGAGACCCGTCTCTTAAGAGATAGACCACAGAGTCCCGGTGAATGTAGGGAAGTCGTGCACCAGGCCTCGAGACCCTTCTCCGTCGAGAAAGACCACAGAGTCCCAGTGGACGCAGGGAAGTTTTCCAGACCTCGAGACCCTTCTCTTATGAGAAAGACCACAGAGTCCCAGAAACGGAGAGGGTAAGGTAGTTGTCCAGACCTCGAGACCCTTCTCTGATGAGAAAGACCACAGAGTCCCGGAAACTAAGAGGGTAAGGTAGTTTTCCAGACCTCGAGACCCTTCTCTGATGAGAAAGACCACAGAGTCCCGGAAACTAAGAGGGCAGTCGTTATCCAGACCTCGAGACCCTTCTCTTACGATAAAGACCACTGAGTCCCGGAAACGAAGAGGGTAGTCGTTATCCAGACCTCGAGACCCTTCTCTTACGAGAAAGACCACTGAGTCCCGGAAACGAAGAGGGTTTCGTACACCAGATCCCGAGACCTCTCTATGAAGGGAGAGACCACTGAGTCCTAGTGTACAAGGGAAAATCACGGGCTTGCTGAAGGCAACACGGAAACAAATTAATTAAAATTAATTTAACAAAGCAAGTACACAAAAATGACGCTGGTGAGATAACGGAGCGCGCCCGTTCACCTCAAAGGTGAAGCGAGGTCTCCTTTTCCAAAACGGAGAAGGGGTTTATATTGTAGAACCGACGACCAACTCGGATCTACTCGACATCCAATAGGAACGCTCTAACTTGAATTGTACTCGAAGAAAATTATCACTTAGCACATTATAAATTTTATTAATTAAATTAATAACTTTTTACTTAAAGGGCGAGCGATGGTAAAACTTAGCTCAATTGAATCGCACTAAAATTACGAGCACGTCGATATAAAATTTGTAAATTTAAATTTAAATTTCAACCTCAAAGTAATTAATAAAAATTAATTAAGGGCTGTAAAATACTTAGGGATGCTCATGAATCACAAATGTAAAAAGAAAAAAACACTAATCAGCGCAAATAACAAATTTTACTACTTCACGTGGTTTAACAATAAATTTAAATATTCAATAACTTTTCAATCCTATAATTAAAAACTATTGATAACGAAATACTTGAATGATAACGATGAAATAATTTTTCTAGGGTTAAAAATAATTTAAAAGTTAAACTAAAAATTATACGGAAGCTGTAGCTCCTCTGGTTGTCAAGATACAAGGAAATCAGTGATTATCGTTGATAAAGCTGATAGCAAAATAAAGAACATTAACAATACGTAATTCTGGTCCAATCTTGATGAGATTGGACTCAAATGAAAGTGCTTGAAGAGCTGAACACGGGCATATCGAGTTCATCTCCATTTTAATCTCAGGGGCGGCGCTAGCAAAAAGAATTTAAAAAAAAAATGACAAGTAGCTGGTTCAAACGATACAAAATTTCCAGGATGCTGTAATACTGTAACAGTATTTGGGTCCAGCATCCGGATAGAATTTTGCATCGTTACAATGCTATGAATATCTACAGAGTAGATCACGTACCTTGTAACCCGTAAATATTTTTTACTGCAACCCAAATTACCAATATAATTGTCTAAACTGATCTAGACTCGAATGATATTTGTAATTTGGGTTGAAGTAAAAGCTCAATCACCGTTTAAACTAAGTTCCAGCTGAACGAAGTCAATCTCATGCGTTGTAAATTTACTGTCATGTAAACGAGTTACGGAGCATAAACTTGAACTTCTTTCAGCTGCAACTTAGTTTAAACGATGATTGAAAAACCGGCACTAAGGGTTACATGTTACGTGGCCTACCCTGTATAATTTGACACTATTTTCTAGTTAAACCGAAAATTAGAAAAATATCAAAATTTTTCAGAACACCCTGTATAATTTCAAATAGCTATTTAGAAAGCTCCTAAAATTAGCGGTTAGGTGATGCAAAATATTTCATATTTTGCTATAGCGCAAGCTATAGCCTATTTGACCATAACAGCCTTTAATAATTTAACAAAAATAAAATTTATTGCTTATCATTATTATCACAGGTGAGAACTAGGTCTTTTTTGGATTTGTTTATATTTAAAAAGTTTACACTATACAAACTTTGTTTATAAACTTACTCTATCTGTTTTTAATAATTAGTAATTATTGTTTGAGTGTTTTTTTATTAAAACACCTCATTAATTTAACAATGTTTATTATTGAAACAAGAAGTCTAAACCACACAAAAGTTCTTTTTTTAAATAAAAATTTAAACAAAAATCAAGTTTTTATTGAACGTTATGTAATGTTTAATGTAATAAACATTGTTTTACATGAACTTGTTAATATAATTCGTATTGTTATGCAAATTAATTTGTTATTTATAGTGCATGATGATGGTAATAATAATTTTATATTAAAAAAAAATGGTATACATTTAGGTTAATTATTTTTATACAATAATCCAAAAAATTATAGTTGGTCTTATGGTGCACTTTTTGGTGCCGAGTCAGTGCCGGATTAAAATTTAATTTTTAGACACGCCCAAAATAATTAATTTTCTCGCAAAAAATACTATATTAATAATGGGTTTTTAAGTCAAGGTTAATTTATAAAACAAATTAACATAAATTCAAGGGCACGATTCAAAAGGCATTTTATTTTAATTTTTCTTCTGATGCAAATTATCGATTCCAAGATTTTTGAAAAGTCAAAGTCAAATCGAAAACAGTTCATTTGCTACACGAAATTACATTGTTTTAAATAATAATCTAGTAAACATACTCGTATAGTTGTAATTTTTAATTGTTTATTATCGGAAAAATTCAAGAGGTCCTTCGATAACATTTTTGAGACACATTTACCTTCAGCTTTTTACATAAGGTTAATTTCATTAACAATCGATCAGACAAAAATTTTAGATCAGAATTTACAAAATAACCTCCCAATAAACATTTTTATCAAGTAATTAAGTACGGGAGTTAGACAAAAAGACACTGTACTTTTGGTTAATGGAATGAAACTCGGCACATAGTTTACTGGGGCCGTATTGATTATAAGAAATTTGATTATAAAAAAAAGAAAGTAAAGTAACAGCTACCTAGATGCAGTTCTGGAGAAGGTGCAGTGGACTAACCAGATTGGACCACGTTAGGAATGAGGGGATCCTAAGAAGAATGGAAGTGGAGAAGAGCGCGCTGGACTATATAGAAGAAAAACGACTGATCTGGTATGGACATGTTAGAAGATCAAACACAAATCACAATCTACAAAACAAGCGAGTGGAGTCCAATGGGAAAGAAAAATGAAGAAGACCCAGAAAGTCATGGACGAATGAGGTGCAGGAAGCCATGGAGACAAGACGACAGGCGGAAAGAAATGGAGGAATAGAGAAGAATGGAGAAATTGCTTGAGAGAAGGAAGGCCGCCGCAGCTGTAAAATTTTAATAATTGAACAATGAAGTTGTTCCAGGGAGGCACGAAGTGCCGACTTTGTATAAATTTATATGGTTAATGTTGCAATTTACAGCGGTGGAGGGGGGACTAAAAATTGATACTTTTTAAGTAAAATTTTTTATCTTGGTTGCCCTTCAAATGCAAGAGCTCAAAATTTACAGTTATTAAAGGTGAGCTTTGACCTATCCCCTCCTCAAATTTTGAACCAATCGAAGAAAAGGAAAAGTTTTTATACCTCTCCATTGGACAAAAAATTGAAATTTATCGATCGACGCAAAAATTTGGATTCGGGTACGGTAGGGTGTCCCCATAAACGATCCGGTCTTAGTTTTTAGAAATTTCACAAAATGGCCGCGCAGCGGCCCTCGTAAAATTAACACAAATCGTCGTCTGAATTTAAAAAATCGCACAGCAAAAAAACGAAATTCCGAGTGCTGTTGGACACCCTTAGACCTTCGACCGTCGTAGGGTCAAAATTTATATCGATTCCTTTGGCGGACCTACAATGTAAGGAATCTTCGGAATTTCGGCATAGGCCAAAAATATTTTTTTACCATCACATTCAAACTTCGTATCTAGGGGCGTCTCTAGGGGCTGTAGATCGTCGGTCCGGCATCGGTTTTGAACACATATTATGTCTACCACAAATAGAGAGGTTTATGGAAAGCAATTGTTAGGTTCTTCCAGCCAGATCAAGCGCAGTGTATAATCAGTGACCCTGTTAACTCATTCATCGAATAGCCCTGATCTAAGTTCAGTGATACGTTTTCTTTTTAAAAATTTAAAATCTTAGAGCAAGGCGTTTTGCTTCGGAGAAGCTCCTGAAAAAATTGTTCATTAAGGATTTGACAAAATAGTTTTTTATGAAGAGACAATTGGAGAAAAGATGGACTAAGCGTGTTTCAAAGAACTACACATAAATAAACACATAAATAGGCCATTCTTCTTTTAGTATGGGTCTCGAAATGACCTTTAACCCCAAGTCTGTTCGTCAATAGATGTTTAAAGTTTGTTTTCCCTATCTCGAAAAAAAACGAAACGACCCCTGGGATAACATCTGAATGAGTCATTAAATTTTTGATATTTACTCTTCCTTTTTCTACAGAGAGCCCATCGACTCTTTCAACTCGTTTAAATTTACTGCTTAGAGAAATAGTAGACCATTTCCTCGTTCTGAGAAATAAATTGATCTTTTAACCACATCTCAATCTTCCGCAGTTCATCTGTAGTAGTAGTTTCAATTTCTTAGAAAATCAACGACCTTTTGATCCCATATCAATTCGCTCTTAGACATTTAGTAGCCTTTTCGTATCTTTTCCAGAATTTAATGATAAAACAAAATATACAAGGTGTAATAGAATTATACGCATTATGACGTTATTGTTCTCATTTTTTATTTTTCTAAAATATCAAGAGAAATTGGGCTTTCTTTGCTAAAATTTCAAACGTTTTTCGCTACTATAATTGTCCTGTATACAAGTGGCAACGATTTCAAAAATAATTGTTTCTAAAAATTGATCTTTTGAGCTGAGATAATTGAAAAACGAAAATTTTGGCAAAAATATATTGCTACATGCTTGCACAGAATTTAACTAGTAGCAAATAACTATCTATTAGGTCATGAAAACAACTTACAATTTTAAAAATTATAACTGATAAATATCAAACAGCTACTCACTTAATTGATAATCAGTGCAATTACAAAAAAACATGAACATTGATTAAAATTACACAAAAAAATAATTAACTTTTAACAATTGTAAAATTAGTATTTTGGCAACCAAATTAAAAAATTAAAAAAATTAAACATAATTACAGTTTTTTAAATTATAATATTAGATTAGAGATAATTTTAAATAAATAATATTATTAATTTTTAAAAGAAACGTTCCATTTACAAGTTAAACAAACTCAAATCAATCAACTTGCTAATTAAGTTTTTTGTTATAAACAAGTAATTGATTGGTTTTAAATATTTAAAAAAAAAATCGATAAAAAATCGTACGTACCAAATCAATTTCTTTTTCAAAATTGCAATTTTTGTAATCCTCAAAATCACTTTAAATTTAATTTAATTTAATTTAAATATTAATTAAAACGCTACTTTATCACATTTATATCACTAAATTAATTTCAAACGTTTTAATTGTAATCTTTTTAGATTGACGTACGGTTTTGTAAGTTGTTTTATTATACGCGATTTATACCACAATGAGAGATTCCAACATTAGACAGGTGGAATATTACAATTTTTAGTGGTTATAGATAATAGTTTTTTAATTTGTGATTCATTGTAAACATTTTAAATCACGTGTTATTTCATACTTATACTAATTTTAAGACAAAACACGTGTATTGTTTGTGTGCCAAAGACTGACTGATCTTATAACTTACAAATTCTACATTTCTTGAATTAAAATTTTATTTTATTGCAAATAAAATTTTCCCTAACACTTCTACGAATAAATAATAAAAATACTATTGCATTATTTATAAGTTATTACAATCATTACGTGGATTATTATCATTTTTAAATGCAATTGCACCAATTAATTTTTTAAATCGCCTTAGTGTTAGGCAACCCAACTAGCACCTTTAATTAACTTTTGTAAAAAGAGTACACAAAAAAATAAATCTTATTTTTGACATCAAAATAGAACGATTTAACTAAACTTACCTCTATTCAAAAGTGCTTTGTTAAGGCGCTATCAAGAGTCAAAAAAACTTCTATTTCTTACAACTTTTTCAGTCGTCAATTTAATTTGAACAACTTTAGCAAAATTTCGTCTACAAAATCAGCTTTTGAAGTTTTAATTGAAATTTATTTGGGGTAGCCCAAAATAAATAAGAGGAAGGGGATATTTTGTAAACCCAAAAAAAGCACCAGGTAATGACTTAATCGCAATCACAAGAGCAATTACGAAAATTCTTCCCGATAAAGCATTAGTAGCGTAAGGAACGCGGGAATTAAACCAAGAAGCATGACTGACTACAAGTAGACCTATTAGGACTACATGTAGCCCAAGTAACACGACAATCAAACGAAGGCGCATGACTGACTACAAGTAGAGCCACTAAACCTATTTGCACTACATGTTGCCCAAGGAACGCGAGAATTAAACGAAGACGCACATCTGACTACAAGTAGACCGATTAAGACTACGTGTAGCCCAAAGAACGCTGCAATCAAACGAAGACACATGACTGACTACAAGTAGAAGTAGATCTATTCGGACTACACGTTGTCCAAGAAACGCGGGATTTAAGCAAAGACGAATAACTGACTACAAGTAGACCGATTAAGACTGCATGTAGCTCAAGGAACATCGCAATTAAGCGAAAACCCGTAACTGACTATAAGTAGACCGATTAAGACTCCATGTAGCTCAAGGAACACCGGAATTCAACGAAGACGCATGGCTGACTACAAGTAGACCTATTCGGACTACCTGTAGCTCAAGGAACGCGGGAATTAAAGAAAGATGCATGACTGACTACAAGTAGAAGTCGACCTATTCGGGCTACATGTTGCTCAAGAATGTGGGAATTAAACAGAGATACATAACTGACTACAAGTAGACCGATTAAGACTACATGTAGCTCAAGGAACACCGGAATTAAGCGAAGACGCATAACTGACTATAAGTAGACCGATTAAGACTACATGTAGCTCAAGGAACACCGGAATTCAACTAAGACGCATGGCTGACTACAAGTAGAAATTCAGGCTACATGTTGCCCAAGAAATGTGAGAATTGAACAAAAACGCATAACTGACTACAAGTAGACCGATTAAGACTGCATGTAGCTCAAGAAACACCGGAATTAAGCGAAAACGCGTAACTGACTATAAGTAGACCGATTAAGACTCCATGTAACTCAAGGAACACCGGAATTCAACGAAAACGCATGGCTGACTACAAGTAGACCTATTCTGACTACCTGTAGCTCAAGAAATGCGGGAATTAAAGAAAGATGCATGACTGACTACAAGTAGAAGTCGACCTATTCGGGCTACATGTTGCCCAAGAAATGCGGGAATTAAACAAAGACGCATAACTGACTACAAGTAGACCGATTAAGACTGCATGTAGCTCAAGGAACACCGGAATAAAGCGAAAACGCGTAACTGACTACAAGTGGACTGATTAAGACTACATGTAGCTCAAGGAACACCGGAATTCAACTAAGACGCATGGCTGACTACAAGTAGAAATTCAGGCTACATGTTGCCCAAGAAATGCGAGAATTGAACAAAGACGCATAACTGACTACAAGTAGACCGATTAAGACTGCATGTAGCTCAAGGAACACCGGAATTAAGCGAAAACGCGTAACTGACTATAAGAAGACCGATTAAGACTCCATGTAGCTCAAGGAACACCGGAATTCAACGAAGACGCATGGCTGACTACAAGTAGACCTATTCGGACTACCTGTAGCTCAAGAAATGCGGGAATTAAAGAAAGATGCATGACTGACTACAAGTAGAAGTCGACCTATTCGGGCTACATGTTGCCCAAGAAATGCGGGAATTAAACAAAGACGCATAACTGACTACAAGTAGACCGATTAAGACTGCATGTAGCTCAAGGAACACCGGAATAAAGCGAAAACGCGTAACTGACTACAAGTGGACTGATTAAGACTACATGTAGCTCAAGGAACACCGGAATTCAACTAAGACGCATGGCTGACTACAAGTAGAAATTCAGGCTACATGTTGCCCAAGAAATGCGAGAATTGAACAAAGACGCATAACTGACTACAAGTAGACCGATTAAGACTGCATGTAGCTCAAGGAACACCGGAATTAAGCGAAAACGCGTAACTGACTATAAGAAGACCGATTAAGACTCCATGTAGCTCAAGGAACACCGGAATTCAACGAAGACGCATGGCTGACTACAAGTAGACCTATTCGGACTACCTGTAGCTCAAGAAATGCGGGAATTAAAGAAAGATGCATGACTGACTACAAGTAGAAGTCGACCTATTCGGGCTACATGTTGCCCAAGAAATGCGGGAATTAAACAAAGACGCATAACTGACTACAAGTAGACCGATTAAGACTACATTTAGCTGAAGGAACACCGGAATTCAATGAAGCGCATGGCTGACTACAAGTAGAAGTCGACCAATTCGGGCTACATGTTGCCCAAGAAACGCGGGATTTAAGCAAAGACGCATAACTGACCACAAGTAGACCGATTAAGACTACATGTAGCTCAAGGAAGACCGGAATTCAACGAAGACGCATGACTGTCTACAAGTAGACCTATTCGGACTACATGTAGCCCAAGGGCCGTGTTATTCTGATGTTACCACAGTTTTAGTACTAAAATAAATAGGTAGGTAATGCAAAACAGATTTAGCTCGACAAGCGGTAGGGATAAGTTCGCGTAGATTTGGCCACGCCCCTTTAATAATTTAAAGACGTTGACTACTGCGTTGGTGATAAATTCCAATTTAGGTATCTACGCATTCCCACCACTCGTCATCACGGATCTTTATTGCAGTAATTAATTTCAATTTTATGGAGTTGAAAACGCCTGTACGTATGCAACACTTTGTACACAAAATTTAACCATCTTTTATAGTACCTTTTTATGAGAATATTTCCACGAGTATAAGGGTTGTTATTCTTAATTCTTATAAACTTGGTTCCCTATTTTCACCTACTTTTTCTTAATGCTTCAACCTTCCATCATGACATGACCTACTTACTGCACGGATGGCGATTCGCACCCTCGCACGACCGAGCATAGGGATTTCAACAGTAAATTATTGAGGTTCAATTACTTGCTCCCCTAATACTACTTTAGAGTTCAAATGTATTAAAATTGGCTGCAGAGGACAATATATTTTCAGAAACTCGAAAAATCGACGAAATTAAAAATTCTATTTTATCAGGAGAGGCGAGTCGTGCAAGGGCGTTATCAGGAACAAACCACATCCACATTATTGGTTACACATTTTTTACTGTAATTTGCCATGTCTTTTTATGTAATTCCATGTGTGTTTGTTTTGTCTAAATAAAGCTTCCTATTACGCGTTTAATGGTTTTATAATCACTTTTAATTCATATTTAATAACAGAGAAATGTAATTGCGCGTGTGCTTTGTTCTGAAAATTCATGGTTTTCCGGTCTTTTTGTAACAATGAAGCTATTAAATTCGTTTCTTTTTACTAATTAGAAGGATTTAAGAGTATAAGGTTCCCTTTTCACTACCACACGGTTTATAGAAGACACGGAACAGGATGAAATGTTTTTCTTCAAATTTTCTTCAAGTTTGGAGTAGTTAGAAGGTAAAAATACTCAAAGTCCCCGGTCCTAGCTATATGGTCAAGAGAGGGTGGAAGGGGGTAGAATGGTGTCGTTTTTGGTGTTTTTGCTTATATATCGAAAATAGTGGATCCTAGGGAAAAAATTATTTTCATCAAAATGAAAGCTTATCAAACTTCCTACAAGATTGCTCCTATTCAGTTTTTGTCTATTCCTTATAGTTTTCGATATATCTCACCGCAAAAATCGTTAATGTATGAACAAAAATTTTTGCCTCACGTTTTTCGTCAAACTTTTGCCTCTAGCACCTCAGCCTTTCGTTTTACAATAAAATCTTCAGCATAGAAGTTGTAGAGCATTAAATTTCCTTGACTATTTTATCTTCAATCTTCCCCAAAAACTGAACCTTTCCAACCTCATCTCTTCCTTAGCCAAATAGCTAAGACCGGGGACGACTAGTATTTTACCTCCTAACTATTTCACATTCATGAAGAACACCCCTTTTTTCAGCGTTATTCGTTGAGAGAAAGTGGTGCAAACCGGCCTTAGACTGATTATATTATTTAATATTTTTATTATAAGAATTCAAATTTTTGAAACGTTTAACCACACTCCATTTTTAACAGTATAAATGAGATTTTTAGGATCCATTTTTAATGGAGTTTCAGTTTTGTCGTTGAGAGTAAATTCATAATTTTGCAATAACGTGATAAGAGCCACCTTGATCTCAATTTTTCCAAAGCGTAAACCTACAATTAATTATTATTGTTCTTAATTCATTTTTTGGAGTAATACGATAAGACATTACCTAAGCAATTTCGTGGCCCTTCTCCAAATGGCATATAAGTGCATGGTGCAATTTTAGACTTATTCTCATCGCTAAAGCGTTCAGGATCAAATTTTTCGGGATCTGGATAAAAATCAGGATCACGATGTATGCCCAATACTGAAATAAAAACCGCAGTATCTTTTTCGATGGTAATGTCGGTACCAGGTATGGTATAATCCGCAACACACTTTCGATTTAATAGTGGAACTGGAGGATACTTCCTTAACGATTCTGAAAGTAATAAAATGCAATAACTGTATAACTTATAGGAAAAAATTACCATCAATAACTTGCTCCATGTACTTGAAATTTTGCAAAGAGTCGTACGTTATTTTACCATCGTGGTCGTCCAATACTGAACCAATTTCCATCCTTGCCTTTTCCTGAAGATCTGGATTTACGGCCAACTCGTAAAGACAAAACATCATTGTTGTTGAAGACGTTTCGTATCCGGCGACAAAAAATAGGAGTAGTTGCGCAGCCATTTCGTTCATAGTCAATCCTTGGAGAATTTTATTATGGTCGTCAACGTCGTAACTATCATTTTCCAAGTCCATCAGTAATTGCAAAAAATCGTTACGTTTAACCTTATTTTTTAAGCGGTAATCAATGGTTTGTTTAGTGACATTTATAAAAAAATTCGACACTTCAGAAGGAAAAAATTTCAGCCTTAGACTCGTAGCTAACCATGATGAGCAAAATCCCAAAAAAACGACTAACGATTGTGCAAGTGTTATTTCTAAAACTCTTCTACCGTATCTTCTAAAGTCTGAATTTGGATTTTTAAAAGAGTTACATTCAAGTCCAAAAGCGCAAGATCCAATAATGTCAGTTGTAAAACGTCCCATAACGTCCCTTATATCTACAGGGTCGTTAGATGAAACCAAATCGTCCATGGCTTCTTTTAATCCTTCTGCACAATTTATAAAAGATGGAAACATCATTTTCATTTTTCCCGAGGAAAAAGTTGGACTTAATTTTGCCCTTAAATTTCTCCACTTGTTTCCTTCAATTGAAAATAAATGAGCACTTAAAGGATCGTCGATTTCATTAACGTAAACATTTCTATCTAGGAAATAGTTGAAGTCTTTAATTAAAATATTTTTTATTATTTTGATGTCTATAGGAAAGTAGATGGGTTTCCAAAAAGCAAAAAGTCCATAATGTTTATAACCACAACTTTTTGCCTTTTTGTAACTGAGTAAATTTAAGTCTGCGTAACTTTCTCTTTGAAGTATTGAATCTGTTAGTGTACCAAATGGTATTTTTGGTTCTTCGTATGGAATATTTTGATTTTTCCAATATTGAAATCTCAATTTGAACGCCGCTATCACACCTAATATTATTGTAACGAGAATCGTTACACAAGTCAATAACATTTTGAATTATTATTATTTAATCAACGAAATGCGCATATCGAACTATAAGAACACACTTTTCACAACACCACAGGAAAAGACTTTCTATATTGATCAGTTTTACGGTTTTACTCTAAATATAGTTTTTGTAGTCAAGGTCGAATATTCACTTTTAAATTTTTTGAAGACTGCTTAGTTTCGGCAATTGTAACAAAAATTCTATGTAATCTTATATTGTTTAATCGACTTATCAATCAATTCTGATACGATACTGATGTTGATATCGGTAAAAGAGTATAAATAAATTATGTTACCTCACCATATGGACCAATGAAGATATGAAGAATGAAGGTCGACTAATGCCGTCACCAGACAAGGTGAAGGCTGCATGATGTTTTCGTCGATCCTTTATTTTGGTAAATTGCTTCTTCCAACACCACTTGTTAGTTGTTACACCAGTTATATATTATAGGGTGATGATTTAAGATTTTTCTAAAGAGAAAAATACTGCATCTAAAGATGCTATTGTTTACACTTTATCATTTTCAGGAACCGTAAAATTAAACGAATTGAAACAGCAATTTTTCAAAAAAAACAATAATGTTATGGAATTATCATAAAATAGTGCATTTTTTTATTAGGATTAAAAGTGCAACTTTGTTTGGCAAGCAATTTTTGCATTTGCAAGGCGATAGGCGAGCGGACGCAAAAATTAACACGCCAAAGAAAGACATTTTTAATCCGAATGAGACATACTATTTTTTCTGTAACCGAAAAAAAACAAAACAATAAAATTAAAATGAGAGGAATCAGAAAACACTAATAAAATCGACTTTTTATACCCCTGTTGACTTTTATGCAGTGTTTTCATTAATTGAAAATTATACTTTTTATCATAGGTTACGTTCGCTTAAGTTATTTTCCCTTAAAATATTTTCGGATGCAGTAGTATATTTATCTCTACAATAAACCTAAATAAACTTTAGCTCTAAAAAAAATTATTAGGGGAGAAAATAATTGATTATTAAGAATTTACCATTGAAATCCCTATACTGCGTCGCTAAAGTCACATACTGATCTCTGTCCAGCGAACAAATGCAGCTAAGCCACTCCCTCATCAAAAGGACGAAACCCAAAGACAACTCCCGGTCACGACAGCATCTCTAACCAAGCTTTACGTAACCTTCCTCCTTTAGCTCTTGTCTATGTACGATTATTAAAACAATTCTCCATTTTCAGCACTTCCCGAACAAATGGAAAGCCGCCGATGTCATCGTAATCCCCAAACCCGGAGGGAACCGCAAGATTACCGCCCGATCAGTCTTTTGCCTACCATGAGCAAGATTGCCGAAAAGGTCATCTTATCCCGCCTGAAAGAACACACAGAAGACGGACACGTCATCCAGGACGAACAATATGGATTCCGACCAGCACACTCCACCGTCCACCAAACCGTCCGCGTAGTCAAGTTCGCAGATTCGACCACAAGGACTGCGGCGCTGCCGTCTTCCTTCGACGCCTCCAAGGCCTTCGACAAGGTCTGGCACCAAGGTCTACTCCACAAGATGATCAGCGCTCGATATCCACAAAGCTAATCTCCTCCTTCGTTTCCCGTCGATCATTCAGGGTCAAGATCGACGACGTCCTATGCTCCAGACTATCCCGTCCTATCCTCCAGACCTATCCTAGCCGGTGTCCCTCAAGGTTCCACTCTATCTCCGCACCTCTTCACCATCTTCACAAGCAATATGCTATTAACCGAAGCTACTAATCTTTATATTTTTGCAGATGACACCTATTTCATGGCCAGCAACAGGTCCCTGTTGCTGGCCATGAAATGCCTGGTACGATACTGACTTTAAAGAGCAGTCGACTGCCTGGAGCTCTGGTTCAAGAAATAATGGCAAATCTCCGTCAACGCAAAGAAGAGTTCGTCCATTTACTTCTCTAAGCGACCAAGTCTTCGTCGTTCGCCAAACATCGAGATTTTCGACGAAGCCATTCCTTGGAAAGAGGAAGCCCGATACCTAGGACTAACCATCGACAAGGAACTGATCTGGAAACCACACATCGAGGGAGCTATCGTCCGAGCACGAGCTGCAATTTCGTTACTATATGCGCTTTTTTTAGGTACAACGCTGGACCTCAGGAACAAGCTGCTTCTGTACAAGACCGTAATTTGGTCCATCATGACGTACGCCGCACCGTCCAACATCAAGAAGATGCAGATCATACAGAACAAGATCCTGAGGACCATAGTCCACGCACCATGGTTCATCCGTAACAGAAACCTTCAACGGAACTTACAGATGATCAGCATCCAGAATTTCATCCGAGAAGTAGCCTCCAAGTTCCACGAGACAACACTGGACCACAACAACCGACAACCATCCGAGAACTATGAATGGGAATACAACATCAACGAGTCTAGGCTTTGGAAGAGACCCAAGTTGGTTCTTGACCGAGCCTAAGAACCTCGTTACCGTCATCATAACAGACTAACGTTTATCGTCAGTGACTTCAATCATCGTTTTTCCTTTTTCAGATGCGAGCGATGAAGGAGGTATGGGGCGAAGCCCACGCACCGCAGTAGCCATTTTTCAAGATTAACGTGTGAACCTTATTTGACAGAAATTTGTAGGGAGTGGCTTAGCTGCATCTTGCCGGTGAACAATGTACCTATAGGTATAATTATATGAGATGATGTGATTATAATAATTATTAACATTGAGACATTTTGAAAAAACTTATATTTACTTCAAAAATTTCATTTCTGCACGTTTTGAGTCTTTGTCAAAAATTTCTTGCAAAAAGTCTAATTAAAGCCAGTTTTTCGATGAAATATGTCATAAAAATAGCCATGTTTTCAAAAATGTATTACTGCTCTAACAGAAAAACTTCATATGACTTTTTTTTGTAAAAATGCTTCATCTATAAAATGAAGGTCTACTCATTTTTCTCTAGATTGCATATTTTCCGAGATATTCTTAAAAAACACATTTTTTCAAGTCCATTTTTTTGATGAAGCGGGGGCCCCTATATTGAATGCAAACTTTGTTGCATCTTTTTCACCAAGCCTTTAATCTATCTGAATACCGAATTTTTTTGCACTTTCCTCATTTTCTGAGGTTGATATGCATAAGCATATACACACAGCGGACACTGTATGTCTGTGAAAACAGGGCTATAGCTGCATAAAAAATAGAAAGGTGTTACAATTATAATTATTATTCAAAAAGAGTGTCATAAAAATTACATCCATTATATCATAAATAGACCTATTTTACATTTATTTTCTAATAAGTATAAAATGTAAAGTATTTATCCAAAGTTCCAAAAACAGATTATTATCCAATTGCCTTAGCATTGGCAATAATTATTTTTTAAAGACATAGCAGGAAGTAATGGAATTAATCAATTAGAAGAATCGAATATAGGTATTCATCTTTCAAGTAAGCGTAGTATAACAGGGCGGTTGAGTTAATTTCATATTTTTAACGCATTCACATTTTTATAATATAGTATACGTATACATAGTATGCCATTTCGGTGTAAGAAAACCAACCTCCGCATGACGTCAAGAGGAGTCAGCACGTACGTACGCATTTACGAATAAGTCGCGTTGATTGCAATACAGTGTTGAATACAAGAATCTGAAAGTAAAAGTCTTGACTCCTCCTGACGTCACAAAAACTGCGAAATAGCATACTATGTTGAAATACTTCGTCGAATGTCGACGGAGAGAACACTAGTTACAGAATGTTTATTATTGTTGATGAAAATTACAACTTTTCTGCATCCAACCAAATGCTTCCTAAAGCCGATAAAATAAAGCTATGTGGGTCCATTTTCAATGGACTTTCCGTCTTTTCATTCAAAGAAAATGAAAAATTCCTCAATAGGTAAGTTAAACCAACTTGAGTTTGCATTAATCCAAATCGTAATCCTAAAATCAAAATTATTTAAGTGAAGCTCAATTAACCTAAATAAAAATTTTCTTTACCTATACAAGATCGAGGACCGTTACCAAAAGGTAAATATGTATGGTGATTAATTTTATGTTTATTTTCTGGGCTAAATCTTTCGGGGTCGAATTTATCAGGATCTGGGAAATAATCGGGATCACGATGTAAACCTATTACTGGAATAAAAATTTGAGTGTTTTTGCTGATTAAGCATTCGGAATTTTGAATTTTGTAATCTTGTACACAGTAACGATGTAGTATTGGTACTGGCGGGTACTTTCGTAACGTTTCTACAACAATTAATAGCATACATTTATTTTGAATAAAACTTCAAATTGTTCTCACCATCAATAACTTGTCTCAAATACTTCAGTTCCATCATACAGTCGTAAGTAAGTTGTCCATCGTGTTTTTCCAAAACGTTATTAATTTCCTTTCTCGCTAATTTTTGAATTTCAGGATTAACTGCCAACTCGTACAAACAAAAATTCATTGTCGTGGAAGAAGTTTCAAACCCAGCTAAGAAGAACAGAAATGCTTGAGCTGCAACTTCTTCGATCGTTAAACCTTTCATGATTTGTTGAGAATCATTATGATCGTAACTATCATTTTTAAGTTCTAGAAGTAACTGCAAAAAATCGTGACGTTTCACATTATTTTCTTCACGATAATCCACAGTTTCTTTAATAACTTTCATAAAATAGTTTTCAACATCATTTGGAGTAAGTTTCAATCCCATAGTACGAGCTGCACCTTTATTCGCGAACACGAAAAATCGTTTCAACTTGATCAATTTTGGTTCAGAAAGAACTTTTTTTCCATACGCTCTAAACTCGGAGTCTGGGTTTTCAAAAGAATTACAATCTAAACCGAATGCACAAGAACCAATAACATCAGTCGTGTACCGTCCCGAAACGTCTTTAATATCAACCGCCTCTTTGTTTACGCTCATTTCGTCTATTTTACTTTTTAAATTTTCGGCACATTCTAGTAAAGATCCAAACATTAATTTCATCTTTTCTGATGTGAAGATGGGGGTTAATTTAGCACGTAAATATTTCCACTTGTCTCCTTCCACTGCCAATAGATTCCCACTTAGAGGATCATCTACATCGTTGTAATAAAGACCACGATCTACAAAGTGGTGAAAATCTTTAGTTAAAATACTTGTTATAATTTCAACATCGGCTGGCATATAAATCGGTTTGTGATACATAAAAAATCCTCTATGTTCAAGACCTGCCTGTTTAATTTCTTTATAATCCTTTAGAACGGTTTCACCAGGCGACTTCTGTTGAGAGAAAATGCCTTCAATTGTTCCAAAAGGTATCCTTGGTTTTTTATAAGGTATATGTCGTTCTTCCCAATGTTTGAATGTTTTATTATAAAATCTTATTATTCTCAAAATTAATAATATTACAACTATAGTAGCAGAAACTATATAATAATTCATTTTATTAATCACTTTTTTATCAAATAGAAATGAATTACTAAACGCACTATACAATTTAAATTTTTTTAATGCCGAAACATGGTAAAACACGTGAATTGCGTTAGAGAGTTTCGATGCGGAATGAGTACAACACAGACGTCTAGAACACAACCACGCATAATAAAGGCCGTCACGCACTTTTGAGCGACGCGAAGCGCGGCGAATTTTTGTAAACGATGCTATGTATTCTTCTAATTCATGTACTCTTCTCACGTGCGCGTATACTCATAAGGGGATACGTGTGATACTAAACATTGACACTATTTTCTCTTAACTGCTCTCCTCTTTGCAGCGCTTCTAGTGTCCAAGTGCGCGACAACCTTAACAATACGCTAAAGGCTACGCTTTAGCAAATCGTAAAAAAATAGCAGAAATATTACGATATAACATGTATTTTATTTTTTGAATTTTACCTACAACTTTATTTTTTTTGTTTTTCGTAAGAACTCGAAAATAGCGGCTAACAAATTTAGTGATTGTGACTATTAGGCGACTAGATGACTAGGCCCTGTTGCTTGGTAACAACACAATTAAAGGTCAATGAGGTTCTTACACGAAAAATTTTTTTTTGCAATATTTTACTTAAATACGAGTACAACTTAACGATCTCGATAGCTTGATTATTTTTTTTAATCAACCCTTAAATTCCCATGCTATTGAAATCAACGTAGATCCATAGGGATTTACTGTCCTTCGAAGTCCCCACGTAATAAATTATGCGAATTTGAATACCCAAATGGAATCGAATCTAAAGATAAATGAAATGTAACATGTTACGTATAAGTGTATTTTTGGACGACCTTAATAAGTACGAATAAGTAAAAATTCAAACTTGATGTGAAATTTTTATAGTAAACGTCAACTTGACAACTGAATTAATTTATAAATTTAAAATTTTGGGTCGGATTTAAAATCTATAATTTTACGCCCTTGATGCAATATAGTATATTACAATACAAGTATCACAAAGTAGCATTTTGCCCCATGAAAGCAAAGTTTGCAGAGCGAGTGCAAGAGGTCTGCAAATAGCTGAGTGCGACAAAGGCCCTTGTGACATACCCACTATTTTTTCTATTTTGCGTGTTGGAGAATTTTATTGGTTAAAATTTATTATGTTGGCTATACGACGACAGTAGTTGACGCCATTGAATAAATAGCTCGCTACTCTACCAGGAAAGAGCACTTTAGCTAATAATATGGATCCAAATGGACGTTTTAATATAGGGTGATCTTTTTAAGTGGTACTAATATTGGGATCTCGGAAATTGAAAAAGATACGAAATTCATTAAATTAGCAAAAAGTTGCATATAGAAAATTTCAAAATTCAAAATGGTTTCGGAGGTAACGCAGAAAAACTAAAAATTGGCAATTTCGTTTTTCGACTGTAGTTTCAAAATGGTTTACTTTTAAAAAAAATTCAGTAGAGACATTTTCAAGAGGTCAAAAAAGCTATCAAACGATACCAAACTCGACTTTGTATCACATCGACGCTAGGCGTCGCGTCGTGACGTTCCGTTTTTCATTTTCTATAATTTTTAGAAAATACTACTCAGTAGGCTTGTCTAAAGTTGGATACCAAACGAGAACTTTCTATCTTGTACTTTTCTTGATTTACACAACTTTTCAGGTTATGTTATGTTATTTTTTACGATGAAAAATAACGACTAAAACTTTAAAATTACATTACTAAGATTTAATAAATAATAATTTGATTTAATTGTATTTCCTCATTAACTTACGTTTGTAAAATCCAAGTTTTAGGTGTAATTTTTCATCGTAAAAAATAGCATAACGTAAGATATTAACGTAACGTAACACAACATAACCTAAGAAGTTGTATAGATAGAAAGATAGGAAGTTCCTCTTTGGTATCCGAATTTAGACAAGCCTACAGAGTAATTTCTGCAAAAAAATATGATAAATTTCCTATAAAAAAATGAAAAGTTGAACGTCGCAACGCTTAAGCTTGGGTTTCTTAAGAAAGCGGTGCCGTCAAATAGCGGCCGTAATATGACAGCCAATGACGTCACAAAAAGCGTTACCATATATTAAAACGTACATGGTTTCCTAGATAGCGGTGCTATCTCACCGCTTTTACAGCTGTTTTTAGACTTCACCGCTACGTAACGTCAGCACCGTCATATTACGGGCGCTATTTGACGGTACCGTTATCTTAGGAAACCGACGCTTTGGCGTCGATGTGATAAAAGGTCGAGTTTGGTATCGTTTGATAGCTTTTTGAATTTCCATAAATTTAACATGTAATTCTTTTTTTCGAAAGTACGCCATTTTAAAATTACAGTCGAAAAACAAAATTGCAAATTTTCAATTTTACTGCGTTATCTCCGAAACCATTTTGAATTTTCAATTTTTCTAAACGGATTTTTATAGGTCGCCAAAATATGCAACTTTTTGCTAATTTAACCAATCTCTTAATTCTTACGTTTTCCAAGATCCCAATGTTAGTATCACTTAAAAAGAATCACCTTGTAGGGATTTTCGGTCAATTTCTCCAATTTTAAGTTTCTCTTAAAGTTTAAGAATAATTTAGTTTAAATGTTTTATTTTTCTTTCATTTGTTTATAAACTATTGAGTTCTTTTTATACCTTGTAAGTTCAAACTCAAATTTTAGAATTGATTCTGAGGTTTCTCAAGAAGCTAAACTTTTTATAAAGTTGGCTTTTTCTCGACATTTTATCGAAATATTCTTTTTTATTTGATAATTTATTTTTAATAGTTTTGCATATTCGAAAATTTGAAAAGAAGCAAAACTTTTTATAAAGAATACTTTTTTTTACCTAAATGAAAAATAAAAAATTATTTCCTATTGGCAACACCCCCATCCGGGACACACTGTATATAGTTTATAAACAGACAGTAGACAAATTTTAATATGCCTTATTCTCATTAGTATCTTGTTTTTAGAAGTTTTTGAGGTGAAATTGACCAAGTAAAAGCGAAATTTTTCGATCGTTGAGAGTTTTTCTGGCTTGTGGGAATATACTCAGATTACAAAACCTGATCTTAACAATACATCATAATAAACGAAAGAATATTGTATAATTTTAATTTTTGTAATTATAAAAATAATAAATATAATAATATTAAAAGAATAATATCTCGTAAATAAAAAACAACACCAAATTGACTTTAGTGGCTAATTTACCTTGGAATTAATTTTCACTTAAAGAACTGTATTTAATTTGACGTAAAATAAACCAAGAGGGCATTTCCTTGTGTGTAGTTGTTCTGAAAAGTGCGCATATTAACTCTTTTTCAAAATGTTAACTAGTGCTTTAACAATTCTGATTGCAATAGTATTAGGCGTAATAGCTATTTTCAAATGGAAATTTCGATATTGGAAAAATCGAAATTTTCCTTACGAAGAGCCAAAAATACCATTTGGTTCATTAACAGAAATGGTACGTCGAAAAAAAAGTTATGGAGAATCAAATTCACTCACTTACATAAAGGCAAAGAGTTGTGGTTATAAACATTTGGGAATTTACGTTTTTTGGCAACCCGTCTACATACCAATCGATATTCAAATAATAAAAAATATTTTAATTAAAGATTTCAATAATTTCATTGATAGAAATGTTTACTGCAACGAAATCGACGATCCTTTGAGTGCAAACCTATTTACAATCGAAGGAAACAAGTGGAGAATTTTAAGACGAAAATTGACTTCAATTTTTTCATCTGGAAAAATGAAAATGATTTTTCGTACTCTTATAAGTTGCGCAGACGTCTTAAAGGAAGCCATGGACGACATAAGTTGCTCCGACGAACCTATGAATATTAGGGAAGTTTCGGGTTGTTTTACAACCGACGTTATTGGATCTTGCGCTTTTGGCATAGAGTGTAACTCTTTCGTAAATCCAAATTCAGAATTTATGAGATATAGCAAAAAAATCTTAGAATTTTCGCTTGGACAATTGTTAGTTGTTGTTTTGGGATTTATTTCTCCAAGCTTGGTGAAAAGGCTCAGGTTGACTGTTTTAAAACCCGACGTAACGGATTTTTTTAGAAAAATCACTCGACAAACTATCGATTATCGATTAAAAAATAATGTAAAGCGTAACGACATCTTGCAAGTTTTGATGGATTTGGGAAATGAAACTAAAAACCTTGACAACCAAGATAAAAATATTCGAAGTTTAACTCTTGACGAATTATCTGCTCAACTACTCTTATTTTTTGTTGCCGGATACGAAACTTCAGCAACAACACTAATGTTTTGTCTTTACGAGTTGGCTATAGATCCAGATCTTCAGGAAAAAGTAAGAATGGAAATCAATTCCGTATTAGACGACCACGATGGTAAACTAACGTACGACTCCCTATTCAGTTTCAAGTTCATGAACCAAATTATTGATGGTAATTTGTCGACTTAACTAACAATTATAACCAATTATTACTTTCAGAGACATTACGAAAGTATCCACCTGTTCCAATTTTAAATCGAAAGTGTATGGCAGATTATACCATACCAGGTACCAACATTACCATCGAAAAAGATACTCCAGTTTTTATTCCAGTTTTGGGCATACACCACGATCCTGAGTTTTATCCAAATCCTGAAAAATTCGATCCTGAACGATTCAGTGATGAAAATAAGTCTAAAATTGCACCCTGCACTTATATGCCATTTGGAGAAGGATTAAGAAATTGTTTAGGTAAAGTGGTCCTTAATATTATAGACCTAATATAAAAATGAAAAATTGTAGGTATACGTTTTGGAAAAATGGAAGTACAAGTGGCTCTTGTAACACTATTGCAAAATTTTAAATTTACTCTCAACGACAAAACTGAAACTCCTTTAAAGATGGATCCTCAAAATTTGACTTATACTATTAAGGGTGAAGTTTGGTTGAATGTCTTTAAAGTTTAACTGTTGAAATTAAATAATTTCCAAAGTATACCTACCACGTATTAATAAGTACAAAATCGGGATAAGTGGGCCTTGAAATTTAATTTTTTACTAATTTATATTTTTATAAAGGTTTTAAACTATCAAATAAAGCAATAAATGTTTTTATAATTAGTTATTCTTTAAACAATAAAGTGGCTTTGATAATGAGCTTACATTAACTTTGTAGAAAGACTTAGGTAATGGAGCGTGTCAGTTGTTATGAAGTTCAATTTTATTCAACAAGGTGCGCACAGTCGACGATCCCAAACGTCAAATTACAGCATTACGAATTGCTTTTATTGTATAAAATTCAAACAAATTTGAACAAATTCAAACAATTTTATACAATAAAAGTAATTTGGTGATACTGTAATTTGACGTTTGGGACCGTCGATTGTGCGCACCTTGTAGATGTGGAATATAATTGAACTTCATGACAACTGACACGCTCAGGTGGGGATAAATATCAATTTACGTCTCTGCGCATTCCCACACCTCTCACCAACACAAATCTGCTTTGCACTAGCTCTCTTTAATTAATTTAATAAACACTCTGTGTAGTGTTTATGTCCGAATTTTCTAATTTGGTGCAATTTAGTAGTTTTTATTTTCAAAACAACGACAGTGCACTATTAAAAAATTCATGAAAACTGGCTCAGCAGTAAATAAAAGACACCAATCCCTAGACCAAGTTATTATTAAGGAACCTCCGTCTGTGTGGGAGTCGCTCTTTTCAAAATGTTCAAAACGTTCAAAAAGTTCAAAATTAACAGAGTGGCAACAGATAAAACAAAATAATTTCATAAGTATAACCTGGGTGGTGACCGGACTTCTCAGACATTATCATCACGAAACTTATGATACTTTGGTATTTTACTGCTTCCCAGTTAATATTAGAAAAGAAATCTTCGAATAATAGTTTTAGAGCATAAAATTCTACATCTAAATCTATAAACAAAATTAATTTTGGATGCTTTATAACGTCAGAAATTTAGTTTGAAAATTTATAAAAATTGGTAGAAATAGCGATTTGTGTTTTAAGGCAATCGCTATTTCTGCTAATTTTCTTATGGCCTTATAAAGCATCCAAAATTAATTTTGTTAATTGATTTAGATGCAGAATTTTACCCTCTACAACTTTTATTTGAAGATTTATTTTCTAAAATAAATTACAAAGCAGAAAACTAACAAAGTATGTTTTTACATGTTATATTCCTACGACGGATAGATTAACTTTAAGTTTTTTTTCTGTCTCTTTATTTTAAGTTAATAAAAAATTTAAATAGTACAATGTATTCTTTATTAAAATGTTCTTTCGCAGGAGATGTCACCCATGATATAGTGAGTGCCATTTGAAATTTTAATAGGGGCATCCGTGACGGCTAAGGAATTCATGACACTTGTTTGATTTTTACAGGAAAAATGCCCCTCTTCGTTCCTTTGTTGACGCGTTTAACCAAAAAATTATTTTGAGAGAAATTTTGTGTGGCTATGTTTCTTTGGAATACCCTGTAGGAATAAAACGAAAATATTCAGACACACAATTTAATTTTCAAATTATATAAATAAGGGTCACCACCTTAGTGTACATGTTTTTCTTTAATAAATGAGTGAATATCGACCCTTGTCCAATATCGACCAGTGCCCTACAGATTAGCGTAAGTGTAAAAAAGGAAAATAAAGCAGACTACATCATTTATCGGTTTATCTTGCAAACATTGGCTACTCATAACAAATGTTTGTGTCGCACAAACACAATATGTCGATATTATCGTACCCGATGGTCGATTTTAACCTGCAGGTCGATATTACGACTCATTTTCTTGCCTTCCTTTCGCATTTGTTGTTAACATGTTGAATTTTTACAATAAATCTAGGAAGCTTGGAAGTACACTAGACATGCAAAAAGAAATTAAGATTTATTGAATGAAATTTAGAGATTCTACACAAAAAATGCCTTATGTGGTCGATATTCACCAACTTTCCCCTATTCACCCCAAGCTGAATATTTGCTATTTGGAGAACTGTGGGGAAACATTCGTCTCTTTTAAGTCGTGCATATTCGACAGTCGATGAGAAATATTGAAATGTTTGACAGTGAGCAAATATTCGCCCACTACGCGAATATTTGGATGTGGTATATTCGCCAAATAACAAACATTTGTTATTCGATATTTGACGAACACCGCACGTATGAAGGGAGCTTTATATTCAACAGCTGTTCGTTTAAATATGAGTATCGATCGTTGTGGCTATGCTCACTTAGAACGGGGCGCGTAATACGCAATTTTTAAGTAGTGAAAGTTGCTGACATTGCCACCACTATCGCTAGGTGGGCGATGTCGATATTGACCACTTCAAACTGACCCATGTCAACGGACATTGCAGATACTCCACAATTTTCATGTCTTCTGAAAATCATCTTTTGTACCTATAGGTGAAGCTGCGAGCTCCAAAAATAAGTTTTTAAAATGGGATTGCGATTTTTACTTTTTTGTACATATTTCATCTGCTTTAAAAAGGTATTTTCATGGAAAAATTAAAATTCTTTTTAATGTATTTTAGCCCTATTCGAAAAACACTTTTTAATTATTTTTAAATTTAAAATAGCAGCGAATACAACGATTGTCTCATTTTGTGGTTTTTCACTTATAACTTGGACGATAATTATTATTCTAAAAATTGCAAAACGGCATTGTACAAGCGAAATATAGGGCGCGCGCAAGCACGTAACTACTGGAGGGCCAGGGTGGACCTTGTGCTCACCCTAATAAAATGACACCAATAAACGAAAATTAAGATATTTACAGTGTAATCAGAATTCCTTAAGAAATATTTCATCTTTAAAAAGTTTTATGGGCTACATATTATGTATTAGGCCCATCCAAAAAAATTTATGACCACCAAGGGCCCACCTGATTTTAGGAAGCTAGTAACGTGCCTGGGCGCTAGTCTTTCACAAGACAAGATTTCTTGTCTTGCTCGAGTATTTGTTGTCTTGTCTTGTATAGCAAGACAAGAAATTAAATTTTGTCTTGTCTTGCTTCATTCTTGCAAACTAAAATCTTGTCTTGTCTTGCTAGTCTCGCATATTTCTTGTCTTGCATATTTTCAATGAAAATAACGTCGAGGGTTCCCCTTTCTTGCTTTTTCTTGGAAAATACTTGCATTCTTGCACCCCGGGAATTTGACAAAAGAGAGCAAGAATGCAAGAAAATGCAAGAAACTCTTGTAATTCTTGCACTTTTCTCGCAAGCTAATTTCTACAATAAAATAAAATCTAAAATATAAAACCCATAAAATGACATATGACAAAAAAGCAAGAATTTCATTTTCCGTGTTGCCTTCAACAAATCCCTTATCAAATTAATTAATTTATAATTTAATTAATTAATTTTCACTTTCCCTTTTCCTTCAGCAAATCCGTGTGTTCGTGTTTCAACCCTAGGGCTACTGATCTCTCTTAGAGAACCATTTAGGATCTCAAAGAGAGGACTATTGATCCAGGGAAGATAAGCTTCGGTAACAGTTTTTCATCAGGACTATTGATCTCTCTTAGAGGACTATTTAGGATCTCAAAGAAAGGACTGTTGATCTGGTGAAATAATAAGCCCCTGGTTCTTCCTTTTAGGACTAGTGATCTCTCTTAGAGGACCAATTTGGACCTCAAAGAGAGGACTGTTGATCTAGGGAAGATAAGCTTCGGTAACAGTTTTTCATCAGGACTATTGATCTCTCTTAGAGGACTATTTAGAATCTCAAAGAAAGGACTGTTGATCTGGTGAAATACGTAGCCCCTGGTTCTTCCTTTTAGGACTAGTGATCTCTCTTAGAGGACCAATTTGGACCTCAAAGAGAGGACTGTTGATCCAGGGAAGATAAGCTTCGGTAACAGTTTTTCATCAGGACTATTGATCTCTCTTAGAGGACTATTTAGGATCTCAAAGAAAGGACTGTTGATCTGGTGAAATACGTAGGCCCTGGTCTTCCTTTTAGGACTAGTGATCTCTCTTGGAGGACCAATTTGGATCTCAAAGAGAGGACTGTTGATCTAGGGAAGATAAGCTTCGGTAACAGTTTTTCATCAGGACTATTGATCTCTCTTAGAGGACTATTTAGGATCTCAAAAAAAGGACTGTTGATCTGGTGAAATACGTAGGCCCTGGTTCTTCCTTTTAGGACTAGTGATCTCTCTTAGAGGACCAATTTGGATCTCAAAGAGAGGACTATTGATCTAGGGAAGATAAGCTTCGGTAACAGTTTTTCATCAGGACTATTGATCTCTCTTAGAGAACTATTTAGGATCACAAAGAAAGGACTGTTGATCTGGTGAAATACGTAGCCCCTGGTTCTTTCTTTTAGGACTAGTGATCTCTCTTAGAGGACCAATTTGGATCTCAAAGAGAGGACTATTGATCCAGAGAAGATAAGCTTCGGTAACAGTTTTTCATCAGGACTATTGATCTCTCTTAGAGGACTATTTAGGATCTCAAAGAAAGGACTGTTGATCTGGTGAAATACGTAGCCCCTGGTTCTTCCTTTTAGGACTAGTGATCTGTCTTAGAGGACCAATTTGGATCTCAAAGAGAGGACTATTGATCTAGGGAAGATAATCTTCGGTAACAGTTTTTCATGAGGACTATTGTTCTCTCTTAGAGGACTATTTAGGATCTCAAAGAAAGGACTGTTGATCTGGTGAAATACGAATCCCCTGGTTCTTCCTTTTAGCACTAGCGATCTCTCTTAGAGGACCAACTTCGATCTCAAAGAGAGGACTATTGATCCAGGGAAGATAAGCTATGGTAACAGTTTTTCATCAGGACTATTGATCTCTCTTAGAGGACTATTTAGGATCTCAAAGAAAGGACTGTTGATCTGGTGAAATACGTAGCCCCTGGTTCTTCCTTTTAGGACTAGTGATCTCTCTTAGAGGACCAATTTGGATCTCAAAGAGAGGACTGTTGATCTAGGGAAGATAAGCTTCGGTAACAGTTTTTCATCAGGACTATTGATCTCTCTTAGAGGACTATTTAGAATCTCAAAGAAAGGACTGTTGATCTGGTGAAATACGTAGCCCCTGGTTCTTCCTTTTAGGACTAGTGATCTCTCTTAGAGGACCAATTTGGACCTCAAAGAGAGGACTGTTGATCCAGGGAAGATAAGCTTCGGTAACAGTTTTTCATCAGGACTATTGATCTCTCTTAGAGGACTATTTAGGATCTCAAAGAAAGGACTGTTGATCTGGTGAAATACGTAGGCCCTGGTCTTCCTTTTAGGACTAGTGATCTCTCTTAGAGGACCAATTTGGATCTCAAAGAGAGGACTGTTGATCTAGGGAAGATAAGCTTCGGTAACAGTTTTTCATCAGGACTATTGATCTCTCTTAGAGGACTATTTAGGATCTCAAAAAAAGGACTGTTGATCTGGTGAAATACGTAGGCCCTGGTTCTTCCTTTTAGGACTAGTGATCTCTCTTAGAGGACCAATTTGGATCTCAAAGAGAGGACTATTGATCTAGGGAAGATAAGCTTCGGTAACAGTTTTTCATCAGGACTATTGATCTCTCTTAGAGAACTATTTAGGATCACAAAGAAAGGACTGTTGATCTGGTGAAATACGTAGCCCCTGGTTCTTTCTTTTAGGACTAGTGATCTCTCTTAGAGGACCAATTTGGATCTCAAAGAGAACTATTGATCCAGAGAAGATAAGCTTCGGTAACAGTTTTTCATTAGGACTATTGATCTCTCTTAGAGGACTATTTAGGATCTCAAAGAAAGGACTGTTGATCTGGTGAAATACGTAGCCCCTGGTTCTTCCTTTTAGGACTAGTGATCTGTCTTAGAGGACCAATTTGGATCTCAAAGAGAGGACTATTGATCTAGGGAAGATAATCTTCGGTAACAGTTTTTCATGAGGACTATTGTTCTCTCTTAGAGGACTATTTAGGATCTCAAAGAAAGGACTGTTGATCTGGTGAAATACGAATCCCCTGGTTCTTCCTTTTAACACTAGCGATCTCTCTTAGAGGACCAACTTCGATCTCAAAGAGAGGACTATTGATCTCTCTTAGAGGACTATTTAGGATCTCAAAGAAAGGACTGTTGATCTGGTGAAATACGTAGCCCCTGGTTCTTCCTTTTAGGACTAGTGATCTCTCTTAGAGGACCAATTTGGATCTCAAAGAGAGGACTATTGATCCAGGGAAGATAAGCTTCGGTAACAGTTTTTCATCAGGACTATTGATCTCTCTTAGAGGACTATTTAGGATCTCAAAGAAAGGACTGTTGATCTGGTGAAATAATAAGCCCCTGGTTCTTCCTTTTAGGACTAGTGATCTCTCTTAGAGGACCAATTTGGACCTCAAAGAGAGGACTGTTGATCCAGGGAAGATAAGCTTCGGTAACAGTTTTTCATCAGGACTATTGATCTCTCTTAGAGGACTATTTAGGATCTCAAAGAAAGGACTGTTGATCTGGTGAAATACGTAGCCCCTGGTTCTTCCTTTTAGGACTAGTGATCTCTCTTAGAGGACCATTTAGGATCTCAAAGAGAGGATTATTGATCTAGATAAGATAAGCTTCCGTAACAGTTTTTCATCAGGACTATTGAGCTCTCTTAGAGGACTATTTAGGATCTCAAAGAAAGGACTGTTGATCTGGTGAAATACGTAGCCCCTGGTTCTTTCTTTTAGGACTAGTGATCTCTCTTAGAGGACCAATTTGGATCTCAAAGAAAGGACTATTGATCCAGGGAAGATAAGCTTCGGTAACAGTTTTTCATCAGGACTATTGATCTCTCTTAGAGGACTATTTAGGATCTCAAAGAAAGGACTGTTGATCTGGTGAAATGCGTAGCCCCTGGTTCTTCCTTCTAGGACTAGTGATCTCTCTTAGAGGACTATTTAGAATCTCAAAGAAAGGATTGTTGATCTAGTGAAATACGTAGCCCCTGGTTCTTCCTTTTAGGACTAGTGATCTCTCTTAGAGTACCAATTTGGATCGCAAAGAGAGGACTATTGTCCTAGAAGAAGAAATAACCCTCTTTGCCCTCCTGTGTCTCATCAGGACTATTGATCTTTCTTAGAAGACTAGAGTGGACCTCAAAGAGAGGACTACTGATCTGGTGAGTTCACATTCTTTCTACAGTAATCTAGTGATCTCTTTCTTAGGAGAGAGGGCTAGTGACCTGCTGGGAAAGAAATTCCGTGTTTGTCGAGGCCTATTGATCTCTCTTTGAGGACTTGTTAGATTTCGAAGACGAAGACTAGTGGTCTGGGAGAACAGTGGCCTAGCCATCTTACCATCGGAGATTTACATTTTGTTAGTTATCAAAATTTTGTTTTTTTTCCTTAAGAAAGGTCTCTTTTTTTTGTATTAGAGCCGTTGAGATACTTAGTTATTTTTTTTTATTTATTAAATTACTTTGTTTAACTTTCCTGTGTATTTCATTTTCAGCTTCGAACCCTCCTGTCTCCTACTGAGCGATGCTAAAGGGAGAATTAATGCAACATCCGGTTTCCTGTGTTACATTTGGCGTGCCTTTTTTACATTTTTGGATATTTACGTTATAGACATTAGAGATTGCAATCCCGTTGACTTTTTTCAATCCCTGGATTTCGACGAGATTGACTTTTTTTCAATTCCGGGATCACAGGGTCCCTGGATTTATATATTTTAATTAGATTTAGCCCCAAAAAAGTATTAAAATTTAAAAACATACCCTTAAACAGATATTTAAGAAAAAACAATGAACTTGTGAATTATGAAATTGTAAAAGCTCTTTTAAAAGCTCTAAGATGCCCAAATTAATCTTCAATTTAAAGCACAATAGTTTCCAAAATTATAGATCAAAAAAATGACAAGTATTTGGCAATTGAACTCTTGGTGATAAAAATACAGTTAAAGTTGTTTCGAAATTTTTGGAAAATATTTTCAATAGAAGATTTATTTTTTATTAATTTTAAACAACTTAAGTAAAATTAATCTCGAAATTTCAGGATTTTTAAATTTCTAATCCCGTGATTTCGAGATTAATTAATCGAACAAGATACTGGGGATTCAGGATCCCGGGATTGGAAACCCTAATAGACATCGCCATCTCTATCTATATCACACGTTTTATTTGTTAAAAATTTCCAGGACCGGATGAGTTATGATTTTTTTAAAGTAAAAATTTCAAAATCTGTAGGCAATTTCTTTTCCCATAATAAAAATGAGTTTTACAAAAATGACAACAAAGGAAGCCTGCCTTTAAATTTTATTTAATTAATTGTAGGACAAAAAATACACTCATATTGATAAAAATTACAACTTTTCTGCATTCAACCAAATGCTTCCTAAAGCTGATAAAATACAGCTATGTGGATCTAGTTCTAACGGACTTTTTGTCTTTTCGTTCAAAGAAAATGAAAAATTCCTCAATAGATAAGTTAAACCAACTTGAGTTTGCATTAATCCAAAACGTATTCCTAAAATCAAAATTATTTAAGTGAAGGACAAGATACCTAAATAATAATTTTGCTTACCTATACAAGCTCGAGGACCATCACCAAAAGGTAAATATGTAAAAGGCTTAATTTTAGGTTTATTTTCAGGACTAAATCTTTCAGGGTCGAATTTTTCAGGATCTGGGAAATAATCGGGATCACGATGTAAACCAATTACTGGAATAAAAAGTTGTGTGTTTTCGCTGATTGAACAATCAGAATTTGGAATTTGGTAATCTTCCACACAACAACGATGTAGCATTGGTATTGGGGGGTACTTTCTTAGCGTCTCTACAAAAATTAATGGCATAAATTTATTTTCAATAAACCTTCAAACTATACTCACCATCAATAACTTGTTTCATATATTTCAATTCCATCATACAGTCGTAAGTAAGTTGTCCATCGTGTTTTTCCAAAACATCATTAATTTCCTTTCTCACCAATTCTTGAATTTCAGGATTAATTGCCAACTCGTACAAACAAAAAGTCATTGCCGTCGAAGAAGTTTCAAATCCAGCTAAGAAGAAGATAAATGCTTGAGCTGCAACTTCTTCTATGGTTAAACCTTTCATTATTTGTTTAGAATCATTAGAATCGTGACTTTCATTTTTAAGTTCCATGAGCAATTGCAAAAAATCGTTACGTTTCACATTATTTTTTTCACGATAATCGACAGTATCTTTAACAACTTTCATAAAAAAGCTTTCAACATCATTTGGAGTAAGTTTCAATCCCATTACACGTGCTAAATCTTTATTTGCATACACAAACATTCGTTTTAACTTGACTAATTTTGGTTCAGAAAGAACTTTTTTCCCATACTGTCTAAATTCGGAATTTGGGTTTTTAAATGAATTACAATCTAAGCCGAAAGCACAAGAACCAATAACATCAGTTGTGTACCGTCCCAAAACGTCTTTAATATCAACAGGCTCTTTGGCCAAACTCATTTCTTCTATTGTACTTTTTAAATTTTCAGCACATTCTAGTACAGTTCCAAACATTAATTTCATCTTTCCTGATGTAAATGTAGGGGTTAATTTTGCCCGTAAGTTTTTCCACTTGTTTCCTTCCATTGTCAATAGAGTCCCACTTAGAGGATCATCGATATCGTTGTGATAAAGACCACGATCCATAAAGTGGTTGAAATCTTTACTTAAAATATTTTTGATAATTTCAACATCGACTGGCATATAAATCGGCTTGTAAAACATAAAAGATCCTCTATGTTTAAGACCTGCACTTTTAACTTCGTTGTAATCATTGAGGAAGGTTTCTCCTGGCGATTTGTGGTGAGAGAAAAGGCCACCAGTTGTTCCAAAAGGTATTGTTGGTTTTTTATAAGGTATATTTCGTTCTTCCCAATGTTTAAATTTTTTATTATAAAATCTTATTAGTCTAAAAATTAATATTACAATCACAGTACCACAAATTATTAAATAATTCATTTTGTATCGGAAAATTTTATTGTTCACATCAAATAAAAAAGAATTACTAAATGCGCACTTATACAATTTAAATTTTTAATGCCAAAACCTGCGAAAACACTCATGCGAAAACGAAGTTACGATATGGAATGACCACTACCACATCTAGCGAAAAAATGAGATTTTAATGATGAGCGATTTTTGTATTATGACGCAATTTGAGGAAGGTCAATAACGAATAACAGATTGAACATTTGCTTCTATTAGTCACAAAACTACTAAAATTTGGACAAAAATAAAAACTAGCAGTAGATAAAATTTTATCACGTGATTATTATAAATTTCGCCTTCAATAAGTACAAGGTTGCTTGTTGCTTGGTAACAATCTATCAACAATTTCCGTCTAGCCAAACGTCTAGCAGACAAAGGTAAATAAGGGAAACTGAAGTACAGGTAATTGACGAGAGATGGAGTTTTTGAAATATTTTCTATTTTTTTTCAGTTTTAATTAATTAATTTTTAATGTTTTAAGATAAAATATAATTTTTCATACGGAGAAAAGGGTGTCACTTTTCTTCCTTAGAAAAAATGTTTTTATTAATACTTTTTTATATACAAAAAAAATTCTTTGAAAAGCAAATAGGTAAATCAATATTTCAAAATATATTTTTAACGTATTGGTGACCAGACCTCTTGGTCACATAAATTTTACATATAAAATCATACTTTCGTAACTTCCTGCTAATCAATTGATTTTACAAAAAAAATTTTCAAATAATAGTTTTTAAGTTTATTATTAAATAAATTCAAAAATTAAATACTTATACAGGGTTAGTTCGAAGTATGGAAACGGTGATTTATTGTTGTTAATATTCATTTTAGGAATTAATATTCTGTATAAAAGTTTTTTATGAAATTTTTATCTATATTTGAAAACAAATTTTTTTCTTTAATTGTTTTTGAGTTATGCCCATCAGCGAAATTTTTTTAAATTAATTTTATGCTACTATTCGATAGAGCATTTTCCCCCCTTTATTAAAGTATTAAAATAAATTTTTTTAAATTTTATTTTTATAATACTTTTTCAACAAAATGCCGGTTAAAGTATTTTCGAATAGTAGGCAATAATAGTAAGTACAAGGTCATCTATTTTTTTCACAAATTTCTTTGGTTTCCTAATTATAAGAGAGATTTTCCCACATCAGAGACGTGCATCCAGGAACAGAGGGTTAAAATTGCCTTTATTTTTAGCAAAACTGCTAATTTTGACAATATCTTTAATCACATTGAATATAGCAAAAAAGTAAATCTTAGGTGATTTGTAAAGTATAAAATTATAAAGAGAATAAGACCAGTCCGAGACCAAACGGATAGTCCGTTTATACAGAAAAAAGTAAAAACCATGGAAAGTTCAGTAATTTAGCTACACAAGCCATAGCTTACGCCACTTTCTTAGGAGCTTCCAAAAAAATTGTCCTAGTGAGCAATTGTATCCGGTATTCGGATACAATTGTCCTCTAGGTATCCGAAAATCATATTTGGCACTGACATAATTATAATATCTGGACTTATAAAGGGCCCCATATCTCAAATAGCTTAGGGCCTTATCAAGTCTAAATCCCTCCTTATGAAACTTGTCCTTTAATATATTATTTGATACACAATAAGTTGAAGTTGACATAAATGTGTCATAAACAGTCATAAATATATGTTGACATTTTACATCCACCAATTTCGCTTGGTGGCGTTATAAATTGTATTATAATGAATGTTGTTGCAATAACAACCTGAAATTTTTGACTATGGTACAACGATACTCATGCGTGACGTAACAAATCGAATATATATATCAATATGTATTTTAATCACAACTTTGATATTTTTGATGCTGTTGCTAAAAACGTCAAATAAATCAAGCTCAGTTTTATTAGAAAATATAGAACGTACCACTTCATATTCGGGTAAGTTTTATTATAAAAATTTTAAAAATATTTTTTAATTTAATAAAAATCATTGCAGGTCTAAAGCTATTGCTTCAAAATCGCAAATCATCAACTTTCCATTATAAGAACTCGAGTAAGTTTCGAAAAATGAACTATTTTTTCTTTGTGCAAATGACTCTCTATGCGCCGAACAGATGCAACTAAGCCACTTCCAAAAAAGAGCGCGATATTCGAAAAAAATTTTTCTATTGGTCGAAACACACAAGAATTAACATGCGTCAACCTTATTTGACAGAAATTTGTGGGGACTGTCATAGCTGCATCCGTTCGCTGGACAGAGTCTAATAAATTTTTTATACCTTCACGCCCTTTTAAGTGGACGTTTTTTTTGATTTTTCAATTATTTAAAACATCTCAAATTAGAAAAATATTATAAATTTTTTTTTAAATTGAAAGAAGGTGACATTTTGTTACTGAATAAGTAAGATTAGAATTTACTTTTACGTCTTAGGAGTAAAAGTTCACTTTTACAACAAATTGTAACAAAAATTGATATTTATAAGTATTTGTAATCTAAAAAATTTAATGTTTATAAATTTAAAGTTTTAAAAATCACAATAAATCACAACAAGTAATTGACAAGAGATGGCGCTTTTTCAAAATTTTCTATTTTTAGTTTTAATTAATTTGTACGTTTGAAGAAAAAATAAAATGTTTCATGCCGAGTAAAAGTACTTTTACTCCTAATGAAACAATAGTATACTATTTTCTTTATATTTCAGAGCCCAAATATCTGGTATATAGTTCTAAATGTAAAATTCCTAATCTTAACCCATTTAATTCTGAAATAATGACGTTTTATACTTCAAAAAAATATATAAAATGTACACATAAACCTCTGTTGACTTCTTTAACGAAGAAAAATAATGTGGCAACTTTACATCTCGTCGAACGTAACAAGTATTATTATGGAAGAGGCATTCATTGTTATTTCAGCTACATTTCGAGGGGCAAAACTGACGACGATATAAAGTGAGTAATAAGTAACAATAATAAATAATAATTGTAACAAATTAATCAAAGTACCTTTGGAAATGACCGGGAAACTCCTACAGTGAGTTCTTTAGGGATCAAAATAAAACATTTCTCCCTCTTGAAATAATTTCCAAAAATACAGCCTTAAAATGTTGAAATTTTAACCACCCCAATTTTTAAAGCCTTTTAACTATTTAGGGGTGCGTAATATATTTTTTATAAAGTATGTAAACTTCAACTTTTCTTCTTTAACCTGACCATTAAAATTCTTAATAAATAATTAATTAAATAATAAATTTTCTAAATAAATAATAATAATTAAACTCAGTAATACGTCGTTTTCATCTTAAGTCATACTTATTGCGGTGGTCACGTGTTGGCAAATAAAAAAAAATCAAGTATAGGTAGTACTTATGTTTTTTGTTTCAGAAAAGATGCGCCTGTTAAATTTCGAGGCGATGTCGTTTTGAAACACAGCACAGTGTTAGTAATTTGTCTAGACGAAAATTCCCATCAAGTTTACCGAAACCTCCATACGACTATACTAATTAATGATAAAGTAGAAAAAAAATTAAAAAAGCAAAAAAATAAACAACCTTTGAGTGTTCTATTTATTGGTATCGATAGCATATCGAGAATGAATTTACTTCGTTCGTTACCCAAAACCCATGTTTTTCTACAAAAAAATAATTGGTTGGAATTCGAGGGTTACAATAAAATTGCCGACAATACTTTTCCGAATTTAATGGCAATTTTAACTGGTTTAAATCAAACTACGGCGTTTAAAGTTTGTAATCCTAAAGTTTTGGGCATGTTGGATAAATGTAACTTGATCTGGTACGATTTCAAGAAATTAGGATTTGTAACTGCTTTTGCGGAAGATCAAGCAGGTTTGAATACTTTTAACCATTACAAGAAGGGTTTCAAACAAGAACCAACCGATTATTATTTGAGATCGTATATTTATGGATTGGAAAGGTTTTTAGATCGGAAACTTGTTGATCACATGTCGTTTTGTACAGGACCTGAAAATTCAGGCGAGAGGATTTTTAACATCGCGCGCGATTTTACTTCAACTTTCAAAAATTACTCCACATTTAGTTTATTTTGGATGAATTCGTATAGCCACGGCAATGTTAACGCTGCATCCCGAATGGACGAGAAACTTCTCAATTTTTTAAAAGATTTAACAGAAGCTAAAATTGTCGATAACAGCATAGTTATACTTTTGAGCGATCATGGGTTTAGAATTGGAGAAGTTACACACACCTATGCCGGATGGCTGGAAGAGAGATTGCCATTTTTCTACATGTTGCTACCAAAGTGGTTCAAACGCAAGTATCCGGAAAAACACATGAATTTAGTTAAAAATAAGAATAAATTAACAACTCCATACGACTTGCATATGACGTTACAAGAAATTTTAATACTATCTGGAAACAATTACACCGTTAAACAAAGTTCCGGTTGCCCAAACTGTAAATCGTTGTTTAGTGAAATTGAAACCGAAAGATCTTGCCAAGAAGCTGGTATTCCCATCCGTTGGTGTACTTGTAGAGGTTATTTTTTCATGTCATCTAAAATTCTTTTGGCAAAAGAAGGTGCAAAATTTATAATTGGTGAAATTCATGAAGTATTGTCCAATTCCATTAGTGATACTGATAAGTGCGTTAATTTCGAATTAAACGAAGTTGTATCTGCCGCTATATCAGACACTTTTAATGTAACGAAACAAGACATTGCCTATTTGTTGGTAATTTTTAAGACTTATCCGAAGGCCGTCTTTCAAGGAACACTTCGTGTAAATTTAAAAGCATCGATGCCAACATTTCAGATGGATGGTAGTATAACTAGATTGGATTTTAATGAAGAAAATAGTCGATGTGTTAACAATGCTACTTTAAAAAGATATTGTTATTGTGATGAAACTGTAAATTATTATTATGATTCATAGTTTTGGTTTATAGTAGATAAGAAGATAAAATACAACCTGTATAAATATAAAAAGTAAATATCAATACCCCTTTTGGCCTTGAAATTATTTAGGCTGTATCACAAAATTTAATTCTTATTTTCCAAAAATACTGTTCATAGCCTAGTAAAATAAAGGTTTTGATATAGAAAAAATTCTCAACAGCGATTTTATTGCTGAAATGTGATAAGGGTGGCCTCTTACGTATGTGATTAAAAAGCACCACCCCCACTCTTTGAGCTTAACTCAGGGGTGGTGCAAACGTGTGACTACTTCTAGTTTTTGCAAGTTTTCTCCAAAATTAAGCAATCTAGAGTAAAATGACTCAAATATAATTTCAAAGTTAATGAGTTTCTAGAAACAATATGTTTTATAAAATTTTTCTGTTAGAACAATGGTTTTCTCACAAAATCAAATTTAAAAGAGCTGGATTTACAAAAATAAAATTAAGCAGAGTAGTCACTATGGTGCTAAAAATATGCGTTTTGATGAACAATAAATTATTACTATTAATAATAAATTAAAGACTATAACTGTGCGATGCACTACTTTCAAATTAAACGGCTCATAATTTGTAAATAAATAATTTATTAAAATAATATTATTAATTAATGCTTAGCTCGTACCGGAACGTACATAAGATTAATACAAGGGCTCTTAAAAAGTAAAATTAGTTTTGCAAATTGTAAAAAAGATTAAAAAAAAAATTAAGCAGTAAGTTCACGAATACCAAAAAATAAGTTCTTTGTATTTTTTGTTTTACATTTTTCTGTTGTATCTCATTCCGTTATTTAGATACAGCAATAATAATTATTATTAATTATAAACTCGGAAATTTGCAAAAATCTTGTTTTTCGACCACAGTAAACTCGGGAATTTCATGCACTAAATCTTTCAAAAACATTTTTTTATTCAGTTTTTAAATAACGCATAGAACTGATCTCTTTTTTATCTGGTAGAGTACCTAATTATTCAGGAATAGAAAATTGTCTTTATATTAAAAAAAATATCTTCAATTGTGGCAGAAATAATTCTTTTTGTACAAGTAAATCTATACAAAATTTACGAATTTCATACTCTAAATCTTTCCAAAACATTTTTTTTCTCATTTATTTTCTCAGGATAGTGGTCTGGGACCGGTCCTGTACCTGCTCTTCACCTGTGAGTTGTGACCTACCAAAATTATAACATAATGCAATCGCCACCTTCGCTGATGACACTACTGGTCCTAGCTGTGGGCAAAAACAGTAAAAAAACAGCAGATGAATTGCAATCAGCAATCAATAAATTCCAAAGTTGGACCAAAAAGTGGAAAATAAAGCTGAACGAAACCAAATCAATTCACATTAACTTCACTAATAAACAAATACAACACATATAATGCATATGTTAAACTCAATCTCCGAATTCGCTCAATTGCCGAAATAAACGAGCAGTCCTAGAGTTGAGTAATCGAAAATGCTCAATCGCCGAATTAAGTTGTTATTTCGGAAATCGAACACAAAATTTTAATCAATTCGCAAACTGTGCAAGATGCTGTTACACGATTCCCGATTCTTATAATATTTCGGTGATCAATTAGTACAATTTGCACAGTTCTGAAATTGAGTGTATTAGAAATCATCACACTGCTGTGTGAGCAAGCATTATAATAAGCAATGACCGTTTATATTGGAATTTTAGAAAGGACCCATCAGGACACTGGGAATAAACGGATCAAGAAAAAAGATAAATTCATAATAAATTATGAGGATGATCTTACCAAGTTCCTGTTTCTAAGACCAATAAAAACTAAGACAGTCGAAAAGGGAACCTGACTGGATCCTTTAACTATTAGATAGATAGAAAACTAAAGATACGCTAACGCTACTTACCTACTCTCTATCGCTCTCCAACAAACGTTTAAAAATTGGTAGAAGAAGAATAAAGGGTAAGTAGATCGTATCGCTAATAGTTACATGATACCGGCCCATTTTAGCTATCATTATTCGTATCTCCTGCAATTTGCATCCATCCGAGCAATTTAAAACTGAAAAACCTGCAAAGGGAGCAAATTCAGTTGCTCAATTGCCGGAAAGATTAAATAATCGCCCTGTACAGCAAACGCATCTCTCACAGTTCGCAGAACGATTAAAATTTTATGCTCAATTGCCGAAATAAGACCTCATTTCGGCGATATATCATTTTCGATTGCTCAATCCTCGGATTAGTCGTTTATTTTGGCAATTGAGCGAATTCGGGGATTGAGTCTAACACATACACACAATACATACATATTACACAATACACACAATAATGCATAGTGTGCATTTCATCCGCAAAATTTATATGTATTTTAATGTGGTGGCGCTGATGACAGCTCTGTCAAATAATTATAAATTTGAAATTTGAATGTTTCTCTTTCGTAAATTTACTATAGACCAATGTCCATCATTTTCTACATTGATCTGTATTAAACTCTAAAAAATAATCAAATGGTGTGCATTTTTATAACTTCTTCGGCTGCATTAAGAAAACCACAAGTTCAAAATATTTCAAAAAATTACAGTATTGCTAGAAACTCGTTTACCTTTTGTAGAAACAAATTGAGAAAATGCTGTACTTTACTTTGGTAATATATTGCAAAAAACTTCTTTCTTTACCGTTTTCTTGATGTTATCCAAAAACTACGGGTTAGAGTTAGATGAAAATTACATAATGTTGCTTAACAGTAGGTATTTGCAGTGTGAACTTAAACCTTAAAATATTTTTAAGAATTTAGGTTAGGTACAGGCATAGTTAAAAGTCGCGCTACAACTACTTTACGTTATGATGAAACCTTTCAAAATGACGTAAGTTGTACTGACGCGAGGTCGATAAAACATTATATTAATAATATAATGTTTTATCGACCTCGGTACTGACGTAGTGTGCAAATTCACTGTCTTAATATTAACCTATATTCCATTTTACCGACAGTTACTTGTCAAATTTAGCAACTGAAATACTTTTAACTCATAGTGTACTTCAAAATCTATGACAGCGCTGGCCACGCGTCCTCAGCTCGCTAATAAAGTTGGTGGGACTGTATCTTATCTTATCTACTATAAACCAAAACGAATCATAATAATAATTTAAAGTTTCATTACAATAACAATATCTTTTTAAACTACCATTGTTAACACAACGACTATTTTCTTCATTAAAATCCAATCTAGTTATACTACCATGCATCTGAAATGTTGGCATCGATGCTTTTAAATTTACACGAAGTGTTCCTTGAAAGACGGCCTTCGGATAAGTCTTAAAAATTACCAACAAATAGGCAATGTCTTGTTTCGTTACATTAAAAGTGTCTGATATAGCGGCAGATACAACTTCGTTTAATTCGAAATTAACGCACTTATCAGTATCACTAATGGAATTGGACAATACTTCATGAATTTCACCAATTATAAATTTTGCACCTTCTTTTGCCAAAAGAATTTTAGATGACATGAAAAAATAACCTCTACAAGTACACCAACGGATGGGAATACCAGCTTCTTGGCAAGATCTTTCGGTTTCAATTTCACTAAACAACGATTTACAGTTTGGGCAACCGGAACTTTGTTTAACGGTGTAATTGTTTCCAGATAGTATTAAAATTTCTTGTAACGTCATATGCAAGTCGTATGGAGTTGTTAATTTATTCTTATTTTTAACTAAATTCATGTGTTTTTCCGGATACTTGCGTTTGAACCACTTTGGTAGCAACATGTAGAAAAATGGCAATCTCTCTTCCAGCCATCCGGCATAGGTGTGTGTAACTTCTCCAATTCTAAACCCATGATCGCTCAAAAGTATAACTATGCTGTTATCGACAATTTTAGCTTCTGTTAAATCTTTTAAAAAATTGAGAAGTTTCTCATCCATTCGGGATGCAGCGTTAACATTGCCGTGGCTATACGAATTCATCCAAAATAAACTAAATGTGGAGTAATTTTTGAAAGTTGAAGTAAAATCGCGCGCGATGTTAAAAATCCTCTCGCCTGAATTTTCAGGCCCTGTACAAAACGACATGTGATCAACAAGTTTCCGATCTAAAAACCTTTCCAATCCATAAATATACGATCTCAAATAATAATCGGTTGGTTCTTGTTTAAAACCCTTCTTGTAATGGTTAAAAGTATTCAAACCTGCTTGATCTTCCGCAAAAGCAGTAACAAATCCTAATTTCTTGAAATCGTACCAGATCAAGTTACATTTATCCAACATGCCCAAAACTTTAGGATTACAAACTTTAAACGCCGTAGTTTGATTTAAACCAGTTAAAATTGCCATTAAATTCGGAAAAGTATTGTCGGCAATTTTATTGTAACCCTCGAATTCCAACCAATTATTTTTTTGTAGAAAAACATGGGTTTTTGGTAACGAACGAAGTAAATTCATTCTCGATATGCTATCGATACCAATAAATAGAACACTCAAAGGTTGTTTATTTTTTTGCTTTTTTAATTTTTTTTCTACTTTATCATTAATTAGTATAGTCGTATGGAGGTTTCGGTAAACTTGATGGGAATTTTCGTCTAGACAAATTACTAACACTGTGCTGTGTTTCAAAACGACATCGCCTCGAAATTTAACAGGCGCATCTTTTCTGAAACAAAAAATATAAGTAGCTGTACTTGAATTTATTTTATTTGCCCTGCACACGTGAGCACCACAATAAGTATATGATTTAAGATGAAAACGGCGTATTTATTGAGTTTAATAATTATTATTATTTTCTTTGAAAATTTATTTTTTAATCAATTATTTATTGAGTATTCTAATAGTCACGTGACGGTAAAGAAAAAAAAGTTTACTTTTACTTTATAAAAAATATATTACAAACCCCTAAACAGTTAACGCTCTCAAAATTGGGGAGGTTAAAATGTAAACATTTTAGAGATGAATTTTTGGATATTATTTCAAGAGTAAAAAATGTCGTATTTTGATCCCTAAGAACCCACTGTAGGAGTTTGTAAGTGGTTTTCAAAGATACATTGAATAATTTGTTACAATTATTATTATTACTTATTACTTATTACTTACTTTATATCGTCGTCAGTCTTGCCCCTCCAAATGTAACTGAAATAACAATAAATGCCTCTTCCATAATAATCCTTATTACGTTCGTCGAGATGTAAAATTGCCACATTATTTTTCTTCGTCAAATAAGTCAACAGCGGTTTATTTGTACATTTTATATATCTTTTTGAAGTATAAAACTTCATTATTTCCAAATTAAATGGATTAAGATTAGGAATTTTACATTTAGAACTGTATACCAGATATTTCTTGTGCTCTAAAATGTAAAGAAAATAGTATATTGTTTTATTAGGCGTAAAAGTACTTTCACTCCGCGTAAAAGTACTTTTACTCCGCATAAAACATTTTTATAGATTACAAATGCTTAGAAATATCATTTTAGGTTACAATTTGTTGAAACTTACTAGGGGTGTTACTAAAGTTCCTGAAATGGAAAGTTGATGGTCTGGCATTTTGAAGCCATAGCTTTAGACCTGCAATGATTTTGTTTAATTAATTTTTTTTTAATTGTTATAATAGAACTCACCCGAATATGAAGTATAATGTTCTACATTTTCAAATAAAATTGAATTTTGTTTATTTGACGGTTTTAGAAATAGCATAAAAAATATCGAAGTTGTCATTAACAAACATATTGAAACATATAATATTCGATTTGTCGAACCAGGCATAGAACGTTGTTGTATCATAGTCAATAATTTTAAGGTTCTTTGCAATTAAATTAATTATAATACAATTTACAGCGCTACCAAGCGAAATTGGTGGGCGGGAAATGTCAACCTAACCTATATGTCAACTGATGTCAACTTGTTGTGTTGTGTTGTGTGAACCACCAGATTATAGATTTATATATTTAGAAATAGATGACCGAGTCCCTACTCTAAATGGTAACCATGTTTTAGTTCTTACCATTATCGTTGTTGGCGCTGACAACAAATTTGGTGCTTGGGGTGCTTGTAATAATAATTATTATTTTTGCTAAATTTAACTCGTTATTTTTCGTAAGTGATCGTGTTATGACCATCTCTTCATTTTTTGAACTTCCTGTGAAAATTAAAATAAAATAACTGTTCATTTTATTGTAATATATTTATTAACTAGTTGCTACAAAAATTAACGTAACAACTTGGTTTAACATTATTTACTACATTTCTACAAATTGGTCATTGCTCAACTTTGTTTTAAATTGGGTGTTTCCACAATCAACTAAGTATCAACTTAAACTTGCCTTCAATTAGGTTTTCATCCGATTTCTCTACGATGCCAATGTATTAACCAAGTTAAACCGTTTTGAAAATAGTAACTCTTTTTTTACACTCCTCGTCGAACACATCATTTATCATGCACTAAAATTCGCTCTTATTAACTTCATTATTTGAACACCGTTTTTTATTCAAACTTTAAACTGTTCTTTTCAATTTAGATGCCATATCAATACATGGTTTCTGCTTTGGGGATCACTACTCAAACATTCACGCACAACTGACAAATTATTTTAAAATAAACTCAAACTTCAATTTTTACATTATATCACATTCCTACTTGATCCCTATGTATTAAATACGCGGATCTCGATGCTGCCAGCGTGATGGTGGTAAGAACTACCTACCCCCCTACCGATGATGGTAACCTACGTCTCACCCTAGCTCCCGCATCTATTGTAGAATATATCTCAGTTATCTGTGATTCATAGCTCTCGGGATATAACCTATGAATATACAAGCCTTCAAGCCGTAATGGGAACCAATGGGAACTGTCAGCACCCTTTTTAATCTTTAGTACACGTTCCGGTCGTAAGATGGCACAACATGTAACACATTATTCGTGTCAGATCGCGACGATTCGTAAAATGAAAATGAACACGATCGTCTAAAAATTGATAGGTGCTTATGGAAATGCGGATTTTTGTACTATTCTGTACTCGAGGTCCATAAAACATTATAGGTAATATAAAATATAATGTGAATATAATGTTTTATGCACCTCGTTCTGTACTATCGTACTATGCCTGTCAAAGTTTTAGTCAAAGTCAAATTTTAAACAGGCGAATTTGTCATAAGCATTTTGAGAAAATATATTTCATATTTAGAAATACAAATGCAGATGGATTGTGTAGAAACTAAAGAATTACAGATGACCGGCGATGATCAGCCTTCGACATAGGAATTTATCATCATAACACGTCAGTCCGAAGACAGTTATTATCATCTATTAATATTGAATCTGTGAGGCCACCCTTATCATATTTCAGCAATAAAATCGCTATTGGGAATTTTTTTCCTTTTCACCCTGGTATTTAAATCTAATTTTACTAGGCTATTCACATTGGCTGTTTCAGTTACCCATGCCATAATTTTTATTATAAATTGTAATTTTAATAAAAGCAATAACCTGTATGTATAGTCCTGAACTTTTATAAAGAATAGGGCAGAGCCACTGCGCTCTAACGAAAATGTGTCTGGTAACATCTGGTCGCATCATTTTTAGAGATACAGAGAGAGAGAGCACTCGCTTCCACCATCTGTACTACGCATTTGGCTACGCCCTATTTCTTATAAAAGTTCAGGACTATACATACAGTCGACTTAACCCTTAACTGGTCCGGTGTAGTCTCTGAGACTACGCGATATAAATAATTCTTTGTTATTGTGTAATTAATACGCTTACATACTAAGTTCTTTTATTTATTCCTTAAACTACTTTTGTACAATACCTAGTCATATTTTTAGCAAAGTTGCTACATTTTTTTACAAGTTACAGCGGAAGTTATTTCACATGTAGTCTGTCAGACGACGCCGGACCGTTAATGTAAGTTTTTCCCTTATGTAACTTTATGGAGCCTAAAATTATTTTGGATTTTGATTTTTTTTGCATGTTTTGTTTACTTTGATGTTTTAAAAACTTTTTTATTATACTTGCATTATAATCTGCCAATTTCACACTAAAAAGCGTTCATAAAATCGTCTTTATTGCACAAGTGCTCTATAAAGTCGTCTAGGTAACAACAATAATATTAACTGTTGTGTGACTGTTGTTCTCCAATGTAAACACAAAGCATCTCTGTGGCAACAAATATATCCAAAATCGGCACGCTTAATTTTCAAATTTTAAATACAGATTTTTTCTCTTTTATAGAGGTTTTAGTTGCAATTATAATAAAAAATAGCGTATAATACTTGTGTATAAGTAGACTTTATCGCATACGCGCCATTACAAGCACTCGCAAGCTCGCGCTTGTAATTTTCGTCGCTAATGCGATAAAGTCTTTCATATACACATGTATTATAATATACTATTAATTGATAAAAATCGAATTTGTTTTGTTTTATTTTTTTTATAATGCGCTTGGTTTAGATATCTGTTTTTTTTTAAATTGTTTGAACATCATATTTTATTTACTTTGATATTTCATTATTTTAATTTTTAATCACTGTTACTTTTGAATATTCAAGTTTAATAGTGTTTAAAATAATATTATGTTAAATAAAACATTTCGTTTTCTTAGTGGTTGGTGTTATTTTTGGACTCTCAAAAGATGTAGTCTGTCAGACTACGCCGGACCGTATATGTAACAACTATGGTACCGGACCAGTTAAGGGTTAAACAGTATTTCTAGAATAAACTATTTGTTTTATTAATACAATATGGAGCAGAAGAATTTTTTTATTAATTGGTAGATACAAATCGCTGAAAAGAGAAACGATTCCGAGATAATTGTTATAAATACCAAATTTAAAAAAAAACTAAAAACAATGCTACAAATTAGCACATTGTAGCACAATTTTCGATACTTCAATGGGTTTATTACCAACAAAACATAGAAAACAATACTTAATTTATTCTTAATCAAGCTCTAAGTACGTATTTATTCTTCTTACACAATAATTAACATTACTCATTAAATTACAACTTTTCTGCATTCAACCAAATATTTCCTAAAGCTGATAAAATAAAGCTACGTGGATCCATTTCTAATGGACTCTTTGTCTTTTCATTCAAAGAAAATGAAAAATTCTTCAATAGATAAATTAATCCAACTTGAGCTTGCATCAATCCAAATCGTAATCCTAAAATCAAAATTACTTAAGTGAAGGATAAGTTACCTAAATAATTTTTTTACCTATACAAGCTCGAGGACCGTCACCAAAAGGTAAATATGTAAAAGGCTTAATTTTATGTTTATTTTCGACGCTAAATCTTTCGGGGTCGAATTTTTCAGGTTCTGGAAAATAATCAGGATCACGATGTAAACCTAATACTGGAATAAAGAGTTGTGTGTTCTTGCTGATTAAACCATCAGAATTTGGAATTTTGTAATCTTGTTGACACCAACGATGTAATATGGGTACTGGAGGATACTTTCGCAAGGTTTCTGCAGCAAATAATGGCACAAATTTATTTGGAACAAAACCTTAAATTAAACTCACCATCAATAACTTGTTTCAAATACTTTAATTCCATCATACAGTCGTAAGTAAGTTGTCCATCGTGTTTTTCCAGAACATCATTAATTTCTTCTCTCGCTAATTCTTGAATTTCAGGATTAAGGGCCAACTCGTACAAACAAAAAGTCATTGTCGTGGAAGAAGTTTCAAATCCAGCTAAGAAGAAGATAAACGCTTGACCTGCAACTTCTTCGATGGTTAAACTTTTCATTGTTTGCTTAGAATCATTAGAAGCATGACTATCATTTTTAAGTTCCATGAGCAATTGCAAAAAATCGTTACGTTTCACGTTATTTTTCTCACGATAATCCACAGTATCTTTAACAACCTTCATAAAAAAGCTTTCAACATCAGTTGCAATAAGTTTCAATCTCATTTTACGAGCTGCATCTTTATTTGCTAATACAAATAATCGTTTTAACTTGAGCAATTTTGATTCCGACAAAACCTTTTTTCCATACTCTCTAAATTCGGAATTTGGGTTTTTAAATGAATTACAATCTAAGCCGAATGCACAAGAACCAATAACATCAGTTGTGTACCGTCCCAAAACGTCTTTAATATCAACAGGCTCTTTGTTCAAACTCATTTCGTCTATTGTACTTTTTAAATTTTCAACACTTTCTAGTAAAGTTCCAAACATTAATTTCATCCTTCCTGATGTAAAAGTGGGGGTTAATTTTGCACGCAAATTTCTCCAATTGTTTCCTTCCATTGTCACTAGATTAGCATTTAGAGGATCATCTACACTGTTGTGATAAAAACCACGATCTACAAAGTGGTGGAAATCTTTAGTTAAAATGTTTTTTATAATTTCGACATCGACTGGCATGTAAAGTGGTTGGTAAAACAAAAACAATCCTCGATGTTTAAGACCCGCTTTTTTTGTTTCGTTATAATCATTGAGAAAGATTTCTCCTGGCGATGCGTGTTGTGATATAACACCTCCAATTGTTCCAAAAGGTATTGTTGGTTGTTTATAAGGTATATTTCGTTCTTCCCAATGTTTGAATTTTTTCTTATAAAATGTTAATAAACTAACAATTAATATTATAATCACAGTACCAGAAAGTATTAAAAAATCCATTTTGTTCTAAATAATCTAATCACTACGTTATCTTCAAATAGAACTAAATAGGCACTGTTTTTTAAATTTTTAAACCTGCCAGCTACAAGTCGAAGGTAAAACTACTGAAACTACGTTACGATGCGGAATTGGAACAACTATTATTATCTATGACCGATCAAAGTCAGATTTAATAATGATGTGTGATTTTGTGTTATGACGCATGTTCGAATGCGATGATGATTGATGACGAATAACAAATTGAATCTTGTGACCTAATATTGGTGTGTCGTTGGAGCTGCGATAAGCAGAAGCACTAATGCCGAGTATCTCGTAAGATAGTTATCTTCTGACGAATAGATATCTATTCCCTAAAGTGTTCAAAAACCGATTATAAACAATGAAAATAGTTAGGTTATGGAATGTTATGGATCCATCACGTACGAGAAACTCGACCTAAGAGCGATGATAAGGGTGAAGCAGCGAAAATAAAGCATTGTTGCTTATAATCTTATGAAAGTGTTTAATTTAGGCTTAGGCGATTAATCGATTCGAATCAATTTTTAAAACTAAAAATCGATTGTTTTAGAATTTATTGTTCGCTTCGATTTTTGCGATTCGAATTGATTTTTCGATTTAATTTTATTCGATTAGAAGCGATAAATAGATTCTATTTTATTTGCCTCAAAAGAGCTCATAAATAACATGTATAATTTTCAAAATAAGGCTAACATGTGTGCGTTTTTTAGCCGCTGTTTTTCCTCCTAAAAACTAATAGTACGGGGCTTATAGGCTAATAGACTTTTGCTGAGAAATAATTCCGAGACGAATGCTCTGCGCTGCAGAGCGAGAACTATAATTCGTATAAGAAAATACAAATATAGAGAATTGAAAGCTCTACAACTTTTATCCTAACAATTTTTTGATCTAAGTGACATTAAAAGAGATATAGTTAGTATAAAAAATCATCCCTTACTTTATTTAGGTAACAAATTACGCTGTAACTTGTAAACAATCGCGATAAGCGAAAAAAGCTACTGATGGAATCTTGTAGGGTATTAAATTTGCAACAAAGCTGTAGTAAAACTTTTTTTTTAAATGAAATATACTCGAGTTACGCGTGAAATACTAAAACAATTTTTAAGAATAAGATGGCCGCTTTGCACCACCACGAGGTAGAATTGTGCAAAATGTATTAATAGCTTGTGTACTGATATTCTTTTGGAAATCGAAAGCCAAATTCGTGTCGGAATTATTTCTTAGAACACCCATGTAATGAAAGCACCGTACTATAACATAAAGTAACATGTTAACATAACGTAACATGACATAACCTAGAAAAATTGTGTATAGTAGAATAGTGAAGGATAGCAAGATAGAAAGCTCTTCTTTGGTACTCGAATTGTCGACTTTAGTATCATTTGATAGCTCTTTTGGCCTACTAAAAAATTTTCCCGAGAATTTTTTTTCTAAAGTAAACCATTTTCAAACTACTGTCAAAAAACTAAATTGCGAATTTTCATCCGTTTTGCGTTATCTCATTTTGAATTTCGATATTTTTTAAACGCATTCTTAAAGCTTATTAAAATATGCATCTTTTTGTTTATTTAACCAATCTCGTAACTCTTACCGTTTCCGAGATCCAAATGTTAAGTACCACTTAAAAAAATCACCCGTAGTGCAGGTCCATGTTGCTAGCCCCCCTATTTTTATTTCTGGGTCCAAAATAGTCTTGTTCGTTTGTGCATCTATGGCCGTCGTTTGTGCTCATCTCCCTTCGAAGTTATTTACAATAAACAATTGGGGGGGGGGGGGGCTGGCGACATGCAGCCCCTCCATTTCGAATGCCTATTTCGAAATAGGCTTAATCGTTTGTGCTTCCAACCTCGTCGTGTGTACTCGCCTCCCAGGCCGGTAACATTAGCAATAATGACAAATAATTCATTTCGCTGTACGTTTGGTTAAGAAGGCGGTTTCTAACGAATGGGAGGGATAGTTGATATTTAAACATTCCGCTCGTAACTGTTAGCGACTTTAATATCCGGGCGATAGTTATAATTCCTGATAGAGTAAGGTTCAAAGAAGGCAATTACATATTTGTATATAGGAAATAAGAGCCTAATTAGTGGGCAAAGTCCAAATGAACTTGGGGTAATTTAAAGAAACAAAGGATGTTGTTTTTACCCAAGATGCTTTGGTTTTTTGATACCATACCATTTTTAACAGAATTTAAGCTTTAACATTGTGCACGAAATTTCTACGCACGACGTTAAAGCTTAGATTCCCGTGCTTCTTGAGTTGATTCAGTATTAACGAATTAGTACGATATTTAGTCCATGTAAAACGCTGAACTGTTATAAACGATATAATCGATAAAAATATCGATATATCGATATTTTTCCCAGCCCTAGTCGTCATTGCCCTATCGTTTATAAAAGTTCAGCACTATATGTACAATGTACATACTATACTACATACCAAATATTTGGTTCAAATATCGAAAAAAAATGGTTTTGCATTTTTCGAATCTCTAAACGTCATGAAAATATGCAATAAAAAAATTTATTTCTAGATTGTAGATTTTTTTATCGATTATATCGATTTTTTCTTGAAAAATTAAAAATGGGAAAAACCATCGCGGTTTTTGACACACTTATCACACTTTTGACCCACCCAATAAAGTCAGCCCCATCTTAACTTCAAGTAGATACATAACAATATTTTGAGTACCTAATCATAATCAGTTATCTGTGTAATAATGTAATAAATGTACCTATATTCCATTTTAGTGTAGTCAACGAACCAAAATTTTTCCTGATTTTCGGACTTTTTTTGTAACAGCGAGTTTTTTTTCTTAATCGGTCGAAACCATTCCTGTGAGTTTGTGTATAAAATGTCTCAACTCAATTTTGACCGGAAGGCCCTTATTCTTCGACTTTAGTGTAAAAGTTTGATTTTTTCAAATTCCCGTTTCACTATTTTTTGAATAACTTCGCTTGTATTGGTCGGATCGGGACCAAAAAATTTTCCTTTTGTTTGTAATGAACCTCTCTTTAAAACTATTTAGGTTAAAATAATCTATATTAATTTTTTAACCCAAAAAGAATTCAAAACTGCCGTCATTAGTGAGTCGTAGTTTTTTATAGAGAACTCGAGTAATAATTAATATTACGGTATGAAACTTTAGGAAGTTGTAGCTGATATAGTAACAAATCCATATTGCAAATTGGGTCCAAAAATATTGAGAACAAAGACTAAAATTTGCATTTTGGTTCAAATTTTCTAATTCATATTTGTTGTGAGCAATTGGTGTTATTGTAATAATTCTTCCCTTGAAATGTTGGAAATTTAATGCTCTTTCAGATGAAACCAAAGACAATCACATTAGACCACGTTTTCTTCCGATTTCGTTGAAAAGAAAAATAAAATTTTTCAACTATTTACCCACAAAACCAATTTTAGTGGTCGAAATGGTTGACTTTAAAACCAGTTTTAACGTTCAAAAATAGTTTATAGAAGTTCTTTATGATTAGTTTTCAAAAATACGTAAAAGAAGAATTAAATTTCGACCACTAAAATTGGTTTTCTAGACAAACAGTTAAAATATTTTCTTTTAATCTTCAAAGAAATCGGAAGAAAAAATGGTCTGGTGGGATTGTTTTTGTTTTCATCTGAAAGAGCATTAAATTTCGTACATTTCAAGAGAAGAATTATTGGGATACCACCAATTGCTCACAACGAATATGAAAAAGAAAATTTGAACCAAAATGCAAATTTTAGCCGTTGTTCGTAATATTTTTGGACTCAACTTGTAATATGGATTTGTTACTATATGAGCTGCAACTTCCTAAAGTTTCATACCATAATATTAATTAAAACTCAAGTTCTCTAGAAAAAACTACAACCGACCAATGACGACAGTTTTGAATTTTTTTTGGGTTAGGAAATTAATGTAAATAATTTTAACCTATGCAGTTTTAAAGAGAGATTCATTACAAACAAAAGGAAAATTTTTTGGTGCCGTTCCGACCAATACAAGCGAAGTTATTCAACAAATAGTGATACGGAAACTCGAAAAAATCAAACTTTTACACTAAAGTCGAAGAATAAGGGCCTTCCGGTCAAAATTGAGTTGAGAGATTTTATACACAAACTCACAGGAATGGTTTCGACCGATTAAGAAAAAAAACTCGCTGTTACAAAAAAAGTCCGAAAATCGGGATAAATTTTGGTTCGTTGACTACACTATTTTGGTTATTAATTATATTATTTTTATCAGACTTTTATTGTTTTAGAAGTATTATTCAAGTCCTGATCATATTTTTTATAACGTTTCTGATAATGTTTCAATCAATAACACAATTTCACACAATTAGTCTACCAATTTACAAGAGGTGTGGCTTCAAAAATATTTATTTAGTACACTTATTTATATCTTATCACTTTATTAGACAATCATATATACAGTGTGATTGAAAAAACGTGATAATGCAGATTTATTGGTTATTATTAAAGATAGAAAAAAAACTCGTTCGTGTAACTTATAGTACTCAAGAAGCTTGTTATTTTCGTCAATTCAAAAGTACCAGTGGAATTAAAACAAAAGAGTAACGTCAGTTAGGTTCATTTTTTTAAATGGAACGTGCAGATTTTTTCTAGATATTCTTCAAGAGTATCAAATTCTCTTTACAGTGATACTAAATAACAATACAATATTTGAAAAAATAAAGTCGTAATAAGGTTTTAAAAAATGAATCTAGTAACCCTTATAACGTTATAACCATAGCACAACAATCGATAACAATCGTAGGAGTCGTTATTTATTTGTTTTAATACTTATGCAACTTGATAGTAGATGTTTTTGTATTTTTGATTGTTATCGATTGTTATGCTATGGTTATAAGGGTTGCTAGATTCATTTTTTAAAACCTTATTACAACTTTACTTTTTCAAATATTGTATTGTTATTTAGTATCACTGTAAAGAGAATTTGATACTCTTGAAGAATATCTAGAAAAAATCTGCACGTTCCATTTAAAAAAAGGAATCTAACTAACGTTACTCTTTTGTTTTAATTCCACTGGTACTTTTTAATTGACCAAAATAACAAGCTTCTTGAGTACTATAAGTTACCTAAATAAGTTTTTTTTCTATCTTTAATAATAACCAAGAAATCTGCATTATCACGTTTTTTCAATCACACTGTATAGTACAGGCAAAATCCAATTTTACCTTGCATATGCTACGGTCAAGCTAAAATTTTGTAGACACGTTGTCTTCGGTGTCCTAAACAACATACTAAAAGTCCCCAAGAATCCCCTGTGAGCTTCCTCCAGTATCGTGGATCTTAGCCCCTCAAGTGCAGTATTTCGCCATTTACTTTGTCAGGTTGCATTTAATCGTAAAAGTAGCTTAGTAATATTTTATTAAGCATCAAATTATCTATTAAATAAGCTATAGAACACATTTCTACGATCAAAGGGCGTGGAGGAGTACGCTATTAAAGAATAGTGGTTCAGAAGGATTTTTTACGCGGAATTACTCCGATAGTTCCAATTTTTTAATATGTTTTATAAAGTGGTCTCCTAATGTTAAATCCGAGATTTCGACCTTAGCGAGCCTATGCGCGTACCACTATCTTGAAAATAACAGAGGAAACTCTAGTTTTTCTTGTACCTCATTTTCAATCCAAATTATCCTAAAATAGTCTTAACAAATTTTTTAGACCATAAAATTTTCTACAACTTTTGTATTTACAAAATACGATGTTAGAGCAATGGTTTTCTCACAAAATGAAATTTAAAAGAGCTGTCTTCAAAAATAATATTAAGCAGGCGATTGCTATGATGGACAAAAAACTATTTTACTCCGAGATGAACAATGATAAAATTTAAAAAATTATATGAATTTAAAGCCGAAGGATTCAGCCTTTATTTTCATGTCTTTTAAATTTACTTTTGTTACACCTTGTAATATTAAACCACAAATAAAGTTTTTCACAGTTTTTCATGTACCATTTTTTAAACAGTAAAAGATATTTTGTGGGAAGGATTATTTTAAAAACTTTTCGTTCAAGGCTATTGTTCCTTATGAATTATTTGTCAAAGTTAAGTGATTAGAAATCGATTGTACATTTATTTTAAAAAAGCACAATGATTTCATATTTCGTCGTTTAATGCAAATTTTATTTTTAATAAAAATTTTGACTCAAATTGCTGTAAAATGGTTAATATTAAACGGATTGAATAAACTAAGAACTCGTTATGAAGGAAAATATGTCTACTTTTTGATGCACTGGTTAGATTTTACTAATCAGCTCAAGTTTCCTCTTTCTATTTAATACATTGAAGAAGTGGATAAATAGGCAATTTTTTCTTAAAATTCCTCCTAAGGTAAAAGTACTGCACATTTTCAATAATCGCTTAAGAAAATGAAACATGAAAGCTTATACTCTAATATCCGAGAATTAGAACGTCTTCCGATTCACTGGGACTAAAGGAGCAGGTGTTGAATTCTGCGAAAAATTTCGACATTATCTAATGCTGTGGAGATATTTAAACATTATCATAAAAGTGTTCTCAAAAACGACTTATTATGCTTTTTAGAGATGTTATAATGCCTCTAAAAGAGTTAATTGCATATACGAGCACGTATATACAGGGTGTTTGATTTATCATGTCACATCAGATATTTCGATTATTGTATTTATTTGAAATAAATATTATAAAAGGTTGTTTGATGCTTATTATACTCAGTATTAAAATTAAAATCAAAAAGCAAAGTGATTTTAATTTTTTATTGAAAAAAGTTGATGTTAAATTTTTCCCCTAATTTTGCCGGGCATTTTTCGATATTTAAAATTGTAGGGAATTGTATAATGTTTGCCAGTATTTAAAAAGAATTTTCAAATTTATCGGATATCAAAAAATTTCAAAAATTTTTTTAAGAAATTTCCTATTTTCGCCAATCGATTGGAATAATTATGAAACGGAAAAGTTAGTGGTTTAAAAAAAAAGATCCGGCCGGAAACCATTCAAAAGAATTCTTTTCCGATAGAAAATTTGGATTGTTTAATTTCCATGTCACAACCCCGCTTGACTTTCATTCCTCTGACTCATCTAACTACTCTACATCTTTTGAACGTAAAAATGTGTTCTATAGGTCATTTAATAAATAATTTGATGCTTTATAAAATATTGCTAAACTAATTTAATGATTAAATTCAACCTGACGGAGTAAATAGCGAAAAACTGCACTTGGGGGCCTAAGATCTAAATATTGATATAAATATAATATCTGAGTAATTCCGCGTAAAAAATCCTTCTGAACCACTATTCTTTAATAGCGTACTCCTCCACGCCCTTTGATCGTAGAAATGTGTTCTATAGCTTATTTAATAGATAATTTGATGCTTAATAAAATATTACTAAGCTACTTTTACGATTAAATGCAACCTGACGGAGTAAATGGCGAAAAACTGCACTTGAGGGGCTAAGATCCACGATATTGGAGGAAGCTCACAGGGGATTCTTGGGGACTTTTAGTATGTTGTTTAGGACACCGAAGACAATGTGTCTACAAAATTTCAGCTTGACCGTAGCATATGCAAGGTAACCGCTGATTTTAGGGTATTTTGCCTGTACTAATATGACAATAATGATGATTAAATTACAGCTTTTCTGCATTCAACCAAATATTTCCTAAAGCTGATAAAATAAAGCTACGTGGATCCATTTCTAATGGACTCTTTGTCTTTTCATTCAAAGAAAATGAAAAATTCTTCAATAGATAAATTAATCCAACTTGAGCTTGCATCAATCCAAATCGTAATCCTAAAATCAAAATTATTTAAGTGAAGGATAAGTTACCTAAATAATTTTTTTACCTATACAAGCTCGAGGACCGTCACCAAAAGGTAAATATGTAAAAGGCTTAATTTTATGTTTATTTTCAACGCTAAATCTTTCGGGATCGAATTTTTCAGGTTCTGGAAAATAATCAGGATCACGATGTAAACCTAATACTGGAATAAAAACTGATGTATCTCTGCTGATTGAACAATCAGTATTTGGAATTTTATAATCTTCAACACAACGCCGATTTAATAATGGTACTGGTGGGTACTTTCGTAACGTTTCTACAAAAATAAATGGAATAAATTGATTTTGAATTAAACTTTAAATTAAACTCACCATCAATAACTTGTTTCAAATACTTCAATTCCATCATACAGTCGTAAGTAAGTTGTCCATCGTGTTTTTCCAAAACATCATTAATTTCTTCTCTCGCTAATTCTTGAATTTCAGGATTAAGTGTCAACTCGTACAAACAAAAGGTCATTGTCGTGGAAGAAGTTTCAAATCCAGCTAAGAAGAAGATAAACGCTTGAGCTGCAACTTCTTCTATGGTTAAACCTTTCATTATTTGTTTAGAATCATTAGCATCGTGACTATCATAACAAAATCGTTACGTTTCACATCATTTTTCTCACGATAATCTACAGTATCCTTAATAACTTTCATAAAAAATCTTTCAACATCACTTCTAGTAAGTTTCAATCGCATTAAACGTGCTGCGTCTCTATGAGCGAACGCAAAAAGTCGTTTCAAGTTGCGTAATTTTGATTCGAGAAAAATTTTTTTTCCGTACTCTCTAAATTCGGAATTTGGATTTTTAAAAGAATTACAGTCTAAACCGAAAGCACAAGAACCAATAACATCAGTTGTGTACCGTCCCAAAACGTCTTTAATTTCAACAGGCTCTTTGGCTGAACTCATTTCGTCTATGGTGTTTTTTAAATTGTCTGCACATTCTAATAGAATTCGAAACATTGATTTCATCTTTCCTGATGTAAACGTGGGAGTTAACTTTGCACGTAAATTTCTCCACTTTTTTCCTTCAATTGTAGATAAATTCTCACTTAGAGGATCATCAACTTCGTTGTGATAAGTACCACGATCTACAAAGTGGTGAAAATCTTTAGTTATAATGTTTCTTATAATTTCAATATCGGCTGGCATATAAATCGGTTTGTAAAACATAAAATAACCTCTATGTTTAAAACCTGCATTTTTAGTTTCGTTATAATTGTTTAGGAAGATTTGTCCTAGGGATAATTTTTTAGATAAAAATCCACCAATTGTTCCAAGAGGTATTGTTGGTTGTTTGTAAGGTATATTTCGTTCTTCCCAATGTTTGAATTTTTTATTATAAAATTTTAATAAACTAACAATTTATTAATATTAAAATCACAGTACCGCAAATTATTAAAAAATCCATTTTTTTCAATATTTATCTAACCACTTACGTTATTATCAAATAGGAGTATTAATTAGTAAATACTTACTATACAATTTATTTTTTTATTATCGATACAAAAACCTACTCAAACACATAAGCGCAACTGTTAGCATGGATTGACTACAACGTTTAAATATTCGTAATCAAAATCAGATTTCATAAATAAATTTGATTTCGTATTTTGATATCGTATTCGTACATTGGTTTCTTGGCTACACAACTAAAATTAAAAAACATTTAAAAATTATTTAATTGTAATGAAAATAGAGTATTTACAAGTAGAGGGCGCCACGGTCAATGTTAGTAAAAATATTAGAAAATTGCATGCTTTTACATATACAAAATATATGTAAATGTACGTTTGTACCCCTCCTGAGATAAGGTCAAAGGGTGGGGGTGGTGCTTTTTAATCACATACGTAAGAGGCCACCCTTATCACATTTCAGCAATAAAATCGCTATTGGCTGTTTCAGTTACTGATGCCATAATTTTTATTATAAAGTGTAATTTTAATAAAAGCAATAACCTGTATGTATAGTCCTGAACTTTTAAAAAGAATAGGGCAGAGCCACTGCGCTATAACGAAAATGTGTCTGGTAACATCTGGATGCATCATTTTTAGAGATACACAGAGAGAGAGAGCACTCGCTCCCTCCATCTGTACTACGCAAGATATTGGCTACGCCCTATTTTACTTTCCGATACCTTATAAGGTATTAAAGGAAAAGGAAAGTATTGTAATGGGGTAAAAAAATTTTTTTGAGATAATACCGGATATATGTGTTTTGAGGTCTCCCGAGTCGATCTAGACCATTTTTAGAAAAAAGTCTGAAAAAATTTGGTATAGGGTCTTATCAGATAACGACGGAGTGCAGAAAGGAATTTGTTCAAAATCGGTCCGCTAGGGGGCGTGTAATTAAAGTAAATAATCTTTTTTTAAATGGCAACATATAATTATTTTTGCATAATCCGGTAGAAAATTTTTTCCTGTATGCAGTGATATAAAAATAATTTAACATTCTTTTGTTTTAAAAAGGTATACAATTAAATATCTAATAATAATTGGCAGTTGACGTTTCTGACTGACTTAAAAAAATTTAACAATTGTCAAAAAATTTGACATTTGTTAAAAAATTTGACATTTGTCAAAAAATTTTGACATTTATTTTTTTTTTATTTAGTGATTATAAAAATGTATAGTATTCTTTTGTTTTCTAACTGCTTTGATCTTAAAATAATCAACTCAATCGGAAAGTCTTGTGTTGACACAACAGATATTTTATAAAAGTGTTCAGGACTATAAATACATACAGTCGACTTAAACATTATTTCTAAAATAAAAATTTTGTTTTAATAATACAATATGGGACAGAAGAATTTTTTATTAATTGGTAGATACAAATCGTTGAAAAGAGAAACGATTCCGAGATAATTGTTATAAATACCAAATTTAAAAAAAAACTAAAAACAATGCTACAAATTAGCACATTGTAGCACAATTTTCGATACTTCAATGGGTTTATTACCAACAAAACATAGAAAACAATACTTAATTTATTCTTAATCAAGCTCTAAGTACGTATTTATTCTTCTTACACAATAATTAACATTATTCATTAAATTACAACTTTTCTGCATTCAACCAAATATTTCCTAAAGCTGATAAAATAAAGCTACGTGGATCCATTTCTAATGGACTCTTTGTCTTTTCATTCAAAGAAAATGAAAAATTCTTCAATAGATAAATTAATCCAACTTGAGCTTGCATCAATCCAAATCGTAATCCTAAAATCAAAATTATTTAAGTGAAGGATAAGTTACCTAAATAATTTTTTTACCTATACAAGCTCGAGGACCGTCACCAAAAGGTAAATATGTAAAAGGCTTAATTTTATGTTTATTTTCGACGCTAAATCTTTCGGGGTCGAATTTTTCAGGTTCTGGAAAATAATCAGGATCACGATGTAAACCTAATACTGGAATAAAAAGTTGTGTGTTCTTGCTGATTAAACCATCAGAATTTGGAATTTTGTAATCTTGTTGACACCAACGATGTAATATGGGTACTGGAGGATACTTTCGCAAGGTTTCTGCAGCAAATAATGGCATAAATTTATTTGGAACAAAACCTTAAATTAAACTCACCATCAATAACTTGTTTCAAATACTTCAATTCCATCATACAGTCGTAAGTAAGTTGTCCATCCTGTTTTTCCAGAACATCATTAATTTCTTCTCTTGCTAATTCTTGAATTTCAGGATTAAGTGCCAACTCGTACAAACAAAAAGTCATTGTCGTGGAAGAAGTTTCAAATCCAGCTAAGAAGAAGATAAACGCTTGACCTGCAACTTCTTCGATGGTTAAACTTTTCATTGTTTGCTTAGAATCATTAGAAGCATGACTATCATTTTTAAGTTCCATGAGCAATTGCAAAAAATCGTTACGTTTCACGTTATTTTTCTCACGATAATCCACAGTATCTTTAACAACCTTCATAAAAAAGCTTTCAACATCAGTTGCAATAAGTTTCAATCTCATTTTACGAGCTGCATCTTTATTTGCTAATACAAATAATCGTTTTAACTTGAGCAATTTTGATTCCGACAAAACCTTTTTTCCATACTCTCTAAATTCGGAATTTGGGTTTTTAAATGAATTACAATCTAAGCCGAATGCACAAGAACCAATAACATCAGTTGTGTACCGTCCCAAAACGTCTTTAATATCAACAGGCTCTTTATTTAAACTCATTTCGTCTATTGTACTTTTTAAATTTTCAACACTTTCTAGTAAAATTCCAAACATTAATTTCATCCTTCCTGATGTAAAAGTGGGGGTTAATTTTGCACGCAAATTTCTCCAATTGTTTCCTTCCATTGTCACTAGATTCGCATTTAGAGGATCATCTACACTGTTGTGATAAAAACCACGATCTACAAAGTGGTGGAAATCTTTAGTTAAAATGTTTTTTATAATTTCGACATCGACTGGCATATAAAGTGGTTGGTAAAACAAAAAAAATCCTCGATGTTTAAGACCCGCTTTTTTTGTTTCGTTATAATCATTGAGAAAGATTTCTCCTGGCGATGCGTGTTGTGATATAACGCCTCCAATTGTTCCAAAAGGTATTGTTGGTTGTTTATAAGGTATGTTTCGTTCTTCCCAATGTTTGAATTTTTTCTTATAAAATGTTAATAAACTAACAATTAATATTAAAATCGCAGTACCAGAAAGTATTAAAAAATCCATTTTGTTCTAAATAATCTAATCACTACGTTATCTTCAAATAGAACTAAATAGGCACTGTTTTTTAAATTCTTAAACCTGCTAGCTACAAGTCGAAGGTAAAACTACTGAAACTACGTTACGATGCGGAATTGGAACAACTATTATTATCTATGACCGATCAAAGTCAGATTTAATAATGATGTGTGATTTTGTGTTATGACGCATGTTCGAATGCGATGATGATTGATGACGAATAACAAATTGAATCTTGTGACCTAATATTAGTGTGTCGTTGGAGCTGCGATAAGCAGAAGCACTAATGCCGAGTGTCTCGTAAGATAGTTATCTTCTGACGAATAGATATCTATTCCCTAAAGTGTTCAAAAACCGATTATAAACAATGAAAATAGTTAGGTTATGGAATGTTATGGATCCATCACGTACGAGAAACTCGACCTAAGAGCGATGATAAGGGCGAAGCAGCGAAAATAAAGCATTGTTACTTATAATCTTATGAAAGTGTTTAATTTAGGCTTAGGCGATTAATCGATTCGAATCAATTTTTAAAACTAAAAATCGATTGTTTTAGAATTTATTGTTCGCTTCGATTTTTGCGATTCGAATTGATTTTTCGATTTAATTTTATTCGATTAGAAGCGATAAATAGATTCTATTTTATTTGCCTCAAAAGAGCTCATAAATAACATGTATAATTTTCAAAATAAGGCTAACATGTGTGCGTTTTTTAGCCGCTGTTTTTCCTCCTAAAAACTAATAGTACGGGGCTTATAGGCTAATAGACTTTTGCTGAGAAATAATTCCGAGACGAATGCTCTGCGCTGCAGAGCGAGAACTATAATTCGTATAAGAAAATACAAATATAGAGAATTGAAAGCTCTACAACTTTTATCCTAACAATTTTTTGATCTAAGTGACATTAAAAGAGATATAGTTAGTATAAAAAATCATCCCTTACTTTATGTAGGTAACAAATTACGCTGTAACTTGTAAACAATCGCGATAAGCGAAAAAAGCTACTGATGGAATCTTGTAGGGTATTAAATTTGCAACAAAGCTGTAGTAAAACTTTTTTTTTAAATGAAATATACTCGAGTTACGCGTGAAATACTAAAACAATTTTTAAGAATAAGATGGCCGCTTTGCACCACTACGAGGTAGAATTGTGCAAAATGTATTAATAGCTTGTGTACTGATATTCTTTTGGAAATCGAAAGCCAAATTCGTGTCGGAATTATTTCTTAGAACACCCATGTAATGAAAGCACCGTACTATAACATAAAGTAACATGTTAACACAACGTAACATGACATAACCTAGAAAAATTGTGTATAGTAGAATAGTGAAGGATAGCAAGATAGAAAGCTCTTCTTTGGTACTCGAATTGTCGACTTTAGTATCATTTGATAGCTCTTTTGGCCTACTAAAAAATTTTCCCGAGAATTTTTTTTCTAAAGTAAACCATTTTCAAACTACTGTCAAAAAACTAAATTGCGAATTTTCATCCGTTTTGCGTTATCTCATTTTGAATTTCGATATTTTTTAAACGCATTCTTAAAGCTTATTAAAATATGCATCTTTTTGTTTATTTAACCAATCTCGTAACTCTTACCGTTTCCGAGATCCAAATGTTAAGTACCACTTAAAAAAATCACCCGTAGTGCAGGTCCATGTTGCTAGCCCCCCTATTTTTATTTCTGGGTCCAAAATAGTCTTGTTCGTTTGTGCATCTATGTCCGTCGTTTGTGCTCATCTCCCTTCGAAGTTATTTACAATAAACAATTGGGGGGGCTGGCGACATGCAGCCCCTCCATTTCGAATGTCTATTTCGAAATAGGCTTAATCGTTTGTGCTTCCAACCTCGTCGTGTGTACTCGCCTCCCAGGCCGGTAACATTAGCAATAATGACAAATAATTCATTTCGCTGCAAGTTTGGTTAAGAAGGCGGTTTCTAACGAATGGGAGGGATAGTTGATATTTAAACATTCCGCTCGTAACTGTTAGCGACTTTAATATCCGGGCGATAGTTATAATTCCTGATAGAGTAAGGTTCAAAGAAGGCAATTACATATTTGTATATAGGAAATAAGAGCCTAATTAGTGGGCAAAGTCCAAATGAACTTGGGGTAATTTAAAGAAACAAAGGATGTTGTTTTTACCCAAGATGCTTTGGTTTTTTGATACCATACCATTTTTAACAGAATTTAAGCTTTAACATCGTGCACGAAATTTCTACGCACGACGTTAAAGCTTAGATTCCCGTGCTTCTTGAGTTGATTCAGTATTAACGAATTAGTACGATATTTAGTCCATGTAAAACGACCTTTACGGACACACATAGGTATAGTGCTGAACTTTTATAAACGATAGGGCAATGACGACTAGGGCTAGAAAATATATCGATATATCAATATTTTTATCGATATATCGAAATATCGATATATATCGATATTTTTTTAAAAACATATCGACTAGTCGATATATCGATAAAAATATCGATATATCGATATTTTTCCCAGCCCTAGTCGTCATTGCCCTATCGTTTATAAAAGTTCAGCACTATATGTACAATGTACATACTGCATACCAAATATTTGGTTCAAATATCGAAAAAAATGGTTTTGCATTTTTCGAATCTCTAAACGTCATGAAAATATGCAATAAAAAAATTTATTTCTAGATTGTAGATTTTTTTATCGATTATATCGATTTTTTCTTGAAAAATTAAAAATGGGAAAAACCATCGCGGTTTTTGACACACTTATCACACTTTTGACCCACCCAATAAAGTCAGCCCCATCTTAACTTCAAGTAGATACATAACAATATTTTGAGTACCTAATCATAATCAGTTATCTGTGTAGGTAATAATGTAATAAATGTACCTATATTCCATTTTAGTGTAGTCAACGAACCAAAATTTTTCCTGATTTTCGGACTTTTTTTGTAACAGCGAGTTTTTTTTCTTAATCGGTCGAAACCATTCCTGTGAGTTTGTGTATAAAATGTCTCAACTCAATTTTGACCGGAAGGCCCTTATTCTTCGACTTTAGTGTAAAAGTTCCCGTTTCACTATTTTTTGAATAACTTCGCTTGTATTGGTCGGATCGGGACCAAAAAATTTTCCTTTTGTTTGTAATGAACCTCTCTTTAAAACTATTTAGGTTAAAATAATCTATATTAATTTTTTAACCCAAAAAGAATTCAAAACTGCCGTCATTAGTGAGTCGTAGTTTTTTTATAGAGAACTCGAGTAATAATTAATATTACGGTATGAAACTTTAGGAAGTTGTAGCTGATATAGTAACAAATCCATATTGCAAATTGGGTCCAAAAATATTGAGAACAAAGACTAAAATTTGCATTTTGGTTCAAATTTTCTAATTCATATTTGTTGTGAGCAATTGGTGTTATTGTAATAATTCTTCCCTTGAAATGTTGGAAACTTAATGCTCTTTCAGATGAAACCAAAGACAATCACATTAGACCACGTTTTCTTCCGATTTCGTTGAAAAGGAAAATAAAATTTTTCAACTATTTACCCACAAAACCAATTTTAGTGGTCGAAATGGTTGACTTTAAAACCAGTTTTAACGTTCAAAAATAGTTTATAGGAGTTCTTTATGATTAGTTTTCAAAAATACGTAAAAGAAGAATTAAATTTCGATCACTAAAATTGGTTTTGTAGACAAACAGTTAAAATATTTTCTTTTAATCTTCAAAGAAATCGGAAGAAAAAATGGTCTGCTGTAATTGCTTTTGTTTTCATCTGAAAGAGCATTAAATTTCGTACATTTCAAGAGAAGAATTATTGGGATACCACCAATTGCTCACAACGAATATGAAAAAGAAAATTTGAACCAAAATGCAAATTTTAGCCGTTGTTCGTAATATTTTTGGACTCAACTTGTAATATGGATTTGTTACTATATGAGCTGCAATTTCCTAAAGTTTCATACCATAACATTAATTAAAACTCAAGTTCTCTAGAAAAAACTACAACCGACCAATGACGACAGTTTTGAATTTTTTTTGGGTTAGGAAATTACTGTAAATAATTTTAACCTATGCAGTTTTAAAGAGAGATTCATTACAAACAAAAGGAAAATTTTTTGGTGCCGTTCCGACCAATACAAGCGAAGTTATTCAACAAATAGTGATACGGAAACTCGAAAAAATCAAACTTTTACACTAAAGTCGAAGAATAAGGGCCTTCCGGTCAAAATTGAGTTGAGAGATTTTATACACAAACTCACAGGAATGGTTTCGACCGATTAAGAAAAAAAACTCGCTGTTACAAAAAAAGTCCGAAAATCAGGATAAATTTTGGTTCGTTGACTACACTATTTTGGTTATTAATTATATTATTTTTACACGACCGGGCGTATTTGTCGGTTTCTATGATACATAAATCGTAACAGAAATGACAATTTATTCCCTCGGTGTATAATATTTAAAAATTTGCCCTAGGGAGTTTTTATTATGAGTTGAAAATAAAGACAGTAGGTATTAAGAAATTTTGTGTTTTTTAGCTAAATTTTCAAACTACTATTGCAAACAAAAACCTAGAAAAACGTTGCATTTTATCGATTTAGTATAGTTTTTATTAACATAACAATTAACTGGTAGGTACATTTTCAATATTAGTAAAATTAGCGGAAGGAAAATCATGAAACTAATAAGTTTTATTTGAAATTAAATTTACTGAATTCTTCACAATCACAGTACTTGAGCCACTTAGTTTTGCAATTGCTGATTGGCTGCCAATGAAATTCTCAATATTAACGTTCTGCAACAGTTTGTTGTTGAGCGCTATCCTCGTGTTATTCGCTAGCTGGTCCCAGTTGCTCTTGCGTCAGCTAGAATAGAAACCGAAGATCTTCACAGCTTCTTGGTTAATTTATTCTTTATCTTATCGATTATTAGAAAAAGGCCTACATCTTGAATGTCGGCTATGAATAAATTAGTCAATTCTTCGGTGCACCATGAGCCAGCAATGCTCAAGTTTGGTCAAACCTAAAACGATTTAGAAATGTTTATACTAAGTACTAAATTCAATATAAATGATTTTTTACCTTCATTTGGAGAAGTCATCCGCTTCAGATCAATAGGTGTTCAAACGTTCCCTTGTTAGAACTTTCAATTTCTTGGGCAAATATCCATCTAATTTCTTTTTAAAGAAATAATTTAAGAAATAACCATATATTCTTTTTGCATTAAATATTGGGCCCATAAATACAAAACTTTTACAGCCATAGTTATAGACGTTTACACGCGCATAGTACAACGTATAACTTAATTTAGCATTGAAAAACAGGGGTTTGCACGCGTGTAGTTTACACTCCAAGTACACGTCTGACTATAACTACGGCCGTTAATGTTTTTGCTCGTTAACTCAAGAAAACAATTTCGATCAAACCCAAATTTGTGTACTTTGTGTACATAAATTTTCACGGTTGTCAAGTCAACGAATTTTTTTAATTAATCGGGCTACTATTAATTTTATATCAATTAAAATATTAGTAAATGACATTTTAAGAAAAAACTTTTTTTCGTTTTAATTTTGCTTGGGTCGTGTAAAAAATAGTATATATATCTCAGGACAGAATGCCGTTATTCCCTCGGTGCTATGTAGCCCTCGGGCTGCGCCCTCTGGCTACAAATTACACCTACGGAATAATCCTGCATTTCTGTCCCTTCATATATAATATACTATTTTATCAGACTTTTATTGTTTTAGAAGTATTATTCAAGTCCTGATCATATTTTTTATAACGTTTCTGATAATGTTTCAATCAATAACACAATTTCACACAATTAGTCTACCAATTTACAAGAGGTGTGGCTTCAAAAATATTTATTTAGTACACTTATTTATATCTTATCACTTTATTAGACAATCATATATAGTACAGGCAAAATCCAATTTTACCTTGCATATGCTACGGTCAAGCTAAAATTTTGTAGACACGTTGTCTTCGGTGTCCTAAACAACATACTAAAAGTCCCCAAGAATCCCCTGTGAGCTTCCTCCAATATCGTGGATCTTAGCCCCTCAAGTGCAGTTTTTCGCCATTTACTCCGTCAGGTTGCATTTAATCGTAAAAGTAGCTTAGTAATATTTTATTAAGCATCAAATTATCTATTAAATAAGCTATAGAACACATTTCTACGATCAAAGGGCGTGGAGGAGTACGCTATTAAAGAATAGTGGTTCAGAAGGATTTTTTACGCGGAATTACTCCGATAGTTCCAATTTTTTAATATGTTTTATAAAGTGGTCTCCTAATGTTAAATCCGAGATTTCGACCTTAGCGAGCCTATGCGCGTACCACTATCTTGAAAATAACAGAGGAAACTCTAGTTTTTCTTGTATCACATTTTCAATCCAAATTATCCTAAAATAGTCTTAACAAATTTTTTAGACCATAAAATTTTCTACAACTTTTGTATTTACAAAATACGATGTTAGAGCAATGGTTTTCTCACAAAATGAAATTTAAAAGAGCTGTCTTCAAAAATAATATTAAGCAGGCGATTTTTGCGAATCGGGCAAAATTTTAAGGAGATCAGAAAAGCTATCAAACGATACCAAACTCGACTTTTTATCACATCGACGCTAGGCGTCACGACGTACAACTTTTCATTTTCTTATGGGAGACCTATCACTTTTTTAACAAATATTACTCAGTAGGCTTGTCTAAATTCGGATACCAAACGACAACATTCTATCTTGTACTTTTCTTAATTTTCACAACTTTTCAGGTTATGTTATGTTACGTTATGTTAATATTTTACTTTATTATAATATTTACGTTATTTTTTACGATAAAAAATGACGAATAAAACTTAGTTTCTAAATTTTTAGAAAAGTAATTTGAGCTGGAAATAAAAATAAATCAAATTATTATTTATTTATTAAAAATCTTAGTAATGAAATTTTATTTCTTGAATAAATTACTTTTATAAAAATTTAAAAACTAAGTTTTCGTCGTTATTTTTTATCGTAAAAAATAACCTAAAGTAAAATATTAACATAACATAACATAACCTGAAAAGTTGTGAAAATTAAGAAAACTTCAAGATAGGAAGCTGTCGTTTGGTATCCGAATTTAGATAAGCCTACTGAGTAATATTTGCAAAAAAAATAATATGTCCCCCATAAGAAAATGAAAAGTTGAACGTCGCGACGCGAGATAAAAAGTCGAGTTTGGTATCGTTTGATAGCTTTTTTGATCTCCTAAAAATATTTCTTAAAATTTTTTTTTTAAAGTACGCCATTTTGAAACTACAGTCGAAAAACGAAATTGCCAATTTTTTGTTTTTCAGCATTATCTCGGAAGCCATTTTGAATTTTGAAATTTTCTAAACAGATTCTTAAAGATCATCAAAATATGCAACTTTTGCTAATTTAACCAGCCTCGTAACTATTACGGTTTCCGAGATCCCAATGTTAGTACCACTTAAAAAAATCACCCTGTATAGTCAAAGCAATACGTGATATTGGTGGAATGCTGCATTTCTATTGGTTACAATCTTGTATCCTAATGAAAAATTTGTATCGTAATGAATATCATTAAAGTACAGGTTAGCAAATGTACCTATATTGAATCAATTACAGTATAGGAGTAGAAAAATAGCAGGGTTGAATTCCAGAACATCAAAATGAAATTCCGAAATTTCTTGTCAATTACACCTATAGTGAACTCAATCCGGAAACACACTGTATAGCAGTATAAAAAAAAAACGCATATGTGGTCATACCAGGAACTTTCTCCTATCCGTCAAATATTATAATTTTATATTTTTTTTATTAAAATTTAATTTTATATATTTATATCTTATAAATTAAATATCTACATAGGTAAAGAAAATTTTAAATTATAAACTTAAAGAAATGCCTTTTAAAGAAACTACCACCTGGTACAGTTTATATTTCTATACAGGGTGTCTCATAAAGAATGGGACAACGCTTGGTCACAGATTCTCTAGGTTAAAATAAACCGATTAAACCTAATATACCTTAATACAAAGTCCTCCGGTTTCCAAGTTAAAGGACCTTAAAGTTAAATTTTTAATATTTTCTTTTTATGATAATTTCCACAAATGTGAAAATATTTACTTCAAATTTGGAACAGGTGCTTATTATTACGAAGTACATCAGTAGAAAATTTTTCATAAAGTAGGCTTGACTATAAGAGGCACTTAACCTATCTTCTATAACTTGTTTTAGCTATAACTTTGTTATCGGTGAAAAATTTTTTAATATTATGTTATTTTCTGAATCATTCAGAATCAATCATATTTTCTGAGAATCAGTGACCAAGCGTTGTCCCATTCTTTTTGAGACACCCTGTATAACAAAAAATATGTGCTACATTAATTTATCAGGATAGACATCTTAAGAGCTTTGGCGGCCTCTATCTCAGAAACGTAGGGGTCTAGATGTTTTCGACCATTGAGACTTTTGTTCAGAAAGGAAAAATGTACAACTTACAAAAATTTTAATCAAATTTGACTGAAACCGTTTTTCCATATAAAAAGTGCGGGCTTCTTTATTTTTATGTTAATATAAATTACATGTTTTAAAAATATTTTTTTTAAATTGCTTCCGTCCGGGATCGAACCTGGGACTTCTGCGTGCAAGCAGAATTAAAATACGAATTTTATTAAATTTTAAATATATAAAATATAAAGTGTTTGGTACCGTGTAACTTGTAATTTTACAAGCTCTCAAATTGGTTTAAAATATACAGTGTGTTTCTAAAACGTTTGATATTTTTGTAATTTCCAGTTTAACCGGAAGCGTTTTATTAATTAAAAATAGTGTTATACAATAGATATCCATTGAATTTATACAGATATCTAAATCAATTTTTAAGTTTTCATTAGTATTACAAAAGTTTTTTATAACGTTTCTGATAATGTTTCAATCAATAACACAATTTCACACAATTAGTCTACCAATTAACAAGAGGTCTGGCTTCAAAAATATTTATTTAATTCTAAAACAAGCTCGAAGTACTTATTCTTATCTTATTATCTTATCTTATATTAGGACAATAATTATGATTGAATTAAAAATTATTTAATTGTTCTGAAAATAGAGCATTTACAAATAGAAGGCGGGCAGCGGTCAATGTTAGTAAAAAATATCTGTTGTGTCAACACAAGACTTTCCGATTGATGCTCATGATTATAAAGGACAAATAACTTTTATCTCCATAGTAAAATTTATACTTTGTTAACATGACAACATAGCATAAGCAAAAATTGGTGTTTTTATATTAAAACTTCAAACTTTGACTTTAATAATGTTGCTATGTTGTCAAGTTTACAAAATATAAATTTTACTATGGAGATAAACGTTATTTGTCCTTTATAATCATGGCCGTGAGTTGATTATTTTAAGACCAAAACAGTTAGAAAACAAAAGAATACTGAACATTTTTATAATCACTGATTAAAAATAAATAAAAGTCAAAATTTTTTGACAAATGTCAAATTTTTTGACAACTGTCAAATTTTTTGACAATTGTCAGAAACGTCAGCTGCCAAATATTATTAGATATTTGATTGCGTAAAAACTCTTTCAAAAACAAAATAATTTTAAAAAATTTTATATCATTGAATAAAAAAAAAAGTTCTCTATCGGATGATTTAAAAAAAATTATATAGTTCCATTTAAAAAACACAAAATTTCCTTAATTGCACGCCCCCTAGCGGACCGATTTTGAACAAACTCCTTTCTGCACTCCGTCGTTATCTGATAAGACCCTATACCAAATTTCAAGTCAATCGGTTCGGCCGTTTCAGAGATTTCGTGGGGAACTACATCCACACATACATACACACACACAGACTTTTTTCTAAAAATGGTCTAGATCGACTCGGGGGACCTCAAAATACATATATCCGGTGTTATCTCAAAAAATTTTTTTTACCCCATTACAATACTTTCCTTTAATACCTTAAGGTATCGGAAAGTAATATTAGGAAATTGCATGCTTTTACATAACAAAATATTTTCTTTTATTTACTTATAAGAATAAGAGGATGTAAGATTTTCTTAAGTATTTTATTTGGATGTAGCACAAAAAAAATAAGCATGACTGTATATTTTAGATAATTTTTAGTGTTAAAATAATCTAGAAAACGAATATTTTATAAACACAGTTTAGTTCAGTGAAATAACAAAAAATAGAGGAAATAAGTAAGGGAACGCTAAATTTTTTAACGAGGAATTCTTAGGCCATATATACTTGACTATATAAAAGTGTATATACTTGGCGAAAAAAGGGCGAAGAAGTTGACAAAAAATTACAATTTTCTATTCTTTGAAAGTGCTTGGCCGTACCTTTCTTTCAAAAAAAAGTTTTATCCCCTACCATCATTTGCTCCAACTTTATTCGTGGTTGAAAATTTTTAGTCTTCTAGCGATTGTAGTTGTTTAAAAAAATATTGAAAGTTGAAATTTGGTACAGTATTTTTGTGTATTAAAAAGCATCTTATAAGAGCATTTTCAAAAAGTTTGGCCTTTTACTTTTTATTTAAATTAAATTTAAAAATTAATGACCTTTCTATGGTTTCTATATTTTTCTGCATAAACGAGCTATTCGTTTAGGCTCAGATCGGACTCATTTTCTTTGTAATTTTATACGTTACAAATTACCTAAGCTGTATTTTTTTGCTATCTTCAATGTGATCAAAGATATTGTCAAAACTAGCAGTTTTGCAACAAACAAAGGCGATTTTGACCCTGTTTCCGCACGCCTCTGATCTGGAAAAATCTCTTCATTAATTAGCGTCCCGACATAAAGCGATTCGAGAAAAAAAATTGCTATCCCTCCGCTAAAAATTTAGTTCTACGCTACTATGAATCAAATTTAGAGATTTTATACAAAAAAAAATGGGTTAGGTGGTCGATATTCACCCACTTTCCCCTAGTTATAAAACTAGAAACCATCCGACCCTGATTATTTCTTGTTAATGTCGTCAAAAATAGTGTATTTTATTTACTTTAATAAGATTATTTTAATTTTTAATGCCAAAATTCAAAATATGCCATAAACGTTTTGAAGATGGCCATTTAACCCCATCATCTTCTTTAGTTCACCCTTTAGAACTCGAGACTCGTCGCATTCTTAAAGAGCACATATTTTTTAATAGGATTCAAAAGTTATTACTAACTTCGCAATTTTTTCTCTTTTAAATCCTAATAGGGTATTTTCCAATTTTTTAAATATCGATTATTACTGCGTTATTGCATAGCAAAGTCGATTATAAATGACTTGGGCACACTAAAAATATGTTAATCAAAAAAGTTTTTTTAAAAACTGCTTTAGAAAAGGCATTAAATGCTACAGTTTCAAAGCGAAAAGTTAAACGGAAGTGACGTAGCTGGTCGTATAAATCACGTTTGTTGCTTAGTTACGTGTGTTAAATGTCAGTTAATGTGTAATCCAGGTTATAATAAGTTGGAGGTGGAGCTCATAAAGTTCAATGTTGACAGGAACGACCCATGACGTCACGCCGCGTTTATGCGGGAAACTTTATAGTTTGAATTTCAAATAATTCTTTTGGCGAAACCTACAGTCGACATTTTTTTTAAATGTGGTTTTGGGATTACGCTATCAATAAGGTAACTTTCTAGATACATTTTAAAAAATTGGAAAATACCCTATACTACAAAACAGTATTATACAGGGTGTCCCAACGCTGCGTTATAGTAGAACTGTGGCTTTCCTGTAGAATTTAACAAAAAAATTTTAATGCACAACTATAGTTCTCTTAGAGCTTCATCTCTTAAAAATATTTTTAAATATACCGGGTGATCCATTTAAATGCTACAGGCCACACTTGTATTTTTTTAAATGGAATACCCTGTATATTTTTGCATATTCAGATTCCCCTTTCGAAGGCGATTATACTCATGTGTGGGTTAATGGGTCCACCATGGACCTGGGCCAAGATAATGCGCATTTTATACTAAAAACGAGTCAACTTTGCGTGCTTGTTGTGACTTAACGAGTTGGCATTTTTGACCGAGGTTTGAGTTAAAATAATGCTAATATCGTCTTTTTTCCTTATTATCTTTCAAAGCGACATACAACGTCAAAATGAGACCATGTGAGTCTCTAACGCAAAATGTCAGTTTTCTTCATTTTTTTAAATGGCACCCCCTATTTTCGATTTCAGGAAAAGAGAGCCCCTTTTCTAAGCTTTCTAATGATATAATATTTTCTAAATCTATTCACTTTTAAAATTCAACTTTTATCCCATTTAAAAAATTAAGAAAAATTACACTTTGCATTGGAGATCACCACGGCACAATTTTTGCGGTTTTGTCAACTTTGAAAAATATTTTAGAAAGAAGCCGATATTAGAATTATTCTAATGCAAACTGCAGTCAAAAATGTTAATTCGTTACATTATAGCAGATAAGCAAAGTTGACTTGTATTTTCCTAAAATTCGCAGTATCTTGGCCCAAATCTACGGTAGACCCATTAAACCATACATTACTATAATCGTTCTTGAAAGGGGAATCCAAATATATAAAAATATACAGGGTGTTCCATTTAAAAAAATACAAGTGTGACCTATAGCATTTAAATGGATCACCCGGTATATGTAAAAATATTTTTAAGAGGTGCAGCTCTCAGAGAACTATAGCCATGCATTAAACTTCTTTTGTTAAATTATAAGGCAAAGTCACAATTCTACGATAATGGAGTGTTGGGACACCCTGTATGTCTATGTAGTCTTATCGCAATTTTTTCTTTTAAATCGTAATTCTACAGTATTACATGTCTATATAGTCTTGTCGAAGATCAAATCGTCCCTGATGTTTATTAGTCTTTGAAACGAGCTCAAAGCTTTTGAAACTTGTTGAAAATCCTATAGCAAAAGTTTAAATCTTTTACCAATCTTTGACAAATGCTGACGTGTTCTGACAGAATCTATACTCTTTGAAAGTCTAAATAATCTTTAATAAAAGCTCAAATTCTTTAGGTCTAGAAGAAGCTTACTGACTTTAAAATAGTGTTAAATATTATATAGATCAGACAACAAGCTTTATTTAGCAACGGCTAAATAACAGGCTCTATTAATTGTGCTAATTACAGTAAACTTGAATTATAGCTTTTTCAAATTTAACCAAAACTATTTCCTAGAACTGATAAAATAAAACTAAGGGTGGATTTACTCCTAATGGAATTTTTCGATTTTCATTCAAAGAAAATGAAAAATTAGAAGGATTTTAAATTATTTAATTAATTCTAAAACAAGCTTGATATAAGTACTTACTCTTATTACAATATTAGATAATAATAAATATTTCTCATTAAATTACAACTTTTCTGCATTCAACCAAATGTTTCCTAAAGCTGTTAAAATAAAGCCACGTGGGTCCATTTCTAATGGACTCTTTGTCTTTTCATTCAAAGAAAATGAAAAATTCTTCAATAAATAAGTTAAACCAATTTGAGTTTCCATTAATCCAAAACGTATTCCTAAAATAAAAATTATTTAAGTGAAGCACACCTAAATATAACAATTTTGCGTACCTATACAAGCTCGAGGACCGTCCCCAAATGGTAAATATGTAAAAGGCTTAATTTTAGGTTTATTTTCGGGACTAAATCTTTCGGGGTCGAATTTTTCAGGTTCTGGAAAATAATCAGGATCACGATGTAGACCTAATACTGGAATAAAAACTTGTGTGTTCTTGCTGATTAAACAATCAGAATTTGGAATTTCGTAATCTTCTACACAATAACGATGTAATATGGGTACTGGTGGGTACTTTCGTAACGTCTCTACAAGAATTAATGGCATAAATTTATTTTGAATGAAACTTCAAATTATCCTCACCATCAATAACTTGTCTCAAATACTTCAATTCCATCATACAGTCGTAAGTAAGTTGTCCATCGTGTTTTTCCAAAACATCGTTAATTTCCTCTCTCACCAATTCTTGAATTTCAGCATTAACTGCCAACTCGTACAAACAAAAAGTCATTGTCGTGGAAGAAGTTTCAAATCCAGCTATGAAGAACAGAAATGCTTGAGCTACAACTTCTTCGATTGTTAAACCTTTCATTATTTGTTTAGAATCTTTGTAATCTTGACTATCGTTTTTAAGATCTATGAGCAATTGCAAGAAATCGTTACGTTTCACATTATTTTTTTTACGATAATCCACAGTTTCTTTAATAACTTTCATAAAAAAGCTTTCGACATCAGCTCTAGTAAATTTCAACCTCATTTTAAGTGCCAACTCTCTATGAACAAACACAAAGAGCCGTTTTAATTCTGATTCTTTAAAAACTTTTTTCAAGTACTCTCTAAATTCAGAATTTGGATTTTTAAAAGAATTACAATCCAAGCCGAAAGCACAAGAACCAATAACATCAGTTGTGTACCGTCCCAAAACGTCTTTAATATCAACAGGTTCTTTGGCTAAACTCATTTCGTCTATGGTGTTTTTTAAATTGTCTGCACATTCTAGTAAAGTTCCAAACATTGATTTCATCTTTCCTGATGTAAAAGTGGGCGTTAATTTTGCACGTAAATTTCTCCACTTGTTTCCTTCTATGTTAAATAAATGAGCACTTAGAGGATCATCTGCATCGTTGTAATAAAGACCACGATCTACAAAGTGGTGAAAATCTTTAGTTAAAATATTTTTGATAATTTCAACATCGGCTGGCATATAAATGGGTTTGTAAAATATAAAAAATCCTCTATGTTTAAGACCTGCATTTTTAGTTTCGTTATAATCTTTTAGGAATATTTCTCCTGGGGATACCGGTTTGGAGAAAATACCTGCAATTGTTCCAAAAGGTATTTTTGGTTTTTTATAAGGGATGTTTCTTTCTTCCCAATGTTTAAATCTTTTATTATAAAATTTTAATAAACTAAGAATTAATATTAAAATCACAGTACCACAAATTACTAAAAAATCCATATTTTTTTTCACTTAATATAATCCACAATCACTTAATATTATGTTATAATTAAATATAAACAAATTCTTAAATACGCACTATAAACTTTATTTTGCTTTTTTGTTCAATACTAAAACACGCAGGTACAACTATTAGGATGAAATGACTATTAATGTCAATATTGATGCTAAATATTAGCGACAATTGTCGCTAGTGCAAATATCGCACTTTTTTTATCGCACTTTATCGCAATTTTTTTTTATTATTATTATTACATATTGTTACAATCTAGTCAATGATATATCTTATCTCTATTCATAATATAATAAAGGAAGTCAAAACTAAAAGTCACCCATGGGCATTAGAGTCATTCTTATTTAGCCCTCTTTAATGAATTTTATTTTTTGCCGTCCCCAGATTTTATTGCAAAAAATCAACAATAATTTTAAGCCTGGTTTTAACTTTATAGGACATTGCTAAAGTCCGAGGTAACGAGAAGAAGTTTTATATGCAAAATACATGATTTTCTAGTATTTTTGCTAGCGGATATAAAAAATTGAGAAAAAATTATGATTTTATATTGAATCAACCAGGCATTTTTTGCAATAAAATTAAGGGGCGGCCAAAATAAAATTCATAAAAGGGTTAAATAAGAACCATCCTAAAAGTGTGTTCACACTACATGATTTCTCATAGGAGAAGTCATATGACTTATGAATAATAGGTAATTTTCAGAATAAAACTGTTAGTTATTTACCATATTTCCCTATTATTTTGGGGTAAATAACCAAATATGGTAAATAACCAACAGTTTTATTCTGAAAAGTCCTTATTATTTTGCTATGACTGAGCTTATTATTTTGCTATGATTTCTCATAGCAAAAGGCATAGGAGAAGTCATATGACTAGTGAGTCATATGACTAGTGTGAACACACTTTAATGGGCATTTGCTAGTTTGCTTTGGTAATTTGAGGCCCATTTCTGACGTACACTAGACACTCACTGCTCTGCTTTTATCACTGACACTGTCGCCACACTAACTCGTAGGGTTTTTTCCTATCGAGTCTCCTAAAGACTTCTCTAGAAGTCTTTTTTCGTTACCTTTTGCAAATTTTATGATTTCATTGTCCACAAGCTCCATTTTATTTCTAATGTACCAGGATGCATCAACGATGTTCCTTAGTACTTTATTTTGAAACGTTTGGATAATTTTAATATTGCTCTTTTTAGTACAGCCCCAGAGCTGTATTCCATAAGTCCAAATTGGCTTCAATATCTGCTTATAGTAATAGCTTGTTGTGTACTGTCAATTCCTCCCTTTACTGCCAAGATATTTAGCTGTGTTGGCATATAGATTTATCTGTCCATTCATAGTTAAAGGAGCGTGTTCTATTTGTTTATTGGTGAAGTTAATATGACTTGATTTGGTTTCGTTCAGCTTTATTTTCCACTTTTTGGTTCAACTTTGGGATTTATTGATTGCTGATTGCAATTCATCTGGTGTTTCTTCACTGCTTTTGCCCACAGCTAAAATAGCAGTTTCATCAGCGAAGATGGGGACTGCATTAAATTCTAATTCTGGTAGGTTGCAGGTGAAGAGCAGGTACAGGACCGGTCCCAGAACACTATCATAAGGTAATCCAGCTTTAATCTCTCTAGAACAGAAAGACTGGAACAGACATCCTCTTGTTTAACCCGAAATTATCTTTCTGTTAAGTAACATTTTAAGATTTCTGAATACTGTTTGGAAAGGAGTTGTTTGAATTTTAGATGTAGTCCTTTATGTCACACCTTATCGAGCTCTTGTGTCACATCAACGAAAACAGAAAAACAAACTTTTTTTCTTCTAATGATTTTTCGATAATATTAGTTACCTATTCTATTGAATTTTTTGTAGATTTAGAAATGAGATCGAATTATATTCGATAAGACAATCATTTTTCATATAAAGAAAGATGACGTGGTATCGATGCAGTAATAAGGTGCAGTGCATTTTTTGTCGCTGGAAAAATGAGGTCTAGCTAGACTATTTATCAGGCATCGGTAACGTGATTATGTACAAAAAAATTGGCAATATTATATTTGCTTCGCTACGCTACGCTCATCCGCCAAACACAGTCACGTCACACAAAAACCTACCTTCCCTCCTAATAAAACAATATACTATTACTTCTTTGTGTTCTCTACTTCTGTTATTTGGGTTGCAGTAAAAAATCGTTAGGTGGCTACAATAATTGAATGGTGTTATGCGAGAAGGAACCAAACCGATATAATCACGTTTTAAAAGTTTGTAGGTTGATTTTAGTTTTTGTCAAGTTTCCTATTATTAAATTATTTTTCCGTATTCTAAAGTGTTCCAAAGTATGCGCATTAGGTAGCCCTACATGTCACAGACACGATATAGTACATTATATCTCATTTTTCTAAATTTTGAGGGTTGGTTCCTTGTTGCATAAGACGATTCAATTGTAGTTCCTTTTGTAATTAAAATTAAAATTTGAAACTTAGTACAATTATGAATCTTATAAATATCTATTAATTGTTACTATTTTTTATTAACAAAACACTTACTATAAAATCGGAAAAATATCACAAAATTCCAAAATAAATCACAAAATAAACATCGACGTAATTTCGGAAGTAATTCAAGATAACTTATATTTTCCACCACCATTATAAGATTGATTGATCGATTTTCCTTCAAATTGAGCAATTTAACTTTAGGGGTATAGTAGAGGAAAATTGTTCTAATTGGCAATTTTATGCTTGAATATCGTTGAAGATTATACATTACGAGCTCATGGAGACATTAAATTGCGAAGTAGGACAATTTCTCTTTAAGATACAATTTTGATTATTGAAATCAGATAAAAAAAAACCTATATAATATCCTTCATGCAATGGTAAACTCGTAAATCTGTATTATTTTTAAATGGGAAAATCGCGAATTTACCATTGCAGGGACGATTTGGTACAATTGAAATAATTTGAATTTTTATATTTTCAAAAAAAATTATTTTTATAAATTATTTAATGGCATTCAACACACAAAGGCGGCGATCATTTTACGATTTTTGAAATTAAAAACTTGCTTGCCAAGATTTGTTCTTTCTATTGAGCGAAAGTCATTTACATGTATAAAAAAATTCGTTGTCTTGTTTAGCCGCCTGGTCATCTTTCTACCTGTCTGTCCTTTGCCATTGATGTCCGTACAGGAAAACTGGGAAATTTTGTACAAAAATTCACTTAAGTATGAAAATATTTAATGCATAAAAGATAAATTCGTATGATCTATTCTGAATAAATTACAACTTTTCTGCATTCAACCAAATGCTTCCTTTAGGTGATAAAACAAAACTTTGTGGATCCATTTCTATCGGACATTTAGTCTTTTTGTTCAAAGAAAATGAAAAATTCTTTAATAGATAAGTTAAACCAACTTGAGTTTGCATCAATCCAAAACGTATTCCTAAAACCAAAATTATTTAAGTGAAGGATAAATTACGTAAATAAAAATTGTGGTTACCTATACAAGCTCGAGGACCGTCACCAAAAGGTAAATATGTGAAAGGTTTAATTTTAGGTTTGTTTTCAGCGCTAAATCTTTCGGGGTCGAATTTTTCAGGATCTGCAAAAAAGTCAGGATCACGATGTAAACCTAATACTGGAATAAAAGCTGATGTATTTTTGCTGATTAAACATTCGGAATTTGGAATTTTGTAATCTTCTACACAGTAACGGTGTAATACTGTTATTGGTGGGTACTTTCGTAAAGTTTCTAAAAAAATTAAAAGCATTAATTTACCTGGAATAAAACTTCAAATTATCCTCACCATCAATAACCTGTCTCAAATACTTCAATTCCATCATACAGTCGTAAGTAAGTTGTCCATCGTGTTTTTCCAAAACATCATTAATTTCCTCTCTCGCCAATTCTTGAATTTCGGGATTAAGTGCCAACTCGTACAAACAAAAAGTCATTGTCGTGGAAGAAGTTTCATATCCAGCTATGAAGAAGATAAATGCTTGAGCTGCAACTTCTTCGATCGTTAAACTTTTCATGATTTGTTTAGAATCATTAGAATCGTGACTATCATTTTTAAGATCTATGAGCAATTGCAAAAAATCGTTACGTTTCACATTATTTTTTTCACGATAATCCACAGTCTCTTTAATAACTTTCATAAAAAAGCTTTCGACATCAGCTCTAGTAAATTTCAACCTCATTTTACGAGCTAAATCTCGATGTAGAAATACAAAAACTCCTTTAAACAACATAGATTTTGACTGAATGAAAACTTTTTTTCCATAGTCACTAAATTCGGAATTTGTATTTTTAAAGGAATTACACTCTAAACCAAAAGCACAAGAACCAATAACATCAGTTGTGTAACGTCCCAAAACGTCTTTAATGTCAACCGGCTCTTTGTTCAAACTCATTTCGTCCATGAAGCTTTTTAAATTTTGCGCACATTCTAGTAAAGTTCCAAACATTAATTTCATCTTTCCTGACGTGAAAGTGGGGGTTAATTTAGCACGTAAATTTCTCCACTTGTTTCCTTCTAGAGCAAATAAATGAGCACTTAGGGGATCATCGACTTCATTGTGATAAACACCACGATCTACAAAGTGGTGAAAATCTTTAGTTAAAATATTTCTTATAATTTCAACATCGGCTGGTATATAAAGTGGTTTGTAAAACATAAAAAATCCTCTATGTTTAAGACCTGCTTTCTTAATATCGTTGTAATCATTTAAGAAGAGTTCTCCTGACGATATTTGTTGAGATAGCAGACCTCCAATGGTTCCAAAAGGAATCATTGGTTGCTTATAAGGTACATTTCGTTCCTCCCAATGTTTGAACTTTTTATTATAAAATTTTATTAAACTAACAAATAATATTAGAATCACGGTACCGAAAATTATTAAAAAATCCATTTTTGATCACTCTAATTTTATTAATGCACTCCACTTTATCTTCTATTTAAACTGATAACTGAATAAACATTAAATTTTATTTTTTAAAAAAACAACAATTATTATTCAATGCTAAAACCTGTTGATACACTCAGGTGAAACTGTTACGATGAAATGACTACAACCTTTTATATTAGCGATCAAAAGCAGATTTTAAATGATTTGTGATTGCGTATTATGATGTAAGATGTGGAAGGTCAATAACAAACAGAACGGAACTCGAAACAGTCATTTGTTTTTATTTAAAAGTGTCAAAAACAATGTAATAAAAATTAGCGAAAAAGTATGCTTAGGACCATTTCACATGGACTAAATATCATACTAAATTGTTAGTACTGAACCAGCGGTCAGATCGTAAATAATCCCCTATTAGCATCCCCCTCGAATAAGTGTTGATATCAATTATATTTGGCGGAGTTTTAAAAACCCCAAAGAAAAAGAAAGTCGAAAACGAGTCCACACTACTCGGGCTTCGCCCTCGCCAAAAGTAAATTACAACTTGGCCTGCGGCCTCGCCAATATTTAGTACAAAACATTTGTCAAATCGTAGATAATCCTCGATTAACATCCCTTTTAAATACACGTTAAGAGATATTTTTTGAAATAATATGAGTTTTAAAAACCTTATGGAAAAAGAAAGTCTAAAGCAAATCATGTAATACAGCTCTAAACGGTAAAAGTGATTCAATTGTACGTGACCTTTAAGTGCTCAAGTATAATCGCACGTGGGAACAGAAGCACGCAACTCTAATTTATTTAATTGTAACCTATCAGATCACTGTTTGTACATTTTTGGAAGCCCCACATGTTTCTGCTTCTAGTAGCTTAAAAGTTTAAGTAAGTTACATAAGAGATTATTTAGAAATCATCGACAGTATATTTAAATCAACAGTATTTATCATTGAATAAATAGCCCCTACTCTACCAGGAGATTTTCAGCTAATAATATAGATTGCAATGGAAGTTTAAATATAGCGATTTTCGGTCAATTTTTCCAATGGAAATGGTTGCTTACCTATACTCCCACTTATAAGGAAAGATCATGACATCCAATAATAATTTAAACGCGACGGAATGAATGAGTCCTCTATGGAATTCTAAAATGTCATTTCCGTTGTATTTTCTCTTATAAGCAACGGTTGCTGACCCTCCTTCCTGATGTTTTATGTTTCAAGGTATTTATAGTCCAGGAAAAATGGGTTTGAACAACAAGAAAAATTGCGAAATTTTGGTTATAACTGCAATTCATAACGCAATTTAAGAATTCGAAGAGAGTGCATAATGAATGGGGGGTCGGTTTTTGAGAGTGGTGGAATTTAGAAAAAATTTAGTTTCTCGAAAGTTCAAGTGTAGGGTGTCCATTTACATGTTTTTTGCATGCAGAGTTGAACCAAAATCAAGGTAACAAAACCAACCATTGAAGAAAAAGAATGTTTTAGTTTCGAAAATGTACAAAAAAAGATTAATTAGAGTGGAAAATGCAAATGTAGTTTAATAATCATACAGTATGTAATCCTCATCACCAAAAGGTGAATTTTCATAATCTTAGTTTCAATCAATGTCCTCAGGTAGCAGAGAAGTTTCATCTTTAAGTTCTACGTAGTCGGGATTTTCGTAGCAGCCCCCCTCTCCTCTTCACAAACTTTGCACAAAGCAGAACACTTCCCACCGATTTTCATACAGGCTCTAGTTCATTGAGAACTAGAGCAGTTTATTTGCAGGAACAAGATACCAACTTTATTATGGCCTCAGTGGTAGGGTCAAGTGCTGTTCTGATTGGATGCAAATCATTGTTTTGCTAAACCCAACCCTACTGTTCTGGATCTAGTTTATTTCCTTGCCATAATTGTACTTGATAGAAGGTACGATATGAATGTTGATGTTGGAAGAAGTGATTCCAATTTGGCAACATTTTTATGTAACTGACCTCTTGAACATGAAGTAGTTCAGTTCATCAAGCGTTTAATGTTTTCCATCTTTGGAACCATAGAACTAGAAGAACGCAGCGTTTTTAACTTTAACTGTAGGTAGCTGTACTGAAAAATATCTATGCTGTGGCCCAAAGCAGGTTTAGTGTCTAACAGCTTCATGATGTTTGTCTTCCTTTTGCTATAAATGCCACTCGTTGTGTCGCAACCACTAAAAGAGTGCGCTAGGAGAATGTTCGTGTTGATGTTTCCGTTTTGTTTCTAGAGTCTTGCAGATGAAAAAACTTTCTTCTTCGTATGACCAGTGCTCGGTTTAAGCAAGAATATTTCCTCATCTAAGCAAATCTAAAGGACCCAAAGCAATCAATAGTCTAGAATGTCTATATATTATTGAACCACAGTGGCCAACCGGAGTGGTTCTCTTTTGTTATGTGAAAGTGGGGTGTAAAATGTTTGTTTACAAGTCATAGCTACTGATAAAGATCAATTAACGACATAAGTTGATAATTATTTAAGTGTCTGCTCTTTAATCCGTCCTTATACAGAAAGAGCTAGAATTTAATAAGATTTGGAGCATAAACACAACTTTTAAAAGTATTTAACTCATTCTAGCCATAAACAAACTCTCATTTATATTATACTGTAACGATGCAGAATTTTATCCGGATGCTGGACTAAAATACCGATATGGTATTACAGCACCCTGGAAATTTTGCGTCGTTTTAATCAGCGAAGTGCCTGTTTTAACTCACTTTTGGTGTTGGACAATTTTTCCAAAGCCGGCCCTGGCTGAAATTTAAAGTAATTTTTATATTCCCTAGTTCAGTTTTTCAAGCCCTTTCGTTTAAGCCCAATCTTGAGAAGATTGGTGGAAAATTACCACACTTTAATTTTATTTCAATTTTTATCATGGAATTAATTATCACCACGCAGCTGATTCTTCGCTAACTTTTTAAATATAATACATAAAGCTACCGTTCTATTTTTAATGGAATCTAGGAGTCCTTTTTACCCTGTTTTAATTTTTGTTACCCTTATCAAGTGATTATTTACTTATCTAAATTTTTTAATTATTGAGTTGTAAAAGTTTTAAATCCTTAAAATTTAGTTAACGTTCACCTGTCGAATTAAGTTAAAGGAAAATTAGTTTTGTGGGTGTAATTGGGTGTAATTTAAGTTATAAATTAATATGGATAACGTGTTAATTAACGTAAGTAATTAATAAATAATTATAAGTCACCGATGAATCTTTTTCGGCCGTTTTGGGCAACCCATGTTAATTTTTAGCAACTAATTTTATAATTTAATTTAATTGTACCACCCCTAGATAATTTTGAGCCTTTAATTAATTATTTTCTTAATTAATTTTTATTAACGTTAAAAATTTAAAATTCATTTTCCAATAATAAATTTTAGACCGGCGTGATCAGGAATTTTGTGCGGTTACGATGGAACCCATCGTACCTTCGAGTTTCCCTTAATTAAAATTCTATTAAGTTAATTAAGAAAAATTATAACGTATAATTAATACTCCCTCTCTCATGTTGATTACATTTCAAGCGTTTTCATTGGTGCTCGAAATAAACCGAATTAAAACGGAAAAATTTTATAAATACAAGTACCGAAAAATGATGGAGGAAGTCTTCGTTCAGTTGTGAGACTGAACGGATGCGCGATTTAAGTTAATTGTCATAAATTGTATTTTGCTTAAAATTTTACCTGCGTTTAATAGCCAACGGCTAATCTTGATAATCAGCCAACATTCGTTATTAAATAATAAAGCCCTGTCCACACCTTGGGTGATCAGCTTTACTACTTGGTCGCAGTGGTCACTCCTTTCATAGAGTGGTCGCGTGGTCGGGTAGAAAGCGGGCACTATTAGTTTCTGGGACTCTGTGGTCTTTCTCGCAAGGGAAGGGTCTCGAGGTCTGGAAAACTACCAACCCTCTTAGTTTCCGGGACTCAGTGGTCTTTCTCGCAAGGGAAGGGTCTCGAGGTCTGGACAACTACCAACCCTCGTAGTTTCCGGGACTCAGTGGTCTTTCTCGCAAGGGAAGGGTCTCGAGGTCTGGACAACTACCTTCTCTCTCTAGTTTCCGGGACTCAGTGGTCTTTCTCGCAAGGGAAGGGTCTCGAGGTCTGGAATACTACCTTCTCTCTCTAGTTTCCGGGACTCAGTGGTCTTTCTCGCAAGGGAAGGGTCTCGAGGTCTGGAATACTATCTTTTTCCTGCGTTCACCGGGACTCTGTGGTCTTGCTCGTCAGAGTAGGGTCTCGAGGTCTAGTGTACGTCTTCCCTGTGTCCACTGGGACTCTGTGGTCTTGCTCGTCAGAGTGGGGTCTCGAGGTCTGGTGCACGGCTTCCTTGTGTCTACTGGGACTCAGTGGTCTTTCTCGTCAGAGAAGGGTCTCGAGGTCTGGTATACGATTTCCCTGTGTCCACTGGGACTCTGTGGTCTTGCTCGTCAGAGTGGGGTCTCGAGGTCTGGTGCACGGCTTCCGTGTGTCTACTGGGACTCAGTGGTCTTTCTCGTCAGAGAAGGGTCTCGAGGTCTGGTATACGACTTCCCTGCGTTCATTGGGACTCAGTGGTCTCACTCGTCAGAGTGGGGTCTCGAGGTCTGGGGAGCGACTTTACCGTGCGGCACTGGCCTCAGTGGTCACTCCCTAAAGAGTGGTCTCGTGGTCGGTCTTTCAGAGAGGGAATGCCAAGTACTGTCGAGTTAATTGATTAAGTTGTACTTAAAATTTATTGTTTGTTTTATGTATAATTTCTAGTACTGAAAGTGTTCTTAATTTTTTTATTATATTGAATAAACATTTTATTTTTTTTTCTACTGGTATATCTCGTGTTTTATTGAAACGAAAGAACCCTCCCTACTTCGACTGAGTTGCCTAAAAAGGGCGGCAGTTTCAGTGTTACAATACAATATACCTAGGTATGTATTTATTTTTATTGATTAAATTACAGCTTTTCTGCATTCAACCAAATGTTTCCTAAAGCTGATAAAATAAAGCTACGTGGATCCATTTCTAATGGACTTTTTGTCTTTTCATTCAAAGAAAATGCAAAATTCTTCAATAGATAAATTAAACCAACTTGAGTTTGCATTAATCCAAAACGTATTCCTAAAATCAAAATTATTTAAGTGAAGGACAAGTTGTCTAAATAACAACTTTGCTTACCTATACAAGCTCGAGGACCATCACCAAAAGGTAAGTATGTGAAAGGCTTAATTTTATGTTTATTTTCGGCGCTAAATCTTTCGGGATCGAATTTTTCAGGATTTGGGAAATAATCAGAATCACGATGTAAACCGAATACTGGAATAAATAGTGATGTATTTTTGCTGATTAAACAATCAGAATTTGGAATTTTGTAATCTTCTACACAACAACGATGTAATACTGGTACTGGTGGGTACTTTCGTAAGGTCTCTGCAGCAAATAATGACATAAATTTATTTTGAATAAAACTTTAAATTAAACTCACCATCAATAACTTGTCTCAAATACTTCAATTCCATCATACAGTCGTAAGTAAGTTGTCCATCGTGTTTTTCCAAAACATCATTAATTTCCTCTCTCACCAATTCTTGAATTTCAGGATTAAGTGCCAACTCGTACAAACAAAAAGTCATTGTCGTGGAAGAAGTTTCAAATCCAGCTAAGAAGAACAGAAATGCTTGAGCTGCCACTTCTTCGATTGTTAAACCTTTCATTATTTGTTTAGAATCAGTATAATCGTGACTATCATTTTTAAGATCCAACAGTAACTGCAAAAAATCGTTACGTTTCACATTATTTTGTTCACGATAATCCACAGTTTCTTTAATAACTCGCATAAAAAAGCTTTCAACATCGCTTCTGGTAAATTTCAACCGCATTTTACGTGCCAAATCTCGATGAACAAACATAAATAATCCTTTAAACATCATGAATTTTGTTTGAATAAAAACCTTTTTTCCATATTCCATAAATTCGGAATTTGGGTTTTTAAAGGAATTACAGTCTAAGCCGAAAGCACAAGAACCAATAACATCAGTTGTGTACCGTCCCAAAACGTCTTTAATATCAACAGGTTCTTTGGCTAAACTCATCTCATCCATGGTACTTTTTAAATTGTCTGCACATTCTAATAAAGTTCCAAACATTGCTTTCATCTTCCCTGATGTAAAAGTGGGGGTTAACTTCGCACGTAAATTTCTCCACTTGTTTCCTTCAATTGCAAATAAATTCTCACCTAAAGGATCATCGATATCGTTGTGATAAATACCACGATCTACGAAGTGGTGGAAATCTTTGCTTAAAATGTTTCTTATAATTTCAACATCGGCTGGCATATAAATTGGTTTGTAGAACATAAAAAAACCTCTATGTTTTAGACCTGCATTCTTAATATCGTTATAATCCTTTTGAAATTGTTCTCCCATTGTAACTTGTTTACCAAACAAATTTTCTATTGTTCCAAAAGGTATTGTTGGTTGCTTATAAGGTATATTTCGTTCTTCCCAATGTTTGAAATTTTTATTATAAAATTTTCGTAAACTAACAATTATTATTAAAATCACAGTACCACAAATTATTAAAAAATCCATTTTTTCTTTCTTGTTAGGAACACCCTGTATTTTTTCACTAATTTTATTAACCACTCACGCTATGTATTGTAATGTATACTGAAGTTTATTTTTTAAAAACAACATATTTATTGTTCAATGCTAAAAGCTACTGATACACTCAGGTAGAATATCAGATGTTACATGATTGTGATTTCATATTATGACGCAAGATAAGTATAGTTGATAGGTTAATAACACCAGTACAGCGCAGTCATTGGTTGAGTCTCAAAAACAATATTTAAATACTCATAAAAATTTAAATTATCAATAAAGTGTAAATATTATCAAAGATAATACAATATAATTACCTAAACTTGAATTTTTTTAATCTATACCGTCACGCGACTTTTAGAAAACACTAAATAATTAATTTAATTATTTATAAATCTTCTAAATCAATGTTTAATAATAAATAAATGTATTAACTAAATTAAATAATTAAAGTCAATAAATTCAACGTTTTTATAGTAATTTATACATATTATGGTAGTCACCGTGTCGTTAAAGATAAAAAATTCAAGTATATAACCCCTTATAACAGTTATTTATGATACCATTACATAATGTAGGACGTTCTTGGACAGGTCCAATTTTTGGCTGAGCGAGCTTACGAGGAATTAAAAAGGACGAGTTCGAGAAAGTCTGATTAAATTTTGTGTTGGACTGCCTCAAAAACAAATTATTTTAAACAAATTCTCCAAAAAAAAATTCTTATTACACCATATTAATTATCTATTAACTAAATTACAACTTTTCTGCATTCAACCAAATGTTTCCTAAAGCTGATAAAATAAAACTTTGTGGATCGACCTCTAAGGGACTCTTTGTCTTTTCATTCAAAGAAAATGAAAAATTCTTTAATAGATAAGTTAATCCAACTTGAGTTTGCATTAATCCAAAACGTATTCCTAAAATCAAAATCATTTAAACGAAGCTCAAGTTACCTAAATATAACAAATTTGCTTACCTATACAAGCTCGAGGACCGTCACCAAAAGGTAAATACGTAAAAGGCTTAATTTTAGATTTATTTTCGGCGCTAAATCTGTCAGGATCGAATTTTTCAGGATCTGGGAAATAATCAGGATCACGATGTAAACCAAACACTGGAATAAAAACTGTTGTATTTTTGCTGATTAAACAATCAGAATTTGGAATATTGTAATCTTCAACACAACACCGCTGTATTATTGGTAGTGGTGGGTACTTTCGTAACGTTTCTGTAACAAATAATTCTACAAATATAATTTGAACTGATCCCTTTTATTCTAAGAATTTAACAATGTCAGTCAGCCTTACAGCCTTCTGAGACGGTTAAACAAAGAACGATATCTAACTATAGGTTATGCAGATGATATCACTATTCTGCTGACCGGTAAGTTTGAGAGTGTTGTATTCGATCAAATGCAAAGCGCCCTAGACATAGTCGAAACCTGGTGTAATGAACACTCCTTGGTGGAAAATCCATCAAAAACGGACCTTGTACTTTTCACCAAGAAACGTATGACTAAGAAATAAAAGTCTGGCTCATCAGGTCATAAGCTAGACTGGAGAAGCTACTTCGACAACAAAGCGGAAAAAAGTGTCGCAGGGCCGTAGAGTAGACTTGGAGACTTTCTCCAAAGATAACCTACTGGCTGTACACTTGAATTATTAGACGTATGCTAAGCTACGCGGCCATAGTGTGGTGACCCAGAACCAAAATAAATACCGCAAAAAACAAACTCCGACAAGATCACAAATTAGCATGCCTATCAATTACTGGAGCTATGAGAACCGCACCCACCTTCTATGACGCTTCTATGTCTGCTTCCACTTGACTTACACGTAGAGGAAATGACACTGAGATCGGTTCTAAGACTGCGCGATTTAGGGGCATGGACAACCAGACGAGGGAGTACAGGTCATACGAACATCATAGAGGTCAGTTCTAAAAAACTGCATCTACTAGATCTCAGATCTGACCGTATCCCAACACAATACATATTTAACAACAGGTTTGTAAGCTTGCTAACAATACGAGACCCCGATACTGCTGATATCCATGAACTAGAAATAAATACCAGTATACCATTAGGAAGATTCACCTCGGTTTTCGAAGCCGGACTTAATGGCATACTAGAAAGTGCCAAAATGGTAAAAGACAGTCTAGTAACAGGGGAACACATATAGATATTGTCGGACAGTAGGGCTGCTATCGCGGACCTGAACCGCCATAGAATAACTTCGAAGCTCGTTTCGGACTGCATAGCAGCACTAAACGAGATTTCGACGAGTAATGCTCTTGAAATCTGCTAGATCAAAGGGCACCATGGTAACGAAGGCAATTAGAGGGCTGATGAGCTGACAAGGCAGGGCTCGGACTCCTACCCGAATGGGCCGGAACCGACCCTGACTCTGGCGGTCAGCACTCTGAACAGTCTCATAAAACAAAAAACATTAAGCTCATATAGACATGTGGTTGAAAGGAAAGTGCTGTAGACAAGGCAAAGCAGCAATTGCTGCTCCTTCGATACGACACGCAAAGGTCTACCTCAACCTGTCTCGATTACATCTGCGAGTACTCACGGGCATCTTCACACTCTGGGACTAATCGATAGCCCTAGATGCAGAGGCTGTAACCAGGAAGATGAAACTGCGGAGCACGTACTTATCTCGTGCCCTGCGGTAACATCAACTAGAGGATACATACTTGATGACTACAGGCTAGTTATGGTCAGAATCAGAGACACTCCACCCGCCAAGCTCTCGAGTTAATCTTAAAGTTAGGAAGGCTCGAGGAGTGACGGGGAAAGAGCCGCCTCTGGGGAGGTTGCATAATGAGCCCGATCAAGCGGCCTAAGTGTAAGCTGGCTAAAAGCCAGCCCTTCCGCTAGCAATCCAATCCAATCCAATCCAGCCTTACAATCAGTCTCGTTGAAGAGTAGTCTCGATAAGAAAGGCCCGAAACTCGTTTTAGAGTGTCGTTCTTTAGTAAATGTAATAAAAAATGTAAATGTAAGCAAAAAAGTAAGGGAATTACTAAAAGAAAAATTTAATACCGTGGCACTAAGTAAGAAGGGGCTCGTTGTGTGCCGTGCCGAAGAGTTCGTAATAGAGTAAGCACAGTTTTGCGAGGATTGTAAGGACCTAATTGTAAATAAAGTTAATTTTGGGACATTTCTCGCCCAGTCGGGAATTTTGGATGTCCCTATTGACCCGTGTCCTTTGGGTAAGAGACATTATGTCTAGTAAAGTCAGGTTTAAAGTAATTTGAGTCAATGCCGGCGAGACTTGAAGTTCCATTGAACCACCTGTTTAGAGGTTGAGTTAATGCTGTACTGTGACTGTGAGTACTCGAGTTTTGCATGTATTGTTGTAAGATGGAGGCTACGCAGAACTTTGTAAATTCTATGTAATATGGTATTTATAAGTAGGGCGAGTAATGCCTGACCTTTAAATTTTAAAATTAGCGGAGGCAAAGCTCTGCCAACCTAGTCCAAGTTCTCGTAGGGTAGTGGGTGGCTGGAAATATCTTTAAGGCTGCAAGCTGGAGGTATAGCTGCACGTCCTAGGTAAGTTAGCAACGAGGAAAGATCTCAAGCAATAGCATATTTAAGCGCTTGGCATTACTTTATAGAAACCGTTTAATTCTAGGATCCTTGCCATGATATTACGGAGAACTAACGCTAACGTCGTGGATTTGAAACTACTGCGCCCCAGCTCCTGTTCGACAGGGTCCTGATATTAAATAAGATTGTCCATACTTTGCAGAGCTGTTAGCAAATTTATATTGCATCAAATTGCTCAATCGACACATTTTGGGGATATTGGTAAATTCCTACTACTATTCTCTATACTCGGTAAGCATACTAGTGGATGCTAGAGGCTTGAAATAGAAGTCGTTGTTGGGTTCTAAAACTACCGATAATGTGATTTTAGAAGAGTAGATGCTTAATCTAATTGTATACCTTTATTTTGTATAAAACTTGAAACTATACTCACCATCAATAACTTGTCTCAAATACTTAAGTTCTAACATAGAGTCGTAAGTAAGTTGCCCATCGTGTTTATCCAAAACATGATTAATTTCATCTCTCACCAATTTTTGAATGTCAGAATTACGTGCCAACTCGTACAAACAAAAAGTCATTGTTGTGGAAGAAGTTTCAAATCCAGCTAAGAAGAACAGAAATGCTTGAGCTGCAACTTCTTGTATGGTCAACCCTTTCATTATTTGTTTAGAATCAGTATAATCATGACTATCATTTCTAAGTTCTACGAGCAATTGTAAAAAGTCGTTACGTTTCAAATTATTTTTTTCACGATAATCCACCGTTTCTTTAACAACTTTCATAAAAAAGCTTTCAACATCACTCTTAGTAAATTTCAATCCCATTTTTCGTGCTAACTCTTTATGGATAAACATAAAAAGGCATTTAAACATAAATGCTTTTGATTGAATAAAAACTTTTTTTCCATACTCTCTAAATTCGGAATTTGGGTTTTTAAAGGAATTGCAGTCTAAACCGAAAACACATGAACCAATAACATCAGTTGTGTAACGTCCCAAAACATCTTTAATATCAACAGGCTTTTTGGTCAAACTCATTTCGCCCATAGCAATTTTTAAATTATCAACACATTCTAATAAACTTCCAAACATTGATTTCATCTTTCCTGATGTGAAAGTGGGGGTTAATTTTGCACGTAAATTTCTCCACTTATTTCCTTCTATTGTAAATAAATGAGCACTTAGGGGATCATGGATATCGTTATGGTAAAGTCCACGATCTACAAAGTAGTGAAAACCTTTACTCAAAATATTTCTTATAATTTCAACATCGGTTGGCATATAAATTGGTTTATAAAATACAAACAATCCTCTATGTTTAAGACCTGCACTCTTAGTTTCGTTATATTGCTGTCTGAAGAGTTCTCCGGGTGCAATTTGCTTACCAAAGAAATTTCCCATTATTCCAAAAGGGATTGTTGGTTGTTTATAAGGTATATTTCGTTCTTGCCAATATTTTAATTTTTTATTATAAAATTTTATCAAACTAACAATTAATATTAAAATCTTAGTACCACAAATTATTGTAAAATCCATTTCTTTTCTAAATAATTCAATATCTTTTATTTTATTATCGAGTAATAATTAATTATTAAATACGTGATTTGAGTTGATTTTTTAAAGAAAATTCAATCGTTCTATGCCAAAACACACATCAGATGAAACTGTCACTGTGGAATGACGATATAAATTTATAATGCAGCCTATTTTAGATGAGTTGCACCAAGTACGTAGTTGCTTTAATTAGAATTTACACATAATTTTAACTTCATATCTTGAGATTTCCTTTTCAGAGTTTTTTTGCGCCATTAGTAACTAGTATATGAATTTTGTTTTGAAGATGTTGCGGTTGCGCCAAGTGATTTTATTGGAAATTCTGTGCATTTTTATATACTGCACAGCAAAATTAACGCACTAACTTACATTAAATGGAAAAGATTCCTGAGAATACTTTTTTTTCCATTTGAATATGTAGTAGCAAAATTAAGAATTTAAACTGAATGTCAAACAAGTTTTAAAAGCTTTAAGAGGTACAGTAACAAGTTATAAATAGCAATAAACAATAGTCTAAGAAACGACGGAAGAATTGACCATTAAGAATCGTTAAAAAAAAGTCTGGTGATCAAATTTGATTCGTTTTAAATAAGGCCAGTTAATAAAAACCCGAAGTTACCAATACATAGTTCCAGGAACTCTAATTCAAAATTGCAAATAACGTTGATTTTGCGATTAAACGAATCTGCTACTTTTCAACGTTATTTCCAATTTTCAAACTTACAACGTTATATCATTATTTATATGTATAGGACTTTCTAGGACAAGTCCAATTATGGTTCATCGAGCTTACGAGTAATGCCAATAAAGAGGACGAGTCCAAGACAGTGTAATAGCGTTTTCGATTGGGATCGCACCGACACGGAGCCAAAACTTTTTTCACCGGTTGAGTGCAATCATCTGATTAGCTTTACACAGGTCCAGTTGAATGTAACGTGGACTGGTATATAATGTTCAGAAATATAGTGAACTAATAAAAGTTTGACTCTTTAGCTTTAATTGCAACCCTGACATCGGTCTATATTCTAATAAACACAATCACTTAGCACTTATAACTTTTTATTTTGATGTTTTTCAAATATTTTTGTAATTGTCTTTTAATTACTAATTCTTCAGGTAATGAACCCCTTGTCCTTCTGCACGATTTTGCAAAAGACTGACTAAAGGTTGTCTTTGCCAATTTGGTCGTTTTTACACTTGCCTTTACCTCTCCTTTAGGGGTGGTAGATGTAAAATATTTAAATACCGTTAAAATTCGTTTTACAATACATAAATAATATGTTTATAAAATGAAGTAATGAAACGTTTTAAACCTAACCATTTTACCTAAATTGAAATTTGTATGTAATCTTTGCAATTTTTAAACGTATAAAGGACAAGGGATTTAGTACCTGAAGAAAAAGTTATTGAAAGACAATTACAAAAATATTTTAAAAACATCAAAATAAGAAGTTATAAGTGCTAAGTGATTGTGTTTATTAGAAATTCTTGGCATAGTAATTTATTTTAATCCTTAATTTATAAAAATTTTTATTTCAGTTTAAATGAGATACTCATAAATAGTTTCTTAAAACGGTTTACGACGTATAAATACGTCTACATAGTATAAATAGTACGTGCTTCTAGTATTTTAAAAATACTTATGTTAAACAAATTTAAGGGCAAAATGTCAAGCTTTTGAGTTATTTATTACAGACCCATGTCAGGGTTACAATAAAAGGTAAAGAGTCAAACTTTTATTAGTTCACTATATTTCTGAACATTCTATACCGCACTGATCCAACCAACTGAAAACGCTATAATTCGTGGCCAAATTACATTTGGTGTTCGACTGCATCAAAAAAATATTATTTTAATAAGATAAACAATAGTTATTGTTGTATCAAGGGTGTAAAATTATAGATCTTGGCTTATACATGTGAGAGATGTTTCACGAGGAGTATCCGAGAGAAGTACTCACACATAGGGCCAAAATCGAATTTTAGGCTAGAGGTGCAAACACTATTTTTTGTACGACCCAATAGGCCAAGTGAATAAAAATAAGTGTTTGCTTATAAGCTTTTACTCATAAGTAAAAGTTATACCTTTACTGTTCAACATATAAGGTAAAGTAAAAGCTTATAAGCAAAGCAAATACTTATTTTTATTCACTTGGCCAAACATCTTAAATTTATCATAAATTAACTCAGCTGTCAAGTCGACGTTTAGAATAGAAATTTCATATCAAGTTCGTGTTATTTCATTTTCGTACATTTCGTGTACATTCGTTTTACCATAGTAACACTTTTATGCCCTCAGGCGAAAAAGACTCACTTTACGCCCACTTTTGAGACAGTATTTATTATTTAAATACAGACAGACAATTATTTATTTCTATTGACTACAACTTTTCTGCATTCAACCAAATGTTTCCTAAAGCTGATAAAATAAAACTTTGTGGATCAACCTCTAAGGGACTTTTTGTCTTTTCATTCAAAGAAAATGAAAAATTCTTTAATAGATAAGTTAAACCAACTTGAGTTTGCATTAATCCAAAACGTATTCCTAAAATCAAAATTCTTTAAGTGAAGCACAAGTTACCTAAATATAACAATTTTGCTTACCTATACAAGCTCGAGGACCGTCGCCAAAAGGTAAATATGTAAAAGGCTTAATTTTAGGTTTATTTTCGGCGCTAAACCTTTCGGGGTCGAATTTTTCAGGATCTGGGAAATAATCAGGATCACGATGTAAACCAAATACTGGAATAAAAACTGATGTGTTTTTGCTGATCAAACAATCAGTATTTGGAATTTTGTAATCTTCAACACAACACCGATGTAATATTGGTAATGGTGGGTACTTTCGTAACGTTTCTACAACACATAATGGCATAAAGTTTTGAATAAAACCGTAAATTAAACTCACCATCAATAACTTGTCTCAAATACTTAAATTCTAACATACAGTCGTAAGTAAGTTGTCCATCGTGTTTTTCCAAAACATCATTAATTTCTTCTCTCGCCAATTCTTGAATTTCAGGATTAAGTGCCAACTCGTACAAACAAAAAGTCATTGTCGTGGAAGAAGTTTCAAATCCAGCTAAGAAGAACAGAAATGCTTGAGCTGCCACTTCTTCCATGGTTAAACCTTTCATTATTTGTTTAGAATCAGTATAATCGTGACTATCATTTTTAAGTTCTATGAGCAATTGCAAAAAATCGTTACGTTTAACATTGTTTTTTTCACGATAACCCACCGTTTCTTTAACAACATTCATAAAAAAGCTTTCAACATCGCTTCTTGTAAGTTTCAATCCCATTTTACGTGCTAACTCTTTATGAACAAACATAAAAAGTCCTTTAAACATCATAGACTTTGATTGTATAAAAACTTTTTTTCCATATTGCATAAATTCAGAATTTGGATTTTTAAATGAATTACAGTCTAAACCGAAAGCACAAGAACCGATAACATCAGTCGTGTACCGTCCCAAAACGTCTTTAATATCAACAGGCTCTTTGGTCAAACTCATTTTGCCCATTGCAACTTTTAAATTTTCCACACATGCTAGTAAAGTTCCAAACATTGATTTCATTTTTCCTGATGTAAAAGTGGGCGTTAACTTCGCACGTAAATTTTTCCACTTGTTTCCTTCTATTGAAAATAAATGAGCACTTAGGGGATCGTGGATATCGTTGTGGTAAACCCCACGATCTACAAAGTGGTGGAAATCTTTACTTAAAATATTTCTTATAATTTCCACGTCGGCCGGCATATAAATTGGTTTATAAAATACAAACATTCCTCTATGTTTAAGACCTGCACTTTTAATTTCGTTATATTGCTCTCTGAAGCGTTCTCCGGGCGAAACTTGCTTCCCAAGTAAATTTTCCACTGTTCCAAAAGGTATTGTTGGTTTTTTATAAGGTATATTTCTTTCTTCCCAATATTTAAATTTTTTATTATAAAATTTTATCAAACTAACAATTAATATTAAAATCACAGTACCGCAAATTATTAAAAAATCCATTTTTTTCCGAAATAATCCAATCACTTTTATGTTACTATCGAGAGCTAATTAATTACTAAATACCCAGTTTAAAAACAATTTTATTGTTCAATGCCAAAACACTCATCAGGCGAAATTGTTACTGTGGAATGACGATATAAATTATTTACAATCAGCCTATTGTAGATGAGTTGCGGTTGCTGATCTAACCAGCACCGCCGTGGTTTTATTTTTATGTGACAGTCTGTAACAGAATAGTATATTGTTTTATAAGTACTTTTCTCGGCTCGTCAATAAGTGGCAGACTCATCTTCATTTCGTCTGACAAGCTCTACTAAACTAATAACACATTTAATCCGCATGAAACATTTTATTTTTTCTTCAAAAATATAAAAATATAAAGTTTTGAAAAGCGCCATCTTTTGACAATTACTTTTAGTTATAAAAACAAGCTAAGTGATTATTAAACGTAACGAACAAATTATAAAAGAAAATTTAAAAAAAACATTAACTTTTTACATTAGAAATGGGTAGAAATATCATTTTGTTACAAAACTAAGGTTAGAATTTAGTTTTACATCCTAAAGATAAAAAAAATCAAAACTTTAACCTTACTTATTCAGTAGCAAAATGTCAACTTTTTTGACATTTGAAGAAAAACAATATTTACACATTCCAAAAAGAGGATTTGTTAGGAGTTAGAGCATTGACATTGACCGAAGACCAAAAACGACATTGACTAGGCAAACATTTGGAACAAACATTGGTTTAATGATGTAATGGACAATGAATAGACATTATGGCTTTATTAAAATTGTGTCTTTATTTCTTTTTAATATTTGTTTTATTTTTAACTTTTTCCTTTCCAAGAAAAAGTTACTATAACCGAGAAAAAATTAATTAATTAAAATTTTTTTTATTGCATTTCTCGACGTTTTGAGTTCCACTGACTCCAAAAATTTGAGCTAAATTAATTTTTACTTGACTATAAGATAGTACATCTGAGCGTCAATTAAAAAAAAAATTTTTTTTAATGGCGGCCAATAGAACGATTGTCCCATTTTATGGTTTTTCCCTTATAACTTGGACGATAATTATTATTATAAAAGTTTCAATACAGCATTGTACAGCCAAAATAAAGGGCTTTCGTCCTGAATAAGTCGGTTTTGAAAATTGTATCAAAATTGTCTACCTTTAAAGAGCCAAAGTAGGTCAAACTTTTTAAATGGATTTTCTCAAAATTTCCTCTGCCATATTTTTTCTTTTTTGGATATGTTATAGACAACGTAATTCTGTATCGAAATATAAATTTTCATCAAAATCGCTAGAGCCGTTTCGGAGTAATGATTTCTTGAATGTCAAAACTTCAAAAATATCTAATTTCTTTAGTAATAAAAATGAAAACTTGACAATGGATTTATATATCAATCCCATAAATATCTATTATTTGACACTTTTTTTGATTAACAAAACGCTTCCGGTTAAGCCTGAAATTACAAAAAAATCAAAATTTTTAGGAACACCCTGTATATTTTTAAATATCTTAAAAGCTCGTACAATTAGCTGTTACACAATACCAAATATTTTATATTTTGATTTCCGGCTTAACCGGAAATGGAAACAACTTTTTTAATTTAAATGAAACACCCTGTATATTTTTCAATATTTAAAAAGCTCGTAAAGCTTTCTTTTTTCTTTTCTTAAAAAGCTTTCTGAAGATGTTTAATTAAATTTTAATTAACAAAAGTCCAAAATTACCAGATTTAAAGGACACGAAAAAGTTCCTCGTATGGTTCACATCCATTTCAATTTTTGTGTCTTATTTCTAATTAAAGATAAAATCATTTTACGATAGAAAAATTTTTATTGCAAATTCAGTAAAATATAAAATGTCTGCCGGTCATAAAGTGAGTGGCAGGAGTAGTTTTCAGTTTTCCTCTGTCCACGCGCAAAGGAAGTATGTGCGCGTTTGGTCGTCCTTTTGCATTGTACGAGATCGTAATAATTATGAAGAAAAGCTACGAAAAACAAGAAAACATTAAAATAGCTTTCATTTCTTTTCAAAAATCGCTTCTGTTGGAAATTGGAAATGTTTCTAATGTGACAGGCTAAACAGATAAGAGAATACCCTTATCCGATTATAAACATTCCTCTTAACGTGCTTGATACGATCTTACTTTGATCCCAAACTACAGTGTTGTCTCACTTTGACGTTCCTAAATATCCTCAAATAAATTTAAGGTCTGATTTAGATAACAACAGCTATTGTAAAACGATCGATATCGAGTATTTTTTTGTATACTTGAAAATATTAAATTTTTATTGATTAAGATTAGAGATACTCCAAAACTGATGTTCATTCGTCTGATAATTTATGAAACTATAATTTCTTGTTATTTAACCAAATGCTTCCTGCAGGAGATAACAACACATTATTCTTATCAAGTTCTAAAGGAAATCTTGTTTTTTCATTAAGAGAAAATGTAAAATTCTGCAACCAAGTACTGAGTCCAACTTTTACTTGAGCAATTCCGAACTTCAAACCTAAAATGCGTCCACATGAAAATAATCACTTTAATTAATTATAAAAATCAATTTTTACCTAAACAAATTCTTGGCCCATGTCCAAACGGCAAATAAGTAAATGGGATTATTTTACTTTTATTTTCATCGCTGAACCTTTCGGGATCGAATTTATGAGGTTCTGGAAAATATTCGGGATCGTTTTGTATTCCCAAGGAAGAGATGTAAATGCTCGTATCTTTTTCAATAATAAAATCGGTCCCTGGTACTTTATAATCGATAGTGCACACTCGATTTAAATATGGCAAAGGAGGATATTTACGTAACGTTTCTACAAAGTCCAAATATAATTATTTAAGTAATTAATTTTAGGTTTTTTTTTACCATCAATAACTTGTTCCATGTATTTCAAGTCACCTAAAGCTTCGTAAATTATTTTCCCATCGTATTTTTCGAGTGTTGCGTTAAGTTCGTGTCTTACTTTTTCTTGTACATCAGGATTCAAGGCTAATTCGTACATACAAAAGGATAACGTTGTCGAAGAAGTTTCCAAGCCAGCAATAAAAAATAAAAATGATTGAGCAGCTATTTTTTCAATTTTTGAAAAATCGTGAGTAACACCCCCAATATCATCATCACCTTGCTTCGTATTTTTTAAATCAATAAGAATTTGTAGAAAGTCCTTTCTTCTTACATTATTTCTTTCTCTATAATCAACAGCGTCCCTTATAACCCCAATAAAAAAACTGGAAGTTTCTGTATTCAACGATTTAAGTCTTAAACTTTTACATAAGTTTGGATACGAAATACAAAAAAACGCGTACAACCCTTGTATATTTGGATCCGTGAAAAATTTTTGGCCGTGATTCCTAAATTCGGAATTTGGATCTTTAAAGGAATTGCAGTCGAGTCCAAATGCGCAAGAACCAATTACATCCGTAGTAAACCGACTCATTAAATCTCTCACATCCACCGCTTCCGATTTATTCAAAAGATAAAAATTATCCAAGGCTGACTTTAGATTGTTTCCGCATTCTATTAACGTTTCGAACATCATTTTTATTTTACTAGGTGTAAAAGTTGGAGTTAATTTTGTACGAAGACTTTTCCATTTTTGTCCGTCTAGATTGAAAAGATGAGCTGTTAAAGGGTCGTCTTTTTCGTTGTAATACAGGCCACGGTCGTAAAAAGAGTTAAAATCGGTACTTAATATATTTTTTATTAAATTATGATCTATAGGTAAGTAAATTGGTCTACATAAAATGTATAAACCTATGTGTTTGTGCCCTTGCGCTTTAGCTCTTACGTACGCATTTTTGAAATATTCGCAAAATGATACTTTTTTATCAAAGAGTTCTTTTACAGTTCCAAAAGGTATAACAGGTTTCTCGTAAGGTATTTTTTTATTTTTCCAATAAGTAAACGATTTTTTTACATATAAAATTAAACTAATTAGGCATAAAGCCAAAAAAGTTGCACTTAACATTAACACACCCATCGTTACGATTAAATAATTTTCATAATGTTCTCGCACTTAGTTAACACTTTTATCAACTAACAACAACAATTAACAAGAGTTTTAAAAGTCAAGTCGCTGACTGATAATTTTACGATCAAATTTATTATACTACTATTACATAAGAATGATCAATAAATTAAAACCAGCGGTTCTACAATTGTTTTTAAGCGCAAAAATTAAAATAAATAACATGTATTTTATGTAAATATATTTTTTTGACTTGTGGTTTTTGCTAAGACGATTATTCCAAAAACTTGATTAATAGTAGTTCAAATGTAACATATTGTTAGTAGGTCCAAAGCGGAGTAGTTCTTGTGATTGTTGTGGGTGGATTGTTTATGTAAATTGTTTCATCTGTCATATTTGAAGTATTTAAATTAATCTAATAACGTATATTATGTTTTAAATAAAACTTATTTATTATTATAATATTAAATATGAGCCAAGTTTGTAGAACTTGCTTAAAAATTGTAGAAAATAATTCTCAAGTGTTTAGTATTGAATTTAAAGATCCTACACTTGACAATGTACATATAAAAGCAAAATTAGAAGCATGTGTACCAGAAATTGTAAGTTATTATTCATTTCTTTATAAATTAATTACAATAAACAATATTTTAGGTATTAAATAGGGTAAAAAATTCAGTCATATGTCATTATTGCCTAAAAGCACTGAATTCTGCGTACGAATTTAAAATAAAATGCCTCGAAAGTGAAAAAAAGATATTTAGATTTGTAACTTATAGTACAATGAATTGCATAGATTTAGAAAAATTTATAACCAAATTTACTAATGATCATTATAATCAAATTAACGGTAATGAAGAGATTTTACAAAGACAATTTTTACAATCAAATCAACCATTTACGCCGCATCCGTCACTCTTACCATCGTCTTTTAGTAAACCGACAAAGTTACTTCATCCTTCACACGATTTTTCAGGTAAATTAACAAATCCTTTTCAATTACCATCAAAATCATTACCTGTAGATCCTTTATCGTTACACTCATCGTCGATGATAACTCAAACAAAACCTATTTCAAATAATTGGCCAAATCACATTCAATCTTATGAACAAACAAATATATCACACATTCATACAAAGGCTTTGCAAGAAACACCTTCGCAACATTCGATGTCGATGTTACGTAATAACTTTTCTCCATCACACGCAGTAGGCATAAATCAAACTCCTTTATTAGAAAATTCAACACATAATGAATTACCAAAAATTCTAACAAATGACAAATTATTATCACCTCCTGCATCTATTAATAACAATATTCCTCAGTCGCCAGTTTCACAATCTCAGTATCCTTCGATAAATTTACAACTTCAGCCTCCTCCTCTTCGAAGTCTTCCTCCCCTTCGAAGTCTTCCTCCTCTTCAAAGTCTGTCATCTACAAGTGTAATAAATTGCACTTCTCAAGCTCCTTTTCCAAGTATGACTAATGAAAAATGCCAGCAGAAGTACAACTTCAATCAAAATTTTTCTCCTGATGGTCTTAAAACTAGTGAAACACCAAACATATCAATAAGACACAACATGAGGCCAGATCATTTAGCACAAATTAAATTATCGCCACCTACGGTGCCATTGGAAAAAGAAGCGCCATCGCCAGTTCGTCTGACTTTAAATCACCAAACAGTGTCAGATGTGGGACTAAGAGAAAATTGTTCTTTAGCAAATCCAATTGCAGATGCTTCAAATAAACAGTCAAATTTTGAGTTACCATTATTAAATAATTTTCACGCTTCTCAAATTCGAGGGACGCCGACAACTTCAGCCAGCTTTTCATTTTCGCCAAAAATAGCGCCTGTACGTAATTTTGCTACATCAGAAGCTGCCGAGTTACCTGTACAACCACCAGTGAAGCCTTTTACTCAAGTACAACCGCCTGGTTTTCATTCGCCGCAAAACTGCCAACTAGACCAACAACCGCCACATTTAGCAGCGCACGCTTCTAAACCTCATTCTTTAGAAAATTATTCTCGTAATGCAACGTCATTTAATACCCCACTCTCCGCATCGCAATCTCAGTCACTTCAATCTACTCCACAAGTAAATCAAACTAATTCCTTATCGCAATATCAATTTTCTTCTCAATTGCAATCGCCGTTTCGCTCGATTTCTTCATCGTTTGAGCTTCCCTTACAGCATCAACCAAGAAGATCTCCTATTCAACCGCAATTGAATCCAGTGAATCCGCTATTATCGGCTTCTGAATTTTCACCATCTGTGGGTATAAATTCTTCGCAACAATTTTTCCCACACTCAAATGTCAATCAGCGTTCGCCGTTATTGCAAAATCAACATTCTCAAATTTATCCGCCGCTCTCTCATCTTCGTCCACCTACAAATTCACAAAATTCAATGCCGCAATTTAACCAACCATCAGTTCAACAAACATCAAATTTTCATTCGATGCAATCTCAGTTTCTAGAACCAAATCATAATTCGTCGTTTCGTCCACAAGTATCACATTACAATTCGACAATTCGTTCTCCTTACCAAAACTCGCAATATTTGTCGAATCCTTTTGCCATGTCTCAACATTATCGATCATCGATACATCCCTACCCACCTGTATCGTCGATTCAAGCATCTTACCAACAAACAAATCGAAGATCTGACCAACCTTATCTGATGAATCCTAAATATCCTCTTCCAAATAATGCTTACGCATTTTCGAATCATTACAGATCTCCTTTGCCTCAACCTCCACGTATGGCTTTACATTATCAAAATACTCTCTCTCAAGAATCTCTAAATCGTCCAGATTATCAACCTCCACCACGTCCAACCTCACCACTTCATAATAATCACACGACATCTTCTCTTAATTCTTCCTCTTCTTCTTCATCTCTTCACTCTTCCCCATCACCTTCTGCTACTTCACATTATCCAGCACCACCGCTATTTCATCCTACACGACCACCTCCTATGTCATTACTCAGATCGTGCTTATCTACCTTCCAACCCCAACAGTCTTCCCATCGTCTTCCGATTGGATCATCTCCTCCTCTCTTTTCGATGTTGGGCTCTAATCAAGAATTAAATGGAATCAGAATGAAAGTACCTAACAGCTTTATGTATCACTTTAACAATAATATCAAAGAAGCTTCCTTTTTATGTACTATATGTCGAGCAAGTTTTATAACACCAGAGCAACTACAAGAACACATGACAACCCACGAAACTGCCTCTCTCAAATGCAACTTGTGTGACTTCCAAACTAATTTAAGTGAAATTTACGAAGAACACCAATTGGTTCACAAAACTACTCCATCAGAAGAACAAAGTGATAAAACTGCGATGGAAGTAGTCGAAACCGTTTACAATTGCAACCAATGCGATTATACCACAACAAACAAAGCTTCTTTTGAAGATCACAGATTTAAACATGAACCTGTTGTTTATAAGTGCCAAATTTGTAATTTTAAAAGCATACACGCTTCCAGTCTTCGAAGACATAAAAAGATTCATATGAACGATAAGGAGTTTAAATGTAGACGTTGTGACGTCGTCTGCGAAACGTATCAAGAATTGGTGACTCATATGACCGAATCACACACCGAACAAAATTCCGACGTGGAAACTGAAGAAAATGAAAAACAAGTTGATCCTTATCAAGTTTCCATCGATGACATACAAAACATTATTGAAGATGAAAATGACTTGATGGATGAGGGTGAACAAAGCGATTCCGCAATTGAAAATGAATCCGAAATGGTGGACGATATCGATTCTTATATGATAACAGCTGCCGATTTAGAAAAAATATTAAACGAAGAAAAAGGAGATGGCGATACTGAAATGGCAGAAGGAAAGAGCGATAACGTGGACGCCGATGCGAATGAAGTAAAAACTATTTTTAATTGTCGCGTTTGTCAACAACCGTTTCAATTTAAGTATCAACTTAAAAAGCACATGATTATACATTCGATCACTAAACAAATTTTAGAATGTCCGATGTGTGAGTATCGAACTACTACTAAGAGTCATTTGCAAGTTCATATGAATACGCATACCGGAGGAACTATTTATCGTTGCGAGCAGTGTGATTACTGTTCGGTGTATTGGAGTAATATGGAAAAGCACAATCGAGTTCACACTGGTGAAAAGCCATACAAGTGTGATTATTGCGATTATAGCGTTACTAAAATGTCAAGACTGAGAAATCATCTGGAACTACATGCCAAACAAAAATTATATAAATGTAAAGAGTGTTCGTTTGAAGCTGACAGCGAAGAGAATTTACTTAATCATAAAGTAATTCACAACTATGGAAATCATTTCCTGAAAGATGAAGTTGACATTGCTGAAGCCGCACTTCCTGTTAGTGAAGATAGTGAAGCTCGGCCTGAAGGTGTTAAAAATGAAACTGGTAGTGAAGAAAACCAACTTGAATCTGCCGGTAAGGTTGATGGTTTATGTTTAGAAGATAAGTTACCAACTTCTGAACCTCAAATTAACGGTGAAGTTACTGAAAGTCGGCTAAATGAAGAGTGTGAAAATAACGATGACAACCATCTAGTCGTAGCTCCTGAGGATGAAGTTAATAATACAGTAAATGAAGCTGCTATTATTAAGGATTCTCAAATAGCCATTGATGAGAATCAAATTAGTATTACTAAGTATGAAGTTGATGTTGTTGAAAATATTGTATCCGATGAACTAAATTAAGTGTTTTAGTTTGCATGAAAGGAGAAGAAAATGTTTGCATATAAATGCAAAATATTTTTTGTATAGAATAGATTTTCATATTGAAAAGTATTTTGTAAACCTTAGTTCCTAAATATCCAAGTTTATTATTTTTATTATACGTTGCCATAATTTTATAAGAGTTTAAATAGAATATTTTAAGTAAGAAATTATAAGTAAGTTCATACTTAAACTATTCATTATTAATCCACTTTTAAAACGATTTTTTCAGTATTATATTTATTTGTTTATAAAATTTGTTATTAGTTGTAGAAGAAAAGTACTTTAAGGGTACCCAAAATTGCTTATATTAACTTTACTCTTTGTAAGCCTAAAAGTACTTATTTCGATTTATTAATAATTATTTAATTTGACTAAATAGTATACTCGCGGTTCAAGTTTTAAACTTGACCATAAATTTGAGTCACTGCATTTGTAATTCTCATATACTTTTTCATCTTGTATTTATGTTTTTTTATTAGTTGCATCTGTAGTTGACTCAATAAAGACTATATAGACTTGTTTTGTTAATTATAAAAAAAAAAAGTACAAAATATTTGGAATTTTAAGTAGTTGAAAAGTGTATCGACTTATTTTTTGAAATAAAATTCTTAAAATGTGTTATATCAGTAACAACTCTTTTAATTTAAATTAATAAACTTAAGTTATTAATTACTAAATTATTCAAAAGGAACAGTTTTTCACAGAATGGGTTATTAGGAAGACGTAAGTTTTGGAGTTGCTTGAGAAATTTTTGGTTAAGGTTTAAAACAATACATAATAAAGATAAAGACCTCATGAGCCCTTTACAAAACAGGAAATAATTCAAATAAGTTTCACTTAAAAAAATGTAAAACCTCAGGTCCAATAAAAGTTTCACTAATAAACATTGAGCTAGAAATGCTTCAGAATAATTAGCTAATTTAATTTTTTGAATTTGAAGGCTCAGGCCTTAATAATAAATTAAAATTTATCATTTCAAAGCGAAAATAAAAAATTTATCTATGCATAGAAAATGGCGGCGAGTAGGTAATAATAAACGAAGAAATAAAGTTGAGAAAAATGTAAAACAAATAAACAAATTATCTGGGAAATATTTATTACAACTTAATTTTTGCATTGTTCGTTTTTAAGTACCAAAATTTTAAAATAAATTACAATATTTAAATAAATTGTTACTAGTGGCGCCATCTAATCGCAACTATAGCGCGCTAACGTAAAACAAAAGCAAACGCGCCTTCTTTGATTTCTTGTTTGTAAGTGAATGAATTTCTTTTGAGTAATTAAAAGTTAATTATTAGGAAAAGAAAATGGAACTGAACGAATTATGTGATTTTTGCTTAGGTACTAACCAAGAAACTATACATTTAATCGCGAGTGAAGATGTACAAAGGAGAATGGCATCTGTACCTTCGGGAGTCATGGTAACTTTTTAAAATAGCATATGTTCATAAAATATATTAATTTATTTATCTTTTAGGTACTAAACATGTTGGATAAGAGAATATGCCTTGATTGTGTTCATTGTTTACATCGCTCGTTCAGATTTGTAGACTACTACGGAAAAACAATTCCATTTGAGGAGGAAGAAAATAAGAAAATGTAAATAATAAAAATTATAACTTTACTCTTTGTAGGCCTAAAAGTACTTATTTTGATTTATTCTTAATTATTTAATTTGACTTAAAAGTATACTCGTGGTTCAAGTTTTAAACTTGACCATAAATTTGAGTCACTGCATTTGTACTTCTCATATACTTTTTCATTTTGTATTTATGTTATTTTGTTAGTTGCATCTGTAGTTGACTCAATAAAGACTTTATAGACTTGTTTTGTTAATTATAAAAAAAAGTACAAAATATTTAGAATTTAAGTAGTTGAAAAGTGTATTGACTTATTTTTTGAAATAAAGTGCTTAAAATGTGTTATATCAAGTAACAACTCTTTTAATCAAATTCTCCAGATTATTATAATCAAAAATGTAAGTCAACTGTAAAAAAACTTTTTTCATTTGGCCAATAATAAAATCTGTTATTTAATTGTTGTCAACATAGTTACCATATATGTATTTCAAATGTTTCTGTCACCATAGTTACCATGCTTCAAATTTTTCTGTATTCTGTCACCATAGTTACCATATGTCAGGGGGGTTGTTATCTGTCAAATGTCAGGGAATCGTCTGTCAATGTTAGTCAAATTTTGCACAGGGAAGTAGGATAGGGATTGATTTTAACCAAATTTTCCACAGATAGTTGTAATAAAAAATGTTGGAAACTGTTCCCATAAAAAATAATAAATGTAGGTGAAAAAATTTTTGAAATTGGACCAATATGGACCAATATTAAAATCTGTCATCTAATTTTTGTCTCCATAGTTACCAAGTTTTAAATGTTTCTGTCACCATAGTTACCATATATCAATGTCAGGGCCCCCCCCTGACATCTCAAAACGACAAAATGTTGAACAAATCGACATACGTTCTTCAAAATTGAATCCCAGACGTTGCTTATCCCCTCTAAACTCAAACAAGTTTGGACTTGACATTATACTGACATTTTGGTTCAAAAAATCAAAAAATTTTTTTTGTATTTTTGTAATCACTCCAAACGTCGAGAAATGCAAAAAAAATTTTTATTATTTTTTTTTTCTCGTTAATAACCTTTTCTTGGATTGCAAAAAGTTCAAATTTATCTATGCATAGAAAATAGCCGCGAGTTGGTAATGTAATAATAAACGAAATAAAGTTGAGAAAAATGCAAACAAATTAAACAAATTATCTGGGAAATATTTATTATAACTTAATTTTTGCATTGTGCGTTTTTAAGTACAAAAATTTTAAAATAAATTCCTTTATTTAAATAAATTGTTACTAGTGGCGCCATCTAACCGCTAATATAGCGCGCGATGTAAAACAAAAGCAACGCGCCTTCTTTGATTCCTTGTTTGTAAGTGCATAGTGCATAAATTTCTTTTGAGAAATTGAAAGTTAATTATTAGGAAATAGAAATGGAACAAAACCAATTATGCAGTTTTTGCTTCTATCCTAGGGAAGTAACTATAAATTTGAACTCTAGGGAAGATTTAAAAAAGAAATATGTATCTTTATCTTTGGGAAACATGGTAACATTTTAAAATAGTATTTTGTTCATAAAATATATTATATTATTTATCTTTTAGTTAGCTAACATTATGAATTTGAGAATATGTCTTATGTGTATTATTAGTTTAAAAAGCTCGTTTAAATTTATAGACAACGCAACAACAAAGCAAACTGAGCTTGCGAGAAATAAAATAAGAAATTCAAATTATAATTTACAACAAAATAGAACAGACAACGAAATTATTAATGTATATGATTCGCCAGATTTAACGAGAAATAAAAAGAATAGCGAAATTATCACTATATGTGATTCGGATGATGAATTAGATTTAAGCAAAGAATCGCGATGTGAAACTTTAAAGAAATTCTACAACATACGGGAAAGTTCTGTAAAAGTCGTACATTTAGAACATGATGTTTTACAAAGTTTAGCACTAATCGGCGTCGAAGCGTTAAATTTACAAACTCAACACGAAAAGGAACAGAACAAAATCAAATCAATTAAAAGAAATGGTGTAGTAAAATTAAAAAATCAGAATAGAAGAGCTTCAGTTAATATTATACCAGTAATACGTGAGAGATATTGGTGTCAAAACTGCAATTTCGCCACAGATATTTTAAACGAGATAAGACATCATGGCGCCACTTTTCAATGTACTTCGTTGCATTGTAATTTTTGTGAGAAGGCCTTCCAAAATATAGACGACTTGATTACACATTGTATATTTAATCATGAAAGAGGAGAGCAATACTGCTGCCATTTCTGCAATTTCGCTACAACCAATAAAAGGCAATACACTTTTCATAAAAATCGCAATCGTTGCGGGGTAGTAAAACGCTGTAACTACTGTTATGTGCCAAATCATCGAGTTCCAACATTGAGAATAAATAGAAGAATGTCTTGTTACTAATCGTTACGGTTTTCTAAAAACCACTTCCTCTTTAATAATTAGCTAGTAAGTTTAAAAGTTGTTTAATATTAATTTATTTCAAAAAAGATGTATTATTTTGTGATGGTTATTATGTTTGCTTAAATTACGCTGTTGCTTGTGAGTAATTAATAAGTTTAACTATTTTAACTACTTAATAATAAAATTTATTAAAATAAATCTACAAAATTTTAATGAAACCCAGTAATGGGATATTTTGAGATTATTTTTTCCAAAGTTTTAGGTACCAAAGCTAAGAACTTAAACCTATGCCCCATTTCATCAGGGTCAGTCATTATTTTAAAACCATAATCTAGTCCTTGAATTTGTTGTTCCTTAGCGTTTTCTTTTAACATACTTAATCGATGTTCTATTCCTAAACGTAACAAAAAATCTCTTTGGTAAATAGGTCCAAATGCAAGAACGCCATTTGTTTCAGTCGCAACCTTCTTTAATGCTAAAAAGTCAACATCTGCAGTTAAATCGGCACTTCCAGGTTCAACCAAAGCATCGTGAAGTTTGTGCTTTTTAAAAGCTCTAAAAGTATCGGTACCAGTACCATCATGTCCATAATCGGCAATTAAACATAAACCACCATCGTATTCCAATCGTTTAGCAATTTTTTGAACCAAAGACAAACTTTCAGGTGAAACTTCAACATGTTTCCTATGTTCTTCCTTATTTATAAAAAATTTACTCGTCAAGCTCTCATTTTTGGCTAAAACAAACCTAAAATTGTTTTCCTTTTCGTCATCTACATCGATTAAAATTTCTCGATAACCATTCTCAGTTTTTTCAAATTTATGTATCGGTAAAGCGTCAAAAAATTCATGAGCAACAAATAGTGTAAAACAGTTAGGTACTTCGTCTAAATGTGTATACCAAGAAATAGGTGCTCCACAAGTAGCAATTCCTTTGCGAAACATCAAAGAATCTTTAATAACTTCTGAAGATGAGCACAAACGTTTAGCTTGTAAGTCGCTCAAATGTGGACTAACCTCAACTAAATGTACGCTCATGTTATCGACTAATCGAAAACGACTAAAAACTCTTAAAATATCTTCACATAAAGTACCACGACCTGGTCCTAATTCGACAAGTTGAATTGGTTTTGGAGAGCCAGCTTTCGACCATTCGTTTAAAAACCAAATTGCTACGAGTTCACCAAAAACTTGTCCAAGTTCTGGTGACGTTATAAAATCTCCTGTTTCTCCGAAGACGTCCTTATGCATATAATAACCTCCGGTTGGACTTACGAGCACTTCTTTCATATATTCAGCCACTGTAACAGGACCAGTTAACTTAATTTTCGAACGTAAGTAGTTACTTATGTCTTTTGGCTTGTTCAATCCTGAATTAACTGTAAAGTAGCTATTACGAGCTCGACTTATCTGGTATAGTTGTTTTGAAAGTAAAAATTTACTTCTCATCGTCATTTTTGATTCCAGTAAATCAGGGTTGATTTGTACAACACATTTTCAGACTAGTAAATTCAATAAGTTTAAAATTGTTGTCGCTGTTGTAAAGACATAACCCGACATTTAAAAAATAGTTTGACATAACCTCAAATTTGAAGTTTTGAAAAGTGGTGAAATTCTTGCTTTTTAAACTAATATAATTATTTTAAGGTCAGTAGAGAGTAAAGCAAATAAAATTAATGCATTTGAATTTATTAAAATAGTTAATGCGGTAATAAAAGCACATATTTAATGAACATAACCTCATTTTTTTTTACTGTAACTCTATAACTTAATTTTAATAGTTTTCGTTTATTTAGATGTGGCAAGTAATTGCGTTTCGATTACTACGTACTTATGCTCCTTATATAACATTACCATTTGCTGCAGTAGTGGGTTATGTTGGTTATAACATGGAAAACTTTATATCCGATAAATATACACCTTTTACAGGTACGTTGTTGGTTTATTAATAAAAGTTATGTTGAGAATCAAAGTATTTTAGAATCGATACATGAATCAAGAAGTAAGCGATTGTTATCGGATGAAAAATTAGAATCGGCAACTAACGTTGAAACTATGAAATACAATTCGAACGTCTTAGGTAAAAATTTATCCCCTTCCTTGCAGCAGTAGTGTAATAAATAGTTAATAGGTAGATATAAAGTGTAAATAAATGGAAATTTAAGCATTATATTAATTTATTTTTGTTTTATATACATAAATCCTACTTATAAATGTAAAGCTTAAGTTTGTCAATGTTTTTATTGCCCCATTTCTGTAACTTGAAGAACTATTAAGCTTTAAAGTGTTTTTAATAGGCATTGATTTGGTGCTGGCAGAAACCACGAAATTAAAACAATTATAATATCGATACAATCACATTTAAGTACTAAATTAACGAGTTTGTTTTAACAAATCAGAATTATTAGAACTACTTTTTAAAGTTTTTATATTTTTTAGTTCTCTCGTACCGTTAAAAGTAAACTGTACATCACAGTTACTTAAAGGATGAGGTTCTACCTCTTTCGGACTAGAAGGTGTACCTACACCACTATCGATTGAGTTAGTGGGAGATTCTTTGGTTGTGCAATTTGGAAGCTTTTTATTTAATGGTAAACTTATGGATTTTTCATCAAAATCGCATTTTTTAAGTAAGTAGGTACAATCGGAATTACTTTTACTTTTCAAACCGTCGTTTTCCATACAATCTTCGATCGTAATATCAATTTTAGGATTACTTAAAGCTGTGTGACTGTATACTTTTTTCTGTAAAATTTGATTGTGCGAATTGGAAAAAAAGTGTGACTTTGAATTTTTAAGGCTTTTAGATTCTTCTACAGCTTGTTTTGCCGATTGAAGCGTTAAACTGTTTGATCTTGTGTTTTGTTGTTGGTTGTCTATGTTGACTTTAAGTTCGTGTGTGTTAATTCTACCCGCACTTAAAGATTTTACCATTATATTATCTTGTGGTTGTCGAAACATGTTCAATAAATTATTTTGTGGACTTTTAAGCTCACTATTACGACGTTCGCTGAAGGTAATTTGTGATAATATTCTACGTACGTCGTCGGGAATTTCTATATCTAATTTTTGGTCTACTAACGAGTTGACAAAAGTACCTAAAGTAGCAATGGTTACTTCTAAACCACGATTTTGCATTTCTAATCTATTTATTGTTGCTTGTTGTAAAGTACGATTTTTATCTAAACGTTGTACATTAGATAACGTAAGTTCGAGTTGTCCCATTAAAGCTTTGTTTTGATCTGTTAACATTTTATTTTGAGACTCTAGTTTTTGTACAGCTTCGACTTGGGGTTGAATCGATGCAAGTTCTTCTTGCAAAACTTGATACTCTACTTGGTATTCATGTAATTGTTTACTTAAATCAGTTATACACACCTAAAATAAATTTATATAATAATTTGTAACTAATTCTAAAGATTTAATCTTACATCTTTCATAACTTTTGTCATTATATCTTTATCGATAGCTGGTAATTTAATTTTTAAATAATTCATAATTTCTTCGAAACTATCACACTGCAACAAAGCTTCTTTATGGAACGTAAGCAATGCAAGCGCTACTCTAAAGATAACATCAGTATTTTCTAAAAAGAGGAGATCTGAAAATCGAAATTTATTAGTTTGTAACGACTATAAGTCACACAAGAAAGAGAAGAGAGGAGGCATCTGCCACGAGATTGACAGAAGTGATTTCATTATATATCTACAAACACGTGTACATTTCATAGCGATAGCATGGATTAAACATGGATGACGATATCGATTTTGACAGCTATGTCGATTAAATAGTGAAAGTGATAGCGATAGTTAAATCGTAGCCATAGCAATCACCAGCAATAGCAATAGCGATCATAAGCGATAATACTATTTTATAACATGTAAAAACTAATTGTTTTTCTTTGTTACTGCAGAATAAACTCATTTATTATTATTATTATTATTATAACAATAGTGATCGTAAGCAATAGCAACAAACACGTGTCCATTTCATAGCGATAGCAATGATCAAACATGGACGGCGATATCGATTTTGACAGCTACGTCGATTAAATAGTGAAAGTGATAGCGATAGTTAAATCGTACCATAGCAATAGCGATCACAATCGATAGTAAGCAATAGCAACAAACACGTGTCCATTACATAGCGATAGCAATGATGAAACATGGATGACGATATCGATTTTGACTGCTATGTCGATTAAATAGTGATAGTGATAGCGATAGTTAAATCGTAGCTATAGCAATAGCGATCACCAGCAATAGCAATAGTAGCGATAGCAATGATCAAACATGGACGGCGATATCGATATTGACAGCTATGTCGATAGCAATAGTGAAAGTGATAGCGATAGTTAAATCGTACCATAGCAATGGCGATCACAAGCGATAGCAATACACGTGTCCATTTCATAGCGAAGACAAACGATAGCGATAGCAATGATCAAACATGGATGGCGATATCGATTTTGACAGTTATGTCGATTAAATAGTGAAAGTGATAGCCATAGTTAAATCGTAACCATAGCAATAGCGATCACCAGCAATAGCAATAGCGATCACAAGCGATAACAATATCGATCGCAAGCGATAGCAATAGCGATCGCAAGCGGTAACAATAGCGATAGCAATAGCAATAAACACGTGTCCATTTCATAGCGATAGAAAAAAAGACGGTAGCGATAGCAATGATCAAACATGGACGGCGATATCGATATTGACAGCTATGTCGATAGCAATAGTGAAAGTGATAGCGATAGTTAAATCGTACCATAGCAATAGCGATCACAAGCGATAGCAATATACGTGTCCATTTCATAGCGAAGACGATAGCGATAGCAATGATCAAACATGGATGGCGATATCGATTTTGACAGTTATGTCGCTAAATAGTGAAAGTGATAGCGATAGTTAAATCGTAACCATAGCAATAGCGATCACCAGCAATAGCAATTGCGATCAAAAGCGATAACAATATCGATCGCAAGCGTTAGCAATAGCGATCGCAAGCGGTAACAATAGCGATAGCAATAGCAATAAACACGTGTCCATTTCATAGCGATAGAAAAAAAGACGGTAGCGATAGCAATGATCAAACATGGACGGCGATATCGATATTGACAGCTATGTCGATAGCAATAGTGAAAGTGATAGCGATAGTTAAATCGTACCATAGCAATAGCGATCACAAGCGATAGCAATACACGTGTCCATTTCATAGCGAAGACGATAGCGATAGCAATGATCAAACATGGATGGCGATATCGATTTTGACAGTTATGTCGCTAAATAGTGAAAGTGATAGCGATAGTTAAATCGTAACCATAGCAATAGCGATCACCAGCAATAGCAATAGCGATCAAAAGCGATAACAATATCGATCGCAAGCGTTAGCAATAGCGATAGCAATAGCAATAAACACGTGTCCATTTCATAGCGATAGAAAAAAAGACGGTAGCGATAGCAATGATCAAACATGGACGGCGATATCGATATTGACAGCTATGTCGATAGCAATAGTGAAAGAGATAGCGATAGTTAAATCGTACCATAGCAATAGCGATCACAAGCGATAGCAATACACGTGTCCATTTCATAGCGAAGACGATAGCGATAGCAATGATCAAACATGGATGGCGATATCGATTTTGACAGTTATGTCGATTAAATAGTGAAAGTGATAGCGATAGTTAACTCGTAACCATAGCAATAGCGATCACCAGCAATAGCGATCGCAAGCGATAACAATATCGATCGCAAGCGATAGCAATAGCGATCGCGAGCGGTAGCAATAGTGATAGCAATAGCAATACCGATAGCAATAGCGATAGTAATAGCGATAGAAATGGCGATAGCAATAGCAACAAACACGTGTCCATTTCATAGCGATAGCGAAGACGATAGCAATAGCAATGATCAAACATGGATGAGGATATCGATTTTGAGAGCTATGTCGATAGCAATAGTGAAAGTGATAGCGATAGTTAAATCGTAGCCATAGCCATAGCAATAGCGATCACAAGCGATAGAATAGCGATAGTAACAGCAGTGATAGCAATAGCGATACTGATAGCTATATCGATAGCGATAGCAATATTGATAGCAATATCTATAGCGATTGAAATATCTATATCTTTATCAAATAATCGTAATAAACTAATACAGTAAATACATGGAGTATGCTTTTAACGACTTCTTACCAAATACACGAGTAACGAATCCTAATGGAAACTGCGAAGCAAACAAAGTCAACAACCACGGAGCAGCATACAAAGTTGGAGAAACTTCGTATAAATCGAAGTGATTGTACAATTCTGGAAGCAGGTCTCTTAATAATCTAGATAATTGATACAATTTAACTTGTAACGCTGTCATATCGGGTAAATATTGATTTCTTAAACCTCTTCTAAACATTAAGTGACGTAACAAAACAAACGCTTGAGATTCTTCCAACTAAAACAAGCACAGATGAAAGAAATGCAGCTAGATCGATTTGGAATATTTACGTGAAGTAGTAAGACACCAGCTACGAAACTTAAACCTTGACAGTATCCAACTTCTTGATCCAATAACGAGTACGCTTTTAGTAAATTAAAAAGTGCTAATTGTCCTTGCCCTAAAGGACTGCTGTAATACGAATGAGATGGAAATGTACGTCCTAAATCGATTAATATGGCGTGTTGATGCGATGTGAGCTGTTTGAGTAACTTCTCGTAAGGTACATCATAATTTGGAAACCTCGACGTGTCGATTGGTGGAATTTTTGTACAAAAGTGCTCCGCTAGAAAGTACCAAACTTCTCCTCTTTTTCCTCTTGGTACGCCTAAAAGTTTTGCATAAAAATGATGTTTTAGGATGAGGAATTGGAGGTTTACCTTGTTTTATTGCTTGTAATAATAAATGGTTGTCGCTTTTCATGCTGACACGCGATTCTTTGTTTGTTATGAGATCCCAAACTTCCATTACCTCACGTTGTCCCGACTTCATTTCCTCGTACTCCAGTTTAATACGTTTAACTGCATTTTCTTCTTGTTTAGCTGCAAAATTAACTTTCAATTTAATTTTCTTTTAGTTTTAAATTTAATCGTACCTTTAATTTTTTCATTTTCCTTTTCCATTCTCACGAGCAAAATTGCTTGGTGTATCGCTTTTTGCCACAACTGTTTTAACTCTTCTTTGCTTTTCTTTTGCCTAACATTGGTAGTTGCCGAACTTTTAGGTGTTGCCACTGTTTTAAATATCGCTTGCCTCCAAGAGCCAGAACCGACTTTTGTTATTTCTTCCGAATTGTTAACTTTTGGACTACTTCCAACTTTCAAAAATCTAAAAGTTAAACCTCAAAACTCTGTTAAGAAGAAACATTTATTAATTACATATCCATAATTGGCGATTTGAGTGTTTTGTCTGGATTAGTTCCACTTCCTTCTTTAATATCATTTAGAGATCCGATTGTAGACGAACGAGATCTAAACCCATCAGATTCTCTATCGGATGTATCGCCCGCAAAACTAGAGCTGGGCGAGTTGGGCGAATGTTCCCTATTGGAGAAATTTATTGGAAGAGACATTTCTTTTAACGTTGCAGAAATGTCATCTTTCGAAGACTTCCGTTTGAGCAAATGATCAAATGAGTTTGTTAAAGTACGTTTTGCTTTCGTAAATATTGTGCTACCACCTAAATATTGATTGAGAAATTCCGATCTGAAAAAAAATTGTGATAATACTGGGGTCATTCAGGAAAGGTCAGCGGCTCAGCATCTCAACCTCTGACGTTTCCTCAATTGGCCTCAGTAAGTACCTATTTTCAGCTGTGTCGTGCACGTGTCTCGCTTGTTTCATTTCACAATGAGCTCTCAACAACATCATTAAAAATTCGTTTTGCTCTCTAAGAGAATCAGTTTCAGCTCCACGAAATTTGGTTAATATTATGTTTTGTTCTTCATCCTCCAGGTGGTCTAACCTGTTGGGAAAAATGGCTATTACATTTTGAAACTACCCCCCCCCCCAAATTCCCATTATAGTAGCCATTGTAAATTAAAAGGTGATCTCCTGACTTGACTAATTGACTATGACTTCGAGTACAGAGAAGGGATGGGTCTAAGAGATTGGAATGGTATAGATGGAATGGTCTACTTTACTCCTCTCTGACTAAATTTATGAGCTCACTGAGAGGATATCCACTCTCTGCAGTCAGTGTACAAATTCAGAATAGTGGTTGACCCCTCGGAGCTCACTGTACATGCAAATCATGGACAACACTGAGATGAGGTTCAACAGATATTTCTGTAGGAACGCCAGGAATGGATCTGGAATCTCATCGTCTTGTGGACTTTGCAGAACAAGATGTTGAATCAACTCCTTCTTTTTCTTGGGAAAAAGAAGTCCTAGAGCAGAAAAAAGTATCTCACCTGCGTAAAATTGCTGCCTGAGTTTTCCTATCAGTTAAATTTTCAATTTCTACACATAATTTATGATACCAAACCATGGGACAATGTTCGCACGAAGTTATGATGGATTTAACAAATTTGGAATCTGCATTTGTCAAGGCTTGTGTTATTGCTAAAATTTAACTATTAAATAAAGGCCCAAATTGAATATTTTTCTAACCTCCAACAGCTTCACTTGCTACCGATTGTGATTCACACTTGAAGACGTAACCGATGTAAGTGTTTAGAGTATTGCCTTCTCGGGAAATAAATCCAAAATGTGCGTTATTGATCAACCCCTAAAATTAAATTGTTGAAATTTTGAAATGGGCGTTGAAAATTTATTTTTATTCGACTGTATCAAAAAGCGACACTTTACGTTTAGAATTACGGTCTACAGACCGTAAAGTGCTACTTTATAGTCTCTAAATATGCTTAGACGGATGCGCCATCTATTGACATTTATGTGAAGTTCTTATTCTAAATAGTTAGGTATGGTAGGTACCAATTTTATCTGACGTTTATAAATATTAATTAACTCTTACTATTATGCCAAAAAAATATGGCTATGTACAATTCGTTTAAATATTGTAAAATTATGTACTCTAAAATTTATTTAAATTATTTGTTTGTTGCAATCGAATAAAAATACTGTCTGATGCACGGACATAAAATTTTTCTTTCTCAAGCGGTGCGAATCTCGGCGTCCGCCTCGATTTGCAAGGCTCCGTCTTCACCAGTAAAAGATCATTTTCTGTCTTAGTATCATAATATACTATAACGTACCTGTCTACAAGATGCAATATCTTTATTTTGTTTGTGCAACAAAACTAGCTTTCTATCGGGACTAATAAGTCTCAGATCTGTTCTTCCAACTTGTAAAACCATTGTACGATTGTGATCGTCGAAAGAAATTAAATATTTTCCCGAAGTTGATTCAGAATCGCTCGAATATGAAATATTTTGATTCGAACCCATACTATTTTGACTATTTTCGACAGAAGAATTACTTTCGGAAAAACTACGCGTTTTAAATTTAACTCTTTTTATTCTACTTAGCGTGCTAGGACTAACATTATCACAGATTTCTTCAGGTGAGTCTTGTAAGTCTGTTTTAGAGGAAGTCGCGCTTTCTGAAATTTCCCTTATAAGTGGTTTCTGATCAACTTCGGGAGATTTTGCCGACAACGACGATATTGTTGATGATCTTATCAGTTGTGCTGGATAATTTACTTTATCCGATAAGTCTGCTGCACCAAAACCGGAATCCTAAAAAATAAAAATTATTTCCAAAAATATAAGGAGTTGAAATTACGCACAGTTGATCCTCTTCTGTGATGGTCTTCATTACGAAGCGTTTCAACGGATCCGCTTAATTTTGTACGTCTTTCTTGATCGTGAAGTTTGAACTTTTCTAACGCATCATCTATGAATGTGTCTGGAACTTTCTTGTTCCATACTTTTATCTTTCCAATGTACAGTACCTGCAAATTTTAATCTTTCAGATAACTATCTTCATTTAGGAGGTCCTATGATTAATTAAAAGAAAAAGCCGAGTGAAGTGAGGAAAAAAAGTTGGTCAAATGGGTTGAAGAATTGTTGGCACTGGTTCTGATGTTCTTAACATGAGCTACGTTTACGTTAGAACAGTGCACCCACAGAGCTTTCATAAGCAATTTCTATGAGGAATTGAAGCTTTAGAAGAAAGTAAAACAGCAAAGGGAGTCGAAATAGTACACTGGCGCTGATTTTGATTTTATAAATCTTGGGCTCTCATGGGTAGGTTCTATAAACAGTTAAAGTTTCTTAACGAGGTCAAGAAGAAAGGAAGGTTCAATTCAGGTTCAAATTAGGTTCAAATTTTCTTAATAGCAATAGCATTGCAAACACTGAGCTTTCATCAGCACTAAGCAGTTGCTATGATAGGCTTTGGAAGGAACTGGAAGTTAAATTTATGAGAAACTTAGTGTTAGACTTAAGTAGGAATAGTAGAACAGCAGCTCTAGAGCTGATTTTGATTTTATCAACCTCATCTATGTTTTTCTAAAGCAATTTAAAGCCTTGAGCTCTCATGGATAGGTTCTATAAACAGTTAAAGCTTCTTAAAGAGCCGAAGAAAAAAGAAAGTTCAATTCAGGTTCAAATTAGGTTCAAATTTTCTTAATAGCAATAGCATTTCAAACCTTGAGCTTTCATAAGCACTAGCAGTTGCTATGATCGCTTGAGGCTTTGGAAGGAACTAGAAGTTAAATTTATGAGAAATTCTAGTGTTAGACTTAAGTAAGGATAGTAGAACAACAGCTATGGAGCTGATTTTGATTTTATCAACCTCATCTATGTTTTTCTAAAGCAATTTAAAGCCTTGGGCTCTCATGGGTAGGTTCTATAAACAGTTAAAGCTTCTTAAAGAGCCGAAGAAAAAAGAAAGTTCAATTCAGGTTCAAATTAGGTTCAAATTTTCTTAATAGCAATAGCATTTCAAACCTTGAGCTTTCATAAGCACTAAGCAGTTGCCATCATCGCTTGAGGCTTTCTTAAACTTCAGTAAGGATAGTAGGACAGCTATGGAGCTGATTTTGAATATAAACCTCAACTACAGAGTACTACATAGTTGTATGCCTCAACTATGTTTTTCAAGAGCAGTCCATAGAATGGGCTCTTATGGACAAGTTCTGTTAACAGCTAAAGTTTTTTAAGTAGCTGAAGAAAACAAGAATTAATCATTTTTCATTGTGTATTGTCTTCAAGAGGCTCGTATAATTTAATATTTAATTTAACCAAAGTAAGAAAGTTGCACAATTGATGAATTAATGAGGTGAGAGACTCTTCAGGAATAAAGAGCACTTAAACGCTGACATTTGAAACGGGGTTAATTTCGAATTGTTAAATATGAAAAGAAGGACATTTTTTTACCTCAATAAAATTACTTGAACTTGGTGAAATGTCGACACTTAAAGATGTCAAGCTTGCAGCGTTGCTAAGTGTGCGAACTGGATGAGATGCTTGATGTTCCTTCATTTGTTGATATAACTCGGAAACCTGCAATTAAAATATAATTTTTAAAAATAATTAATCATTTTCAAATGAAAGGGTATCAATAAGTTAAACGCTTTTTAATTATACCTTTGAAGTAAATAAAAATCGGTGCGTGTTTAATATCACTTATTTTTCCCGAAAAAAAAATTTGAGTTAACTGTTATTATTTTTTTTAAATAAAGGTGTAAGAGTGAACTTTGGATTTGGAAAAAAATTTCGAGTTTGCTCTTGGTCGGATTTCCTCTATATTAATGTGATTTATAGAATGTTTTTGAGTTGTCTCGTTAAAAAAATGTTGGCAAAAGTTGGCTTGGGAAAAATTCAATGTTCAACGGTGCTTTGTTTTATTTCAATTTTTTCGAGTCTCGAATCTTCCTTTCTACCCACTTAGATTTCTTTTATGAGTCATTTTTTACATTTTAAAGGAAAAATAGTAAAATGTACAACTTTAAGCCGAGAACACACATTATAGCGACCACGATCGCTCGTTCATATCTGTGATCTGTGGGAGCTTTCAAATTTCAGCGTCCGATCGCCATCGCGATCTGCTGAGCGCGACGCGACCGTGATTTTTACACGCATTCGTCAATTGTATGGAAACACCTGTAAAGTATCGCCAAAGCCGCGACCGCAGCCGCTATAGGATCAGTCTGTGGGAACCCTTAAGTGCATCAAGTTTTGCAAGGCTGAAATTAATTTGGAGGGTATTAGATTTTCTTCTTCCTTTGTTTTTGTAATTTTTTTTCTCTTAAAAAATGTAAATAAAAAAGTTGATTATATCTCTCCACCAATATCTCTCCAATCCATCCCTACCTGTTGTTACTGAACACGACATGCTTTTACCTTTTACTTAATTTTATGAGTTTTATATTCACTTTTTATTATTTTAATTAAAAACTTTTTTTATGACCTAGTAGCAATTTTTTTTCCATTCAAAACACCTTTTAGTCACGCCAAAGAAAAATTTTATTTGTCACTTACTTGATTTCTAAAATACGAAGCGTCACTTTGTGACCAGGCTAATGGTACTGTTATCATTTTGTTATTAAAAATTAAAATGGAAACAAAGATTTAAAAAAAAAATAAACAACATTTCTCATTAACTCGATTCAATATACTGAAAGAAAATTCATGCGTCGACATGAGTCTAAAATTATCCTCATATTTCCAAAGTACAACTTGAGGCCTTTGCTAACTTCAATCATTTATTATTTTTAATTGGGCTTTCTTTTGACATTTTTTAAACAAAATATTTTTCAAAAACAATAGTATATTTTTGGCGAGTCTGTATATTTGACAAGACGAGTCGTAGACGAGTCTGACAAATACTGACGAATGGAATACGCTGTATATTTTTTTAATAATTAAAAAGCTCATAAAATTAGCTATCTGGCGATACCAAACACAATATATTTTTACTTCCGGTTTAGCCAAAGTTTGTTAAGGCTGAATTCTACATTACACATTTATCTTCAGGATTTAATTTTAGTCTCAGTATAAACCGGCTCACGCTGTTTTTAAAACCTCTTTATACTGGGACTTAAATTAAATCCCGGGAATTAATGTGTAATGTAGAATTCGGCCTAAGAAATATAAAAAAAGCCCGGTTAAAGTTAGCTAAAGCTAAAGTTTGTTAACGATGAATTCTACATTACACATTTATCTCCAGGATTTAATTTAGGTCTCAGTATAAATCGACTCACGCTATTGTTAAAACCTCTTTATACTGGGATTAAAATTAAATCCTGGGGATAAATGTGTAACGTAGAATTCGGCCTAAGAAATACAAAAAAAGCCTGGTTAACCAAAAATTAATTATAAACTAGTTAAAAAAAATATTTTAGCCACTGTGTGATACATACTGGCGAATTTAGAGTAATAAGGGCTTTCAAACACCATTTAAAAAAGTTCAGGGCCGTATTTAAAAAAATTAAATTGATGATGGTTCCACGAAAGCAAAACGTCATAGAGAAAAAGTTAAAAAAAAAGCTTAAAAAAAATTGCAATGAAGATACGTTTAATTTTTTCAAATTTTTAAACTCAAATGGCGGCCAGCAGTGGTGGCGCTACCTATTTTGACGTCCCCCTGCAAAGCTCAAATATTTCACCACCTTTTGTTATTATCTATTGGTAAAATATTAATATGTGCCCTTAATATGTGGCGCACCTATGCGACGCTTACCTCGCTTACCGCCTGGCGGCTAGAACAACGATAGTCCCACTTTGTGCTTTCTCTTTAATAACTTAGCCGGTAATTATTATTATGGAAATCTCAAAACGGCATTGTTTAGCCAAAATGTAAGGCTTTCGACCTTACCTAATCAATTTTTAAAATTGTTTAAAAATTGTCTATCTTAAAGGGGCCAAAGAAGGTAAAAATTTGAAAATAAATTTTCTGAAAATCAGCACATGTTGTCTTTATCATTTTTGGCTATCTCATAGATATCGTAGTTCTCTATCGAATGCCGCATGTTTCATTAACTAGAAATTTTCAGAGCAGGAGTTATCATGTTTTGAATGTCAAAATTTCAAACATCGGCAATAATTTTGTAATAAAAATAAAAATATGAAAATTGATACATATATCCCGTGAATATTTGACACTAATTTCGGTTAACAAAACGCTTCCGGTTAAACCGGAATGTGCAAAGTATTTTTTTGGAAAACATCGATATCTCTAAATATTTTGAAAGCTCGTGAAATTAGCTGTTACGTGATACCAAAACTTCATACTTTGACTTCCGGTTCAACCGGAAAAGAATAACTTTCACATTTTAAACGGAACACCTGGTCCATTTTTAAATTATTTGAAAGCTCATAAAATCAGCTATCCGATGATACCAAACACTTTGTATAGTGACTTCCGATTTAACCGGAAATGGGACTAACCTTCTTATTTTAAATGTGTATACTTAAAAATAGCTTTAATACGTAGGAAAAAGTCCTGTTATAGCCACATTAGAGTTTGACTTTGAATAATAAGGTGATAAATGATAAAAAATAAAAACAAAAAAATTTAATTTTTCCAAAATATCTCAGAAATGAATTTTGAGATTTATTAAGATCGTTGGAATAGGCTCTTAATTATGTCTGTGTTTACTCATTTAACTGAATAAGCATCTGACCATTTCCAAGATTTCCACGCTGTGCATTTATCTTGAACTGCTATTTTATATTTTTGGCTTTTCGACACTGTAAAAAGGTAAAAACGTACGAAAACTGCTTACATTGCTAACACTCACAGCTTTTAATTTTTAAAGGCGAAAAACTACTCTTTCAAAGGGTCAAACTCCCCAATATTCGAAAATTTAAATATTTGATCAAATTCCAAAAAACGTGCGACTTTTATTTACCGAGGTTTCTTGATTTTATTAAAATTACGCAAGGTCGGATGCAGTCGAATTTAATAAATTTTTAAGTTTTGATCGAAGAAATAAAATAAGCAACAATAATTATGTAGTAATTACGTAACTAATTAATAAATTGACTTACGTGAATAAAAATTTAAAAAATCCTCTTCTCATCACTTAACATCTTCAACTGAACTAATATTTATTAAAAAATTCTGAAGAACGGTTTGTTTAAAAAAACATAAAATGGTACTTTTAAAATAGTTCCAGAGCACATTTCTGTTTTTTTTCTATTGTACTCTTGTATTAAAGGTTGAAGAAAAGGACAAATTACAAAGGCATTTTTCCGGAAATAATTACTGAGTTTATAACTAATAATTATCACAAACGACTCACGATTTTTTTGCAAAGATAACCTTAGTGCATTAAAGTTATTTAAGTGACTAAACGCCCGTGTGTTTACAAATACTAAACTGCACTTTTATTGTTCTTAAAATAATAAATTATTAGAAAAATCGAGGAAATTAAATATAGAAAATACATCAATAATGTTTTCCTTGGCAAAATTTACTACTCGAGTGTTTACGATTGGTTTCTATTTTAAGCAGTGTTTTAGGCAACAGATTTACTAACTGAATTTAATATAAAGCGACTTTTGAGAGAAAATTGTAAAAAAGTACAAAAAATATCTCACCTTGTCCTGTTCGAGGGTTTCAAAAAATCTTCAAACTGACACAAAAGAATTTAAAATTTTTAACTCCAGCTTTGCTCGATTTCAGTTATCTCTCGAAACTAGTTACAATTTAGTGCCAAATACGTAACTTTTGTAAAATTACTTCCTAGATTTAAATTGGGGGCAGCACTTATTTCAAAGCGGAAAATTAAGTTGGAATGAAAATTTTGCCACTAGTAACTAGTAATAGCCTGCCAGGAGAGATTAAAGGTGGAAAAACAAAATAGTAGCTTCAAATTGATATCAGCAGAAGTGACAGTAGAAGCAGAAGAAAAACCTCAACTGGTAACAAATGGAAAAGAAGACTCGACATCTCGACATCAAGAAGACTCAAATTCAGCAATGAATGTTACCAGATGGATGATTCATGGAGTAAAATCAAAGTCGAAAGTAGGGGAGGATTAATAAGGAAAATAAAAATTCAAAATATAAAATAATTTATTTTTAACTAACCACCCATTTTATCCCAAATTATAACATTTATTTACAAAAGCTTGAGCTTCTTGAACCATGATACAATTACAAGAATTATGAATTACACAAAACTGTCTTTTCTCGCGTTTTCAGACGCTTGCCCTGATGTTCACTGTGCAATCAAAAAGTCTTTGGGTTTTTAGTGAGGTGTGCTCTTTTACAAGTGTCTTTGAAATGCACATATTCCTTCTGAAAGTAGCAACTCCAGAGTCGGACCTACTGAGATAAGCTCTAGGTGGACAAACAGAATGCCCTATATAGCACAAAAACATTGAAAATTTTGTTTTTCGGTTGTAGTTTGAAAATAGTTTACTTTAGCAGCAAAATGCTCCAATAAATTTTCAGGAAACCAAAATATCTATCAAACGATACTAAACTCGACTTTTTATCACATCGACGCTAGGCGTCGCGACGTTCAATTTTTAATTTTCTAAAGGAAATTTATGTTTTTTTTTTCATAAAATTACTCAGTGGGATTGTCTAAATTCGGGAACCAAATTAGAACTTTTTGTCTTGTCCATTTCTTAATTTACACAGCCTTTCTAGGTTATGTTATGTTACGTTATGTTGCTTTATGTTATTTACATACAATTTCATTTTTAAAGTTTTAAAAATGCTTTGAATATTTACTTTAATAAATAATAATTTCAGTGAATTTTATTTCTTGAGAAACTTGCGTTTCTAAAACTTTAAAAACGAAATTGTGTTCGTTCGTTATTTTTCATCATGAAAAATAACATAAGGCTCATTCACAATGAACGTAAACGTACATAAGAGCTTATGGAAATCTATGGAAATCAATACATATTTTTGAAAATTCCAAAACTAAAATCTTTCAAAACCTCCCTTCTAGGGATATCCTTTCTGTGTAAAAATATATTTTTTTTATCTCTTATGCATGTCTTACGTTATTCTGAACGAGTACTAAAGTAGCAAACATAACGTAACATAACACAACCTAGAAAAGTCGTGTAAAGGAACGTGAAAGGAACAAAAAATATAAAGTTCTAATTTGGTTCATAAAAAAACAATAGGTTTCCACTAAAAAATTAAACGTCGCGACGCCTAGCGTCGATGTGATAAAAAATCAAGTTTAGTATCGTTTGATAGCTCTTTTGAGGCCCCGAGTATTTTTCTTCTAAAATAAATCATTTTCAAACTAGACTTGAAAAGAATTTAAATTTTCAATGTTTTTGCGTTATTTCGGGAAGGATTTAGAATTTTCTAAACAGATTCTTAAACCTCCTCAAAATACGCAATTTTTTGTTCATGTAACCAATTTTGTAACTCTTACCGTTTCTGAAATCTGATGTTGGTAGGTACTATGTACTAAAAAAAGATCTCCTTGTAGACTTCCAGTTTAGGATGGGCTTTTCTTAAGTTAAGGCCAAACTTGCCAAACGCTTAGAAAACAGTATACAGAGCTTTTATCCCCCAATTTTAATAAAAAAGTTTTTGATATATGATATATGTTTATTCAGGTGAACAATTTCGTGAAAACCCATTTACTTTCTTATAAAAATGGATTATCTCCTTCCGAAGGCTCTATTTCAGTAGAAATGCATATAAGCAACTTAGTCTAGAATCATGGATGGACATGGGCAATTTCATTAGTGGACCTGTGAAATTTCAAAAGTTTGGAGATGTTGGATTCTTTTGAGCAAAAGTCTACCCGATGTCACAATATTTACCCTTCCCCACACTACTGGAGCTGAGAGCTGTAGTGTAGACCAAGATGCCTTTAGTGTCGATTTTCTGTCCTGCATTAAAAGGTTTATAAATGGCAAACAAGCAGTGCGATTCCAAGGTGTGCGGACGATGATTCATTAAATAATTCAGCGAATCTTCGGCTGAGCGCATTTGGCGATGTGGAGAGCCGACATAAGATGAAACGCTCTGAAGGAACCGCAAAGAGCAGAACATCGAGTTGTTCCGGTCGTAAACAGCTCATCAAGGTGGGCCATTTGTTGCAGTAGGCCGTTGCTTCACAGTGTGAATTATTCAATTGAATTATTATGAACAAGAAGAAAATATTTTTTCCATGGTTCGTTCAGAAACACTCGTTAATAGCACGTAGCAGTAGTTTTAATGTATTCCATGGAATCAGCAAATCTGTCTATTTATTCTTCTGTGAGAGAAATGTGGAAAGTCCTACTGACTCTCTTGAGTGTCCCATATAGTAATGGAGACGCACCAGCAAATTTCCTCACTCAGTTAGTAGTTATAAGAGGGTTTATAAATTAGGTCGGCGTTTCTCAATCTAGGGGTGGTAAAAATAATTAGGGCTTGCTTGAGAAACGATGGGTTAGATGTTGTATGCTCATCAGTGCACAGAACAAGTCAATAGTCTTAATCTTTAGGGGTTAAGTAACAGTCTTCGTAGTTTTCACTGAAGATTAAAGCGTAGCATGAATCAACATATTGAGCAAATGAAACGTATTATCCGTAGACTTTTCTTCAGATTCGTCGAGTCCAAAATCTTCTTCATTTAAGAAAAAACTATCCACAACATGAACGATGCCGTTGGTACAAAAATAATTAGCTCTGTAAACTGAAAGGATTTGGTTTCTCCAATAAATCACATATTTACCATCCTTTTCACCAATACCAATTTTAAGTATACCACTGAGAGTTGGCAAATCGATATTGGCAACGGTATCTTCGCTATTAAAATTTTTTCTCAAGTCTTCAATTCTGTAAGAAACATTTGACATCACGACGTGTCGACCTAAAATCGCCCTACCATATTTTTTCACAAAACTATCCAGTTGGGTCCTGTTGATTTCCAAAAACGTCTCCAAGTTACTCCAAGCTTTATTTCTAGGCACGAAAAAAGTAAATTTTTTCGTTTCATCTTTGAGCAGAAGAGTAAAACCATATCGTTGAGCTAAATTATAGGTTAAATTCAAAGAAGGATCGCCACTAAACTTATCTATTAGTGGTAAATACGGAAAAAGCGTTAGCCTACGATCAAAAACCACCAAAGGCCTGCTAATCAAATGAACAACTCCATTTTTAACAGGGACGTTCGGTTTTACAATTTCTGCTAAAATTTCACCAGCCGGATGATTCGAATCGCCAATGAGGGTGTGACTTTTAACGTAAAGTTTACCATCGCTTTGCGAAAACACCACAACCACGTATAAATAATCATCGTTGGCGATCGTCTCAAAAGGCATATCTTTTGAACTCGGTCTTGTAAAAAGCACTTTATTTGGTACAATGTGACCCGATATGGCATTATCATCCAACATCTGCAGACGATAGTCTGTAAAACCATCATCTACGGGTACGAAGAAAGTAAAATTACCCTCGGCTTTGTAACTGTTTTCTTTGCGACTTCCCAACACTTTCCTGTTAAAAATCACACACTAATAATTTTTTTACGTTTAAGTTTTGCCAACAAACCTGCTGAAAAGTTCGTATTTGTATCCGACGTTCCAAAATTGTGGATAACTCAGAAATTCGTAAGCCGTTGGCTTGTAAATCGCTTGAGTGTTGCGTTTAATTATTGGATCCAACACCTCATCGATGACGTGTAAAACTTGAGGCTTTTTGGGCTTGTTGTTAATTTCCGATACGTAATCGGATAGTTCCGGAATAATTCTTGCGTTGTTAACGTAAATGTCGTCTTCGAGCTTGGTAATCCAAATTGGAGGATACTCTTCGATCACGGTCGAAATGAACCCACTGTTGAAGTCTTTCAACTGTCTCGCGTACCAAATCATGTGGTAATTAACAACTTCTTGTAGGTTAGAACCCGAGTACCATTCGAAAGCTTCGTTTGTAGGTACAAAAACAGTCATCTCACCGTACTGAAGATTAATTTTCGCCGGTCTATTCGTCTCCAAAAGTGAAAAGAAGTAATTTAGTTTGGAACTTTGTCTTATTTTTTGATAAATGGTAGGTTTCCACGTCGCACCAACACAAACAATTACAAAACAAATCGTCAACAACTTATTAAAATACGACATTTTTGTTATTAGTTTCAAACTTGATAGGCGTCGTCAGTTTGCAAACTGAGCCAAAAAATAACGTATTAAAATGAGGGCTTAGATTAATCTATTCTTAGAAAAGCAAGGTTAACTGTATTTGAACCGTTATCACATAATTTTAATTTAAAATTATTAATTTCGTAATTTTTCGCCCAAAAATTTGTTTTCTCATCCAAATAGATTAGATAATTAAAACTAAAATTGCACTATGCATTATGCAATACGAATGAGTTGATTATGAAACTTAACACAGTTTTCGTATTTTTTCATCTATTTTTGAAATTTAAATGCAATTTTAGACCGCTGGAAAAGAGATATTTTTAACAAGTGCCGTTGACCTAATGCAGTTACTTCCTATGGTGGAAGTTACGAGAGCAGAATTTTTTTAAAAAACTTTGTTGGAAAAGAGGACGTATTAATTAATTTAAATTTATTTAAATTGACAATATGGGACGGATTTAGGGGTATGAGGCCCAAATTTAAATTTTTGACGCCCTTCTTTTTTTACCTAAAGGTCGATTTCATTTGGTCTCGAGTATCGTCCAAAAATCTCCTGAACTTTCTGAATACTGAAGCCTCGTCAGCCTTGTCTAAACAGTCTTCTAGGGTTTTGATCTTCTTTGGAAACTTTTTACAGGTTTTATCTTTCATTAAAGGCGATCTTCAAGATTTCATCCAAAAACTTTCTGAAGCCTAGTCTTTGTTTGAAAAGCCTTCCCTTATCAAAACAGTGTCTTCTTAGATCTTGCACTCATTTGCGAATCTTTCACAGTTTTTTTATCTTACAATAAAGAGAGACTCTTCAGAATTTCATCCTAAAACGTTTTGAAGCCTATAGTCTTAGTTTGAAGAGTCTTCTCAAGCCCTGCCTTATCAAAACAAAGCCTTCTGGAGTCTTGTTCTCTTTCGAAAATTTTTTGTATGATTTATATTACATTACAGATGCTCTTCAGGAGTTCGTCCAAAAACGTTCTGAAGCCTATTCTTTATTGAAAGAACCTTCTGAAGCTTTGTCGTATCAAAAAAGGGCCTTCTTGGGTCTTGTTCTCCTTTGGAAGATTTTTTCGGATTTATTTTACATTAAAGATACTCTTCAGGATTTCATCCAAAATCGTTCTGAAGTCCCGTCTTATCATTAACATTTAACATAACTATTAGTAGTGTGTTTTACCTTAAAGCTTCACTGTGACACTATCGTGTCTTACTCGGAGTCTCCGCAGTTGATTTTTTGCTTCTTCTTGGGGGACTTGTTACAAGGCCCAACCCTTAGACCAAAGCGACCCTTTGTTTTAGCCACAGGGGTTGTGGATCCAGTTTCCTCATAGAAGGGACTACATAGCATACAGGGGTGGATTCTTTGTATGTCTGCTGCTTCAGGGTAAGAGGCATCCAGTGTTTAAAGTTTTAGCGCCACAAAAGCAAGGCACTAAGATAAAATATGTTGAGCGGATTCATCTTCCTCCCCTCCAGCCTCTACATCTAGAGTCATTACAAATTCTAATAGTGTGTAGGTTTTTATTTAGGGACAGTGACCTGTTAGTAGACCTGCCACCGTCCTCAATTGAAGCCTACTTAGGTTCAGCAGTGTTTGTCTTCTTAGAGCAAGATTTTAAACTAAAAAGCTTCGCATACCTGAGATTTTGGTTTTTTCCATTGTCTTTTGTGTTCTCTGGAGATCCATTTGGCAAGGTCTTCTTTCATGAAGCTATAGGGGATTCCGAGTGCGGGTTCCGGTCCGCCGAAAGGGATCAGAGTGCCCTTCACTGCTAGCCCATCCGCTATCTCGTTTCCCTGTGTGCCAGAATGGCTTGGAACACAGTGCATTGACACGTTTGTTATGTATCGTTAGGTTCTGTAAGGTCTGCCAACATTCCAAAACGAGCTTAGAAGTTTTCTTACAATTGAGAAGAGCATAAGGGAAGAGAAGAGAATCCCTCAGAGCTGCTTGGCTGTCGGTGTAGATGTGAATTTTCCTACCATGGTAAGATGTAAGATTGTTCTTGGTTTGGCCTAGAGCTGGTGGATATAGCGAAGATCTCCTTCTGGAAGGCGGCTGCTTAGCCAATTCAAAATAATTGGGATGGTTGGGAGAGAATTTATTGTAGCTTTCAACACAGCAAGCGTGACATTGAAAGAGCTTGCGAATTGAACAGAATCTCATATACAGATTACAGATGCCTTAAAACATGATAAGGGATAAGCAAAGGTCAAGATGATTCTGAGATGACTTCATCAGAAGTTTTAGACTTAGCCAACACCAGCACCGCGGATTCTATATCAAGACTTGCAGTCTAGCAGTCGTGGTTATTTTTGACCTATTTTTAGACAGACGTCAGCAAACTGAGAAGAAAATGAGAGTGCACCATGAACGTCAGATGCCATGATGCCAATCAGAGAACACAAAATGCATATACATTTCTTTTACAAAATATCTTAAATTGTAAAGAATTTAGAACAAAATCCTCTTTAATTGAGACCGAAGAAACGCTTTCAACAAAACTTTTAATTTTCAATTTCAATTTAAACTAAAGCGAGCTTTAAATGAAAGTATGAAGTTGTCACAACGAATAATTCCTTTGGGTCGACATTCTCAAATTTATAATTAGATGAAACGTTTTGAAGAGCATCTGCTCTATGTTAACTATACACGTGATAATTTACTGATTACAACGTGGTTGTTGGCTCTAATTTTTATTTTAAAACTAACCTACATTCGATTTTTGGCAACCAATTTGTTCTTAAAGACACAAAAGGACGTCATAATTTTTCCAAACTTAAAGGTCAAAATTATTTGCCTTTTAATTCATTAGCAAAAAAAAATGTTAGTTCAAAGTTAGATGATGGTTGGATAAAACTAAATACGCTTTGGATAAAGCAATATCAAATATTTGCGTTTGCACGCGTTGAAGTTACTCTATTATTATTTAATCGATAGTATGGGCTTGTTAGTTGAGTTGAGAGAGACTATGCTTGGAATTTTGTATTACTTTTTCGTGTACCTACACATTACCTACATAATGTTTGTTTACTTTGAAAGAAAAGTATCTAATTTTTGAAAATTTAATTTCTTGAAGTTATGCAAGTTCGTAAAATTAGCTGTTAGATGCTGATAGCAAACACTTAATATTTTGACTTCTGGTTTAGCCGGAAATGAAGGAAATTAGCATAATTTAAATTAAACACTCTGTATAATTTTGAATATTTTGAAAGCTCGTAAAATTAGCTTTCCAATGATACCAAACACTAACCTAACCTCACAGCTGAAAAAAAAATTTTTTTTTCAAAAATACATAAAAGGGTTGATAGGGTTAATTGTTTTATTTACAACTGTCAAATAATGTCAATTTATCCAAAATAATTACTCGATTGATACAACATTGATCAAAAACTACATACTTAGTCGTAAATAAAATAGTGTATTTGACTCACATAATGGCTAAATTATTACACTCGGTAAATAATAGACTATAATTTTTTTGGTAGATTTATGAGTTCTTTTAAAAGTTTTTTAATATTCAATTATTTAGTTTCAGTTGTTTCTTTTTTGTTTGATTGTTTTATCGGTAACTTGATTTTTAACTTTTTCCAAGAAAAGGTTACCATTATCGAGAAAAAATCAAATTTTTTTTATTGCATTTCTCGACGTTTTGAGTTCCCCTGATTTCAAAAATGCAAAAAAAAAATTTTGGATTTTTGTAACTGAACGTCTGTCGGTCGCTGGCTGTGGAGCAAAAGCGACTGAACTGATTTTGATGAAATTTAATTTCATCGGTAAGCTAAACTTTTATAAGAAATCTTTAAAATTGGAAAAAAAATTTCAGGTTTTTCTATTCAAAATGGCGGCCAATACAAATGTCCCATTTTGTGGTTTTTTCCTTATAACTTATACCTAACACTAATTAATATAATAAAATTTTTAAAATGGTATTGTACAGCCCAAATATAGGACTTTCGTACTAACTTAATCGATTTTCAAAATTGTTTCAAAATTTCCTACTTTTAAGGGTCCAAAGTAGGTCAAAATTTTGATATGTATTTTCTCTCCCTGTATATTTTTAAATTTTTAAAAGGTTCGTAAAATTAGCTGTCACATGATACCAAACACTTAATATTTTGACTCCCGATTTAGCCGGAAATGACACCAATTGCCATCATTTTATAAGAAACGCCCTGTACTACCTATATTTTTCATTTTTGAAAATAGTGATCGTAATATTTGAATCACTGTCATTTCAAGCGAAAATTACAATTTTTTTTTACACAATTTTTTTTTAACGACACCCTGTATAATTTCTAATATTTTGGCTTAACACCTACACTTTGAATGTTAACTTAATCCGTGTCACGCTTACACCTTCGTTTTATTGGTTTTATCTAGCACACAAGCAGTGAATAAGGGAGCTCTAACAACTACACTTATAAAGTGATAAAGCTAATTTATACTTACGTCGCCGACTTTTATTGCCTGAAAAAGATAGCAGTAGAGCAACTGTTCTGCATCATCTCTGACTAGATAGAGAAATGTACAAGGATCAATATCGGCTTGCGAAAATCTAGACATGTTGTGTACATTGTGACAAAATTGAAGCTCAAAATCTGCATTGTATGCTTGAAGTAGTCCATCTTCGACGCCCAAACTGACCTAGAAAAAAAAAGTAGTTAAGCGTTTGTGCAACAAACATGTAAAAATGTTGTTAAATAAATTTTGTCATCAATATAAATCCGTAGTCACGCTACGGAATTTTCTAACACTTCCAACACTTGGTAAAGCTTTTGATTGCACAAGTAATCAATAATTGAGAAATAAATTAAAATTTAACCCCTAAACGACTGATAATTAATCTACGCCCTAACACGTGTGTGTGCGCGTTTCTTTATAGTTCTCCAATGCTCCAATTAGCCCAGTCAACGAACGCTCAAAAAAGGGGTGTAGAGGATATGGAAGAGGGTACATTTTTTTTTCTTGAGGAATGTGTTTGGAGTAGTTAGGAGGTCAAAATACTAAAACTCCCCAGTCCTACTAGCTATATGGCTAAGGGAGACAGGGAAGGGTGGAAAGGTCCCGTTTTTGGGTTTTCGCTTATATCTCCGAAACGATGGGTTCTAGGAAAAAAATTATTTTTAGTAAAATGAAAGATTATTAAATTTCCTACAAGATTGTTCCTATTCATTTTTTCTCTATTCCTTATGGTTTTTAAGATATCTTCCCGCAAAAATTGTTAATGAACCTTAACGATATTACAGGTAAGAAGGGAATCTGCAAAAAAATCTAACCAAGGATGTTTCAGGATGTGGGGACCACGTGATGTCCACCCATTTCTGATTTGGTAATGTTTTCATTCAATTTGACATTGATAAATTAATCACAAATTAATACTCGTAAAACGAGTGAATGCGTAAAACGAATGTAATCAATTTGTATTTCTATTTATAACTTTCATATAGATTTTATTTTAAAAAGTAGTTGCATTTCAGTTAATTATTTATTGTATGTATTAATAAAAGATTAATTGTACATAATCTCTTAACTGTTAATGACGTCTTTGGCTGGGATACAGCAACAATTAACAATTAAAAAATCACTTAAGAATTTAAACAAAGCAAAATTTTGTGTTTTAATATTGATGGAGCGAGGAAAATTGTCTTGTCGATAGTTTATCACCATTATTTATCACCCTACTGATATACAGACTTATAAAGAGTGGAAGAGAAATAGACAGAAAGAAAGAGAGGGTTACCAAACTTATGATAATTATAGTAAGTCAAATTGATTTTGTTCCAGACAATAATTGTCGTAAAGCAACAAGTTTTTCCGAATAAGAATGTGTGCATTTTTCCTGCAGAGCAGTTTTTAAACTTGGAATGATGTTTCCATAGGCCTGTTCATTTATGATGTTGATGGCGCAGATTAGAACAGTGGCGGGACTCATAACAGGGCACTGAGACCAGATAAGGAAACACATTCACAACATAGGGGTGCTCTTTTATGATTCCACTGCTAACAACATTGGAAGACCTTTCCTCGTTAAAGACATCGTAAAGCCATGATAGGCAGCGCAGCCAACTCCACATGTTAACGAAATGTGTCCTACAACTCAATCAGGAGAAGATTAGAACAGTGGCGGGACTCCTAACAAGATACTGGGAACAGATAAGGAAACACATCCACCACATAGGGCAGGGGTGCTCTTTTATGATCCCACTGCTCACAACCTCTCCTCGTTAAAGACATAGTAAAGCCATGATGGGCAGCCAACTCCACATGTTAACTAAATATGTCCTACAACTCAACCAGGAGAAGATTAGAACAGTGGCGGGACTCCTAACAAGCTACTGGAAACAGATAAGGAAACACGTCCACCACATAGGGCAGCGGTGCTCTTTTATGATCCCACTGTTAACAACCTCTCCTCGTTAAAGACATAGTAAAGCCATGATGGGCAGCGCAGCCAACTCCACATGTTAACGAAATGTGTCCTACAACTCAATCAGGAGAAGATTAGAACAGTGGCGGGACTCCTAACAAGATACTGGGAACAGATAAGGAAACACATCCACCACATAGGGCAGGGGTGCTCTTTTATGATCCCACTGTTAACAACCTCTCCTCGTTAAAGACATAGTAAAGCCATGATGGGCAGCGCAGCCAACTCCACATGTTAACGAAATGTGTCCTACAACTCAATCAGGAGAAGATTAGAACAGTGGCGGGACTCCTAACAAGATACTGGGAACAGATAAGGAAACACATCCACCACATAGGGCAGGGGTGCTCTTTTATGATCCCACTGCTCACAACCTCTCCTCGTTAAAGACATAGTAAAGCCATGATGGGCAGCCAACTCCACATGTTAACTAAATATGTCCTACAACTCAACCAGGAGAAGATTAGAACAGTGGCGGGACTCCTAACAAGATACTGGGAACAGATAAGGAAACACGTCCACCACATAGGGCAGGGGTGCTCTTTTATGATCCCACTGCTAACAACTTCTCCTCGTTAAAGACATAGTAAAGCCATGATGGGCAGCCAACTCCACATGTTAACTAAATATGTCCTACAACTCAACCAGGAGAAGATTAGAACGGTGGCGGGACTCCTAACAAGATACTGGGAACAGATAAGGAAACACATCCACCACATAGGGCAGGGGTGCTCTTTTATGATCCCACTGATAACAACTTCTCCTCGTTAAAGACATAGTAAAGCCATGATGGGCAGCCAACTCCACATGTTAACTAAATATGTCCTACAACTCAATCAGGAGACGATTAGAACAGTGGCGGGACTCCTAACAAGATACTGGGAACAGATAAGGAAACACATCCACCACATAGGGCAGGGGTGCTCTTTTATGATCCCACTGCTAACAACCTCTCTTCGTTAAAGACATAGTAAAGCCATGATGGGCAGCGCAGCCAACTCCACATGTTAACGAAATGTGTCCTACAACTCAATCAGGAGAAGATTAGAACAATGGCGGGACTCCTAACAAGATACTGGGAACAGATAAGGAAACACATCCACCACATGGGGCAGGGGTGCTCTTTTATGATCCCACTGCTAACAACCTCTCCTCGTTAAAGACATAGTAAAGCCATGATGGGCAGCCAACTCCACATGTTAACGAAATGTGTCCTACAACTCAATCAGGAGAAGATTAGAACAGTGGCGGGACTCCTAACAAGATACTGGGAACAGATAAGGAAACACATCCACCACATAGGGCAGGGGTGCTCTTTTATGATCCCACTGCTCACAACCTCTCCTCGTTAAAGACATAGTAAAGCCATGATGGGCAGCCAACTCCACATGTTAACTAAATATGTCCTACAACTCAACCAGGAGAAGATTAGAACAGTGGCGGGACTCCTAACAAGATACTGGAAACAGATAAGGAAACACGTCCACCACATAAGGCAGGGGTGCTCTTTTATGATCCCACTGTTAACAACCTCTCCTCGTTAAAGACATAGTAAAGCCATGATGGGCAGCCAACTCCACATGTTAACGAAATGTGTCCTACAACTCAATCAGGAGAAGATTAGAACAGTGGCGGGACTCCTAACAAGATACTGGGAACAGATAAGGAAACACATCCACCACATAGGGCAGGGGTGCTCTTTTATGATCCCACTGTTAACAACCTCTCCTCGTTAAAGACATAGTAAAGCCATGATGGGCAGCGCAGCCAACTCCACATGTTAACGAAATGTGTCCTACAACTCAATCAGGAGAAGATTAGAACAGTGGCGGGACTCCTAACAAGATACTGGGAACAGATAAGGAAACACATCCACCACATAGGGCAGGGGTGCTCTTTTATGATCCCACTGCTCACAACCTCTCCTCGTTAAAGACATAGTAAAGCCATGATGGGCAGCCAACTCCACATGTTAACTAAATATGTCCTACAACTCAACCAGGAGAAGATTAGAACAGTGGCGGGACTCCTAACAAGATACTGGGAACAGATAAGGAAACACGTCCACCACATAGGGCAGGGGTGCTCTTTTATGATCCCACTGCTAACAACTTCTCCTCGTTAAAGACATAGTAAAGCCATGATGGGCAGCCAACTCCACATGTTAACTAAATATGTCCTACAACTCAACCAGGAGAAGATTAGAACGGTGGCGGGACTCCTAACAAGATACTGGGAACAGATAAGGAAACACATCCACCACATATGGCAGGGGTGCTCTTTTATGATCCCACTGATAACAACTTCTCCTCGTTAAAGACATAGTAAAGCCATGATGGGCAGCCAACTCCACATGTTAACTAAATATGTCCTACAACTCAATCAGGAGACGATTAGAACAGTGGCGGGACTCCTAACAAGATACTGGGAACAGATAAGGAAACACATCCACCACATAGGGCAGGGGTGCTCTTTTATGATCCCACTGCTAACAACCTCTCTTCGTTAAAGACATAGTAAAGCCATGATGGGCAGCCAACTCCACATGTTAACTAAATATGTCCTACAACTCAACCAGGAGAAGATTAGAACAATGGCGGGACTCCTAACAAGATACTGGGAACAGATAAGGAAACACATCCACCACATGGGGCAGGGGTGCTCTTTTATGATCCCACTGCTAACAACCTCTCCTCGTTAAAGACATAGTAAAGCCATGATGGGCAGCCAACTCCACATGTTAACGAAATGTGTCCTACAACTCAATCAGGAGAAGATTAGAACAGTGGCGGGACTCCTAACAAGATACTGGGAACAGATAAGGAAACACATCCACCACATAGGGCAGGGGTGCTCTTTTATGATCCCACTGCTCACAACCTCTCCTCGTTAAAGACATAGTAAAGCCATGATGGGCAGCCAACTCCACATGTTAACTAAATATGTCCTACAACTCAACCAGGAGAAGATTAGAACAGTGGCGGGACTCCTAACAAGATACTGGAAACAGATAAGGAAACACGTCCACCACATAAGGCAGGGGTGCTCTTTTATGATCCCACTGTTAACAACCTCTCCTCGTTAAAGACATAGTAAAGCCATGATGGGCAGCCAACTCCACATGTTAACGAAATGTGTCCTACAACTCAATCAGGAGAAGATTAGAACAGTGGCGGGACTCCTAACAAGATACTGGGAACAGATAAGGAAACACGTCCACCACATAGGGCAGGGGTGCTCTTTTATGATCCCACTGCTAACAACCTCTCCTCGTTAAAGACATAGGAAAGCCATGATGGGCAGCCAACTCCACATGTTAACGAAATGTGTCCTACAACTCAATCAGGAGAAGATTAGAACAGTGGTGGGAGTCCTAACAGGACACTGGGAACAAAAATGGAAACACATCCACAACAAAGGGGCGCCCCTATGATCTCACTGCTCACAACACTGGAAGATCTCCCTTCTTCAGACACAGGACAGCCATGATGGCTTCACTAGAGGTAGATTAGAAGGCGGGACTCCAGGACACTAGAAACCCTTGCCGAATGCCCTACCCTTACAATGCGAGTCCGATGTAGATCCAGATGACCCCTCTAAAGGAGCATGGGTGATCTAGCGTCTCGAAGAGCCTCCTGGATTTCACAGACCGTATCATATAGGCCACGCAATATCCCTTAGAGAGTTTTATACTCTCGTCGATATCAGCAACTTTCTATGGTAGAGAACCGAGCACTAAAGCCTCTTGGTCATTGCTCATTATCACCTCATCCTGATGAAACTCCACGAAACGATCTTTTAGGAAATTATTAATCGCTGAATACAACGCGGTAGATGAATGAAGAATAAAAATCCTTCTAAGGCTTACAAAAATGAACTACTTAAAAGCGTATAAACTTTATGCTGCGCCATTAAATTAAGTACATCGTCCCTTAAATAGCTTGAACAAATGTTTATATTATAAAAAAGGTAAGTAAATAAATTGATAGGTTCATCGCGTGGTTAATATCATCACTTTATGAAAATTTCTTAAGTAAATATAATTTAAGGTCAAGGGGAAAATTATTGTTTTAAGTTACAAATAACTTACTTTAGTTAAACAGTAATAAAGAATGTACTTAAACAATCATCAAATAAATATTAACAGTCATTAGTAACACACATGAAAGAGAATCCTTAATTTAGTCTAGTCAACGAGGGAGGGGGTGAAAAGGTCCCGTTTTTTGGGGTTTTCGCTTATATCTCGAAAACGGTGGGGTCTAAGAACAAAATATTCTGAGCAAAATGAAAGCTTATTAAATTTCCTACAGGATTCGTCCTATTAATTTTTTGCCTATTTCTTATAGTTTTTGAGATATCCGCCCGCAAATATTAATAATTGTTTGCAAGCAATGTAAAATGTCTGAAGAAATTGATACTGCTTCAAAGACCTTGTAGTCCAACCCTGTTTGCCCTATTTTTTCCAACATTATACTTTAAACAAGAGAACGTGTTCAAAAACATTTTAACATAAAAAAAAGCTAAAAAATTTACATAAAACTAAAGTAAAAAGAGAGAGAACGAAGTGCAATTTAAAAAAAAATAGATCATTGTGCGAGAAAATGAAAGGAAAATTCGTATCCATTCAAATTTCCAAGTATCCTTAAAAAGGATATTGAACTTTACATTTTTCCTTTTTAAAAACTTATTTCGAGCTCATTTTCAAAGAACGTTTCCCTCGAAAAATGACTAAACAAATTTATTTTCAATTTAAAAGCTAGTGAGAATTTTACAAGGTGGTATATTTTAATAGCCGATATTTATACAAAAGGTTTATTAATTAAATTTATTAATAATTGAAAGCTTAATAGTTTTTTTGATAAAAATAATTTTTAATTTATTTCCATTCTTGAAAAGCCACTGTTTCCAACAACGAAAAAAATAAGGGAAAAGCTGAAAAAGAAAATTTTAACGTTATATAAGTGTCCTTAACAACACGTTAATTTTGCATCTCTCTATAACGCAGGATTTTTCGCTATACCTAATTTTCGGTGAAAATGACGTAGGAAAAACTTTGAAATTACCAACACCTCTAGCGCCTAAAGGGTGCATTTTAGACAAAATTTGTATAGAAGCTTTTTGGTTGATAATTTTACATAGAGTAAAATTTGTAATAAGACTATTTGGCCTAAAATGCTCTCTAAGCGAGATATCTACAAAAAACTCACTTTAGACGCCATTATTCCAATGTAGCGTCCGAATACGGCGTGGAAGGGTGCAAAACTAAAATCACCGCCCTAACGGTGCATTTTAGACAAAAATTGCATAGAACCTTTTTTATTGATAATTTTACATAGAGTAAAATTTGTAATACGACTATTTGGCCTAAAATGCTTTCTAAGCGAGATATCTACAAAAAACTCACTTTAGACGCCATTATTCCAACGTGGCGTCCGAATACGCCGTGGAAGAGGGGGTACAAAATTAAAATCTTGTTAAGAATACTGTTAGCAAAACAATAAAATTTGTTTTAGATTTCCCTGAATTTTTTCGACACCTCTATTACCTACAAACATGAAATTTGGTACTTTTGAGTTTGGTTTTCAACTTGTCCACCTCAAGTGAAGTTAATAAAATAATCTACTTATTTAAAACCAAATTATGGTTAATTTTATCCTCAACAATGTTACAATGTAGTTAGTTCAACTAATGTTTGTTTGTTCTATCCAATAATAACCAACAATTTTTCTACTTTGCATGTGGATATTATAAAAACGTTAATATAGGTAAATATGTTGATGGTCTTTCATTGTTGTGGAATGAGTTTAGTTGACGGTTATTATCATGCGCACCTTAATTTTTATTATCCTTAAAAATCCTTAGTGTTATACCGACCATCACGATGAAATATTCAAAATGATCTAAAATTCGACCAAAAAAATATTTCGATAAAATATATTTTTTTTAATTCCTGAAAATATGAGCGCAATTTTCGAACAATTTTTAGCAAATTCTTCAAATTTTGATACCTCAGCTTCATATCTTCATGCAATAGGTAAAAATTATTTTTTTTCCATTAAATGTTTTTTGAAAATTTTTTTTTTAGAATTTATAGACCGAAAGAGGCAATTGGAATTTTTAAGAAGTAACATAAATGGAAGACATTTAAAAATTGCTACATTACAGGTAAAAAAGTTAATAAATTTTTCCAAACTTAATCAACTTTTTAATTGTAGAATCCTCCCTTGAGTTATGCAATTGAAGAAGACGGGTTAATAGTCGGTAAAGGGATCGCTTTCGACATCCTTGATTCGATGAAAGATTTGTACAATTTCGAATATTCTGTTGTTACGCCAAATGAAGACATTTTGGGAAACAACCAAACTGGAATTTTTGGAATGCTCGCTCGTAACGTAAGTTATCATTTACCCCTAAATCTTAAATTATTATTATTATTATCATTATTTCAACCTTTAAAACTCAATTTATCATTTCTGAAACAAAGATCATTTACATTCAATCAAGGAACGCATTAAACTTTAATGATCAAACGACAGTTTTTCCGAAAAAAACTTCACTTAAATTCCAATTAGAACATGAGCTCTCCATTATCAATTAGGAACTATGCATTAAGTAGATTAAATTATAGTTTGCTTAACAGAAAATCATTATAATTTGAACACTTGTAAATTTTTTTTAAAACATTTCAAGGGTTGTTTGAAAATTGGACTTTAAAAGTCTACTTGGGCAAAAGTTTTAATTGAAAAAACTTCAATAAAATGTTTTTTGACTTGAAACGGCTAAAACGTTTTTTAAAACGAGACCACGTATTTTGGAGGGTGCGTAAACCTGTCGCTACCGTTTTTCCAAGATGTCAGTCATTACCATTAGACTGTGCTCTTGTAAACATAACACTTTAACACTGACATGACATTGTTGTAACACCCTAAATAAACTGACCCAGCACATGAAAAATCCGTCTAGTTGTCCAATATGAAACTTCAGCCACTTTTGGAATTGAACACTATTAAAATATTTTTTTTAGTTTTATTTTGATCTCAGGAATCACGAATCAGTGATCAAGCGGTATTTGTCACACCCTGCCTCTCAGATATTTTTCAAAAATTTAACTTTAGAAGACCGAATATCAGTAGGGAGGTATATTTCTATAAATGTGAAAGTTACCGGTAGATTGTTTTATTTTAATCTCAGGAATCACGAATCAGTGATCAAGCGTTGTCTGTCACACTCTGTCTCTTGAAAATTTTGTAAAAATTCAACTTGCCAAAACCTTAGAGGACCGAATTTCAGCAAGGAGGCCAATTTTTATAAACGAGCAAGTTTGCAGATAGATTGTTTTATTTTGGTCTCAGGAATCACGAATCAGTAAATCTGTCACACCCAGCAACCATGATATTTTTCAAAAATTCAACTTCAAAGTATCGAACTTCAGAGAACCGAATTCCAATAGGGAGGCATATTTTTATAAATGAGCAAATTCACAGGTAGATTGTTTTATTTTGATCTAAGGAATCAAGAATCAGTGATCGAGCGTTATCTGTAACACCCTGCCTCTCTGATATTTTTCAAAAATTCAACTTCAAGATATCACACTTCAAAGGACTGAATTTCAGTAGGGAGGCTTATTTTCATAAATGAGCAAGTTTACAGATATATTGTTTTATTTTGGTCTCAGGAATCACAAATCAGTGATCAAGCGTTGTCTGTCACACCCTGCCTCTTTAATATTTTTCAAAATTTCAACTTCAGAGTGCCAAACTTTAGAGAACTGAATTTTGTAGAGTGGCATATTACTTTCCGATACCTTAAGGTATTAAAGGAAAGTATTGTAATGGGGTAAAAAAAATATTTTGAGATAACACCGGATATATCTGTTTTGAGGTCCCCCGAAACGATCTAGACCATTTTTAGAAAAAAGTCTGTGTGTGTGTATGTGTGTGTGTGTGGATGTAGTTCCCCACGAAATCTCTGAAACGACCGAACCGATTGACTTGAAATTTGGCGTAAGGTCTTATCAGATAACAACGGAGTGCAGAAAGGAGTTTGTTCAAAATCGGTCCGCTAGGGGGTGTGCAATTAAGGAAATTTTGTTTTTTTTAAATGGCACTAAATAATTTTTTTTAAATCATCCGATAGAGAATTTTTTTCTCTATTCAATGATATAAAATTTTTTAACATTATTTTGTTTTAAAAGGAGTTTTTACGCAATCAAATATCTAATAATATTTGGCAGCTGACGTTTCTGACAGTTGTCAAAAAATTTGACAGTTGTCAAAAAATTTGACATTTGTCAAAAAATTTTGACGTTTATTTATTTTTAATCAGTGATTATAAAAATGTTCAGTATTCTTTTGTTTTCTAACTGTTTTGGTCTTAGAATAATCAACTCAATCGGAAAGTCTTGTGTTGACACAACAGATATTTTTTATAAATGAGCAAATTCACAGGTAGATTGTTTTATTTTGATGTAAGGAATTAAGAATCAATGACCGAGCGTTATCTGTCACACCCTGCCTATCTGATAATTTTCAAAAATTTAACTTTAAAGTATCGAACTTCAGAGAACCGAATTCCAATAGGAGGCATATTTTTATAAATGAGCAAATTCACAGGTAGATTGTTTTATTTTGATCTAAGGAATCAAGAATCAGTGACCGAGCGTTATCTGTCACACCCTGCCTATCTGATATTTTTCAAAAATTTAACTTTAAAGTATCAAACTTCAAAAGACCGAATTTCAGTAGAGAGGCATATTTTTATAAATGAGCAAGTGCACACGTAGATTGTTTTATTTTGATCTCATAAATCAGTGATCAGTGATCAGTGATCAAGTGTTGTCTGTCACACCCTGCCTATCTGAAAATTTTGAAAAAATTCAACTTCAGAGTGCAAAACTTTTATGAATAAGCAAGTTTACAGATAGATTGTTTTATTTTGGTCTCAGGAATCACGAATCAGTGATCAAGCGTTATTGGTCACAACCAGCATCTCTGATATTTTTCAACAATTCAACTTCATAGTATCGAACTTCAGAGAATCGAATTTCAGTAGGGTGGCATTTTTTGATAAATGAGCATGTTCACTGGTAGATAGTTTTATTTTGATCTCAGGAATCACGAATCAGTGATCAAGCGTTGTCTGTCACACGCTGTCTCTCTGATATATTTCAAAAATTCTACTTCAAGGTATCAAACTTCAGAGGACCAAATTTCAGTAAGAAGGCCAATTTTTATAAATTAGCAAGTTTAAAAATAGATTGTTTTATTTTGGTACAGGACACACGAATCAGTGATCAGATCAAGCGTTATCTGTCACACCCAGCATCTCAGATATTTTTCAAAAATTAAACTTCAAAGTATAAAACTTCAGAGGACTGAATTTCAGTAGGGAAGCATATTTTTATAAATGAACAAGTTCACAGGAAGATTGTTTTATTTTGAGCTCAGGAATCAAGAAGCAGTGATCAAACGGTGTCGGTCACACCCTGCCTCTCTGAAAATTATGAAAAAATTGAACTTCAGAGTGCAAAACTTTTATAAATAAGCAAGTTTACAGATAGATTGTTTTGTTTTGTTTCCAGGAATCACGAATCAGTGATCAAGCGTTATCGTTCACAACCAGCATCTCTGATATTTTTCAAAAATTCAATGTCAAAGTAGCGAACTTCAGAGAACCGAATTTCAGTAGGGAGGCATATTTTTATAAATGAGCATGTGCACAGATAGTTTTATTTTGGTCTCAGGAATCACAAATCAGTGACCGGGCGTTATCTGTCACACCCTGCCTATCCGATATTTTTCAAAAATTTAACTCTAAAGTATCGAACTTCAAAAAACCGAATTTCAGTAGAGTGGCATATTTTTATAAATAGGCAAGTGCACACGTAGATTGTTTTATTTTGATCTCATAAATCAAGAATCAGTGATCAAGTGTTGTCTGTCACACCCTGCCTATCTGAAAATTTTGAAAAAATTCAACTTCAGAGTGCAAAACTTTTATGAATAAGCAAGTTTACAGATAGATTGTTTTATTTTGGTCTCCAGGAATCACGAATCAGTGATCTAGCGTTGTCTGTCACACGATGTCTCTTTGATATTTTTAAAAAATTCTACTTCAAGGTATCAAACTTCAGAGGACCGAATTTCAGTAAGAAGGCCAATTTTTATAAATGAACAAGTTCACAGGTAGATTGTTTTATTTTGAGCTCAGGAATCAAAAAGCAGTGATCAAACGGTGTCGGCCACACCCTGCCTCTCTGAAAATTATGAAAAAATTCAACTTCAGAGTGCAAAACTTTTATAAATAAGGAAGTTTACAAATAGATTGTTTTATTTAAGTCTCAGGAATCACGAATCAGTGATCAAGCGTTGTCTGTCACACCCTGCCTCTGTGATATTTAAAAAAAAAATTACTTCAATGTATCAAACTTCAGAGGACCGAATTGTAGTAGGGAGGTATATTTTTATAAATGAGCATGTTCACCGATAGGCTGTTTCATTTTGATCTCAGGAATCACGAATCAGTAATCAAGCGTTGTCTGTCACACCCCGCCTCTCTAATATTTTTCAAAAATTCAACTTCATGGTATCAAACTTCCAAGGAGTGAATTTTAGTAGCGAGGTACCTATATTTTTAAAAACTTTTAGTAGGGAGGTATATTTTTAGAAATGAGCATGTTCACCGGTAGATTGTTTTATTTTGATCTCAGGAATCAGTGATCAAGCATTGTCTGTCACACTTTGTCTCTCTAATATTTTTCAAAAAATCAACTTCAGGGTGCCAAACTTCAGAAGATTGAATTTAAGTAGGTGATTTAAGTTAGGGAGTTTTCTTTTGATCTTAGCTGAGGAATCAGGAATCAGTGATCAAGCATTGTCTGTCACACCCTGTCTCTCTGATATTTTTCAAAAATTCAGCTTTAGGGTGCCAAACTTCAGAGGGCTGAATTTCAGTGAATGTGTTCTTTTGACATAATAAATAAGAAATTTTCATAAATGAGATTCTTAATAAATTGTAACACCGGTTTCTTTTTCAGGAAGCCGATGTAGCTGCAGCATTTTTGCCAATAATCACAAAATATTACAAATACTTGCGTTACTCATCAGTATTGGATGTTGGAGAATGGGTAGTTTTAATGAAACGTCCAACAGAATCAGCTACAGGTTCTGGTTTATTAGCGCCATTTAATGTTTCAGTATGGCTCTTGATTTTAACATCTTTAATATGCGTCGGTCCCATAATATATTTTTTAATTTATTTATACAAAAAATTATGTACAGGCGAACGAAACACTTCTGCAAATTTATACGCTTGTATTTGGTTCGTTTATGGAGCTTTATTAAAACAAGGATCAACAATTTCGCCCATAACAGGTAAGGCTTAAATAAACGAGCGATTCGTTGATTTTTACGTTGGTGCAACTAGGAATAATTAATTTTAGATTCTTCGAGACTTTGTTTTGCTACCTGGTGGATTTTTATTACAATTTTAACTGCTTTTTATACGGCAAATTTGACGGCCTTTTTGACTTTATCAAAATTTACTTTACCCGTTACCGAAACGAGCGATATTGGAGCAAAACATTACTCTTGGGTTACACGAAAAGGAAACGCTATTGAAGACGCCGCAAACGATGTACGTAATTTCTTCTACAAAAAATCCATGTTGAATTACTTACAAATTAATTTTTTTTGTAGGCAATGGGGCCTCTATTTGGTAATTTACAAGGTTCGACTTCCTATTACGTCGAAGACAAAAATGAGGATATTTTGCAAAATTATGTTAAGCGAAGGAACATCATTTATTTGGGCGAAAAGCCAATAGTTGAGCATATGATGTTTAACGACTATTTACAAAAAACAAAAATTGGAATTGCCGAAGCAGATCGTTGTACGTTCATCATAACAACATGGACTGTTTTGGAAAGTCGAAGAGCTTTTGCTTACTCAAATTCGTTTGAATTTAACACACTCTTCGACGACACGTAAGTTGCAAATATTGACTTTTACAATAATTACAAAAAAAAATATTTTTATAGCTTGGAACACCTCGTGGAATCTGGAATAATCAAATTTAAATTAAGAGACGGATTGCCCGACACAAAAATTTGTCCTCTAAATTTGGGAAGTAAAGAGAGACAGTTGAGAAATACAGATTTGCTTTTAACTTATTACATAGTTGGTGCTGGTTTTATAATAGCTGCAATTGTGTTTAGTATCGAGTTGACGATAAAATTTTGGACACGATACAAAATAATTCGAAACGTTCCTAAAGACGATCATTTCCATCCACCGCCGTACCACACGCTTTTTGCTGCCCCATTTTTATTTGAAAACGCACAAAGGAAAGTCATCAACGGTAGAGACTATTGGGTTGTTAAATCAGCAAGAGGCGAATCGAGTCTAATACCAATACGCACACCATCAGCTTTATTATTTCAGTACACCCATTGAAACGAAAAGTATTTGCTAAAATATACAGTGTGAATAAAAAGTAAGGAACATTGATGGTTGAGCCTTTATTATTTGCTTTAGAAAAAAGTTTCAAAAATAAATGACAATTACATTGTCATTTTAAAAAAATCCGATGACGTCATTGCTCGAAATTCGAAAATGGCTGGAAAATCGTTATTTTGAAATAAATCAATTTGACATGTCTAACCGGTTTTTGATTATCCTATCAGACATTCCAATTGTTCCTTACTTTGTATTCACACTGTGTATGAAGGTTCGTAAAATATGGTGACATATTATTCTGCAAGTGTGGGGCGTGTGCTCTTATACTGGGTATTCACCAACGTTCGCGAACAGCTGCTGGCATTGTATTCATTGAACGTTCTCTTTGACGCGTTTGCCACGTAACTGCACGCAAACTGTTCGCATTCGCGAAGCGTTCGCTGGTTGATATCATGCATTACGTACGTGTTCCCACTCCGAAGCGTGACGTATAGTTTGTAGCCACGCCCATATATCGCTAATCGAGGTAACTTGTAAATTAATGTTTCAAGTGACATTAAAAAAATACTTTGGTTAATTGTTGTTTTATTTCTGTCAAAATGTCAAATGAAAAAGAATCGAATTCTCGCAAATATAAAAGACTTATATTAAGTAAAAGAAATAGTCTGGGAATAGCAAATACTCGTAGAATAGTTCCAGACGATTTGAACGATTTAAAAAGTATATTGAGAACCGATAGTTTTGAAACATTCAATGAAGTAGATTTATGTGAACTTTTGTAAGTTGCAATTTTTTTTGGAGCAAATTTTACCTAATCAATTTCTATTAGGGATAAATCGAGCGTGAGTACATGTTTGGAAAATGTCGAAGGAAAAATAATTGCCGCAATATATCTTAACGATCATCCAAATATACCTAGCATACCATCGTGGGAATGGGATCACTGGCTCTACAACCTTTATCAACTGGAACACATGTCGCCCGTTAACACTCTCTGGATACACTTAATTCTTTTTGACAATCTTTACACTTACACGTTTTTAAATCCTCTTTTAAAATCAGTTTTCGAAAATAACACTAGTTTAGAATACATCATCATGGTCATTCCTCCAGGAGTTCCAAACACTGATTGGTTGAACAACTTAGGAACTAAAGTTGCTCCAACTGGTAAGAATACAACAATTTATTAATTTAATAAATTATTAATTTTGTAGGTTATTCCGAACCAAACAAAGTCCAAACACTTTATCTGTTAATACGTCAACATTTCGTAAAACGGTATAAAATACGTCGCGCAGTTGAAGAAGACAACGACGATCTAGTTCCATTAATTAACACATACTCGGACCGTCTTGTCGAACATTACGGCGATTTTTACATTGCCGAAATTCTAACGAGGCATCCTGATGCCGGAAGACAACTCATAGTAGCCGAATATGCAGAACACGCCGTCGCTCTTTTGTGTTTAACCGACACAGTAAACATAGGCTTGTTAAGCGAGTCGTTTGAATTGATTCCATTTTATAATCTTAAGAAACCACACGAAGACGACATATTGCCAGATTTTGGCGGTGCTACCGATGGCTTAGGTCCCACTTTATCTCTCACATCGATTGCCGTTATTTCAAAGGTTTCTAACAAGAGTAGCGCAGACTCTATAGAATTGGCAATAGGCGAATCTGAAGGCGAACTCGAAACTTCTGAAGATGATTATTCCATTGCTAATCTTTCCTCCCTTAACCTATTGTATAACCATGGCTCAGACGAAGAGGAAGAGTCTGAAACGGAAAATAATTCTGGAGCTCAAGAAGCCGATTTTAGTGCTGTTATACTTTCGTTCGATGATTATGAAATGCACTTGTTTGCTGATAGAACGAGATTGCAAAGTCTTAGTTTTGATGACTTAGAACAACACTTTCTTAGAAGTAAGTGATAACCAGAAGGTGGCGAAAGCCCTAAGTCAATTCCGGATGCCGTCAACTGGATTTTCTTGTTCGGTGGCACTCAAATAGCTTATCCCCAAGATATGAACCCTTGATGTTTCTTTCATGGGCTCCAGTAAAGACGGGGATTAACAAAGCTCTTTATTACCATCTAATTCAATTAATAATTTTCTTTCTAGAACTACCGGCGAGAACACACACAGAATCGAATATTTTTTTTTATGGCGAGATAAACGCTTTTACGCTGGAGTTGGCAGTCTCTGAATTGGACCACGAAATTGAATCTTTACACTTACTTTTGGAAGCTGCTTTCGAATGCTTCCCAGAACGCGACTATTGCGTTTTGGCCTTACCATCAACTTGTCCCCCGACACCTCTAATAAATCACTTTATTAAAGTACCTCCAAAACCATCTGCAACTTACCCTCACGAACTGTACATTCTCCATCGCAATTCCATTCTTAGTCATATTTCTGTACGTTTAGGTAACCATTTAGACGTTCGAGCTATTGAAAATTTATTAACGTACATGGATAAAACTCAAAAAATATACAACGACTTTGTAAATTGCGTTGCGCGAAATAATTGTTACACGTCGTATGTTTTGTTGAGCGAAAAGCAAGCTGTGGGAATTGCCATGTTGAAAGAAGCAGATGATTTTCCTTATCTAAAAAGTCATTACGACGTTTCGGAATGGATCGACGATAGATTTCATAAAACGGGCTCTTTTGGCATCATCGAACATTTAGTAATTTCTCCTCTGTTTCAAAAAAACGCACGATTTTTCTTACGAGAAATTCACAGACTGAGCGATTATTCAATTTTGTTTTATTGTCTTTCTCCTAACGATTCCTCAGCTAACGCCTACGAGCGGCCACTTTGTAGCGCTTTGAGCGATCTCATAGCTGTTAAACCGAGACAAATACCCGAATTAAACTTAAACGATATCGATGGATGTTTTCCCGAAGCGTCGATATATCAAACAAATCCACCATTTGCTTTATACTTATCCACTCCTCGTCATTCCTCCATAGAAAGGATGGAGGTGAATAAAAAAATCGTTATTGTTGGAAGTAGCGATACAGCATTGGCGTTTTTAGATTCACTTTTGAGTATAAAAAATACTTTTTATAAAGTAATTTTTACGAATGTAACACTCGTTTCGCCACACGGTTTGAATTATCAACAAATTGATAATAAAATACGCGATATGATGTTCGTGACGAAGAATTTTTATAACAATCGACACATGCAATTAGTTTCCATGAAAACGTACGTTAACGTTATTAATGCCGTCATGACTGGAATTGATAGAAAAAATAAACTTTTACTCATAAACGAATCCAAAAAATTGCCCTACGATTATTTATTTTTAATGTGCGGACGCCAATTTCAAAAACCATCAGCTGCACTTATAGCAAAAAGTAACAAGAGTCCCTTGGATTTTCCAGAAAACGTCTTTTTAATCAACACCGAAGTTGACGCTACCAACTCTTTGATAAAATTAAAAGATATGGTTACCAACAAAGACTGTAAGCCAACATTTGCCTTCACTTGAACGAAATTTGGCGTTTTGGGGCTCTTTATTAATGTGATCGTGTGAGCAGAGGCGAGATGGACAATACCAGGCGGGCTAGCCCATGAATCTGATGAAACCCCATAAAATCGAGCCATTTAAGCCTTCTGAAAAAGTCTTAAGAGCTACTGAAAATACTATACCACATCCAACTGCTGTAACCTGGAGTCCAACCCCAACCCGTCTCGTATACAGAGTGATATCAGAAACGGTAAGTGTTGCGAGATTGGTTAAATTAGCAAAAAGCTGCATATTTTAATGAGATTTAAGAATCCGTTTAGAAAGTATCAAAATTCAAAATGGTTACCGAGATAACGCAAAAAAAGTGAAAATTGGCAATTTAGTTTTTCGACCGTAGTTTGAAAATGTTATACTTTAGAAAAAAAATGTTTGGGAAAAATTTTCAGCAGGTCAAAAGATCTATCAAATGACACTAAACTCGACTTTTTATCACATCGACGCTAGGCGTCGCGACGTTCACCTATTAGTTTTATTATGTGCAGAAAATTACTCAGTTGGCTTGTTTAAATTCGGACACCAAACGAGACTTTCTATCTTGTACGTTTGTTAATTTATACAACTTTTCTAGGTTATGTTATGTAACGTTATGGTACTATGTTACTTTATGTTATTTTTACGATGAAAAATAACGACTAAAGCTTAGTTTTTAAAGTTTTAGAAACGCAAGTTGGTTAGAAAATAAAATTTAATAAACAATAATTTGATTATATTTTATCTTCTAATGAACTTGGGTAGGTATCGAAAACTTTAAATGTAAGTGTTGGTCGTTATTTTTTATCGTAAAAATTAACAAATAAACATAACGTAACATACCTAAAATAACGTAGAAAAGTTATGTAAATTTAGAAAAGTACAAGATAGAAAGGTCTCGTTTGCTACCCCAATTAAGATAAACCAACTGAGTAATTTTCTGTAAAAAACCAATAGGTGTGCGTAAAAATTAAAAAGTTGAACGTCGGACCCCTAGCGTCGATGTGATAAAAAGTCAAGTTTAGTATCATTTGATAGCTCTTTTGACCTGCTGACAATTTTCCCCAAGAATTTTTTTCTAAAGTAAACCATTTTCAAGCTACAGTCGAAAAAATAAAATTACCAAATTTCAGTTTTTTTGTGTTATCTCAGTAACCATTTTGAATTTTAAAATTTTAAAAACGGATTCTTACAGCTTATCAAAATATGCAACTTTTTGATAATTTAACCAATCTCGTAACTCTTTACCGTTTCCGAGATCCCAACGTTACTATTTAAAAAAATGCACAAGCTTAAATCATGACAAACATTTGCTCCAAAACGTACCAAATTTCTTTCTCCATCTTCAAATTTATAGTAAAGTAAACATTTTTTCAGCTTTCATAATTGTTTATGGTAATTCACTTGAAGCTTATTGTTGTTTAGCTGCTCTTTTAGAATTTGGAATTAAGGGAAAACGTTTGGTGTTTGTGGAACCTTTTCCGGCAGTAAGCGAGCGCAAGGTCCAACGTCGAGTATCGTTTTTTAACAACGGCGACGTGGACGAGGCCATACAAGAAGCCATAGCAAATGAAGGTGTCGCAGTTTATCCTTCCTTTTATTTCACCGCGTGGGAAATTGACGAAGCTACAAATAAAGTCACTTCTGTCCAAATTCAATCTTGTTGTAGACAAACCAACATAAAGTGTCTAGCTATGTTTATGTACAATGATAAAACTGTAAGTGCGAGAACTTTTCTTTCGGTTAATAAAGCCGGATTGGTGTTTGATGGTGCGTTAGTAGTTCAGCCAGATTGTAAAACTAACGATCCGAATATTTACGCGGCAGGAACGATCACGAAATATTCTAGACGTTTTTACGCCGATCATTTGGCACACCAATATTTTAATGTGGAAGAGATCGGATCCAAACTGGCTTTAAATATGAGAAAGAAGCTTATTCCATTTTATGACGAAGACGTAGATCCTGGTCCGATGATTTGTAAAAGCGATAATATGTTAGTTCCCGTTTATGACGAACCAATCATGAATTATTGTGAACTTCCGGGCAACTTAAAATACCTTTCAGTAAGAAAACCAGGAAAACCCGTACCATTGGAAACAGCCATGAATTCTGCTGATTATGGACAAGCTATGGTTACTGGTGATTGTACACAATTAGACGAACAGGGATACTTTAGACTTCACATTAATGCAAATGGTCTCGTCGAAACAATTACTTGTTTGTCCAAAATTGTAAGCTCGTTCATTTTGATTTACAAAATTAAAATTTTTCCTAATTTTTCAGAACATCGACTTTAGAAATATAGCAAGCATATGGGGTAAACACGAAACTTTGCTCAATAATTTACAATTACGTTTCGAAATGATGATGATTAAAGATTTATTCGAATATTTCCATGAGCCGTGGTCTTTCGCAATTTATTACGATCGATTTAGTCGATTTGAAAACGACGTTAAAGATATAATAATTGATCTTACGGTAAGAAATTTATTAAAGGCCTTCTTAACAATAATTTTTAAAGATATATTTTTAGAAAACACCCGGTAACTCTTTAATAGAAGATTTAATGAAATTATTCAGAGCAAATGGATGGAGAAAGGTAATCGTCAATTTTTTTCTTGGTTATGAGTGCTGTCATCTATTGGGCAATTCAGTTATTTTAATGAAATCGATTGATACTGCAAGACAGATTTATGCTGTAGAGCGGTAGGGGTGTGCAGATCACTAAATTGGTATTTAACCCCACCAACGCAGTAGTAAACGTATTTAAATTATTAAAGAGGCGTGGCCAAAGCTGCGCGAACTTATCCCTACCGCTCGCCAGCATAAATCTGTCTTGCAGTATCTTCCTATATTTTAGCGTAAAAATTACGATGATTTATTTAAGAAAATTTTAAAAAATTCTTACTTATTTTTCCGTTTTAGTTAAATAAAGAACAAAACGAAAGTATGCAAGAAAAATTCATGGGTTCTACGTATCATTCTGCATTAGAAAGAAGATTATTGGACTTTATTAAGAGCAATGAAGATTTTCTATCGATGTACGCTCATCGTGACAAAGTTCGTCTGTTGTTAGAAGGGTGCCAAAGAAGTGCATTATTTCAACACCAATAAAATAATTTATATTAATAATAAAATTTTTACATCGATCTTTTTATATCAAAACGCTTACCTACGACTCTAAAATCCGTTTTTTTCGTTCGAGAGATTATTTCACTCGCCTCTACGCGGCTCACAAAATAAATTCTCACCTCACGAAAAAAACTGATGTTTCAACTCTTGTTTTAAAATACAGGGTGATTCAGAACTCGAGGCGAAAAATAAAATGCCGTAATCAGTATGGAATTGTAAGCAGAAAATGTAAAATAAAATTTTTTCTTATTGGATTTTGTTTCCGAGATAATTGATTTCAAAGTTTTCAAAAGAAGTTAATCTATAAATGTTAAAAACAAGGCAGGCTTTTAAAAAATGAAAATGGAATGTCATATTCTAAGTATGTATAAATAAATGTTTTTCCGATTTGGTTTCGTTTCCGAGATAACGTTCAAAAAGTTTCCCATAAAGATCCAAAATTTTAAGTTTCAGAATTGGACTAATTTTGAAAACAAATAATTCAAATAATACCTATGTGGAAATTAATTTAAAAGTGTTTCAAAAGTTATCCACACCAACTAATAAAAGCTGGAGAGTGTTTTGTTTTTGCACGGCTTATCTTGTTTATATGCAAAAAATTAACTTCTTCTGGAAACTTTGAAAACGATTATCTAGGAAACGAATCCCGATAGGAAAAAAATTTATTTTACATTTTTTACTCTAAATTTGACGCTGAATATGACATTTTATTTTTCGCCTCGAGTTTTGAATCACCCTGTATACTACATCATTTTCTAAGTAGAAAACTTTTTAGAAAAGCTCAATAACTGTTTTATTTGGAAACCTATTTTTGATGTTTTTGCATATTTTGGGATTTCAAAACAAGCAAAATTTCTTTTAAAGAATAAAATTTTCTGCGAATTAAAAAAAATTTTTTTTTTCACTTGATGGCAATCCCATCCTGGAACACCCTGTGTATTCTAAGAGCAGAACTTTTATGTTATGATTTTTTAAAATTTAATTAGGATTTCTGATAATAATTATTCAGAGGGTCGAGAGGGCGTAAGAGCCAAATTCAGCTGTTGGCGAAGAGACCAAATAAAGCGAGTTCGATCTTGAGTTCTAGGTAAACATAGCCTTTAGATAAATAAACAGGCAGGCAAAGTAGGTAAATTCAATAATCATGAGATAACAAACAAACCAAAATGTGAAGAAGTAGGAAAATTTTAACAGATACAAAAACAGTTGTCAAGTTTTTCTTCAGAATTAGAAAAGTTCTTCGTCGCTGTTAAATAAAACGATAAATGAATTAGAGCCAAAGTATTTAAAACGTCAACTTTTCTTAAAATAACTAAATAATATATGCTAATTTTTATAATTAAATAAACAATTAATGTGCTTATACATTAAAAAGTTACATAATGTACGAGTTTGTCTTAGAAGGTCTTCCTTTTCTTCAATTATAAATATTTATGTTTACTTATTAAATATTATTGCACGTAAAGTTTATATAGCCTTAATTTTTTTTATTAATTGCTTTTTCAATATTTGTTGAAGTAAATAATAAACTTAAACGCCACAAAAGATTTGTCTGTACCTACTTATTTTAAAAGCTTTTCACCACTATCGCAATACTTAACTTACAATAATTTATTATCTACTCGGCAAATTAAGCTTCCAATTTTCTTTTTAGAATTAAATAACGTAGGTTAGGTACATACATAAAGATGGATAAATATTATAAAATTTGTTTTTTTCGGAAGATGAAATTAATTGTATTTCCCTGAGGCTGACTTAAATGTATTTTCCAGAAATACTTGATTCTGTACGGATCGATAAAATAATTCAAAAATAACAACATCTTTCTAAAACAACTTAATTATTAAAATATACAGGGTGAGTTACATGCTAAGATTGGCTCAGTCGATAACACTCTCAAGTATAGTGTGTTTCACGTAAGCTGGGCCCCCTGATTTCTCTCTGAAAGAATAGTCGATCAAATTCTTTCAGGGCGTAAAAAACATCTGTCTATAGTTCAATTTTTTTTATCTTTCCGAAAAAGGATTAAGAAGGTAAGGCAATAAACCAGCGGGTAGGTAGTTTCTTTTAATTCAAAATTTAGCAACTGTATGTGTGATCTGCAGTTCCCCAACCTTGCATTGTTTGAATTGTATTTTGTCGAATTAAAATATAAAATTTTTCATCATTTCGTTCATGCCTACAAGTGTTTTCTAAGCAAATAGACATAGCTATATGCAAAAACGTTAAAAAAGAAACAGTTACTGCGAGTTTCTCTAAAGATAGTTATCTACTGACGAATAGATATATATTCCCTAAGTGTTCAAAAACCGGTTTCAAACAATAGAAATGGTTAAGTTTTGGAATGTTATGGATCCATAACTAAGCAAAAATGTACAAGAAACTGGCCATTAGACACACTGGTCCGTACCTGCCACCCGCTGGTTTATTATTTTAACTTTTCAATTCTTTTTCGGAAAGATAAAAAAAATTGAACTATATTTTAATTTATCATGTTAGCGATTTTGATCGACTCTTCCTTGAGAAATCAGGGGTGCCAGCTAGAGATGGGAATTGTAGTTCATTTTGCTGAAAAGTTCGTGTAGAGAAAGTGACATAGTTCATCTAGTTCAGTACTAGTGAATAGTTCATTTCAACTATTCGGTCACGAACTACCCATATCTATGCTAGTTAATGTGAAACACCCTGTATAATTCAATGTGTTTTTGAAAAATTAAGGAAAATAAATTAACAAAACAATTAGGTATTTAATTAATTCGGCTTGTAAGCTAAAGCTATCAAGAATAAATTACAATTTTCAGTGTAGAAAATGAAAGATAGTCACGAAACAAACGCGAGTTTTTTTAAATTTTTTTTGTTTTAATTTTTCATCCGCGTCTATGAATTATTTATTTTTTCAAGCATTGATTTAATGAAATTGTACAAAATTTTAATTTTCTAGATATTTCTAAATTTGAAATATTTATACGTACCCTTTCAAAATAATCTCTTTTTCTAATTTCCGAAACAATCCACGGTAACATTGAATTTGAAAATCTTCTATCCATGGCAGTAAATCCGAGATAATGTACAGTAACCAATTTCATTTTTGCAATTTTTCTTTCAACAATTTTCACTCAAAATTTCACTTTCAAACAAAAGCTAATATTTGACATACATTTTTAATTAAGCAAATACCACTTACGCTTAATTAAAAAAGGCAATTTTAACAAATTTCCTTTTCATATATCCAATTTATTTTTAATTTTTAATAAAGGAATAAACGTCTCTCTATTCACACCGACATAATAAACAGCAGTATAAATACAAACGCACGCCGAAGGAACAAAATCAACTTCTTGAGGGTTCGCGCAATCGATTCCACTGTCAAGTGTCGCTTCATATACTAAAAAATCAATATAAGAACTTGATGAAATTATAATTCGCACATAAGTTTATACACAACACAATAAGATCTACTAATAGTTTTAAATTAGTTAAGAAAATATGTAACGTCGTTCAAGGCTAATATTTGTTTATGGTTAATTAATACGAGTTTTTATCACGAGTCCGGATATTATTACGTAATTTAATTGAAAACCATTTGATTGTGGTATTTTATATTTACAAATTTACGTTTTAATTTAAAAAAATATCAATGTCCTCGTTAATCCGTTTTAAAGCGAACAGCTTGCAAATATAAACAGATCGTCAGGATCAGCCATGTAATTTAAATCCAATTCAGATAATTACATTTTATACATCTCAATCTCATATTACTTTAATTCAAACTTTATGGCTTAATAAATTTATTTAGGTTTGTGCGCTAACATAAAATTATAAAAAAATTTTAAATTTTTACCTAGTCTCTTTTATGACTAATGAGTATTAAACATTTTTATTTGATATAAAATAGTTTTTGAATACAAAATTAACAAAATAAAACTAGAATATATTTAATTTGTTTATAATTATTAAAAAATACTTGAACGCAGCCGTTACGAATAGAATTCCGGAACGCTCCCTACGTCAAACGTCAAATTAAATCACCATAACCTCACATTTTATAGCAAAATAAGTTTTCTTCGTAAACAATTTTTTTAAATGGATTTAGCTAAAGTTCCCAATGATAGAAAGTTATACTTGTGCAAGTGGTATTTTAAGGGTATTTTTCACTAGACAAATTAGTTTATTTACATTAATATTAAAAATTGCAGCTGGATTTGCTTTGTTGCCATTTTTATGGACTGTTAACACGATTTGGTTTTTCAACGAAGGATTCCGCAAACCTGCTTATGAAGAACAAAAACAAATTAAAAAATGTAAATTCTTAACTAAATTTAAAAAATATTCTTAAAAATCTATTTTCAGATGTAATTTACTCAGGTATAGGAACGTTAATTTGGTTCGTCTTAATTGTATCGTGGGTTGTTACGTTTCAAGTAAATCGTACAAAATGGGGCGAATTTGCAGATAATATTTCATTTATTATTCCACTTGGATCACCATAATAACTAAACGTAGCTATTTTCTTGTATTTATTAAGTTACAAATCAGTTTGTATATATTTAAAATCTTCATTTTTTTACATAATAAATAAACCTTAACTCTAAAATTGTTCTACCTAATAAAATAATTACAGTTAGTGGACTAACACTCGGTGTTATAAAGCTTTTGATTAACAAACTTCGACTGTTACAGCCAACACTGTAACACTTTAGTGTCAAATTACAATTAATTTGATCTGCCTACACCCCACAACTGTTCATGACAAAATAACGTTGATTATCATCTGGAAGAACAAATAAAAAGTGCCACGTTAAGGTTAACGTCGACGGTTTAGGGCTTATAACATTTTTTCTTCAAAAAAATAATAGTTAAGGTTAACTTTGAAATTAGCTAATCAAAAACATTATAGTACCGGGTGTTATAATAATTAATTTTGTTCCCGTAAAAGAAGTATAAATGTGTACTTTTAATTCAGTCTATTTATAATATTATTCGATTCGTATAGGTCGTCGTCGAAGTTTGGTTATTTCCTGTTTAACTAAACGGAGCAATAATATCAAAGCTAAAATATCTGAAAACATCAACATGTAAAATACTTTGGTCCAACCATAATTTTTAACAAATCCTGCTAACAGTGGTCCCACGGCCGCACCTAAAGATCAAAGATTAGGGTTTATTTAGTAGAATACTAAAAGAGTACGTACCAATTGAACCGGTGCCGTCTATAATTGCAGTTACAGTAGCTAATGCTTTAGCATTACCTTCCAGACTAGAATGAGTTCCTAAATCTGCTGATACTGCTGTTGTTATTAAAGCGTAAGGTCCATTAACTAATATTCCTACCACAGTTAATAGGAAAATGTTAAAACCTAAACTAACAGCTCCAAATATTTGATAAACAAGCATCTGAAAATTGAACTTTTACATTGAAGTATAAATAAAAAAAGAACAAACCATAGGAATTGCTAGTAGTAACATGCCCACGCAAGTTGTAGCAGACATATTGCTATAATCGCTAATGGCACCAGCAGCAATTGCTCCTATTATTCCACCAACATCAAATGCAATGGACATTTCTGCACTATAAGTGGCACCCAACGAAGCTTTAAATAAAAATTATTAGCATAGAAATTTATTAATTTTCAAAAAATTACTTGAATTTTGGACGTAAAAAGGAAGCCAGTACAGAAATGTATAACTAACCAACTTGGAAAAAAATAACGATAGAGAAAATTCTATTACTCCTGGTATTTTACAAGCGCCAATAAAACCTATAGCTTTTTCTTCTTGTTGAGGTGCAGTATTTTTTAATAAATGAGATTTCTCGGTGTATCTTCGCTGTATTTCCTATAAAGAATTGCCTTAAGTACAACATTTAGAACAATCACAAAGTTGCAGAAAAGAAAGAAGAAACAGAAAGTTAATTTTTTAACTATTCAAAAGAATTTTTATTACTATTAAATTTCGAATATTTATTTATATTATTTAAATTTCGCTAATTTATTAATTAGCGTTTATCAGAAACTTTTAGGCTAAATCAAACATGTGCGTTATATTCGAGATTTTACAGTACGTTATAAAATGTTTTTTTTTGGCTTAAAGCGAACAGTAACAACAAAATGATTTAAATAATGAAAATAGTTGTTAGTTTGATAACTTTAATCTTTTGTATAATATTACTACCTATTATTTCCTTTTAACCAATATGACCATGAACCAAATTCAATTCTGAGAAGTGTTTAATTACAGTTTATCTACACTTTAAAGCCCTATTTGTTTACCAATTGTTAATAGATGGAAAAAGAAGGAAGAATTAGCAAAATTAGTAGCATGCACTTACAAAATTGGTTGAATAAACGCTAGATGAATTTACAATTACTTCCTACAATAATGAAAAAAAAATAAAAATCTACTGTTAGAATTGCAAACTATTCTTATTCTCACCTCATCTCCAACAAACATATCTGTATCGTCAGTTTCAGAGCTATTCCCCGACTGTATGCTGTCTCGATTGGCAACTTGATTATAAAGATGTCGGCCTTGTCGCTATAATACATTTTGTATTTAACGTTTTAAATAATTAAAAGAGACCAACGAACCGAATTTGAATTTTGATGTTTCTCTTTTGCACAACCAACATCTTCAGGGTTTACAACCAAAAATAAAAACATTAAAAATCCTCCCAATCCGATAAGAAGACCAGGATAAATAAATGATAGTGACCAGTCTTTTTCAACAAATGCAGCAGCTATTAACGATCCTAAAATAATTACATAAGTACAAAATTACAAGAATAAAACACTTTGATTACCAATTATATTTCCAATACTTGTGTGTGAATTCCAAATACCAAAAGTAAGACCTCTTTTACTTTTACCACACCAATTACTAACAACTGATACAACTCCGGGCCAACCTGTAGTTTGAAATATTCCTGCACCCACCTAAAACACAGCCATTGAGAGAAGTTGAAAATGAATCTTTATTAATACCAACCTGTACGGCCAAAAAATAAGTAAAACTATGAATATTGTAAGATTTAGCTATTCCAAACAAATAACTAAACACACCTGAGAATAACATTCCGAAAGATAAGAAATAACGTAAATTAACCCTTTCAGCAATAAATCCAGAAAAAAACATAGCAAATGCATATGCAAATAAAAATGCAGAATCAATTTCTCCTAACAGTTGTGAAGCTTCTTTATCTGTACCATCTTAAATTAATTTCAATTAACTGCCGGATTTTTGTATTAGTTAAATGCATACCAAACGGAGCCCAATCGCACCACGTTGAAACATCGACACCGGCTGGTGGGGTTAGTCGACTACAATTTTGATGCAAAACAGCTTTTACGACCGAAATAGGCCTCCGTGACATGTGATAACACATATAAGCGATGTAAGTTAAAACGAGAACACTTGTGCGGTACCTAAAAGTTGAATGTTAAAATTTAGTGTTTAGTGTTGAAGATTTGACATTTACCATAGTTGACGATTAAAACTAAATAATGGACAACATTTATCTACAACTTTTTGGAAAAAACATATTCCTATAGGTACATCTTTTGTAATAGCACTCATTTTGTAGGCTGAAATTTAAAAAAAAATTAGTAATCAAAAAGTTACCTCATAATATAACCTACAATTCAGCTTGTCTTTTTCTAAATTTATGCCACTTTTAATTTTCAATGGTTTACTTAAAAAGCGATAAACGCTAGAAACTCCACGTCTGATCATACCATTTTTGTTAAATTATTTTAAAAATTATATTAATAAACAATAGAATCTTAATACTTGCGACCTAACATTTTCTAACAAAAGACAACACAGAAATGACACATGCGAGTGGTAGTTCAAATAAATATTCCTATTGACGTGGCGCGTAATTCAAATTTATTTAACAGGAATGCACATAAAACATTTGTTTGGATGTCTATAATTACGAAATTATACTGAGCACTTTTACAAACCTTGATTAAATTTTTTCCATAATTTAAATATGCAAAATTAAAGCTTTAAAATATTTGTTTTATAATTAACTGATAACATTTTAACAAATTTTAATCTCTTAGGTCCTATTTTTAATTATTATATTCAACGATAAGACTAATTAAAAATAAGAGTCCTCGAACAAACTCGTTGAAAAAACTTTAGCTATTGTTTAATTATATTTTCTTCATTTCAAAGAAATGGAAACTATTGTTAATGGAAAATTCACTCAAAGCGCAAAAATACATGCCTTTTATGGCGTGATAACGATTATTATGGTCTTCTTATCACAAAATTTCTTACGTATTTGTTTCAAACCTAGGCTTCAAGTTATGAATGTTTGCATATTAATTACTACACAGGGTTGGCTTTAGAACATGAACCTGTAGATTTTAACTTTTTCCAATCGAAGAAAAAGAAAATTTTTTTTTTATTTTCTCGACGTTTTGAGTTCTCCTGATTCCAAGAATACAAAAAAAATTTTTCGTTTTTATGAACTGAAATGTCTGTATGTGTGTATAGTCAAAATATTTTAAGTAGACGAGCGGTGACAATGTGCAGATACCTAAATTGGTATTTATCCCCACCAACGCAGTAGTCAACGTATTTAAATTATTAAAGGGGCGTGGCCAAACCTGCGCGAACTTACCTCAAGTTAGATATTACTTTCCGATACCTTAAGGTATTAAAGGAAAGTATTGTAATGGAGTAAAAAAAAATTTCTGAGATAACACCGGATATATCTGTTTTGAGGTCCCCCGAAACGATCTAGACCATTTTTAGAAAAAAGTCTGTGTGTGTGTATGTGTGTGTGTGTGGATGTAGTTCCCCACGAAATCTCTGAAACGGCCGAACCGATTGACTTGAAATTTGGCATAAGGTCTTATCAGATAACAACGGAGTGCAGAAACGAGTTTGTTCAAAATCGGTCCGCTAGGGGGCATGCAATTAAGGAAATTTTGTTTTTTTTAAATGGCACTATATAATTTTTTTAAAATCATCCGATAGAGAATTTTTTTCTCTATTCAATGATATAAAATTTTTTAACATTATTTTGTTTTAAAAGGAGCTTTTACGCAATCAAATATCTAATAATATTTGGCAGCTGACGTTTCTGACAGTTGTCAAAAAATTTGACATTTGTCAAAAAATTTTACATTTGTCAAAAAATTTTGACGTTTATTTATTTTTATTCAGTGATTATAAAAATGTTCAGTATTCTTTTGTTTTCTAACTGTTTTGGTCTTAGAATAATCAACTCAATCGGAAAGTCTTGTGTTGACACAACAGATATTTTTTTACTGTATGTGTGTATGTATGGATGTCCCCCGCCTTAGAGCAAAAACTACTGAAGCGATTTTGATAAAATTTGGTTTTAGCCACTTTAAAATTATTTCATCGACAAAAATAGCTTAAATAAGAAATATATACAGGGTGTCCAAAAATAATGTAGTTATTTTGAGCGCATATTTGTAAATTTGGGCAAAATTCATTTCTACTTGGCTATAAAGATAGTACATGTGGACCCCATTTAAATAAAAAAATTTCAAATTTTATATTTTATATTAATTGAATAAAAAAATTTCAAATTTTTTTATTCAAAATGGCGGCCAATAGAACGATTGTCCCATTTTGTGGTTTTTCCCTTATAACTTGAAATTTTTTTTTGTTATTTTGGAATCAAGGAGACTCAAAACGTCCAAAAATGCAATAAATTTTTTTCATTTTTCCCGACATGGGAAGTTAAGATCCAATAAAACGCTCGCGCCATTCCTGGCCTTCTATTGTTTTGTTAGCAGTTCGGACGAACTTAAAATCTGATTAATTGCAAAAGCAATTACTTAACTTAAAATGGATTTATGGGTCGCTTGTCGTAAATCAACACAATTAGCACAGCCTAATACAGGGCCGCACTTAAAAAATTTGTTTCAAATCGTCACGTTTTTTTAATCTTTAAGAAAAAAATAATTTTTACCAAATAATAAGACAATCGTTTTGTTGAAATTAGAAATTTAAATGAATAAAGTGTCTACTTTAGATAAGATTTGTGCAAAAGATAAATTAGTTTTCAAAAGTCCGATTTTTTAAGTTAAAAAAATCTCAAATACTTATTCAAAATTATTTGTTCAAATTATCTTATCTTACATATTATATTTCCGTTAAGATAAGTGAGAAAGAGGAAGTTAATGAAACATTTAATCGAATTTTATATTTCTAATTACTCATTTTACAATCCACATCCAATTATAGTAAAGTGGGATGCTGATGTTCTGATACAAATTATAATATGAATGACCATGTTAAAACGTTAAAAGAATGTGTAGTAATTTAAATTTTTTTTAATATAATAAAAGCGCAACAGTTAATTTATTGCGATTACCATGACGTTATCTCATTTAGTTTGAACTATTGCCGCTGCATCACTTTTGCGTTACCGTCGCACGTTTTCGATTTTAAGCTCGATGACCGATATCGTCATCCCGTGACGTCAGTAGTACACTCGGGAACATTATATATTGATAAAAGGATGTTTTATTTCCATTTTATTCATAAATGTAAAGTAAGAAAGATGTATTCTTGTTGGATCTTTTATACAGGAGTTCCAAAAAATTGATTTTCTTACGACGTTTTTATTTGGGTCTTGACGACGTTTTAAAGATAACAAATTAATTTTTATTGAAATTTATCAAATTTAAGATTTATTGGGAATCCACTCCAAAAACCTTGCTTTTATAGCATATCTAAAAGAAAACCTCGATTATCCGGATTAAGCCAGTAATACTTCGTTGTTTTAAATTCGTATCTATGGAGATCTCGTAAATCGTGCGATATACGATACGTTATACGGGACGAATTGGGGCAAAATGTAGGAGGAACAAGCTTATGATTATGAATGACGTAAAAAGATCTGGATTCGTTTAGAAAATTTAACGAAATTTTAAGTTTAAATTTTATTGTTAGAATGAATGAAGAAACAAACTTAATTTCTTCATTTTTATTTCTTAACTTTATTTTTTATTTCTTATCACAAGATTTAAAACTGAACAGGGGCGTAATAAAAGATTTTGGGCTCCCCCGATAGTTTTATTTTAAGTCCTATGAATTTCGCAAAAAATAAAAAAACAAGTAAATTTTTTTGTCCTATTCATACAGCGTTATTTGTCAAATATTAGAGAATAGCGAATAAGCGAATGTTTGCTATTATTTAGCCAATACAGGGTGGTTCGTTTTTCATTGTCCAGCTATCTACTAAAATATTGAAGATACAAAAAAAAGTTAAATCAGAAACTTTTTAAACAACACCTCATCTACAAAATAGCGCAAACAATTTTTTTCCATGGCCTACTTGTTTTCCGGAAAAATATGTAACTTTTGTTTTTTAAATAGAACACCCTGTATATTTTTACAGAATAGTGTTCTAAATGAATTTCTCTTTACAACAGTATATCAGAAGTACTATTTTTCTCTCTAATTATGTCCAGTATTTAAGCGGGAAATTTGAATTTGAGAGAAAGATCTTTCATTTTTAATTGTTACTTGACATTACTGAACTAGGTTAACATGAGATTAACAAACATAGTTTTTGGTGATCTTGGACTATGGCGGCCATTTTCCTAGAACAAATGTTCCTAGAACATTTTTCTACAACAAACGTTGTAAGTAGGATGTATAGTAAAAAATACTAAAAATACGTTCAAATAGATTTACATATTTATTATTTTTTTTTTTAAATTATGAATTTCAAAGTCCAATTTTTTGTCAAAATAGAACTCGAAAAAAATTTTGCTCTTAGGACATTAAAGTATACATCATGAAGATAGTAATCCTACATAGATTTTATATTTCCTCAATTACTTTAGGAGATTTTTAAATTTTAAGAAAAATTAGGTTATTTTACATTCATTATTTTTTTTCTCCATGATAAATTACTTAAAATCAAAATATTTTGCATGTAATTTAAAGCTGAAGATGTCCTCTTCAACTACATATTTTTTGTTTTTTTCTAAATCTGATAGATAATGAGAAATTTTCAATAATGTAAAATAGGGCGTTCAGCAACACTTTGATCGCGCAACCCATGAGTACTGTAATACGCGCAAAATAGGTTAACTTTCAATAACATTTTTCTCAAAAACTATTAAATATTTTGAAAAATTGCAAATGAGATTTTTGCCGTATAATTTTATCCTCTTCAATTTTTGACTCTTTATAATTTTTCGCTTACTACCTTCTTTTCGAGATAATTGCAAAAATATGATAAAAAGTGTAATTTTTGAGATTCAAACGCAATTTTGGGGGTGTTCCAGCCCTCGGAAGGGTGGGGACTTTTAGTACTATAATAAGGGCTATAAGTACAATACAATATCAAAGGTTTCAGCTTTATACTAATTTGTCCCACGAGCACTATGTAAAATTTCAGTAGTACACCGGACTAATGATAAAACATGCGCACTAGAAATTGATTCTCCCCCACCTAGCGAGTGTCGCTTCTTTATCAATATAATGATATAGTAGTTTTTCTATGGTTAAACATTTCGTAACTTTAATTTCAACAGAAGTATTTCATGGTAATCACTGTTCTTGATAATTTTCGAAATTTTTAAATTCAATTTCTGGCGTTATAAAGTAATGAAAATTAATTTGGTTTGTTTGTTTAGAAGTCGAATTTTATGCTCTAAAACTTGTATTTGAAGATTTTTTTTCTAAAATAAATTAGGAAACAAAAAATCACCAAAGTGTGATTTTACATGTGAAATCTCTATGAGCGAGAATTCCGGTCACCACCCTGGATATTTAGTGATTTAGTCAAATATCAAACATTTATTATTCGCTATTTGGTAAATAGGGCATTATGTATTGTATATGGATGAGGTTTATCCCGTTTGATTCTTCTAGTTTCCCTGATAATCGTTCAACTCCTTCTTTCTTCTCTTCATAAACTGTTATCATATTCCTTGGTTTATTTATTTCTTGCAGATATTTGAAATGTATTACGTTGTCTATCTGTTTCTACTTTCTAGTTTGAACCTTACGTATGTGTTCTTTGCTAATTTTGCAGTGATTTCCCTCAATTTTAATTTCTGAGAAATTTCTGAGAAATTAAAATTTCTCTGTTGCCACTTCCATTGAACTTCGTTTATAGCGGTTACCATTCCGCTTTATGAAGAAGTCAAGATCCCCATTCCCCATCATGCGTTGATTTTATTAAAACACTCTGTATATTAATTTTATTTGAAAATACTTTTGATCAGGTCAAGTACGTAAGCTACCTCGCGACATGCTTAATTCTAATTATTGATTAATAAATTCAAATCGTACGTTGACTCGCAATCAATTTTTTATGTAATTACAGTCGTTCTGCTATTAGACAGGCACATTCCTTTACCTCTTTGTAAATTAATGTACTTAATAAATTAGTATTTAATAGTTATTTACGAAACAAGTACTAAAAGTGATTTTTTACAGGATAAGTAGGCGAATTTTAGAACAAGCCGTCAGCGAGTTCTGCCTGTTTGCTGCGTAAATAGCTATCAAATACTAATTTATTACATTAATTTACAAAGAGTATGTCGATCTGTTTGTTTATTTGTCTGTTTTGGTCGTTAAATATGCAAGTCTGTCGAGCTGTCTGTTGGTTGGTTTTGCGATGTTTATCTACAAAGTGATGCCTAATCAAATAAAATTCCAAGATTCTAACTTTGCAAGTTCCAGAGTTTGGAACAGTTGGAAATTCTTCTGAATTGCAAATTCTGAAAAATTCACATATTACATAAATACAACCTCTTCGCACCCAATTAACAGCCAGTTATTCCAAACAGCTCCCATTATTGACGTTTTAAATTTTCATTTCTTTGGTAATCGATAAACGTTTTAATTAAAATTAATTAAATGAACAATTTGGTCTTTTACTAATAAAATATGTTAAGAAGTGTAATATTTGAGAAATAATTAAATATAATGTGATGTGCATGTAGTAAAATAGTTATACATTTGCGTCAATTGTTAAACTTTAAATGTAAGAGAATGACGTAGTTTGATACAGTATAAATTTCACCCCAATTTACATTAATCGATGCCTTTACGTTCATACTCATTTTACAAATTTCTATTAAAAATAATTTACAAGACATTTTTTTTTTAATTTTTAAAAAGAAAATTGTCCTTTTTCCATTGACCATTAATGGTTTTAATATTGATCTGTTTTCATCTGATAATACTTAAGTAAACCTTCCTCGTTTCAAGGTAGATATATGATACATTTTTTTGCTTAAAACAACAATGTTTTTGGTTAATATCATTAGTGAAACTTTATTGATTATTTACAAGCTATAAAATAACCAATCAAGAATTTTATGCGATGCTACAAGCAAATCTCAAAGTATGGACTTCTTTTCAATTAAGCTTTAAGCATAAAAATTAAAAACAAAGTTTAATCATTAAAGGAGGAGATATAAATAAATTGAAATTCAATGAAGAATTTATTGTTTATTTTGAAATAAGATTGTGTAACACGCTGCTGAATATAAGGGTAGTGTAAGCGTTAAAGCTTAAAAAAACGCAAATTTGATTAATTATGAAATAAATATCTAAAGTGGATATTTACTTATAATTCATAAACATTAATTAAACGTGTTTAATTAACTCAAATAAATAATAAAATTTTAATTAAAAAAAAAAGTTTTTGAAAAATATTGATAGGGTAGGCAACACATCAAACACCAACGTTTTTAAACCGCGTTTAAATGAAGTTATAAGCGATGGATTTTTGTGGCTTAAATGTAAGAAAATAAAAACCTTTCATCAATGATGTCTCAAATTTGATTAAGCTTTGACGATTGATAAAGTTTAAGAATGAAAAGCAAATAAACTTTCGTCTCGAAGTGTACCACTGACGTCCAGTGACGTCGTGACGTCAGTGGCAGCGAGATCTAGATGAAAATGCACGTACTAGTTCAGTGGGCTGTTGGAATCTTGGTGGTGACGACCTAAGTTTAAAATTTGTGAAAATGTCCGGAAAAACATACCCTGTGGATAGATTAGTGCGTGTGGGTTATTATGAACTAGAAAAAACAATAGGGAAAGGAAATTTTGCCATTGTAAAACTTGCCACACACGTTGTTACAAGAACTAAGGTAGGTTTTTGTTGTGTAAATAAAAACGTCACTTGCTGACGATCTTTTTTAAACTTAAAATCGTTCAATTGTTTATTATATTAACATTTCGTTTGTTAATTTTAATTAAATTGATTGGACGAGAAACCGCATTCAGTTTTATTTTAGGTTTGGGTGTAATGTAGTAACATCAGTTAGGTTATGTTACATGTCAAATTGTCGTGTAAGGGACCTCATTTTTTTAAAACTATTTCATTTAACAATAATTTCCCTCGTAACAAAATTTATAAAAATTTCAACCTATTTAATACTTGATGAAATTTTTAGGTTAAGTAATTTTATTATTTTATTACGACTCAAGGCCAACTTAATATTTTTTAATCATTGGAAAAATTACTTGATGTACAAGAAAACACTTAAACGATATCAAAAGAGTAAAAGACAAAATTGGGTTACTTATTGTTTGGACGTGACGTCGTTTATTAGAAATACTTTCCTGTATATTTATTATTTAGTTTCCTTGTGTTTGTTGACACAATTCTCATTTGAAATCAAAAGCTTTAATAATCATAATAATTTAATTATATTGTTTGTTTATTATATTATTTATACAAAATTCTCGTGCACACATCGATTTTCCTTTTAAATTTCTTGTTTGTTGTGTCATTTGTTAGTAATCTCTACCAATTGCTTATCGTACCTTTTCATATGCTACAGGATGTTTTGATATGATTTTACCTGTGGCAGTGCTTGTCAAACAACAGCAGCACGTGGGTTTTGTACTTTAGGAAAGGCATTTCGATGTTTTTCCGATTCCGATATGAACGACGTTTCAAAACGAATTTGTATGAAATTTACTTTAACATTGTTGCCATATCTACCGGTTGGTTCAAATTCGTTGGGCCTATTTCAATCTCTCTTTTGTTATAATAAGTAATGGTAATGAACAGTGGAGTAACTAAGAGGTCGGGGGCCGTCCCGCAAAATCCACAGTGGGGCCCCTACCCATTCCCTACAATTCGACTTTGTAACGAAATTTTATACTCATCGCTGTTTCTGGAACCCTCCCGCAATGCGTACCCTGCGGGTCCTTTATTTACGCCACTGAATTTAGAGTTCGTGACTATTTCTAAAACTTTTACAACCGACCGACTTTTAGTTGCTTATTGTCGACACATCTGTGTAACTTAAGTTACAAAAAGAGACTTTTTTAAAGTGCCTCTTTAAGCTAACCTTGCACCACAGCTTCTAGAAGCTAGCTTTTTTTTCTAAGCCAATAAAAACCTTGCATTTCTAGCGTCAGACGCTAAAACATGGGACAAGTTTATCTTCTATTGGTTTGAAAAAAGGAAGCTGGATTCCAGAAGTTGTGATGAAAGCTCGGATGAAAGAGTACCTTTATTAAGGCCCGTTATTTACGCCACTGGTAATGAAAGGTTTTATTCTTCTAATAGAAACGATTAAATATTTCAACAGTGTTGCCGTATGTTTAATTAAATCTAACAAAACTAAAATAAAATGCATAATCTGAATGTTGATAAAGACGAGAATAGACAGGGCTTAGTTCTTAGTTTTGTAATGCAAACGATTTTCTGAGTGAAATATATTTCAACAGTGTTGCCATGTGCAAATGAATACAATAAAACTCACTTAATATGCCAGAATCTATTTCTGAAATATATTTCAACAGTGTTGCCGTATGTACAAATAAATCCAATGAAACGCACTTAAAATGCCAGAATCTGTATTTTGATGGAGACGAAATATAGACAGAGCTTATTTCTTAGTTTTCTAATGCAAACGATTTTCTGAGTGTGAAATATATTTCAACAGTGTTGCCGTATATACAAATAAATCCAACGAAACTTACTAAATTTTAATAATTATTTTCAATTGATAACTGCTTTGTATAGCATCGATGCTATGATGCCAGAACCTGTATTTTGATAGAGACGAGAGATTGACAGAGCTTAGTTGTTATTTTTCTATTGCAATAGTTCTCTGAGTGTGAAATATATTTCAACAGGGTTGCCGTATGTATGTAATCCAATAAAACTCTTTTAAAATGCCAGAATCCGACAAGAATCTGTATTTTGACAAAGATCAAAAGTAGACAGAGCCCAATTCTAATTTTTCTAATGCACACAATTTTCTAAGTGTGAAATATATTTCAACAGTGTTGCCGTATGTACAAATAAATCCAATGAAATTCACTTAAAATGCCCGAATTTGTACTTTGATAGAGACCGAAAAGACCAAAGGTAGACAGAGTTTAGTTCTTATTTTTCTAATGCAATGGATTCTCCGAGGGATTCTCCGAGTGTGAAATATATTTCAACAGGGTTGCCGTATGTATGAAATCCAATAAAACTCTTTTAAAATGCCAGAATCCGACAAGAATCCGTATTTTGACAAATATTGAAAATACACGGAGCGTAATTCTAATTTTTCTAATGCAAACAATTTTTTTAAGTGTTAAATATATTTCAACAGTGTTGCCGTATGTTAAAATAAATTCAATATACCCCCCACTTACAATGCCAGAATCTGTACTTTGATAGAGAGACGAGATAGACAGCTCTTAGTTTATATTTTTCTAATGGAAACGATCTTCTAAGTGTGAAATATATTTCAACAGTGTTGCCGTATGTATGAAATCCAATAAAACTCTTTTAAAATGCCAGAATCCGACAAGAATCCGTATTGTGACAAAGATCGAAAATAAACAGAGCTTAATTCTAATTTTTCTAATGCAAACAATTTTCTAAGTGTGAAATTTATTTCAACAGTGTTGCCGTATGTACAAATAAATCCAATGAAATTCACTTCAAATGCCCGAATTTGTATTTTGATAGAGATCGCAGAGACCAAAGGTAGACAGAGTTTAGTTCTTATTTTTCTAATGCAATGGATTCTCCGAGTGTGAAATATATTTCAACAGGGTTGCCGTATGTACGAAATCCAATAAAACTCTTTTAAAATGTCAGAATCCGACAAGAATCCGTATTTTGACAAAGATCGAAAATAGACCGAGCTTAATTCTAATTTTTCTAATGCAAACAATTTCTTTAAGTGTTAAATATATTTCAACAGTGTTGCCGTCTGTTAAAATAAATTCAATATACCCCACTTACAATGCCAGAATCTGTACTTTGATAGAGAGACGAGATAGACAGATCTTAGTTTTTATTTTTCTAATGGAAACGATCTTCTAAGTGTGAAATATATTTCAACAGTGTTGCCGTATGTATGAAATCCAATAAAACTCTTTTAAAATGCCAGAATCCGACAAGAATCTGTATTTTGACAAAGAACAAAAGTAGACAGAGCCCAATTCTAATTTTTCTAATGCAAACAATTTCTTTAAGTGTGAAATATATTTCAACAGTGTTGCCGTATGTACAAATAAATCCAATGAAATTCACTTAAAATGCCCGAATCTGTATTTTGATAGAGACCGAAGAGACCAAAAGTAGACAGAGTTTAGTTCTTATTTTTCTAATGCAATGGATTCTGAGTGTGAAATATATTTCAACAGTGTTGCCGTATATTCAAATAAATCCTTTAAAACCGAGCTTAAAACCCACTTAAAATGCCAGAATCTGCATTTTGATAGAGAAAAGAGACAGAACTTAGTTCTTATTTTTCTAATGAAAATAATCTTCTAAGCGTGAAATACATTTCAACAGTGTTGCCATTCAATAAAAGCCTTTAAAATGCAAGAATTTATATTTCTATACTCAAGTGATATAGAAAGGCTTGTATTTTTCCAATGGAAACGATTTGTTAGTGTATGAAATTTGCTGAAAGACGTTGTCGTATTGTCTGCTATCTATAGTCATTTTGAGCGCTATACAGATCGGCCTCTTTTGTGCCTCTTTTCTTTAGCATCGACGAAGGAAACATGGAGACCAACAGCTTAACGTAGGTTCCGAACGACACAGGTACAGTCAGCCTCACAATTAATGGCCAGCCTAGCTAGACGTTTAGTACGAATTGTATATGAAACCATCATAACACCCGCTACTTAAATCGAGGGGTAGCTTTATTTTGCCAACAAGTAGTAAAGCAACAACTTCCCCTTCTGTCATCGTGTCGTTGTTGGCTAAAAAAACACCCTAACGTATAACCAGGGTGGCCAATAATTGTGTGGCTGACTGTACATATTCGAGGATGTTCAGAATGATGTTTTTAAACCTCCTGGTTGCCAAATCGAGATTGTGGAATTTTATGGAAGTTTAGATGTAATTTTTGTAGAAATTGTGAAAAGTTGCATTTTCTGCTGAGAGTGTGACATGCGAAGTGTTTTTTAATTGCCATCAATGGCTTATTTGATATTTACCTACTTCAACATTGTTGACATTTACGAACAAATCCGGAAGTTTGTGAATTTTGCATATAGGTAGTTTCTTATTGCGACTGTAAAAACATCTTAGTATGGAGGTCTTCGGGCGCTTTTTAATGAAATTCTGAGGTCGATTTTTTTATTTAGGCTTTTTCATCGGTTTATTAATTTTTTAAATATTTATAAATTAACTATTTCGTGAATATATTTTAATTGATTCAAATGAAAGGAGTTAAAGAAGCGCATTTGGTAGATGTTAATGCTTACCGTGTGATTTATAATATTTTCTGTTTTAATTAATGTAAAGTCTTGGTTTTATAGCCCGGCTTGCGAGATAGTTGAAGTACCTTTGTTATTAAACTCGAGGATTACAGTTTGCTGGATTTGATGAGGCACACAATTATTCTCACGTACGTAAGAAGGCTTAAGAAGGGTTACCCCTCGAGATACCCCTTTTTTGCATTTTATGAATGTTTCTCGGATGTATTAGCTTTTCTTTCTCTTATGAAATCATTGATTAAACTGTTTATGGCACTTGGGCGATTGAATGAATCACTAGTAGATTACCTTCATATCGCTTTTCATATCCATCAAAGGTATTTGGTCATTATCAATGAACTTGAAATAGTCGTGGTTTGCGAGTTTTTGAATCTAACCAATAATTTTACCGTTTGATACATCTTAATTACTTTTTAATGATTTTAGTATTAATTACTATGTCGTAGATCATTGATGTCTTATGTACGAGAGCATCATCAACGCTCTTGGGATGATTGATTCCTTTAGGTAAACTTTAACCAGTGCTAAGCGGAATAATTTTACAGAAAAATAAATCATAAACTTCAATTTTAATATATCGTGTTTTTGACAAGTTTATTTAATTTACAAATTAACGTAATTACTTAGTATTAAAATGCGACATAAATATTTTATTTTTTTCGTTTGATCTTGCTAAAGGCATTTTTTAATCAATAATAACATAAATATTACATCGTTTGTTTAATATTTGATTTTATGTTTATTCCCAGTTTAAAACTTACGCTTATTTAATGCAAAACCGTCACATTTTATGCTTATGCCGTCTTACGTAGTCTGTCTGCCTGTTTGTCCGTTTGCCCGTCTGTCTGCCTGTTTGTCCGTTTGTCCGTCTGTCTATCGCCCGACTTCTCTGTCTGCCTCTTTTGTGAACGCTCACCCGCCTATCTAGTCTAGCTGCCTATCTTGATAAAGTTTGGTTGTTTCGGGGAAGCACCGGTTGAACCAAAATAATGCCAAAGACTTCAAATTATGTTTTTTAAATTTATTTAAATTGATGAAATGGAAAATTTATGTATTGGAAATTTTTTAAAGAAAATGAAGAAAGAAGAAACCAGTTGATTTATTAGCAATTTGTTTAGAAAAAGTTATTAACTCAGTTTGATCAATCAAAATAGCTTATATAAATCTCTGGGTGAAAATCGTAAAGCTATTCATTCAGTTGATGAATCTTTATTTAAATGACGTATTTCGCCATGAAATATTTTTTAAAACGCTTCAGAAAGTAATTATCCGAATTTTTCTATACAATTAAATTTTGCATAATCATTGATTTTGTTTCATTTTTATTTCAAGTACCTCTTCATCATACCTAATTTACAATAAAAAGTTTCAAGTAGTATTGGAAACAGATAACATAATTTGCTTGTAAACAAATAATTTTTGTAGACCAACAAATACTTGTAATTATCTTATTTAATTAATTGTTGGAAATTTATTTCATTTTGTGGAATTAAAATCGATTTTTCAAATGTATAAGCACGTAATGGGTTTCTAAGAAACCCAACAGTTTTGGAGAATAATTTCCACTCACACACCTTCACAATTAATATACCTACGTTCTTTAGTATTCTTTAAATCAACGTTGATGACAACGTGACTTTTAATTTAACGTTCATTATAACGTATTGTCTAGTTATTTTATCTTGAAATCAAGGATTTGATAAGAAAATACCTGAAATCATAAAATTTAAGGAGTGAGGGGGGCTTGAACAACATCACTAGATAGTAATAGTTGCCATCAGACAAAATTAATCGAACGATTAAAACTAGAGTACCTCTAGACTTGCGTCGAATTAAAATAAACTCGCGTTCTATAAAAATCAACCATTGTAATAAATTATTAATTTTTTGGGGTTAAAATAGGTCGTGAATTTCGTATAAAGTAAAATGTTGAAATAATTTCTTAAGAAACTCTTAATTATTGTATCAAAAATTTATCCCACTATAAGAAAGTACACACGAAACAACTATTACATCCCACCTAAAAAGTTTTATCAAAACTTCTTTATCTAATAATTATTTTATCAATTGCAACACCTATTTAATTACAAATGAGTATTAAAGTTCAATACCTGCTACACATTTTTGTTATACATTGATGTACTTAATACATAACGTAACCAATAATTTTCCAAGCGTAGTTTGCGTAGTTATTACATAATTAATAAGGGATGAGGGTTGTTGTCGTCGCAACGCTATTTTTTTTAATTCAGCGTATTAATTCTTGTGCATGATATTTTAACCACAATTAGTCTTTTTTTTACATAACTGTACATTCACATAGGTATTGTTATTGTTTGTCGTATCAAAGTAGTGGATCTGAAAACAGCTTATTGTTAATTTTTGTATGCTATTTATTATTATGTAAAATGTAAATTGATTTTAAATAATTGATTATTAATGATAACAGGGTAATGTCTTATGATGTAACCTTAAACTCGAGACTTCAAGGTGTTTCGAGATTTTAATCTCTTAAGTTTTGTCTCAAAGACACCGATATAAAGGTTAACGTAATAATTAAAGCTTAACAAGGGGTCGCTTTTGATTATTGCCCTAATTATGTAACATTATAACAAATATTATAATATCTTATGTCTTAAGCAAGACGTTATTGTCGTTATTGAAATAAAATTAGGAAATTTGAATATTCGAATATTTCGATTGCTTCAAAATTTGATTTTTTAAATGCAACACCTTGTATATTTTTACATATTTGGACTTTTTATAAGTTTTAGATTAATAAAGATAATGTTTGTTAGGTCTAAAGCAAGTCGTTCTTGAGATATTGTCACATTAGTAAAATTAGAGAATTTAAATCAAAACCAAAATGTGTATTTTCTCGATTTTTTCAAATGCAACACCTTGTATATTTATACATATTTCTATTTCTTACAAGATTTAGATTAAAAAATAGTCACATTAGTAAAATTAGAGCATTTGAATAAATACCAAAATGTGTATTTTTTGGATTTTTTCAAATACAACACCTTGTATATTTTTTAGATTCAGATTAAAATAGATAATGTTTGATAGGTCTAAAGTCGGGTCTAAAGGGTCTAAAGCAAGCGGTTCTTGAGATATTGTCACATTAGTCAAATTAGAGAATTTGAGTCAAAAACAAAATGTGTATTTTTTCGATTTTTTCAAATGCAACACCTTGTATATTTATACCGAGGGGTCAACCACTGTTCTGAATTTGTACACTGACTGCAGTTGACTGCCCATGAGTGCGTATGCTATGACTGCCATTGACTGCAGATGACTATCGTTGACAGCTCAATTTTTGTACATTGACTGCAGAGAGTGGATAACCCCTCGATTTATACATATTTCTATTTCTTACAAGATTTAGATTAAAAAAGATAAAGCTTGATATAGGTATAAAGGAAGTCGTTCTTGAGATATAGTCACATTCGTAAAATTAGAGAATTTGAATAAATACCAAAATGTGTATTTTCTGGATTTTTAAAAATACAACACCTTGTATATTTTTTAGATTCAGATTAAAATAGATAATGTTTGATAGGTCTAAAGTCGGGTCTAAAGCAAGTCGTTCTTGAGATATTGTCACATTAGTAAAATTAGAGAATTATTAGTCAAAACCAAAATATGTATTTTCTCGATTTTTCCAAATGCAACACCTTGTATATTTTTACATATTTCTATTTCTTACAAGATTTAGATTAAAAAAGATAAAGCTTGATATAGGTATAAAGGAAGTCGTTCTTGAGATATAGTCACATTAGTAAAATTAGAAAATTTGAATAAATACCAAAATGTGTATTTTCTCGATTTTTTCAAATACAACACCTTGTATATTTTTGAGATTCAGATTAAAATAGATAATGTTTGATAGGTCTAAAGTCGGGTCTAAAGGGTCTAAAGCAAGTCGTTCTTGAGATATTGTCACATTAGTAAAATTAGAGAATTATTAGTCAAAACCAAAATATGTATTTTCTCGATTTTTCCAAATGCAACACCTTGTATATTTTTACATATTTCTATTTCTTACAAGATTTAGATTAAAAAAGATAAAGCTTGATATAGGTATAAAGGAAGTCGTTCTTGAGATATAGTCACATTAGTAAAATTAGAGAATTTGAATAAATACCAAAATGTGTATTTTCTGGATTTTTAAAAATACAACACCTTGTATATTTTTTAGATTCAGATTAAAATAGATAATGTTTGATAGGTCTAAAGTCGGGTCTAAAGGGTCTAAAGCAAGTCGTTCATGAGATATTATCACATTAGTAAAATTAGAGAATTATTAATCAAAATCAAAATATGTATCTTCTCGATTTTTTCAAATGCAACACCTTGTATATTTTTCATATTTCTATTTCTTACAAGATTTAGATTAAAAAAGATAAAGCTTGATATAGGTATAAAGGAAGTCGTTCTTGAGATATAGTCACATTAGTAAAATTAGAGAATTTGAATAAATACCAAAATGTGTATTTTCTGGATTTTATAAAATAACACAACTTGTATATTTTTTAGATTCAGATTAAAAGAGATAATGTTTGATAGGTCTAAAGTCGGGTTTAAAGGGTCTATAGCAAGTCGTTCTTGAGATATTATCACATTAGTAAAATTAGAGAATTATTAATCAAAATCAAAATATGTATCTTCTCGATTTTTTCAAATACAACACCTTGTATATTTTTGAGATTCAGATTAAAATAGATAATGTTTGATAGGTCTAAAGTCGGGTCTAAAGGGTCTAAAGCAAGTCGTTCTTGAGATATTGTCACATTAGTAAAATTAGAGAATTATTAGTCAAAACCAAAATATGTATTTTCTCGATTTTTCCAAATGCAACACCTTGTATATTTTTACATATTTCTATTTCTTACAAGATTTAGATTAAAAAAGATAAAGCTTGATATAGGTATAAAGGAAGTCGTTCTTGATATATAGTCACATTAGTAAAATTAGAGAATTTGAATAAATACCAAAATGTGTATTTTCTGGATTTTTTCAAATACAACACCTTGTATATTTTTTAGATTCAGATTAAAATAGATAATGTTTGATAGGTCTAAAGTCGGGTCTAAAGGGTCTAAAGCAAGTCGTTCTTGAGATATTATCACATTAGTAAAATTAGAGAATTATTAATCAAAACCAAAATACATATGTATCTTCTCGATTTTTTCAACTGCAACACCTTGTATATTTTTACATATTTCTATTTCTTACAAGATTTAGATTAAAAAAGATAAAGCTTGATATAGGTATAAAGGAAGTCGTTCTTGATATATAGTCACATTAGTAAAATTAGAGAATTTGAATAAATACCAAAATGTGTATTTTCTGGATTTTTTCAAATACACCTTGTATATTTTATAGATTCAGATTAAAATAGATAATGTTTGATAGGTCTAAAGTCGGGTCTAAAGGGTCTAAAGCAAGTCGTTCTTGAGATATTATCACATTAGTAAAATTAGAGAATTATTAATCAAAACCAAAATATGTATCTTCTCGATTTTTTCAACTGCAACACCTTGTATATTTTTACACATTTCGATTTTTTGGATGTTTTAGATCAAAAATGATAAGGTAGATAAGCAACTCGTTCTTCTGATATTGTCACTTAAATCATATTTGACTTTTGATTTTGTTGCTTGTTTACCCAACAGTGGTTCTCGCCCTGTATAATTATTTTAACTTTGTGATGAAATTTGATATTGAAGCTACCAATAATCTATAGACCACTTTGTCCTGAATTTAAATAAAAATATGTCGTCGATATTTCGTGTAGAATAATACAAACTGTTAAACTCGTTTTTTGTTATGATGCCCTTAACCTAAATTTGGGGTTGCTGGCATATCGTGATCGCAATTTTACATAGGTAGATATCAGCGAAGGTACCACTTTCAATTTCTCTCACAAGGTCGTCCTGTTTTTACCTTTTGATTTAATAAAAAATATTTAAAATTTAATAAATTGGAAATTAAACAATTTTGTTTATTGTTATTAGTTTCTTTTCCTTATTTTAATAACTGGTTTTGAGGTAGTTGATTGGAATTTTTTTTCCAATTATACTTTATAAATTCATGTAATTTAATAATTATTATATGCCGTATTAGACGTCGAGGTGAAGACAATAATTGCATTTGGGAAACCACTTCAATTATGTGAAATTATCTGCTAGGACAGTGAGAAACGGCTACTTAAAACTTTTTTTTTTGATAAGTTTAGAAGGTTAATTGTATACACTGTTTTTTCCTTAGTGAACTTTGAAATAATCTACCTAATGAATATTTACATGTTGAAAATTAGTAAGAGGCGTAGGTCATGGTTTTTTAATACTCATTTTTGGCGCTTCCTTTGGACTTGCAATTCAGTTAAGGAATTAGGGATTGGCACTTTTGGGCTAATGCCATGCATCTTTTTATTGTTTTTTTTAAAAATTAAGGACTTGAAAAGGAAGCCGTGTTTTTTATGATCTGATATACTCACATCTTAACATCTAATTGTGTGATTCTTATTATTGCCATAGATCCTTTCTTTAAAGTTGAGTAATTTTTCTCAACGCTTTCTGAACATTTTTCTGCTTCATTGCACCATTTTTTCGTTATTACTTTTCGCAATTTTTTTTATCGTGTTATATTTAAGCTTTTTAAGCAAACAATTAACTTTTAACAAGCACGAGGAAATGACTTACCGAAAATTAGTTTGCCTATAAATGTTTTAAGAAAATGGTAATGAAAACAAAGAAATTGCGTGTGAAGATTGTTTATATTTTAGTTTATTACACTCGCAATATATTTAATTTTTATTAACAAAATGTAATCATTTTGCATTGCAGGAACATTTATAACAAATTGTTATTGTAAATATACACATTTAATCTATAAGATTGTTTATTTATTTACTTCATTATGTTATTTATTCGATTGTTATCACTTGTAATTATATTGATAATCTAATTTAGAGCGAACTGGTAATTTTTTTAATAATGTTTTAAACAATCAGAATGTATTAGAGCTCGTGACATAATCAAATATCTGGTTTTTTGTTTTTATGGATTTATAGTTTTATAAATTTTATTATTATTAAATTTGAATAAATTTTTATTTTCGTTCATATTATGCATGAAACTGTTAATAATTATACCTATATTGTCACTATTACAGGAAAAACGTTTTTATTCTTAGGTTATGACTTACGACTACCTGGCCGATAACGTCGCTAAAATGCCAATGAACGATTAGAATTATCAATTGCTAAGAAAATTAAAAATTAATTTAAAAAAGACAGTTCTTTGTGGGCATAAACATTTTGAGATCTTTGAATAGAAAATTTAATTCTGGAGAAATTATTATAGAGGTTGTTTTTATGTAAATATACTCCTTTTTGAGTAAATGGTCGATAACGCTGGTAAATTGCGAATAAACAATAATTGGAATTACCAGTTGCTAAGAAATAATCATAAAATACAGTCCTTCGTGGGGCTGAAGTTATTGAGAATCTCTAAATAGAAAATTTAATTCTGAAAAATTATTATAGGGGTTGTTTTTATGTAACTCTACTCATTTTTGAGCAAATAGCCGATAACGTCGCTAAAATGCAAATAAACAATAATTAGAAGAATTACCAGTTGCTAAGAAATAATTTTAAAAATACAGCCCTTCGTGGGCCTAAAGTTTTTGAGATCTTTGAATAGAAAATTTAATTCTGGAGAAATTATTATAGAGGTTGTTTTTATGTAAATATACTCCTTTTTGAGTAAATGGTCGATAACGCTGGTAAATTGCGAATAAACAATAATTGGAATTACCAGTTGCTAAGAAATAATAATAAAAATACTGCCCTTCGTGGGATTGAAGTTATTGAGAATCTCTAAATAGAAAATTTAATTCTGAAAAATTATTATAGGGGTTGTTTTTATGTAACTACTCATTTTTAAGCAAATGGCCAATAACGTCGCTGAAATGCAAATAAACAATAATTCGCAATAATTAGAAGAATTACCAGTTGCTAAGAAATAATTTTAAAAATACAGTCCTTCGTGGGCCTAAAGTTTTTGAGATCTTTGAATAGAAAATTTAATTCTGGAGAAATTATTATAGAGGTTGTTTTTATGTAAATATACTCCTTTTTGAGTAAATGGTCGATAACGCTGGTAAATTGCGAATAAACAATAATTGGAATTACCAGTTGCTAAGAAATAATAATAAAAATACTGCCCTTCGTGGGATTGAAGTTATTGAGAATCTCTAAATAGAAAATTTAATTCTGAAAAATTATTATAGGGGTTGTTTTTATGTAACTACTCATTTTTAAGCAAATGGCCAATAACGTCGCTGAAATGCAAATAAACAATAATTCGCAATAATTAGAAGAATTACCAGTTGCTAAGAAATAATTTTAAAAATACAGTCCTTCGTGGGCCTAAAGTTTTTGAGATCTTTGAATAGAAAATTTAATTCTGGAGAAATTATTATAGAGGTTGTTTTTATGTAAATATACTCCTTTTTGAGTAAATGGTCGATAACGCTGGTAAATTGCGAATAAACAATAATTGGAATTACCAGTTGCTAAGAAATAATAATAAAAATACTGCCCTTCGTGGGATTGAAGTTATTGAGAATCTCTAAATAGAAAATTTAATTCTGAAAAATTATTATAGGGGTTGTTTTTATGTAACTACTCATTTTTAAGCAAATGGCCAATAACGTCGCTGAAATGCAAATAAACAATAATTAGAAGAATTACCAGTTGCTAAGAAATAATTTTAAAAATACAGTCCTTCGTGGGCCTGAAGGTATTGAGAATCTCTAAATAGAAAATTTAATTCTGAAAAAGCATTATAGGGGTTGTTTTTATGTAAATCTACTTCTTTTTGAGCAAATGACCGATAACGCCGCTAAGTGCAAATAAACAATAATTAGAATTACCAGCTGCTAAGTTAGACCTTTTGACATTATTAAATAGATACATAGTTTAATTTTGGAAACATTATAGCTAAGGGTTGTTTTAAGAAAACTTTTGTTTTTGAAGAAATTGCTTACCTTTTAACCGTGTCACCAAGTGCAAAAAAACTATTGGAGATCATCGATATGTTCTACCATTTTCGTTTTAATTCTGAATAGCTTTAGGTGTTATAACATTGTTGTACTTATTGTATATGAGTTGCAGACAAAAATTTAAATTTTCATAAGTTATACGTAATGTTTATATTTTAATAATGCATTTTTATTTAGCAAACATCCGAATTTTGTTTGTACCTTAACGTTTTGTTGTAAAATCGACCAGCGTACATTTACAATTTTAAAAGGTTAAAGGTAATCAATTTTGATGCAGTTTTGTTAAAATGCCATTATTTTACATAATTGATTTTTTTAGTTTACTCATTTCACAAACTTTTTCGTCTAAACCATTTTCTTTTATATAATCAGTGTCGTGTTATATTTTCTTTAGTAAAAAATCACAGATAACTCAATAAACGTCCAACTTGATTTTTTCCACTATAAATATTTTCGAATCGATTTGGTACGAAATGCAAGAACGATTTGTTCTTGCAAAATTAAAAGATGTTACATTTCGAGCACAAGTAGAGAGATTGCAATTGTTTGATTAACTTTAATTTATAGAATTGACCCGACATGTCTTTTTAAATTGTTTAGGCTTGATACATGCGCTGTCTCTTCGTGTAAGTTTCCATGCAATATTTTTCAAAAAAAGTGTTTTACCATTAGGGCTTCCAAAACGAATAATAAGTATTATAGTTCAACTCTTTTTAGACAATTGTTAATTATTAGAACCTCCAATTATAATTCTCATTTTAAGGAATAATTAGAAATTTTCGTTCTAATTAGTGCCTCAATTATATTCATTAAATTGCTTTACATAACACTTTTGGCAAAATTTGTAAAAGCAAATATTGAAAGAAATTCAAGAAGTAATTCTTACGTTACATAATTCGTAAATAAAGGTTTTGGATTAACACATTCATCGTCACCATATCGATTATTTTGATTGTTTCGTAAGTTTTCCCGTTCTTTATTAATAATGAGCTTACATCTTTATTTTTTTAAATCGCTATTTTATTGACATTGAGACTCAAAATTAACCTCTATATGTCCATGAGGACTTGAAGAAAATGAAAGCACCACTTTAAGCCAATTAAAGTCTTTTATCACCTTAATAACTTTGCTTATCTTCCAGCAAGCTCTTTCATTAAATAAAAAGTCCTTTATTTCGTTATTATTAAAATTGGCGTAACTGCTTGTGAGGAAATATTAATCTCGCACTTGAAAGTGAAACGATTAAAATCAATAATAAATAAATTGGAAACCTAGTAGTGATAAACTGTTTGTATTGACGACAGTTTAAAAAGAACCAACTATTAGTGCTAGAGGACAACTTCAAAAGGATCGAGGAATCCGCAAACGCCTTTGCCTGGTTTCGATCATTCACATCGGTGTTTGCAAGTTCTTTTTGCAAATGAGATGCATTTGCAAGATTAAATCAAAATCGTATTATTTAATGCTTTTTACGAGCATTATTTTCCTTTCTCTGTAGGTCGAAAATGGCTAATAAAAATACCCAAAGCCAAAACTTCAGGAAATTTTGATGGCAAATTTTATTTTGAAAATTTTTAAATAAGTGTACTTTTGAAATCTACCCCTTGAAGGAGGAAATTGCTAAACACCCTTTAAAAGAGCAGAAAAATGGCTGGAGCAAGAATGACCGGATAAATATGATTTTTAGAAAGTCTAATGCCTTTCAGGCCAAAATAATTTAGAAAATTTTATTCTTTTAACTTTTAATAGAGGTAATTTTTATGTCAATCTTACCCCTTCCAGAGAAAATGGCTACACACGCATTTTCAAGTGTGAAAAATGATTGAATTTAGAGTTGCTGAATAAATGCGATTTATAAAATGCATAATGCCTTATAGGCCAATTTCTTTTATGAAATTATAGTACAAAATTTATTTATGACAACTTTGGATGGAGAAGTCCTTTTTATGTCAATCTACTCTTTCAGAGAAAATGGCTAAACACGCACTTCCAAGTGTCAAATGAATGATTGAATTCAGAGTTGCTGAATAAATGTGATTTATAAAATGCATAATGCCTTTTAGGCCAATTTTTTTTATAAAATTATAATACAAAATTTCATTTTTGACAACTTTGTATTGAGGTACTTTTTATGTCAATCTACTCCTTATGGAGAAAATGGCTAAACACGCACCTCCAACTGTCCAAAAAATGATTGAATTCAGAGTTGCAGAATAAAATGCCTTCTAGACCAATTTTTTAATAAAATTATAATACAAAATTTCATTTTTGACAACTTGAGGTACTTTTTATGCTCGTTTTTATGTCGATCTACACTTTACAGAGAAAATGGCTAAACACGCACACCTCCAAGTGTTAAAAAATGATTGAATTCAGAGTTGCTGAATAAATGTGATTTATAAAATGCATAATGCCTTCTAGGCCAATTTTTTTTTTAAAATTATAATACAAAATTTTATTTTTGACAACTTTGTATTGAGGTACTTTTTATGTCAATCTACTCCTTATGGAGAAAATGGCTAAACACGCACCTCCAACTGTCCAAAAAATGATTGAATTCAGAGTTGCAGAATAAAATGCCTTCTAGATCAATTTTTTAATAAAATTATAATACAAAATTTCATTTTTGACAACTTGAGGTACTTTTTATACTCTTTTTTATGTCGATCTATTCTTTACAGAGAAAATGGCTAAACACGCACACCTCCAAGTGTTAAAAAATGATTGAATTCAGAGTTGCTGAATAAATGTGATTTATAAAATGCATAATGCCTTCTAGGCCAATTTTTTTTATAAAATTATAATACAAAATTTCATTTTTGACAACTTTGTATTGAGGTACTTTTTATGTCAATCTACTCCTTATGGAGAAAATGGCTAAACACGCACCTCCAACTGTCCAAAAAATGATTGAATTCAGAGTTGCAGAATAAAATGCCTTCTAGATCAATTTTTTAATAAAATTATAATACAAAATTTCATTTTTGACAACTTGAGGTACTTTTTATGCTCGTTTTTATGTCGATCTACACTTTACAGAGAAAATGGCTAAACGCGCACACCTCCAAGTGTCAAAAAATGATTGAATTCAGAGTTGCTGAATAAATGTGATTTATAAAATGCATAATGCCTTCTAGGCCAATTTTTAAATAAAATTATAATACAAAATTTCATTTTTGACAACTTTGTATTGAGGTACTTTTTATGTCAATCTACTCCTTATGGAGAAAATGGCTAAACACGCACCTCCAACTGTCCAAAAAATGATTGAATTCAGAGTTGCAGAATAAAATGCCTTCTAGATCAATTTTTTAATAAAATTATAATACAAAATTTCATTTTTGACAACTTGAGGTACTTTTTATACTCGTTTTTATGTCGATCTATTCTTTACAGAGAAAATGGCTAAACACGCACACCTCCAAGTGTTAAAAAATGATTGAATTCAGAGTTGCTGAATAAATGTGATTTATAAAATGCATAATGCCTTCTAGGCCAATTTTTTTTATAAAATTATAATACAAAATTTCATTTTTGACAACTTTGTATTGAGGTACTTTTTATGTCAATCTACTCCTTATGGAGAAAATGGCTAAACACGCACCTCCAACTGTCCAAAAAATGATTGAATTCAGAGTTGCAGAATAAAATGCCTTCTAGATCAATTTTTTAATAAAATTATAATACAAAATTTCATTTTTGACAACTTGAGGTACAGTCAGCCTCAAAATTATTGGCCACCCTGGCTATACGCCAGGGTAGTTATTAGCCAACAAAGACAAAAGGACAGAAGGGGGAGTTGTTGATTTACTACTTGTTGGCAAAATAAAGTTACCCCTCTATTTAAGTAATGAGTGTTATGATGGTTTCATCCACAATTCCTGCTAAACGTATAGCTAGGGTGGCCATTAATTGTGAGGCTGACTGTACTTTTTATACTCGTTTTTATGTCGATCTATTCTTTACAGAGAAAATGGCTAAACACGCACACCTCCAAGTGTTAAAAAATGATTGAATTCAGAGTTGCTGAATAAATGTGATTTATAAAATGCATAATGCCTTCTAGGCCAATTTTTAAATAAAATTATAATACAAAATTTCATTTTTGACAACTTTGTATTGAGGTACTTTTTATGTCAATCTACTCCTTATGGAGAAAATGGCTAAACACGGACCTCCAACTGTCCAAAAAATGATTGAATTCAGAGTTGCAGAATAAAATGCCTTCTAGATCAATTTTTTAATAAAATTATAATACAAAATTTCATTTTTGACAACTTGAGGTACTTTTTATACTCGTTTTTATGTCGATCTATTCTTTACAGAGAAAATGGCTAAACACGCACACCTCCAAGTGTTAAAAAATGATTGAATTCAGAGTTGCTGAATAAATGTGATTTATAAAATGCATAATGCCTTCTAGGCCAATTTTTTTTATAAAATTATAATACAAAATTTCATTTTTGACAACTTTGTATTGAGGTACTTTTTATGTCAATCTACTCCTTATGGAGAAAATGGCTAAACACGCACCTCCAACTGTCCAAAAAATGATTGAATTCAGAGTTCCAGAATAAAATGCCTTCTAGATCAATTTTTTAATAAAATTATAATACAAAATTTCATTTTTGACAACTTGAGGTACTTTTTATGCTCGTTTTTATGTCGATCTACACTTTACAGAGAAAATGGCTAAACGCGCACACCTCCAAGTGTTAAAAAATGATTGAATTCAGAGTTGCTGAATAAATGTGATTTATAAAATGCATAATGCCTTCTAGGCCAATTTTTTTTATAAAATTATAATACAAAATTTTATTTTTGACAACTTTGTATTGAGGTACTTTTTATGTCAATCTACTCCTTATGGAGAAAATGGCTAAACACGCACCTCCAACTGTCCAAAAAATGATTGAATTCAGAGTTGCAGAATAAAATGCCTTCTAGATCAATTTTTTAATAAAATTATAATACAAAATTTCATTTTTGACAACTTGAGGTACTTTTTATACTGTTTTTTATGTCGATCTATTCTTTACAGAGAAAATGGCTAAACCCGCAAACCTCCAAGTGTTAAAAAATGATTGAATTCAGAGTTGCTGAATAAATGTGATTTATAAAATGCATAATGCCTTCTAGGCCAATTTTTTTTATAAAATTATAATACAAAATTTCATTTTTGACAACTTTGTATTGAGGTACTTTTTATGTCAATCTACTCCTTATGGAGAAAATGGCTAAACACGCACCTCCAACTGTCCAAAAAATGATTGAATTCAGAGTTGCAGAATAAAATGCCTTCTAGATCAATTTTTTAATAAAATTATAATACAAAATTTCATTTTTGACAACTTGAGGTACTTTTTATGCTCGTTTTTATGTCGATCTACACTTTACAGAGAAAATGGCTAAACGCGCACACCTCCAAGTGTTAAAAAATGATTGAATTCAGAGTTGCTGAATAAATGTGATTTATAAAATGCATAATGCCTTCTAGGCCAATTTTTTTTATAAAATTATAATACAAAATTTCATTATTGACAACTTTGTATTGAGGTACTTTTTATGTCAATCTACTCCTTATGGAGAAAATGGCTAAACACGCACCTCCAACTGTCCAAAAAATGATTGAATTCAGAGTTGCAGAATAAAATGCCTTCTAGATCAATTTTTTAATAAAATTATAATACAAAATTTCATTTTTGACAACTTGAGGTACTTTTTATACTCGTTTTTATGTCGATCTATTCTTTACAGAGAAAATGGCTAAACACGCACACCTCCAAGTGTTAAAAAATGATTGAATTCAGAGTTGCTGAATAAATGTGATTTATAAAATGCATAATGCCTTCTAGGCCAATTTTTTTTATAAAATTATAATACAAAATTTCATTTTTGACAACTTTGTATTGAGGTACTTTTTATGTCAATCTACTCCTTATGGAGAAAATGGCTAAACACGCACCTCCAACTGTCCAAAAAATGATTGAATTCAGAGTTGCAGAATACATATGATTTATAAAATGCATAATACCTTCTAGGCCAATTTTTTGATGAATGTAATATTCAAAATTTCATTTTTGAGAACTTGGGATCGAGGTACTTTTTAGTCAATCTAACCCTTACAGAGAAAATGGCTAAACAAGCACCTCCATGTTTCAAAAAATGATTGAATTCAGATTTGCTGAATAAATGTGATTTATAAAACGTATAATGCCTTCTAGGCCAATTTTTTATGAAATTATGATACAAAATTTTATTCTGGACTACTTTGGATAGAGGTACTTTTTATGACATTCCACCCCTTACAGAAAAAAGTGTCAAGAAATGATTGAATTCAGATCTGCAGAATAAATGTGTGATTACATGACAGAGACAATTAAGTGTTGATCTTCGAGCAAGTACTTTTTAGCACATTTCTGTGTACTTTCTTTGACGTTTCCACAATTATCCATTTTAGGTCAATTTTCTTCTTTTATAAGAAAGTTAGTCACACTGCGATTACTCAAGCTTCTCATCGCCCATTTGTGCTAATAACGAAATTCTATTGTCCCATTGTTTTTTTCCATAATACAGCTTTCGCTATAATTACAAAAATTCTAACAGATACCATTTTGTGCCCCTTATAAATTAACTTTATATAAACTTTCGGACATCATGAAGGAATGAATTTGTTTTCCTTTTCATTTTGATTATTGTCGTTATTAATTGTAAATGTCAATTTTATAAGGTTTCGGTCAAGGATTTAAATTATAATGAATTTTCAATAAGAACAATTAATGTAAATTTTTTTTCACTTTGTTGTCGCACACATGGACACACCATCATACCTACGTACCTACTCTCCTTTTAATTACGAAACAACAGTAACAATGCGAATCATTACAATTTTATGATTCATTAATGTTTCTTACTTCATCCTTCTTGTAAACGTAATTATGAGTTAATATCATAAGGTAATCGACTTAGCCTACACATAAAAATTTATTCAATAGTTTAATCCATCATTGTTTGTTTGTGATAACAACTAAGATTGTTCTCTTGTAAAAGATAATACCCAAACAGATGATTGTGATAAAAATTTGTATTTTAAAAAGATTATAATTAGAAAAAAAATTATATTTGAATAATTGCCAATTTTTTTGAGGTTTTGGAATGTTTTTGATGAAAAATATAACAGGAATGTGCTTTAACTTAATTAATAAACCTTAATTACTGCTTGAATTATTTGACAAGGTTCTACTATAATTACATGTAATTTTTAATCAATAAGTTTTGTTGGTACCTACTACATATTGGTAAATAATGTAAGTTGCAAGAGTGGGTTTTATTGCTGTTTTTTAAAGTCGTAAACTCATTGATGAATAGTAAAATTAAGGAAACTCACAACTTCCAAGTTTATTTTATTTTTTCATAAACTTTTTTTTTCAATTTAAGTTTTGAGTTCCCCTGAGCCAAAAAAGTCTTGAATGCTCTTCGATTTAAATTTTTTAATTTTATGTATTGTTTTAGGTTGCCATAAAAATAATTGATAAGACTGCATTAGATGAAGAAAATTTGACTAAAATATTTCGAGAAACTGCCATAATGAAAAAATTAAGGCATCCGAATATAACAAGACTGTACCAACTTATGGAAACTAATCAAACAATTTATCTCGTAACAGAATATGCAAGTAAAGGTGAAATATTTGGTAAGTTGTTTAAATTTTATTTAATTGAAATAGTACCCAGTACTGTTTTATAAGGAGTAAAAGTGACTTTTTTTTTTCTCGCTAGCAGTTGACTCGCCAAAAAGTCACTTTTCGCTTCATGAATCATTTTATTTTATCATAAAGCGTCAAAAATTTATTAAAAATGATTAAAACGTGAAAAATAGAAAAGTTTTAAAAAGCGCCATCTGTTGTCAATAATTACTTGTGCTTTAGCTGTCAAATATTTTTTAAATTCACTTTACATTGTAAAAACAAGCTAATTATTGAACGTAACAAATAAATAATAAAAGAAAATTAAAAACACGTTATTTTATATTACAAAGGCTTAGAAATGTCATTTTATGTTACAATTTGTTATGATATGAATAAGTAAGGTTAGAATTACCTTTCTTGTACTGGTGCTAAAAAGTTCACATCTTTAACCTTACTTATTCAGTAACAAAATATTAAATTTTTTAACTTTTAAAATGCAAAACAATTTTTTTCGATTTTTTGAACTGAAATGTCTGTCTGTCGGTCTGTTACTGCTGTGGAGCAAAAACTACTGAACCGATTTTTATAAAATTTGATTTTAGCCACTCTAAAATTATTTCATTGGCAAACTAAGCTTTTATAAGAAATCTATACAGGGTGTCCAAAAATAAGATGGTTATTTTGGGCGCATATTTGTAAATTTGGGCCAAATTCGTTTTTACTTGGCTATAAAATAGTAAATGTGAGCTTAAATTGAAAAAACAAATTTCAAATTTTTTTATTCAAAATGGCGGCCAATAGAACGATTGTCCTATTTTGTGGTTTTTCCCTTATAACTTGGCCAGTAATTATTCTTATAAAAATTTAAAGACGGCATTGTACAGCCAAAATATAGGGCTTTCGTCTTAAACAAGTCGATTTTCAAAATTGTTTCAAAATTGCCTACCTTTAAGGGGCTAAAGTAGGTCAAAATTTTGAAACGGATTTTCTCAAAATTTCCTCTGCCATATTTTTTCTTTTTTGGATGTGTTACAGAAAACGTAATTCTCTATTGAAATATAAATTTTTATCAAAATCGCTCGAGCCGTTTTGGAATAATGATTTTTTGAATGTCAAAACTTCAAAAATCTCTAATTTCTTTTGTAATAAAAATGAAAACTTGAAAATGGATATATTTATTAATCCCATAAATATCTATTATTTGACACTATTTTCTGTTAAAAAACGCTTCCGGCTAAACCGGAAATTACAAAAATATCAAAATTTTTAGGAACACCCTGTATATTTTTAAATATTTTGAAAGCTCGTAAAATTAGCTATTACACGATACCAAACACTTTATATTTCGATTTCCGGTTTAACCGGAAATGGCTACAAATTTCTTAATTTAAATTCAACACCCTGTATATTTTTAATATGTACTTTGAAAACTCGGAAAATTAGTCTTTCTGAACATATAAAATAATGTATATTTTGAACTTCAATTTATGCCAAATTAAAAAAAAATTAAATTAGTATTTCAGACAGTTTATGTCTAAAAATTCTGCTTACACGCAGAAGTTCTAGGTTCGATCCCGGACGAAAGCAATTTAAAAAATTTCTTTGTAAAAATTTTTTTAATATCTTGTAATTCATATTAACATAAAATTAAATTTAATAATAAAAACAACGGATGTGGCCATACGAGAAACTGTTTTCATGCCAAACTTCAATACCCAAACGTTTGTTTAGTGCGATTTTTACAGTTTTTTTAATGTATTTTATTTATAAGATATTAAATGAAATTTAAAAAAAAAAATATAAAATTCCAAGATTTGACGGATGGAAAAAGTTCCTCGTATGGCCACATCCGTTGTTTTTGATATTTGAATTAAAAAAACTTTAATCCAATGTTATCTCTTACAGACCATTTAGTTGCAAAAGGTAGAATGTCAGAACCTGAGGCAAAAAGAATATTTAATCAAATTGTATCGGCTGTTAATTATTGTCATTCGCAAGGAGTAGTTCATAGAGATTTAAAGGCTGAAAATCTATTATTAGACCATAATATGAATATTAAGGTAAAACCAAAAGTCAAAACTTTGTAAAATTATAATTTAATTAAAATTTATTTACAGTTAGCCGATTTCGGCTTTAGTAACCAATTCACTGAAGGGTGTCATTTATCCACATGGTGTGGATCGCCACCATACGCAGCTCCAGAGTTATTTCAAGGACTTAAATATGATGGACCAAAAGCTGATATTTGGGTAATCAAACGACACTACTACTAAATTCTTAATTTACTAAATTATTTCATCAACAGAGTCTCGGTGTAGTTCTATACGTTTTGGTGTGCGGATCACTACCTTTCGACGGTCACACCCTTCAAGCACTTAGAAATGTGGTCATTTCAGGAAAATTTAGGATACCTTACTTTATGTCTCAAGGTTTAACCCTCATCTCGGAAAAAATTAACAAAAATTTAATCTCTTTTTTGTCTAGAATGTGAACATTTAATACGACATATGTTGGTAGTAGATCCAGAAAAAAGACTGACAATGTTACAAATCGCCAAGCATCGATGGTTATCAAATACGCCGGTCGTCGATACAGGTCCAGAAGGAGAAATACATTTAAATAAAACCGTTATAGAACACATGCTTCAGTTACCAGGACTTAACCAAGCTATGATATTACAATCGTTAAAATCAAATTCTTTCGATCACATTTATGCAATATATAACCTTCTCGTCGACAAATTACACCAACGAACGATTAATTTTCAATCTAAATTATCACAACAAAGTACAGATACAGGTCAATCGTCGGAAGAGTTTAGCGAACTTACCATGGAAGGCAACGAAGGTTACACAAGGCCCCACAAAATTAATGAACGATCCGAATCGTTTAACGAACAACTTGTTACACATGCACAAAGTTTATTAAATACAGTTAGTAAATTATTCTTTTTTTAACGCTATTATTATAACATGTTTTTTTAGGACCAAGCTGGTAATTCGGATGAAGTTCAAAGTAATAGGAGGGAAAGTTTTAACGAAAATGTCTTGAGAAACGACGAAAATCGAAAATTGTTTGGAGAAGGTACTTCTGACGATATAGGATCACCGTTTGTTTCGATGCCTACGATTCCAGCAGTGTATTTAGCTGGAGACGGTGACGGTCAGCCTTTAGAAAAGGTAAAGTTTGTTTCTTTCATACACAACTCGAATAAAATATTTTTGTTTGTTTAAAAGTTTGGAGAAATGGACACAGAGGCATTGGAAGATTCTTCTACACTCACAGTACCTTCTACATCGACTTCGATCGGATATGGAAGTTGTTCGTCTTCTGGTGATCGTTACTTAACTATACGGCGACATACTGTAGGTCCGGGTGATCCTGCACACGAGCAAGTGTTGGAATCGCATTATATGTCCCATCCACATCAAGATCCTCACGGAAATAGACTTTTACCCAACACCAATCTTCCTTTACATCTACCTCTTTTAGCTCAACAAAATCCACATTATTACAGTGGTAAAGATCCACATCTTTTGAAACCTCCTACAGTTTTAAATGCAGCAGGAGGATTTGGAAGACGTGCTTCGGGTAAGTTTGAATTTTTGTTGTTTGAATTAAGGAAGTAAAGTTTATGTTTTTGAAGACGGTGGTGCTAATCTTCACATGGCGTGGGGAACTCCAGGATCTCATGAACAATTATCTGTGATGTCGACAAGTTCTAGTGGTAATCCAAGTCTTAGTAGTGGTACTGTAACTCAACCGTTAGACCACAGTCAACCTGCGTTGGATGAGTTAACAGATCCTTATGCAATTGCAAGGTAGGTTTTTTTAAATTTGAGGTTATATCGATTTAAATTTTTTTTAAATTTAGATATATGCAGTGTCGTGGTAATTCAAAGAGACACACGATGGCTAATCCCGAAGATGTGCATAATATACAGTCTACAAGTTCATCGGGTGCTCGTACACGACGTACAGGACTTTTAACTGTTATGGAACGTCCTCCAGGTAAGAATTATGTAACAATTACAGTTAAAGTTTGTACCAGATGAATGTGTCGGTTTTTTGAAGGTGAGAGTTGTGATAAAATTGAGTGTTTTTGATGTAATTTTGTTGCACAGCACATATTAGGCTATACACTGTGTTATTTTTGGAAATTTTAAACTGTAAAAGATGCTTTGTTATAATAGAATAGTGTATTTTTTTTGAAAACGTCAAAAAGTAGTTCAAACGTAAAAAAATTTTTATTTTTATGAAGCGCCATCTCTTGTCAATATTTGTACTTCATATGTCAAAAAATTTTTAACACTTAAATTATAAAAAGAAGCTAATTATTAAACTTAAAAATAAATAGTAAAAGGAAATTTAAAGAAAACTTATTTTTTACATTAGAAGTACAAAGTAGTTCAAACGTAAAAAAAAATTTATTTGTTGGAAGCGCCATCTCTTGTCAATTTTTGTACTTCATATGTCAAAAAAATTTTAACACTTAAATTATAAAAAGAAGCTAATTATTAAACTTAAAAATAAATAGTAAAAGGAAATTTAAAGAAAACATTAATTTTTTACATTAGAAATGCTTAGAAATATTATTTTATGTTAACATCGATAAGTAAGGTTAGAATTTACTTTTATGTATTGAGTTTAAAAAGTGAACTTTTTTATCTAAAGAGTACCATTTTAATGTCATATTTTTTTGACGTTTAAAGAAAAAATAATTTAAGCTTTCTTTAGGTCGCACTTTTACGTTTTAATTTCCACTAGCAAAGTATTGTGCAGTTTGTACGAGGTAGCTCAATAAGACAGCAAAGTCGAATATCTCTTTTGGTCTTTAACAGTACAAAAACTTATTAAATATGATTATTGTCACAGGTGAAATAGGGACTTTCTATTCCAAGGGATATTCCACTTTGTATCGCCTTTTGATATTAAGGCGAGCCAAGGCACACTGTATAGCACTGTAGAATAATTTGATGTTATTAGTTTGAGTTTCTATGGATTTATACAATCGTAGCTAGCATGAGATTTTGAATGTTTTAATGTTATTAACTATAGGGTGTCTCAAATCCTGAGATTATGATCAAAAAGTCCAGGGGTGTAAAGAATCACCTGCTGAATTTGTGCTTATAATTTCCAGACACTTTGTAAAGAGTTGCTTTTATTTATTACGATACTTTTATTTATTTATTTTTGTTTAGTAGTTGTTGTATAATTTGCATGTATTTGTTAGTAATATCCCCCGAGCTAGTCATGGAAGTCGAAGCTCGTATGAGACGTAATTATATGCCACCAATGTTACCCCAACGTAAGCATTCACGTCAATCAATCAAACCACATCTACCGACAGTGCAAGAATTACAAGGTATGTACTTTTAAGAGCACATTTTTGTTGTTTTCTTTTTTTTGCTTGTTTTTTTAATCAACTGGAAACGGGTAAGAATCACAACACACACGTACAAATTAAAAATAATACTTTGCACGCATTTAATTTTTGTGTTTGAAAATTTAAGGTCGCGAACAAAAATCGTTGGAGAGATTTAGTCCTGTTAGAAGGGGTAGCGAGGGTTCTACTAATGGTTCACGAACTTTAAGTCCGACTACTCCTCAACAAGAATGTCAAAGATTGCAGAGAGGTATAGCTTCTCGTGCGAGCCCTCCTAGATCAATTCCAGGTACTTAATTTAATACAATTCTCAAACAGATTCAAAAATACAAGCACTATAAAAGAAAGCTACTTTTGGTGATGGGATTAAACTGTTTTTGAATTAAAATTAAATTGCAGGTTCACCGATTCATCAGTATTCTGATACTCGTCATCAGTTGCCCGAATCGTCGTCTCCAGTTCATCAGTTGTATACAAGTGTTAGTGAAAGTGCTGCGCACGAAGGCTATCAAGCACAATCGAGTTTGGCGCAAGGAGGTTTTGGATACGAACCAAATCGAAGTTTTACAAGTAGTCCATTACATTCCGGCAACATTTCGCCTTATAGTCCAAATTGTGGTAGCAATTTAGGGTCACCGATTCATCAAAATCTATACACTCATATGCCAAATTTTGCTTTATATTCTGGTTCGAGTTCTCCAATTATGAATCCTTTACTTAGTCCTAACACGTCGCCTGTTTTTGGAGGGTACGGACACACTTCGCCGGTTACTCATTCTCAACCCAGCAGTATTTCATCAATTACACAAGGTTCGATCGTTAGTTAATGATTGAATTTTTTTTTAATTAAAATTTTTGCAGGTATAAGCGGTTTAAATACTGCCGGATCTATAACACAAGGCACGCCTTCGACAAACCTTCAGTTAGAATTAAGAACTCAGTTACAAGACGATACAAGAATGGATACATCGTACGCAGCTAATTTACAACCAAATTATGTACCAAATCAAGCGAATTATTTACACCAAACTCAATTGCCGCATCACATGCATCACATTCTCAACATCCATAACCATAGAAGTCTGACAAACTCACCTATTAGTAATCCTGGTAGTCCCGGACTCGATATGATTCAAGAAGAGTTGCCTCATGTACAAAATATTGCTAAATTAGACCAACAATCTTTAGGGCATCCGCAAATATCAGTTACAGACGTTTTAGGTAAGAATTTTAATTACGCAGATTAAAAAAGTTGCTAATTTATTAATTTTTTACAAAAGGGAGTGAAGTGACTTTAGTGGCCGGTTCTGATACTTCAGAAGATTCGCTGGATAGTTTGGAAGTACCGAAAATTTTACCGTCGTTTGTAATATCCGAACCTTTAGAAAATCAACCTTCGATAACGCGTGGTATTGGAAGAAAAAGCAGTACGGAGAATGACGAGTCAAAATTTTTTAATAAACCCGAAGGTGACGGTTCAAATGAGGATTTTTTTCTGAGGCGCAATTCGGATAAAAGTTCTTGTTATTCAGACGATTCTCTTTCTAATGATAGCCTAAGTGTCGGTAATCAAAGTCCTAGTTCTAGTTCAAATACGCAAAGCAGTCACGCAAATTTTGATCAAGACATTCGTAATAGAGCCATCGATCCGAATTTTGAAAAGATGCAAATAAATCACGAGTTAGCTAATGCGGGTACACAAAATTTTCAAATATTTAAAAATTTAAATTTAGCGTTAGCGCAAAACGAAGGCGAAGCTAAATTTATAGTTCAAAAAGGAAGTGATAGAAATTTTAATTTGCAAGATTGTGCTTTAGATAGTATTAAGACGCCGACTAACGTTCAACAATTTGGTGGTTTTGAAAATGATAGTGTGCAGAAGTCGGGTGCAATTTTTAATATCGTCGATTCCAATTTAGTTGACGTCATTCAAAAGACTTCGGGATCGTTCGAATTGGAGTTGTCTGAGGTGTGTTCAAAGTTAGATACAAATGATATTTTAGAAATGGTAAAAAGAACAATTAACGATCAAATTCCACCTAAATTATGTGTATTAAACTCAAATTCCGAAGAATTTGCTAATAAACTTTCTTTAGAATACGAAGGTGGGATTCAGATTGAACTGAAAATTGTAGATAAACGTAAAGACTCTAAAGGACTTAAAATGCGTAGAATTTCAGGTGATTACTTAATTTATAATCAGTTATGTCAACAGTTGATTTCTTGTATGACAGTTTCCTAGCATACGGCAAGTTGATTGTAATTTTAAAATGTGCTTTTCGCAAACGTTTTAGTTTGCTCGTTTGTTTTACTTTCTTATTTATCGTAAAAGGTAAAGGAGAGTTTTTTTTAATTTGTTGACTATTATTTTAATTTACTAAAATTATTGTGACTTGAAATTAAACAGTGAGATTTGAGAAAAACAGCAATAACATTTTCAAAGTCACAATAACTTTCGTTTGTTCCAAAATAAGTCTTTTTAAGATAGATAAATATCCGGATATTTTTTCCTAAAAAACTATTGTAAATATTTAAATGTAAACATTCCAAAATAGGCAGGTAATTTGACTGAACTTTATGTGAATGTTTTAATATAAGAAAATAATATGATCTGATTATTACTTAAGAGATAAATAAATTTTAATGGGGTTCTAACAAATTAAATATTTAGAAATATTTTTCTTGTTGTTCTAAAGTCGTTTAACGATTCAAAAAATTTAGGTGCCCTTATAGGTCAGTTAGCACAGGAACATTTTAGGAATTCAAAAACGGGACAGCTGGAACAAATGTATTATTGTCCAAAACCAAGATCAAAGTGATAAATTAACATCTTGTTAAGGATACTTTTAGAAAGACAATATTTGTTTTAGTTTTCCCTAATTGTTTTCCAGTTGAACCCCTTACAAACTGACCTATTTTAATTAAAATAAAATATTTAATTTTGCCTTTCTTATATATTCTTTGATTTTTTGATTTTTGCACTGAAAGTTGTTTCTTTACCAATGTCTCAAAAATTTTACTACAATTTATCTGATAATTTAACTCCTTTTTAACTTTTTTTTAAAGATACTGATACGGTTTAATATTTTTAAAAAAGAAAGGCAAAATTTTGTTGAAAACAGTTTAGAATAAGACTTAATTTAATATTGATTCACTCAAAAAAATTTGATTGACAAACGTTATAACTCAAGAATACAAACTAAAGCATCAAATTGCAGCTACATTCAGTAGCAAAACTAGTCAGATAAATTTTGAGAGTTGTAAAGAGTCGATCAATTTTAGAACTCACGTATCTCAGGTTTTTAAGTAAAGTTTTTTTTTTAAATAAGACCTAACTTGGGTAAAATTAAACTGCTTGTTATAATAAAAATTGTAAATATAAATTTCGCACAAATTGTAAAGTTTTATATGGTAAGCAGTTTTAAAATTTTTTAAGTGAAATTTTTGATGGTAAAAATTAAAAATTTTCTTTCTTAACAGGGTGAGTTTAAACATTTTAAAAGTTGATACAGCAAATTGTGATTTAAAACAAATTGTTTCAATTGTGTTTTTTTCTGTTTTTATGTAACTTGACTTATTAACTAAACTAAATTGAGTAGATAATACGAAGAAATGTATATTTTTATAAATATTGTAAATATTAAAATTTAACATTCCTATTAGGTAGAAATCTTAAAAAGAAGATTTGTTACTATCCCAGTTTACTAGCACAATTATTACCTTTTACTATCATATTATACTTAATACAAGTAGAATTGTCAAGCTTTTATTGACTTAAATTGCCATAAATTGTTTAGAACTTGTTGTAGGGTAAAAGCTTCCTATAATTAAGTTAATTTACTTTGCATTTATTTTAGTTGACGATTGCTTCTAATTATTTTTTACTTTAACAAATAAAAAAAAATTTAGAAAACAATTGTAATCGGTTAAGCAATTTACTGCCAAGTGATAATTTTTTATATCGTTTTAGTATACTTACAAATCCTACGCAAGTTTTATTTTTTTTCAAACATTTCCGTTCCGTGTATGTAAGCAAAATTTGGCACCATATTTAAAATCTTTATAATAAAAAGGTTGTATAAATTAGTATTTCTGTCAATTCAAATCTGTGATGTGAATAAATGACTGGAAGTATAAATTTATGTTTTTTTAATAATAGTTGATCGACTAGTATTTATGCTGTGATTGCTGTTGCACTAGTGCCGCGTTTCGACAGTGTGGTGCTGACTTTCCAGGAGGTGTTTATCGAGACGGCCGTCTGCAACGTGCGGAGGTCGACTGAGGTCCACAAAGAGGTTGAGACTTGGCGGTGCTCATTCAGGTTACTGCAGGGTCGTACGCGATGCTGGTGGCAAGGGCGAGGTCGGTCGTGCTGTCTTCTAGTCCATACGCCTCATCAGCCCTGACGCCGCCTTACATCAAACACCTAGCACGCCAGCTTGAACGTGAGGTCTTTGCGTGGGGAGCTGGCTGCGTCACCCCTTTCGGCGTCGGCATATCGCTTCTTCGTCAACTTTGCAGCCAGGGTTCGACTCGGCTTTGAAGAGGCCGGCATCTGTCATATTTCGTCACAGGTCATAGCCCTTTCCTGGCAGATTTAAACAGGATGGGTCTGGCCCCATTGATGCGTGGCCCCTGTGGGCAGCGGCAAACTTCCGAGCACCTGCTTTTGTGGTGTCTCCGGACGCAAATTCTGAGGAACCGGTATTTCGCTTCTTGTGAGGCTGGGATATGGGCAACTGGGAAGCGGTGGAAGCGCTGGTCGACTCTGTTATAAATAGTTCTATACCGGATTTTTTGTTCATACTGCGCTAAGCTCTACAACAGAATAACGATACGCTACGCTAAGCTGTCTTCTAGGCCATACGCCTTATCAGTTTTGCCGCCGTCCTACATTAAACACGTAGCACGTCAGCTTGAACGAGAGGTCTTTACGGGGGAGCTGCCTGTGTCGCCCCCTTCGGCCTCGGCATATCTTCGTCAATTTTGCAGCCAGGGAGCGGCTCGACCTTGAAGAAGGCCTTTATAACTCGGCATCTGTCATATTTTGTCACAGATCATGGCCCTTTCCTGGCATATTTAAACAGGATGGGTCTGGCCCCCATTGATGCGTGCCTCTTGTGGGCAGCGGAAAACTTCCGAGCACCTGCTTTGTGGTGTCCCCGGACGCAAATTCTAAGGAACCGGCATTTCGCTTCTTGTGAGGCCGGGGGATGGCAGCCGTGGCCACCGGATATGGGAAGCGGTGGAAGCGCTAGTCGACTCTGTTATAAATAGTTTTATACCGGATTTTTTTTCCATACTGCGCTAAGCTCTACAACAGAATAACGATATGCTACGCTAAGCTGTCTTCTACGCCATACGCCTTATCAGTCCTGCCGCCGTCCTACATCAAACACCTAGCACGCCAGCTTGAATTTGAGGTCTTTACGGGGGAGCTGGCTGTGTCGCCCCCTTCGGCGTCGGCATATCGCTTCTTCGTCAATTTTGCAGCCAGGAAGCGGCTCGACCTTGAAGAGGTGGCCTTTATAACTCGGCATCTGTCATATTTTATCACAGATCATGGCCCTTTCATGGCATATTTAAACAGGGTGGGTCTGGCCCCCAATGATGCGTGCCCCTGTGAGCAGCGGCAAACTTCCGAGCACCTGATTTTGTGATGTCCCCGGACGCTAAATCTGAGGGACCAGTATATCGCTCCGTGGCCACCGGATATTGGCAACTTGAAAGCGGGGGCAGCGCTGGAGAGACTGCGCGGGGGTTTGTGAGATTTTTAGACGTGACATCTCGTCTTTGGTAGTCCAAGCAAAACTGTAATTTAAAGGAAAACGCACGAATTGCGTGTCAAAGGGTGGTTTTAGTGGGTAAGAATCCTACACTACCACATCGTATCGGACGATGTGTCTTTCGAAGTGAAAGACTTTCACGTGTCTTTCACGCGTCTTTCACGCGTCTTTCACGTGACTAACGAAAAAGATATTTGAGTATAAATTTATTTTTTATTATACTTGCATTATAATCTGCCAATTTCACACTAAAAATCGTTCATAAAATCGTCTTTATAGCACAAGTGCTCTATAAAGTCGTCTAGGTAACAACAATATTAACTGTTGTGCGAGTGTTGTTCTGCAATGTAAACACAAAGCATCTCTGTGGCAACAAATATATCCAAAATCGGCATGCTTGATTTTCAAATTTTAAATACAGATTTTTTCTCTTTTATAGAGGTTTTAGTTGCAATTATAATTAAAAAATATCGTATAATACTCGTGTATAAGTAGACTTTATCGCATACGCGCCGTTACAAGCACTCGCAAGCTCGTGCTTGTAATTTTCGTCGCTAATGCGATAAAGTCTTTCTTATACACATGTATTATAATATACTATTAAATATTTTTACAAGTATATTATACATTTAAGTTTAATTATTCAAATTTGGTGAAAACGTTTAGTTTCTTATAAACCTATAACTTAAAACAGGTAATTTTGAGGTTCCTCCTCTCAGGTACGATTAATTTCAGTTTCATAATTATATCATTCAACCTTCGACTAATCGACTTCATCCCATGGTTGTCTTTCTGCATCTCCCCAAATTATATAAACAATATTAGTGACAACGCCGATGGCAGCGACTCCCCACAAAATAGGAATCCATTCCTCTGGTGAATACTAAAACATTTGTTTTAAAAACTTAGTTTGAGAAGGAATTTTTAAACTTTAAAAACTAAGTTTTAGTCGCTATTTTTTATCGTAAAAAATAACATAAAGTAACATATTAACATATGTTTTTTAGCGCATAAGAAATACTTATTTCGCTACTTTTTACCGCATATAAATCCGAGCCTTACTTATATAATTACCTTTTTTGCAAATATTCCGATAACGAATGGTACCGGAAGAAAGCATATATTTCCTATTCCATTACCGAGTGCGGTAACTGTACCAGGAAAATTTTTTGTAAGATCGATAGGATTTACTTTTACACCTGGATAATAAGGACCCATTGAGGTTATAGATATATAAGCGCAAGTGACAGCAGCCTCACGATTGCAACCCATATATCCTAATAGAAGAATAAAAACTGATGGTGTTATACTACCTAAAAAAAATAATTTAAAATTAACTTCTTCTTTTCAGACTTCAAATATTATTCACCAAGAGTAGTAAAAATTTTACGAGCGCTAACAATTGAAAGGACTTCGTGTTTTATGAAATAATCGCAGAAAACAGCAGATAAATTGGAGCAAATCCATAATAATATATAAGGCGTAGATGTAAATATTCCGATCTCTCTCAATGGGTATTGAAGCACATTATGTAAATATTTTGGATAATTTACAGTAAAAAATAAAAATATTATGCTATGACCAATCGATACTGTAACCAAAGCCCACACTGGACATGACTTTAAGATTAAACACCAAGGTACTTTCTTTTTTACCTTAGGACCTTAAAGAAAAAATGTAAAAAACGCAGGTAAATTAATTTGTTTTAGTACCTAGTTCGTTCGCTAGGAGGGTCGCTTCGTCTTCTGTAATAAATGGACATTGAGTAGGTTGCGAATAAACCATAATTATGTAAAAAAAGTACCACACGAACGATATACAGCCAAAAACATAAAAAGGAAATGCCCAAGTTCCCGAAGCTCGTATAAGTTCGGCAGTAACGTAATTGCCGAGAATGCTACCAATTTGTGAACCGGTCAAAATAATCGAACCTATTCTACTACGTTCGTTCTTTGGAGACCACGCTCCAGCCAAAGCCGTAGAAGCTGGAAATGCAGATGCCTAAAACAATCAATTTCGATAAGAAAACAAGAGCATTAAATAACTTTTGAATTACTTGAAAAATTCCCATGAATGTTCTTATAACCGTCGGTAGTATAATGTTTCCATCAGTCAAGGTAACAGATAAAGGGAGCATAATACTTCCAACTGCTGATATAAGAACACCAGTTGCAAAAACGTGTTTACCTCCAAAAATATCAGCCAAATATCCAGCCGGTATGTTAAAAAAGGCATAACCCCAGACAAATGACAATAGAAGTATCTGTTGGTCTAATTCCTCCCAATCGTATTCTCCACCCTATGAAAAAAACGTAAATTATTTTGGACCTCAAGGATTAAAACCACTACTTTGATCCCTTTTTAGGGGACTCATTCCTGAGGGATTAAATGAAAAATTGACAATTTTGATCATGATTATGAATTTTTGAAAACGTACATTTTGACGCTTTCAGTTGCCATACTGTCTTTTGATGTTAACAAGTTAATGAAAACAACGGATGTGGCCATACGAGGAACTTTTTCATGTTGTATTTTTCTTGTGATTTTCTTTAAAAAACGAGAGGTCTGTTCGTTTGTCTTGAACTAACTTACTCCAACTTGCTCCAACACACTAGCAAATACAAAGTCTGTTCTTTTGTCTTGTACTGATTGCTCGGAACCGTGTTCGTTTCTAAATTTCCAATCCCTCGTCAAGCGCAGGAGTATGTTGTAGTAGGAGCAAGTTGGAATAATAGTGCAAGACAAACGAACAGACCTTCTGCCGTGATTGTAAAGGACAAATAAAATTAATCTCGAGAATAAAATTTATATTTTGTAAACATGGCAACGTAGCAACGTTACAATGTCAAAATTTGACGTTTGAATATAAATATTAAAATTTGAGGTTAAGTTCTTTTCATGTTGTCTATATTCAAACGTCAAACTTTGACATTGTAACGTTTCTACGCTGCCTAGTTTAAAAAATATAAATTTTATTCTCGAGATTAACGTTATTTGTCCTTTTTAATCACACCCCTTATGAAGTTTTTTCAAATAAATTAAATTACGGTTTATAACTTGACAAGTTTTAATAAAGGAGTAAATACTTGTTATCTGAAACGTACTTTTATTGGTTTTTCAGGGTCACTTTCATATGGACATAACTCGTAAGATGAATTTTGTATATCTTCCTGAGTGTGAATTCTTGGTATTACCATTTTAGTTATTGCAATATTCAAACAATTTCGGGTAGCATAACACATTAATATACCTAAAAAAGTCATGAATGCCATTATATATCTTTGAGGCAAATAGTGGGCTGAAAATAATAAGAGTAATTTTTAGGAACAAAATTAACTAGTTAATCATTAATCTTACTTCCACATCTGCATTGAAATATCGCCCAAACCATTTTTGTAAAAAAATTAAATAAAAAAGTATTAAAATGTGACTTAGTAAAAAAATTATTTACGTTATCATATTTACCATAGATACATCGTACATTGTTTCAATACACGCCATTCTCCAGACTAGATAAACGTTCCTCAAACTCAGCCAAAATATCTAAGATATTTCTATTATAAAATCTTTTTTTAATTATAAAACCTTAAGATTTTATCAGGGCAGGACTGGCTAGTCGTTGGCCCCACTGTTTGCAAAATAAAATGGACCCACCGAGCCTGGGTTTCAAAAATTTCTCATAGTTCCACATTTTTTGTAATTTTCGAAGTCAACGGGCTTGACATATTTTTGTACTGTAAAATTAAACAGTTTTGAGGAAGACAAAATAGTATATTATAATACATGTGTATAAGAAAGACTTTATCGCATTAGCGACGAAAATTACAAGCACGAGCTTGCGAGTGCTTGTAACGGCGCGTATGCGATAAAGTCTACTTATACACGAGTATTATACGCTATTTTTTATTATAATTGCCCAAATCCTCTATAAAAGAGAAAAAATCTGTATTTAAAATTTGAAAATTAAGCGTGCGGATTTTGGATATATTTGTTGCCACAGAGATGTTTTGCGTTTACATTAGAGAACAACAGTTAATATTATTGTTGTTACCTAGACGACTTATAGAGCACTTGTGCTATAATAGCACAGTATACTTAATTGCTACGCATACAGTAGTGACAACGCCATGGTTACCATTGTATTTCATGTCGCCAAAATCAGTGACCTTGAACACCGTCCGCCATTAATCGGATAGTATGAAGTATATAAGCGCGCGTAAATTCAAAATTATTTTTATAGGTTCTGTCAGCTGTCACTGTTATTTTTATATCTATTTGTAAAGGGTAGCATAAATAAGTATCTGAATGTATTGAAATCATGTTTCATTAGTACAAGGTACCTTCCGTTTCGGTTTTTGATGCAAATAAAAAATATTTAATTTATAAAAAATATAATAATAACGTGCACATTCGATTTGTCATTCATGCTCGTTCATGCCGACATAAAATTTATAAAAAATAGTTGCCTGGTTTCTTTTATCATAGGTGACTATATTGAATGTGCACTGTATTCAACAATAACCCGCCATTTAACGGATAGTACAAATTCACGCATGCGCAAAACAATATTAGCGACACAATTTTTGCACGTCGGCACTACTGTATGCGTAGCATATTATTATACTGTGATAATAGTATATTAAAATACATTTGTCACAAGATAGCATTTTGACGCACGAAGGCAAATTTTGCCAGACCGACTGAAAGGAGGTCTGCAAATGCCTGAGTTCGTCAAAAGCTCTTGTGACACAAGTGTTTTATACTATTTTTTCTATTTTGCAATGATTTATTTTAAAAATTGATTCTAAAAAAATCGTGTTAGAGAATTTTATTGCTTAAATTCTTAAGTTGGTCCTACTGACAGTTGACGTTTATTTAAACTTCTAAGATTTTACCAAGAGATGGCGGTAAAGTTTGTTTGATTTTAATATTTTTAACTTTAATACTAATGAATTTACGTAAAAATTACATTATTCCTTTGGTATTTATTAGTTAATAAGCATTTTTTGTAACTATTTTTTAAAATTAAGAATAATTTTTTCATAATTGATTTGTATCATATGTCAAAATAATTATTTTAATTACCAATGTCAACCAATCTCAAACTAAAAAAAAACTAGAAACAGTACTTAAAAGTAGAACATTACAACATCGTTTTGGACGGTTTTCGATGCTGTAATGAGTAAACGCAAAATAGAAAAAGACGATTTTATGAACGCTTTTTAGTGTGAAATTGGCAGATTATAATGCAAGTATAATAAAAAAGTTATTATTTATAATACGAATTACGAATTATTTCTTATAATAATTCGTTCTAAATTAAAATTCGAAAAACAACTTTATTTTCTTTACCTGCAGCTGTATTGAAGACAAACTGCCAATCTTTCATTTAAATACTTTAAATATGAATTTAATTTTCAAAATTTAAGCGGCGACAAACGTGCCGTTACAAACATCTTAAAATTATCTTTAATACGTAGGAAAAAGTCTTGTTATGGCCACATCAAAGTTTAATAAATAGCTATTGGTCGAGTATTTTATCGGATTATGGAACGTATTTACTAAGATTATCTTTTAACATCTATATTCTATATCTTCGTTTTTATTCTTATCCATTTTAAATCATATATTTTTCTTCTTAACAATCGGTATTGATTTCGAGATAATACTTAAATATTTAAAAAAGGAAAATTTTCGTAAAAATTATAAAAAAGCAAAAGTAATATCGTCATTCACTTCTCGCACAAATTTATATTTTTTCCAATAATACTTGAAACGAACATCGCAGATGTGACACATTTTCGTATTTGAATCAATTTATTCCAAAACTTTTCTTATATTACTATTGGGAATTTCAATTTTAGAATTATTTTAAACATTACACATTTACTACGCATTTCAATAGCTAAAGTTATGTAATTGTTTTAGGTAATAAGTAGGTACTTTTTAATATAATAGGCTTCCCAGGGATGCGGGGCGGAATGATCATATTTTCAAACTAATCTACTACTTAAATGTGTATTATCATGAGCATGACGTCTGAGGAGTTGAAAGAAAAGAGACAAACTACAATAGGGTTACTATCAGTGCAATTTCCAAGCTACAAAATTCTAAAATATACGATTTTCTTATTTTTGCTTTCATTCCCCGAAGAAAATCCAATGCCAACTCTTAATACAGTTTTGCCAAACGACTTGTTACATATTTGGCCAAACTGTATGTACGTTTCCCGTCAGCAACGTTTCAGAACTTCGCCTTTCTTTGGGAGTGCCGCAGGATAACCATCTTGGCCCTATTGTTTATATTTTACAATATCAATCTTTTGAAGATTTTAATTAGGGATCATTACAAAAGCACATCTTTATTGATTAATTTATTGATTAAACTATTTAATTAATTATTTTTAACTTTATTACAAAAACAGTATAAATAATGTCACAAGAAAATTAATGTCATCTACAAGTATTATAAGTCAACACAATTAACACAGTTAAGTTGAGTATACTATTTGCACTTATAAAATTTGATTTTCCAACAAGCATTGTTTCTAAAGGAGCTGGTTCAACACTTGGTATGTAATTATTAATTAGCTGTTCATCAATAATTGTAATTTTTGCTAAAAAATATTTCAATATTAATTAATTAATATTTTTATCTACTTTCATTATGTAATAATAAATAATAAACTAAAAACTGTGCCATAATGAAGTCTATTACAGCACTAGTACTGTAATGAGTTTTGACATGTGAAAATGACAGATTAGCACGGAAAGTAAATGAAAATTGCCGTCGTATTAATGTGTATGCTTACCGCTCGTTGTACTAATAGTTAAAATTGTTACTGGATATGTAATTGATGTAGTTTCCACTTCTGAAAATTTTTAATTAGTAGAATAAATTTATAATTAATTTAAATTCAACCTTTTATTGTTGTCGTAAGTATTGTAGTCGTAGGTGGTTGAGTTTGCACTCGTATTTCTATAAAAAAAAGTACACGAAAATAATCTAAAAGCGAATTATTATTAATTTAACGTACCGTAAAGACGTATCGTTCCATTTGCATTTCCTAACGAATTCGTAGCTACGCAAACGTACGTACCAATGTCTCTTTTTAAAATATTTTTTATAATTAAAGTCATGTAAACTTTATATCCTTGTCTTTTTTCTGATACCAAGTGCTTTTTGCTAAAACATAAAATTTTTCAAAATTAATAAAATAAGCAAATTCGCATGCCGCGGTGTGGTCTGTTGAGTTATAGAGCGATTCGGTGTGCTCTGGAGTGGTGTGATACAACAATAAGGGGCGATTTCGTGTCTTTTGATGTGATTACGTGTTACCTGCGGACTGCGACTGATTCGGTCTGGTCTGACCCGTACAATACAGCACAACGTCACCTTTAGTTAGAGGTTAGATACTAGCCTAAATTTTTAACGTACAGCCTGACCTAATCTTTGGGTTAGGGTCTAACTTAAATTTTGTCATGCGGGGCATTCACGTTCGCACTTGCCTTGAGGCAGGCTTGCAGGCCAACAGTGTGCGAGCAAATGTGTAGTGATACTCTACCACACACGATTCAGGTAAATACGAAAAGTCATTTCACATATGCGCGCATACACTGTTGGCCTGCAGGCCTGGATCAGAGCAAGTGCAAACGTGAATGCCCCGCATTAGAGTGTAACGTAACCTTCAGGTTAGAGCCTAACCTAACCCTTAGGCTAGAGCTCAACGTAATTTTTAAGTTAGACTTAACTTCCATGATAGTCTCACCAAACCTACAGGTTACAGCCTAACCTTACCCTTAGGTTAGAGCCTTGGTTAAATCTTTAGGTTAAAGCCTGACCTAATCTTTAGGTTAGAGCATAACGTTATTTTTATGTTACAGTCTAACCTAACTTTCAGTTTAGAGCTTATTCTAACCTTTAGTATAGAACCTAACCAAACCTTTAGTATAGAGCCTAACCTAACCTTTAGGTTAGAGCTTAGCCAAAATTTTTAGGTCAGAGCCTGGCCTGATGTTTAGGTTCTAACTTAACCTTCATATAAGAGTGTGACCTAAAGTTTGTGTTAGAGGGTGACCTAACCTTCATGTTATAGTTTAACCTAACCTTCAGGTTTGAGCTTAACATTCAAGTTAGATCCTAACCTAACCTTGAAGTTAGAGCCTAGACTAAATCTTTAGGTTAGAGTTTGATCTAATCTTTCGCTAGAGTTAGAGGATTAAACATTTTGTTGGAGTGTGACCTAACCATTATGTAAGAGTCTAAGTTATTCTTCAGTTTAGAACCTAACCTAACTGTTAGGTTAGAGCATTGCCTAAATTTGACCTAATCTTAAGGATAGAGTTAGAGAGACTTAAACTTTATGTTAGAGTGTGACCTAACCTTCATGTAAGAGTCTAACTTATTCTTCAGGTTAGAGCCTAACCTAACCCTTAGATTAGAGCATTGTCTAAATCTTTAGGTTAGAGCTTGACATAATCTTTAAGTGAGAGTGTAACGTAACCTTTATGTTAGAGTCTAAGTTATTCTTCAGTTTAGAGCCTAACCTAACTGTTAGGTTAGAGCATTGCCTAAATTTGACCTAATCTTAAGGATAGAGTTAGAGAGACTTAAACTTTATGTTAGAGTGTGACCTAACCTTTATGTAAGAGTCATACTTATTTTTCAGGTTGGAGCCTAACCTAACTTTTAGATTAGAGCATTGTCTAAATCTTTAGGTTAGAGCTTGACCTAATCTTTAGGTGAGAGTGTAACGTAACCTTTATGTTAGAGTCTAACCTAACCTTCAAGGGTTAGAGCTTAGCTTAAGTGTTTAGGTGAGAACCTAACCTGATCTTTAGGTTCGAGTCTAACTTAACCTTCACGCTAGAGTGTTACCAAACGTTTTTGTTAGAGTGTAACCTAACCTTTTAGTTAGAGTTGAACCTAAACTCCAGGTTAGAGCTTAAACTTCAAGTTAGAGTCTAACCTAACCTTCAAGTTAGAGCCTAGACTAAATCTTTAGGTTAGAGACTGATGTAATCTTTCATTAGAGTTAGATAAACTTAAACTTTATGTTAGAGTGTGATCTAACCTTTATTTAAGAGTCTAACTTATTCTTCATGTTGGAACCTAACCTAAACCTTATATTAGAGCATTGTCTAAATCTTTAGGTTAGAGCTTGACCTAATCTTTAGGTGAGAGTGTAACGTAACCTTTATGTTAGAGTCTAACCTAACCTTCAGTTTAGAGCTAAGTTAGAGCCTAACCTAACCTTCAGGGGTTAGAGCTTAGCTTAAGTGTTTAGGTGAGAGCCTAACCTGATCTTTAGGTTCGAGTCTAACTTAACCTTCACGCTAGAGTGTTACCAAACGTTTTTGTTAGAGTTGAACCTAACCTCCAGGTTAGAGCTTAAACTTCAAGTTAGAGTCTAACCTAACCTTCAAGTTAGAGCTTAGACTAAATCTTTAGGTCAGAGTCTGATCTAATCTTTCATTAGAGAGACTTAAAATGTATGTTAGAGTGTGACCTAACTTTTATGTAAGAGTATAACTTATTCTTCAGGTTAGAACCTAACCTAAACCTTAGGTTATAGTCTTTCCTATATCTTTAGGTTACAGTCTAACCTAACCTAATCAAAGCTTTATGTTAGAGTCTAACCTATTCTTCAGGTTAGAGCCTAACTTAGCTCTTAGGCTAGAGCCTAACTTAATCTTTGAGTTTGAGCCTAACATAACCTTTAGGATAGGGCTCTCACTTTAGGCGAGACGCATAAGTATACTGATAGAATAGGAGTGAGAGTGTTATTGACTTTTCAAATAACCAATCAGATAATAAGGAAAGTTTCCAATAATTTTATTATAAAGGTTTTTTTTCTCAATGAAATAAATTTTTATTTCCAATAGAAATTTAACCAAGCATTTTTAATAGTCTAACAAAAGACATATTCTTACCTATTCATTATAACTTCTTTATTCTTAATCCAATAATGTATCGTATTTGGAAAGGCTTCAACGTGGCATTCAATTTGAACGTCTCGATTTAATGGAGTACCTACCAGTTGATTTGGTACATTAATAACGGGAGCGACTAAAATAAAAGGACAAAATTTTAAAATTAAACAAAAAAGATGTTAACAATAGATATAGGTTATAAAGAATAAACAATTCAAGTAATTGTGTAATTTGTTAGCTTGACATAAGAAATTTATATTTAAGTGACAATTTCATCTAGACAACATTTTCGTTTATTACGAAATAAATTTATCATTCGCGGATGAGAGAAAACTTTTAAGAAGTTTCAAATTTTACCTTATGAAAAATTAATACAAAACATCTTGTTCAATTCAGTTTTATTAGCAACGTGAAGGAATTCCGAAAGCTTTAAATTATATAAATTGCAATGTTTGTATTATATTATTGTAATATACAGAGAGATTCGGATAGTTACAGAGAGATCAAGAGTGATATAGAGAGAGCATTGAGATACAGAGATAGACAGAGATACAGAGGAGATTCAGAAAGAGACATTGACATAAAGAGAGACACAGATATAGAAAAATAGAGAGGTACAGAGAGAGATACACAGATAGCGATGCACAGATAGAGATACACAGAGAGAGATACATAGAAAGAGATACATAGAAAGAGATACACAGAGAGTGATACACAGAGAGTGATACACAGAGAGTGATACACAGAGAGTGATACACAGAGAGAGATACACAGAGAGAGATACACAGAGGGAAATGCACAGAACAAAATACACAGAGAAAGATATACGTAGAGTGATACACATAGAGTGATACACAGAGGGAGATACACAGACAGGGATATAAAAAGAGAGATACAGAGGGAGAGAGATAGTAATAAAATCATGAGACATAAATAAATGCATGGCCACCCGTTATACCGAGGGTTTAACTATTTCCTGTTAATTTACTTATAATTGAAAATCTAACAAGTTTAAATCGTAAATTTTAATTATTAATTAAATGATCCATTTATTAATTAGATTAAGTTAGTTCTAGATTATAGAATTAACCTTTTAGTAATACCAAAAGTTTGTAATTAAAAAATCTAAAGACTTAAAATCTTTAGAGAGGTAAAGAATAATTTAATTAAATTGTTAATTTATATTTCGAATAGAATTTACTAACACTGATAAATAGGAAAGCATTAACATGATTTGTAAGGCAAGGAATTGTTTTATTATGCGTTTTGATTACATTTTGTGGTAACGCACATATAAAATTTATTTACCAACTTGTAGAATAACAAAAGACGGATAATTTATTTAAGGGGATTTACAAGTTCTATTTTATTTGCCGCACAATTATTTCTTAAGTCAAAGGCCTTTACAGTACAAAACGAAATAGAAAATCCAGAGGTTTATAAAATATGTTTTAAAAATTGCCTCTGGTTTGAATTTGCATAATAATAGCCGCTCTGGAAACCTTATTGCAACTAGAAGACGTAGTCTAGTGCATTTAGCATCCGGCTAGGAACAAAATAACCTAAAGCTGAAACCTTTGCTATTGTTTACTAGTTTTAACTCTTATTTTCATATTTAAAAGTCCTCAAACCTATTAAAGCGGGTTTTCCTTAAAATTGAGTTTGAATGTCTAAAATTACACTTTTTTTCATTTTTTGCGATTATCTCGACAACTATGCAGTCAGCGAAAAAGTCTCAAGAGACAAAAATTTAAGCCCATAAAAATGTATACAATTTTTGTTTGAACCCAAAAATCGTAAATGTATTAATTAAAAAGTTACAGCTCTCCAAACTTAGAACATATTTCACAACTTACTAGTTTCAAATATTCAAAAAATTCAGAGCTATTTGCTTAAGTTCGGAGGGTTGCAACTTTTTTATAAATGGATTTACAATTTTTGACTTCCAATAAAAATTGTGTATTTTTTTATTGGCTTCAATTTTTGTCTCTTTATAATTTATCGCTGACTGCATAGTTCGCGAGATAATCGTAATAAAATGACAATAACAGTAATTTTAGACATTTAAACCGAATTTTGAATTTTGGGATGTTTCTTTCCTTGGAGGGGTAAGGACTAAACAATAGAGCAGGTTTCAGCTTTAGGTGATTTTGTTCTGGGTATACACAATAATAGCATATTACATACTGAGGTGGAAAGAGCTTCAATACAGCTGAGAGATAAGACAGTTATCTATATCTCTTGATAATAATGACTGATTATTATAAACAATTACTTACAATTAATATGAAGAACTATCCTCTTGCTCACCGCAGGTGGCACGTCATTATTGGCTATACAAAGATATGCTCCCATTTGTTGTCGATCAACTCTGTATAAACTAAGTTGCGAGCCGCTGTATAAATCCACTGAAATAAAATTTCAAAATTTTTTAAAAAGACACACTAGCGTCGGTTTTTTGGCTTAAAATATTTTTGTTGGTAATAAATTAGATTTCTGTACACAAAAAAAAACGCACTTTGTGTTGGAATATATTCCATTTAATGATAATACAAAAGCTTTCAAGTAGCAATCCATGTTCAACTTGCCTCTTTCAGTTTCATGTAAACGTAAGTGAAGAATAAGTTGATTTCCGTCTTCCCTTTTCCAAAAAATACGTGGTAAAGGATGACCTCTCGCTTTGCACGAAAGAGTGACATTTTCACCCTCCGAAACAGTGACATCGGTGCTCGTTTCTGTATCGTCTATGTCTGGCGGAACTGCAATAATGAAAATAAAGAAAAAAATTACTTTTCACTAAGTTATTCATCAAGAGTTGCTTTTTCCTCTTCCAAAGCTGCTAACTTGCAAGTTTTTATTTTTACACAATTTCCTTTCTAGATCAAAACTTATTTGCTTGATCGAGAAAATTTAAAGGAAATGAATAAATAAGAATGTTGAACGATTTTTCGTGTTTCCCAAGTTGAGTTTTAACTGTGGAAGGGGTTTTAAATACCCTTGTTAAATTTTTAAATATTTCAGATATTTTTGAAAAAAAAATAAATTCTCTTTATTTCCAAAGTCGTATTTAAGAAAATTTTTCTTTGTGGCGTGAAAAAAGGTGCGTGAAAATCTCTTTATATAAAAAACTTAGTTTTATGTTTAACATAAAACTGTCGCAATGTGGAATGGGTTATAGAGAAGTTTGGGAAATGTTCCAATTGCCACTTTTCACACATGTCGTTTAACTCGTAGATATGCCGGAGTTGTAAAATATATCGAAAACCCTCCATTACTATAACTGTCGTCCAGTCGACTGAGTTCTCTTATTCGATTTGCTTATCAACTTTACGTGTATGAATGGCCATTTGCAACAGTTAAAACAAATTGCTGGAAATTGCTGAAGTTTGTGGAAAATTACGTGTCAAAACGTTAAAGGACTTAAAGGTGCGTTGATGTATGATAATCTTACCTCAATTGAACAAAATTTCAAATTTTTAAACTCAAAATGGCGGCTAATACAACGATTGTTACACTTTGCTGTTTTTCTCTTATAACAGAGCTGGTATATTTATTTATGAAAATTTTAAAATGGCGTTGTATAGTCAAAATATAAAGCTTTCGTCTTAATCTAATCGATTTGTAAAAGTTTACCATTAAGCCTACCATTAAGGAGCAAAAATTGATCAAAGTTTTTAAATGGAATTTTTAAAAATCGACATTGTTCATTTTTTTCAATTTTGAGTATGTTATAAACATCGCCGTTCTCTATCGAATGGACAAGTTTCATTTGTTAGAAAGTTTCAGGACCGGAGTTACGATTTTTTGAAAGTCAAATTTGTCATTTCTCTCATAAAAAATTGAATATTTCAAAATCGGTACATATATAAATCCCATGAATATCTATTATTTTACACTATTTTCGGTTAACATAACACTTCCTGTTAAACCGGAAATTAAAAAATATCAAAGGATTTTAAGAACACCTTGTATATTATTAAATAGTTTGAAAGATGGCAATATGAGCTTTTAAACGAGATCAAACATTTCATACTTTGACTTCCGGTTTAACCGGAAACAGAACTAACTTTTTATTTATAAATGCTTTTGTTTAAAAAAATCATTAATGGGTATGAAAAGTCCTGTTGTGGCCACATCGGAGTTTTTAATTCATTTAATTTGAATAGCTCATTGTACATTTTGAAATAATTGTCACATTGTATCAAGTCTATGTTTAACCGGTAGTCGGGTAAATAGTGCAAGTACCTACTATTATAATAAACGTAGCGAGTTAAGGGTTAACGAAAGTTTTATGCAGAAAAACGAACAAATGTTTACATATTTTTATTAATTTGCATCCAAGCACAAATAATAAAAGCGAATAACGCTTTCGAGCATTAATTCAATTTTGTTTTAAAATTAAAGCCTCGTACGCTTTTGGTTTAACAAAAAAATCTTTCTATTTTATATTTTATTAGTTTTATACAAGGCGCATATACCTTAAGAGCTTTTACGTAACATTACATAACCATAATAAATTCAACTGCCGACCTCTCTAATCCTCAAAGGTGTGTTTTTGTGGTTGGAAAATAGTTGGCACTCACCAACAAAATGCGTTTATTTTATTTCAACAAAATTGATGAGCGTATTTAATTCCAAAAACATCAAAATTTTTTGTTTATACACGGTGTTTCACGTAAGGTGTCTTCCATGATTTCTCAGAAAAGTACAGAGTGTACCACAGAGGCTGTACAATGTACATAGTGTACATAACCGCACTTTGTTATTTTAAATGGAATGATGATAAAATAAGGTTTAAAGAAGGCAATGACATATTTGTTATAGGAAATAAGAGCCTAATTAGTGAGAAAAGTGCAATTGAACTTGGTACAATTTAAAAAACAGAGGATGTTGTTTTTACCCAACATCCTTTGTTTTTTTTAATTACACCAAGTTCAATTGGACTTTTCTCACTAATTATGCTCTTATTTCCTAAACAAATATGTCATTGCCTTCTTTGAACCTTACCCTATCAGGAATTATGACTACTAGCGATATCAACCGGATATTACAGTCGCTAACGGTTACGAGCGGAATGTCTAAATATAATCCGTTCACTATTTATTTGTGCTATGATTGGCCATGAACTTTTACTTTTTGGTTTGCCAAAATAAAAAGTTCCTATTAAGGTGACTGTTAGCTCTTGACAGTACCAAAAAAATGACAGAACATTGACAGACCAACTATTAACACAATTGAATAAAAGCCACTACTCTACAATTAATAGTTAACTTAATTGATTTTTTTCTAATTTATACCAGGTGGAATCTGCCACTCTAACATGGCCAACCGTAGCTCAAATAAATAGTGAACCGATAATATCAACTTTCTCGTCCATTCGTTAGAAACCGCCTTCTCAAAATAAGCTTTGATACGTGCGAAAAAGTCTTGCTATGGCTACTTCAGAGTTTTTATGTCATATTTGGATCTGCGGTGACTGTACAAGAGAGGTTTATTCAAAAAAATTCATCTTATTATAATAACGAGTTATAAATCATTCGCGCATTTTTCCTTTTTTTATTTATTCGTATCCATGTTGGCAATGATGAAAAGCTCTTTTTCTCTTTTTCAAATTTCATTTAAATATTTTTACTAACTTTTACAATACATCGCTTTTCAAATAGTTTAAAACATAACAAAGACAAATTAATTTTGAACGTTTTTAGTTTTGGACGCTCTTTTGAGTACCTCAATTATTTAACTCTTCTAGTAAAACTATTTTTTCTGTTTTTGCTGCTGCATTCACTCTAAACAATTTTCTGTGCAATTTTCTTCAAATTTAATTTACTTGACAAGCAGTTCACTTAAACTTACAGCAATTTAAAACTTTATTGACTGAAACAGATAGAGAAGCACTGTAACAAATTGTTAAGATAACAAGCTACATTTTCATATTACAAATTTGTACTCAGTTTCAAACTTTGGATTATAAAAACAGTTGAGATTGGAATGAAAATTATTACAAATATATGTTTTGAACTCGAATAAATCTTGAAGAAATCATTAATTATTTAAATGGATATGGTTTAAGTTCAGAAATTTTACGTTTACGTACATTTTCTCTATTTTGATCAAATAGTTTGAAAAATTTTTTTGTTTCTGGGGAATTTATTGCTGCTAAGTTCGCGTCAAGTTGTACTGATGTTTGATATTGTCAAATATCTTAAAATATGTTTTTGGTCGATTATTGCTTCAAATTATGCTTTTACAACATTTTTGGGTATTGTTTTTATTTTTTACATAAGAGAAGAGCAAATAAGCATTTATTTAAATTATATTAACAGTGGTAGATGATATGATAATAATACAGCGACATCTATGAACAAAAGAAACAAATTTTATGTGACAGATGTCATTATGTTATTCAGTGATCCCACCATTTAGAAAAAAATGTGGTATTTATCATCAAAAATAAAGAAAATCGTACGTGATCGTGATTTAGTTGAATGCCTAAAAGAAGATTTATATTTAATATTCGAAAATTCTAACAATATTATTGGTAAGATAACTTAACCTTAATTAGTTTAAAAATAATTAAAGTGTTGTTTTTCTCAAGTTGAAGCCTGTTTTTCTTAAACCATTACGTTATCAAGCACTTACTTTTGATTTCAATGTATTCGAAAGTGGACATTCAAGGATTGACCCAACATTTGCCTAAAACGATAAACGAAGAAAAAAGTGAGGTTAAGGTTACAAAAAGTCGTGGAAGCAGACCAACACAATCGTATTACATACCTCCTCAGCGGACCCAGCGGTCCAGAAATAAAAGTGAAGTTAAAAAAAATGTGGTTCAAGTTAAGAAAATTAGTTTCAATAGACCAACACAAGCGTATTACATACCTCCTCAACGGTCAAAAAAGATAAGTGAAGTTAAAACAACAAAGAAAACACTCGAAGAAGATCTAAAGGATGAAAGCGATTTGTCGAATTGGGAAGACATGTTCGACGGCAGTGGCGATTTAAAATCAAAATATTTCAATGAAATTGTCAATCACATACACTGTGATGTAAAAGTAGCCTACCAAAATACAAATCGTCAAGATTTGGAGCACGTAATCGAATTGTACGACTTTCCGTCAACTTTTCGAACTCGAGATTTAGTGCAGTTGTATTCGAGCGCCTCTGAAGATCCAATGTACATCAAATGGTGTGACAATACGCACGCGTTATTAGTATTAAGCACACCGTCGAACGCCCAACGCGCTTTGAAAATTGAACACGACATAATTAAGTCACGTCCGTTAAGTGAAGGGAGTTCTCTATCTGTTGGGATAGCTTGTAGTGCAGATTTAAAGCCGGCGATGACGAGACCTGCTACAACCATGCAAATTGCTCGACGTTTAATTAACACTCACTTGGGAACGAAATCCCCTTTAAGTAAAGAAGTACAAGAGGAAGAAATGCAAGTGTTGAAAGTTGCGCGAGAACAAAGGCGCCAAGAGAGGAAAAATGAACAAGACGCATGGGAGGGTAGGTTAGGAAGTACCAAATCACAGTGTTCCTCATAAATAAATATTTTACGATAAATTATAAGATAAATAAAGACTTATTTCAATTGTATTTCAATCTTTGTTGTATTTTTTAGACAGTTCCGCAATATCAATGCCCCTAGTGGACTCAAAAAATATAACCATCATTCGCCTTATCAATAAAATAATCGCTAGCAAGCTATCCGACCTTTCTCTGGCTCAGGGAGGTTTTAGGGCCATAGACGGTTGTATCGTAAACGATCTATTCTTATCCGTCATCCTGTCCGAACATCGCAAGAACCGCAAACATCACAACATCATCATGATCGATTTATCTAAAATCTTTGACTCGGTCTTTGACCTCTACAACAAGGGCTCTCAACAGATTCGGCGGCATTGATCGTTTTCTAATCAGCTTTATAAGCGTCTCCTACAACCAAATTTTTACCGACGTGTCTTCAAAGGTCCCCATTCCCAAGGGGGTTTTAAACAAGTCGATCCTCTCTCCCTTCTGATTTTTAACGCTGTTTTGAACAAACTCATCTCGGGCTTCCTTGTCGTGGACGGGTTGTCACTCGCTGGTCATCGCATGTTTGTCGCCGCTTATGCAGGCGACCTGCTAATTATGTCAGACTCCATCAACACCAGCTTCGGCGCCTCAGCAGCTCTAATCGCTGCCGGTCGTCATCGGGACAAGAGGCGTATCGTGTCCGCTAGACGAAGACCTTTTCCAGGCATTGGGTTTTTTTAAACACGACCGTAAGGAAATCATCAATAAGGCAATACTGGGTTCGGCCTAATTACATGGAAAGTTTTCGCAGCTAGTTTGAGGCGAGAAGGAACATTACCGCCTGCTGACGCTGGGCCCCCGGTAACACTCTTAGATCTTTTGAACTCTTTTGATTTGTTTCAGGCAGCCATCAACATGCGGAAGTACCACTTCATTGGCTGTTCAGTAGGTCGTTTTCATTAAGTTTCGCGCTATAAGCGTGTCTCGATCCGGATCAGGATCCACCATTAAAAATAATCGTGTTTCAGATTCTATGCTGTTCCCGCACGTTGTCCAGTTTTGTTTCGCCATGTGCTGTCCTGTTCCTGTCTCTTGCGCTATGCGTAGCCCTTCAGGTCTCCATACCCCAACAGCCCTTCATACCAATGCCTTACCTCTCACCCTTTAAGCCTCGTCACTTTTCTTGTCTCCAGCCGTTCAGGTTCTGGATCATGCATTGATTGTTGAGCGTCAAGACTATGCGCCCGCCCATCAGGCTCCATTCATGCACCTTTCAGGCCTATGCCCATAGGCCTTGCTCATACTAGTCAGAACGCCGATGAGTCTGTTCGCCAGTGGCATCTCCCTTAAGGATTGGCCCTTCTACTGCCAATCGGGCTCAACCTACCGATATATCCCGCGCTTGCGGCTAATGATGAGAGGGTAGGAAGTTCTCGCGAGAGCTCTTTCGATCTCAAGTCGTCAAAGTCTCACTGTGAGCGCTCTCTGAAGCTAAATGGAACATTATGTATATTTTTCAATTGTTTAAAAGCTCATAACCTTAGCTATTTATGATACTAAACGCTTTGACTTTGGTTTCCGGTTTAACCGGAAGTAGGGCTATTTTTCTTTTTTTTTAATGCTTAATGCACGAAAAAGTTCTATGGCTACATTAAAGTTTTTTACATAAATAAATTACATGGTTAGGCTCAGTACTTCAGTAGCGTACTGAGTAACTGTAAACATATTCTTAATCGAATTGAGCAACACCATAAATTATACTTTTCGAGGACATTTTGTAAAATTAAATGGTTAAATCTTCAAAATTGATTACACCTACCTACGTAGGAAAATCTTATATATCATCAAATGAAAAAAAGAGCCTTAATAAATCTGTTTTATTAACCCTCCAATGCAATTTAGTGCACTTTTGTGACAGCAATGTAACTTTAGGACCATATTGAAAGTTCAAATACTTGGTACACGTATCAAGTTTTAAATTTCAATTCAACAGTTTTAATTTAAGAACGTCTTCAAGTATAAATTTAATTTATTCAATAGGGTTTAAAGTCATAGTTGGCTTAGTATTTAATTTATAACACTGTTTTATAAGAAGTAGAAGAATTAATTGAGGCTGTCTGAATTTCTTTAATGGATGATGGACAAGTTTTGAATGATTTTAAAGACAAAAAATGGCTTTTCACTTTTCACTGCTCTACTTCTCCATAGAGACCTAGAGAAGTTAACATTTAATCACCATCTACCAGGGTGGATCTTATTTATAAAATTTGGAGTTTGAATAGTCTCATCTTGCTGCGCAATTAGCTTTTACACAACACACAAAATTGGTGAGGGATGCCAGAAGCCAGTGGAGAAGGGGTGGGAATAAGATAAACAAATTAGGGCGCCACACAGTTTAACTCACACCTTCCATAAACTGTAAACTAGACTTTACTACTGTTATTACTGTTTGAAGGCTAGCATCGGATTCGGAATTATCGTTAAATTGATAGTTCTCAATTCTTACATTGTTGTCATCCAAAAAGCAGATAAAAAGACTCGTTAAAAATCTGTAAGTTATATTACAGGGGTAATTTAATCTATGAAGAAATTAATATTAATTTGCGCCGCCGTTTTTTTATTTTGGTGTTACCTTTTTATAATTAATGACAGTAGATAATGCAAAGTTAATTAAGAAGATTAACGGTTTGTTGTGATCAAAACGATTCCGGTAAACTTGCAATAAATTTCCAATTGGACCAAAATAAAGCAGAAAATGAAAAAGAAAGAAAACACACATATAGGTATACATAAAATAGTAATTAAAAGATGGACTTGTTTAGCAATTTTTTAGAGAGGAGATTAACTCGCTATTAATTTTGTCTTTAATTTATTTTCTACTTTTAGTTGATTGCTTTTAAGTGTTTTCAATTATCAATGTCTTTCTATTTCCTCTTTGTTTGGTGGAAAAAAAAGCTTTTGTTGTTATTTACAGATGGATACTTTATTAGTTTTTTCAGTTTAAGAGAGAAAAAAACTAATTATAATTACTTACCTTGTACGTCGATACACCCTAATTGTTTCTTCATCGAATTTGTATTAATTTGGCACATGTAACAGCCACGATCTGTCTCTTTAAGTTGACGTATTTTTAATTGCCATGTTCGAAAATTGTCGTCGTGTGTAATTGAAATTCTTGGATTATGTGTAATTACACGTGTGTGTAGACTTAAAATCGTTTGATCGTCAGCTTTCATCCAACCAACCTGAAGTGTACAAAGAAAACTTAGGTAATGAACTTTTGTCTGATACGATTAAAGTTAAAAAAATAGTGTATTGTTTTATAAGTAGTAATAGTAACTCTTTGTTTCGACGAGTCAGTTTTCTTGTCAAATGAGACGAAGTCGAGCTAAAAAATGTCACTTTTCTCGTGACAATTAACAATTAATCAAAACTCGTTAAAACCTGTTATTTTATAACACCTTGTATATAGTGTATGTTACGAAACTGTTATTTTGATTAATAAAATTCGTCTGAGAATTTCTCAAAGACACAATATAATAGTAAATGAAGCTTTTCTTGTGTTAACTCAATTTTCTTGACTCACAAAAAGCCCTTATTGTCTTTTGTAGAAAAAGCTTCTTAAATTTTAAGATTTCTGCAACGTCGAATAATTTAATAAATTAGAAATATTATAAAGTTACTGTATATCAAGCTCAAATTCTAGTTGGTTGATTGAATCGCTTGTTACTGGCGACCTAAGAAATTTATTGATTAGCAATTAATAACATTTTTTGCATAAATGTGAGAATAATTTCATGTATAGGGTAGTTTTAAATCTGGTTTTACTGTTATTCGTACCACCGCTGTAATCTACCGTAATCGTCACGGATAATTCTCGTTCGGAGAAGCTAATACTGTGTCACTATCGTTTGAGAATAATATGTTAAGTAGATCGCTTAGTTTGGTGATTTAGGAGTTGTCAAAGGATTATTTGTACGAACGGAACTATTCGAAAGGTCGGTGAGGAGTCTTGATCTGCACTAGTTTGCTGTGGCATCGGGAACCCTCTAACCGTTTCAGTGATTTACATTTTTATTTGTAGTTTGTTACATGCGTTCTTACCGTTCCAAAAACTTCTACTCTGACTCGTATCAGCCGGGTTTATTGGAATTAATAAGTTTTTATTGGAAGTTGATCGCACGGCTCCGCCAACGTAGATGTGTAGTGAGCTTGCTTTTTAACGTATGCGACTATGGAATGAAGGTTTAGAACCACTGCTTTATAGTATTTATCTTAGTAAATAAAATCTCAGTGTTAGCAGTCGTTGCCTATAGAAAAAAGTGGCACAAAAATCTCTATTTTAAACTTCCATCGTGGTCAGGTGGTCACATATCATTGGCTGTGATAATCCTTTCTTATAAGAGAGAGTATAAGCAAAATCCAATCGTTTCTATAGGAGAATATCGCCTTTTTAAACTTTCATCGCGGTCATATACTTATCATTGACTGTATTGCTCTTTCCTGATAGTAACACGGTATTTTTAATTCAAAGGTATTTATACAGTTTCAGACGAAACCGATCGAGTTGCTTGGCCATGAGGTCATATATCATTAACTAATGTAGTGCCCCTCCTGATAGCAAGACGGTATTTTTTATTCAAAGGTATTTATACATTTCCGAACGAAAATACTCGAGCTGCTTGGCTATGAGGTCATATATTATTGACTGTAGTGCCCCTTCTGATAGTAACACGGTATTTTTTATTCACAGATATGTATACAGTTCCAGATGAAACTGATCGAGCTGCTTGGCTATGAAGGCATATATCATTAACTAAGGTAATGATCCTTCCTGATAGTAAGACGATATTTTTTATTCAAAGGTATTTATACAGTTGCGAACGAAAATGCTCGAGCTGCTTGGCTATGAGGTCATATATCATTGACTGGAGTACTCCTTCTTGATAGTAACACAGTATTTTTTTTATTAAAAGGTATTTGTACAGTTTCAGACGAAATGCTCGAGCTTCTTGGCTATGCCGTCATATATCATTGACTGTAGTGCCCCTTCCTGATAGTAACATAGTATTTTTAATTACAGATATTTGTACAGTTTCAGACGAAACTCATCGAGCTGCTTGGCTATCAGGTCATATATCATTAACTGTAGTGCTCCTTCCTGATAGCAAGACGGTATTTTTTATTCAAAGGTATTTATACAGTTCCGAACGAAAATACACGAGCTGCTTCACCATGAGGTCATATATCATTGACTGGAGTACTCCGTCTTGATAGTAACACAGTGTTATTTTATTAAAAGGTATTTATACTATACAGTTCCAGATTAAATGCTCGAGCTGCTTGACTATGCGGTCATATATCATTGACTGTAGTGCCCCTTCCTGATAGTAACACAGTATTTTTTATTTAGAGATATTTATACAGTTCCAGTATAAACTGATCGAGCTGCTTGGCTATGAAGTCATGTATCATTAACTAAGGTAGAGATCCTTCCTGATTGTAAGACGATATTTTTTATTCAAAGGTATTTATACAGTTGCGAACGAAAATGCTCGAGCTGCTTGGCTATGAGGTCATATATCATTGACTGGAGTGAGTAACACAGTATTTTTTTATTAAAAGGTATTTGTACAGTTCCAGACGAAATGCTCGAGCTGCTTGGCTATGGGGTCATATATCATTGACTGTAGTGCCCCTTCCTGATAGTAACACATTATTTTTTATTTACAGATATTTATATAGTTCCAGATGAAGCTGATCGAGCTGCTTGGCTAGAAGTCATATATCATTAACTAAGGTAATGATCCTTCCTGATAGTAAGAGGATATTTTCTATTCAAAGGTATTTATACAGTTGCGAACGAAAATGCTCGAGCTGCTTGGCTATGAGGTCATATATCATTGACTGGAGTGCTCCTTCTTGATAGTAACACAGTATTTATTTATTAAAAGGTATTTGTACAGTTCCAGACGAAATGCTCGAGCTGCTTGGCTATGCGGTCATATATCATTGACTGTAGTGCCCCTTCCTAATAGTAACACGGTATTTTGAATTCACAGATATTTATACAGTTCCAGACGAAACTGGTCGAGCTGCTTGGCTATGAGGTCATATTTCATTAACTAATGTAGTACCCCTTCCTGATAGCAAGACTGCTTTTTTTATTCAAAGGTATTTATACATTTCCGAACGAAAATACTCGAGCTGCTTGGCTATGAGGTCATATATCATTGACTGGAGTACTCCGTCTTGATAGTAACACAGTGTTATTTCATTAAAAGGTATTTATACTATACAGTTCCCGATGAAATGTTCGATGTGCTTGACTATGCAGTCATATATCATTGACTGTACTGTCATTTCCTGATCGTAACACAGTATTTTTTATTCAGAGATATTTATACAGTTCCAGATGAAACTGATCGAGCTGCTTGGCTATGAAGTCATATATCATTAACTAAAGTAGTGCTCCTTCCTGATAGTAAGACGATATTTTTTATTCAAAGGTATTTATAACAGTTCCGAACAAAAATGCTCGAGCTGCTTGGCTATGAGCTCATATATCATTGACTGGAGTGCTCCGTCTTGATAGTAACGCAGTATTTTTTTATTAAAAGGTATTTGTACAGTTCCAGACGAAATGCTCGAGTTGCTTGGCTATGCGGTCATAATTATATCATTGACTGTAGTTCCCCTTCCTGATAGTAACATAGTATTTTTTAATTACAGATATTTGTACAGTTTCAGACGAAACTGATCGAGCTGCTTGGCTATAAAGTCACATATCATTAACTAATGTAGTGCTCCTTCCTGATAGTAAGACGATATTTTTTATTCAAAGGTATTTAAACAGTTCCGAACAAAATGCTAAAGCTGATTGGCTATGAGGTCATATATCATTGACTGTAGTGCTCCGTTCTGATAGTTACACAGTATTTTTTTTATTAATAGGTATTTATACGGTTCCAGACGAAATGCTCGAGCTGCTTGGCTATGCGGTCAGATCATTGACTGTAGTGTCCCTTCCTGATAGTAACACGGTATTTTTTATTTACAGATATTTATACAGTTCCAGACGAAACTGATCGAGCTGCTTGGCTACGAGGTCATATATCATTAACTAATCTAGTACTTTCTGATAGTAATACGGTATTTTTTTATTCAAAGGTATTTCTACAGTTCCAGACGAAAATGCGCGAGATCGCGAGAGAATGTGAGATCGTATATCATTGACTGTTGTAGTGCTCCGTCCTGATAGTAACACAGCTTTCAATAATTAAATAATTTTGATTTTATTGTCGTACTTTTATTTGTATACAAAAGCCCATTTTCAATAGGCACTTGCTCGAATACTCTTTCAGAAAGGTTAATTGACTAATTAATTTTTTGAATAAAGTTGGTAGTATTTGTAAATTAAATTATGTAGTATAGGTCCTTTAAAAAGTTTTTATTAAGTAATTTCAAAATGGAAATTCCTCTCGGAGATATCTTAACTAATTTGATTTAACTTTGAGGCTAAATGACTTTAGTACGAGTACAACACCAAACACTAATTTCATTAAAGGGACAAGGCGGTTATGTTCAAAATCTTAAGATAATAATAAACTGCATAATTTATTAACGGATCCAATTTAATGCGGACCCTTTAGCAGTTTAAACCAATTAATTATTTAAATAATTAATAATAATTTTACCTTGTATTGTCCTAAGTCGTTTACCGTGCACGTTAAAATCGCTTCTCTACCAACAGCAGCTGTTACGTTGTGAATTGAATTGTTAAAATTTGGAGAAAAATCAATCGGAGATGTTTTATTCGAACCAGAAATTTCTACAAATGAAAAAATGAACAAAATTATTATTCTTTATAATTACAAAATACGAACTCGTGTTGTAAGGGTGAAACTTTTACCTTTGTTTTGGAAAATTTATAGCACACGATTTTGACCACTAACTAACCCTCTTTTATTCCGATAAGCAAAGCAAATGCATTGTGTTAGTTGGAGTTGTTTAACAATTTATTTTCACCTCTTTTTGTCAAGTGTTTAAAAAAAAGTTTAAATAAAATAAAAAAAAAACTTTTTTTTGTTTAAATAAATTTTATTGTGAAAGGGTTTAGTGTATTTTCTCGCTTGTTGTATGCGAGGGTGATTTAAGTGCTCAAAATTTTCCAACCGTTTCAATTACTATCGGCTTCGAAAGTTTTCACCCATGACTTTGGAAGCCTACGTTTCAACAACGGCTTTTCTGAAATAATTTCAGAACTTGTTTTTCTTTTTAGTCAAAAAATACAGGGTGAGTTTTTTTACTCGACATAAGTTAATATTTCCTAAAAAAGGCATTTTAGAAAAACATGTTTTAAATGAAAGTTGTTTAACTTAGAGAGGGGCACAAAATTACATTTTTATTTTTTCATTTTTGGACGTTTGGGGGGGGGGACATTTTGGGGTCAATTTGTTTTTATTAATAAAAATATGTATTTTTTCTTACGGGTTTTTATTATACATAAAAAAGTCAACAACTTTTGTAGGAAAATTGTTTTTCTCAGACATCAATTTATTGCATCATTCAACAAAGTAAGGAGAAAATTAAAAAACTTTAAGAATATTTTTCTTCAAAACTATTAGTTTTAGGGAAAAATCGCAAGATACAAACAAAGTTTCTTTTAATACAGAAAATAAAATAAAATTTTTTCAAAAATTTTCAGAAAATTTTGAAAATTTTTCTGAACTTTTTTGTTTTTTCAGAAAATTTTGAAAATTTTTAGAATTTTTCAAAAAAATTTTCAATACAAAAAGCGTTAAAAAAACTTTTTTTTTTACACAAATTGTTACTTTTTTTATGTAGAATAGTAATTCGTGCAAAAAATACAGGTTTCTATTTAAAAAAGAAAACTGGCCCCCAAATGACCCTCCAAAAGTCAGACAATTAAAAAATAAAAAATGTCGTTTTATTTCTCCCTTCAAGCAAATCAACTTTTAGTTGAAATTTTTTTTTCTAAAATGCCTTGTTTTTGAGATATTTCATCTTAACTCACACCTACATAATAAAGTGGTCACGTGCCGGTAAAGAAAAAAAATAAAACTATATTTTAATTACAACAGCAAAACTTTTATTTGAATGCATTTTCTCTATGTATAATAAAGTTTTGCTTATTTTATAATAATTTAAGCAATTCAAATCTTTTGTTAAAGAAAACTTACCATGCATGGCACCAGATTGGTATATTAAAGCGAACAATAGCGTCGCAAGCATTGTTTATTTAAGTCAAACATTTCTATTACAAACATCCATTATTTGAAAATTAAATTATATTAATAAAGTGATTTTTTTCTTCTTCCCTTCACACTCACTTTTAACATTTTATAACTTCATTAACAAAAAGAAAATAAGAAAAGTTATTTTAAACTTTTGTTTATAATAAAAGCAATTTTTGTTGGTTAAAAATAAGTTACAACTGCATCCAAATGGCTCTTACGCTTTATAAGCAATTAAAAATTTTTTTTTTACTTTTCGATTTGTACGCGTGACATTAAGGATTGTTAACTTACAGCCCTTGACAGTGTGAAAATCAGTAAAACACTGGATGGTTTGACGTCGCGAGCGTCTCTTAAAACAGACGCCCATGCGCTTGGTTGGAAAACTTTTTGTTACTTTTAATTAATATTTTGTTTCTGTTAATCCTAAAAAAGGTAAAATCTCGACGATTTTCAATCAGTTGAATAACTTTGTCAAGTATTATTAATTAATAATTAGACTTTTTTCTTAAGATAATTACAGAATTTCTAAAATAATTTTTTTTAATTAATTAATATTTCGGAGAAGTAAAGCTTTTATTTAAAATATTTATTATTTTAAGGTTTCGCTAAAGATATTTATTTATTTATATTTATTTTTCTCCAAATATAATTAAATTAATAAAACAAGCTAATAATTAAGAAATTTCGGAGAAGTATCGAAGATTTGTATATTTCATTTATTATTAGATACTGAAATGTGCTACACATTGGGATGTTGTTTATGAGCTCTTCTCTATAGGACTTCTTGACTTTCGAAGCAAGAAGCAAGATCTACTATCCTAGCAGCGACACCTCTCTAAGTTATCCCACACTTAGAAAAGAATTTGGGATTCTAGAAGGCTGAGTTTTACTCATTCTGGCTTTGTCAAGCTCGAAATTTATCATGGGTCGGTTATCGCTTTGATTGACTCACTTCGTAGTATGAAGAACCAGGGTCTTTATCGAGGTGTCTAAAATTGTTATTGAGAACAGGAAGGTTCTTCCAGTTCCTAGATGCATTAAATCAGACCAGATGTAAACCGATGCGTATGGGTAGGCTACAGAGAAATAGAAATAATCTAATAGTTAGAAGAAAGATCTGCTAAGGCTAGAAAAAGGGAAAGCCAAAAAGTTTGATCAAAAACCTCTTCTTATATTAAGAAATTGATACCCTAACCCTGAGTCCTATAAAGCTTGGATTAGCTTTAGTTCAACAACTAACCTTAAAATGGAACTTGGTATTTGTTCTTCCGGCTGCTACAGCCGGTACTCTAACACTTTAATGGCGAATTACAATTAATTTAACTTGCCCACAGTTGTTTTTGATGAAACAGCATTGATTATTATTAAATAAACAGTTCCATTTTGAGGTTACTTGTTGAACTAAGCTAATCCAAGCTTTATAGGACTCAGGGTAAGTTAAGCCAAAGACCTTATTAGGCTACAGAAAAAAGTTAGAAAAAGATTACCTAAGTTTGACGAAAAATCCATATTTAGGTAAGAGAAAGGGGAATCTACTAAGTGAGATGATAAATCTCTTCTTATGCTAGAAAAAGCATAACCTAAGCCAGATACTTCTTTAGGCTAAGGAAATGGGAAGCTAATAAGTTAGACCAAAGATCTCTTCTTGTGCTTGAAAAAGGATTAACTAAGTTAGACGAAAGATTTGCTTAAGCTACAGAAAATGGAAGCTACTAAGTTATGTCAAAAACCTTTTCTTATGCTAGGAAAAGGATAACCAAAACAAAAGACAGCTTTAGGCTACGGAAAAGGGAAGCTAATAAGTTAGACCAAAGATCTCTTCTTGTAGTAGGATTACTTAAGTTAGACGAAAGATCTGCTAAGTCTAGAGAAAGTGGAAGCTCCTAATTTAGGTTAGAAACCTCTCCTTATGCTAGGAAAAAGATAACCTAAACCAAATACCTCTTCGTCAAAGATCTCTTCGTGTGATCTGCTTAGGCTAGAGAAAGGGGAATCTATTAAATTAGGTCTGAAACCTCTTCTTATGCTAGGAAAAGGATAATCGAAGCCAAAGATCTCTTTAGACTAGGGAAAGGGTAAGCTAATAAGTTAGAAATATCTGCTTAGGTTATAGAAAGGGGAATGTACTAAGCTATTAGGTCAAAATAGATTAAGGAGGGTAAAAGTGTATTGTTCTCCATCTTGGATAAGAATGAGTCCGAATTTACTGGGGCTAAATTTTATTTCAAGTCCCTGCTCGGGCGCCAATTGCTAACTAAGTGAAATAGTTATTAGATTAGACGATTAGCAAAAGAATAATTTCCAGAGTGGTCGTATTTTTGAGGCTAGAGGACGACTAATAATATTTTCCGAAAGCCCAGTGCTCTATTGCCTCTTTGGCATAATCTGCTAATTTTAATTTCCTTAAATCGCTGGCTGTTCTTGTAGACTTTTTGATATTTTTATCACGTTTTAAAAAAAATTATTAAATATAGTGTCGACTTCCTTAAAGTACAAAGAACTTAAAACTGTCGTTAATCTTCTTCTGCGGTATGTAGTAAGAAATCTCTGTTTTTCTAACAAACATTACATTATCGTTCAGGTACTCTATTATAAAGAGGATTTAGGAGAGGATTACAGCAATATCCTTGATACCATGTGAATCAATAACATTAAATGCTTTAATGTAAGCTTTGAATGCAATAAACTGCAGGGGAGTATAGGGGTTGTTTAATTATACAGGACATAATCAAAGGAGAATAATTTAATAACGTATTAAATTTGAAATTGTTGGCTATTTCGTAACCGAGTACAAAAATTCAAACAGCTCACCCTGTAATTTTTTCGATATTAAATAGGCAATCATTCGATAATTTACGATAATGGCATTTACTTCTCCCCTCGACATAAAAAATATTTTAGCAATTAATTTTCCAATTTTCGTGAATTTTATATTCACAGTCGGAAAATATTAGAAATATTTTTCCAAACCTGATCATTTTGTTGCATACTGGATCGACTATATTATCCTTTTGACTGTTTGTAGACCGTATTTCCCTTTAGTGCATTTGTACATCTATCAGTTTTATATGTCATCTCTGTTGAATTGCTTTACCGGTTTAGACAATTTCAGGGTTGATTTAGCATTTATTGTAGGTACCTATTACATTACATCCGTAATGTAACGTACTTCTCAATTTAATTATCTATGTAATGCAATGCATCTAATAATTTTTTGCTACTACAGATTTGAGAGACAAAAGTGGCCGCTTACAAAAATGAGTTACGTAATAAACTCATTAAACAACTGAGTGGTGTAATGAACCCTTTACAGTTTACACAGTTTGAAGCTCAAGGTTTTAAAAATTGCTTTGGAATTTTTATAAACCACGGTTGTCTGTCATGGGAATTATTTGGCCATGTGAAATAGTACTTTACGCAACGAGCATTTTATGATGGCTATTAAGACACAAGTATGAGAATTACGATACGAGCCTTGGCGAGTGTCGTAATGAATACGAGTGTCTTAATAGCCATCAAATGCGAGTTGCGTACACTATTTTTTCTACGGCCAATCATAATAATCACCGAATTTATTTGCAAAAAGTAAAATTCTAACTAACTGTCAAAAAATAATTAATTTTTTAGATCTGTCATAGTCAAGGCAATACGTGATATTCGTGGAATGCTGCATTTCTATTGTAAACTTGTATCTAAACTTGTATCCTAATGAAAAAAATTTGTATCGTAATGAATATCATTACAGTACAGGTAGCAAATGTATATTGCATCAATTACAGTATAGGAGTAGAAAAACAGACATACAGACATTTTCTGAGGATCTCAAGATGAAAAATTAAATAAAAAAAATATATTTTTGATCAAATTTTTGTCTACTAAAACACTAAAACTAGTTGTTTTGTCACTTTGTCACTACATCGAAATTTCGGAATTTTCCGAAAATTTTCTAGAAAAGTCGAACTATTTTGAAGAATCAAAATAAAAATTTCCGATTTTCGCCAATCGGTTAGAAATGTTATGAAACGGATTCATCAGTAGTCGAGAAAAAAAAGAGGTTCGGCCGGAAAACCTACAGAAAAGCGCTATTCTGTTAGAAAATTTAAATTTTTTAAATTTCCATGTCGTAGAGAAAAGATGAAAATATATAATTCCGAAGGATTACCGTTACGCAGGCACGGACGTGCGCTTATTTTAAACTAGGTATGGAGCTTTCATTACCGTTGGGTGCGTGTAAGTTGGGTTGCATACCCGCAAGGACTTTCTAGGTTTAAAAGTTTGACTTATATATTAAGTAAGTCCGAAAATCAGGATAAATTTTGGCTCGTTGACTAATTTTAAATATCTTAAAATAATTGTCATTAAAGCTAGTCCCACATTGTAAATATTTGATAAATATTTCACAAATAATTATATTTATAAAAATCATTATAGTCATTATGTGGGTATACCACACTGTTAAAATTTGCTAAAAAAAATTTACGGACTGTAGAACGTGTTGCATAAGCTACAAAACTCCAAGGTCCAAGAAATACATTTAAATACGAAACATCTGCTACCGGCATTTAAATGAGTTTTCCATTTAAAATCATTGAAAATGCTCAACCCTGTACATGTACATTGTACATACTACATAAGGAATTTTGGTTCAACTCGAACCAAACATTAATGACCGCACTGTACAATTTCAACGGTTTTAATTGATAAATATTTTCTTGATTAAAGAATAAAAGAACTTTTGTTATAAAAATGTCGAACAAAATTTTCCACTCTTTATTTTATGGTATAAAACGACAATAAACGTTATTCTCTTTGTTTTCAAAACAAAAACTTGAAGTTTATCGATTTGTGAAAATACTCTCATAATCGAAATGAAAAAGAAATTTTTTTTATTAATTCAACTTTTTTAATATTGTGAAGATGTCATATAAAAGGTCTTCTTTAAATAGCCCTTCAAAGTGCAAAGAAAAAATTGTGCTATAAAATTGATAAAACTTTGCCTACCGTGATTTTTCTTTTCTTTTAGTTTTTAATAATATTTAAATGGCAATTCCGCGTATTTAACTTAGTAGGTATAATTTTCAACTTGCACGTTTATTGGTTTTCATTTTTTTTCTTCTTTTACAATTTACTATGCTATTTATTCCACTATACAGTCTGTTTCTTAGATCATAGTCTGAAATACAAAATAGCGGTCAATATATCGTTTCTTTCATTTCTTGGTTTTTCGCTTATAACTTAGCCGGTAATTACTAATATGAAAATCTCAAACTGGTATTCTATAGACAAAATATAAGGTTATTGTCTTAACATAACCAATTTTTAAAATTGTTACAAAATTGCATACTTTTAAGGGGCGAAAGTTGGTCAAAGTTTTGAAATGGAATTTCTCAAAATCGGCTTTAACCATTTTTTTGAATTTTGGATATTTTAACAACATTGCAGTAATTTATCGAATGTTGTGCATTTAATTAGTTAGAAATTTCCAGGGCCGGAGTTATGATTTTTTGAAAGTGAATGTTTCAAAAATAGGACAGTAACAAAAATGAAAATTTTAAATTTATGACAGCATGTATTAATGACATGAAAATCTGTTATTTGAGATTATTTGTGGTTAACAAAACACTTCTGGTTAAACCGGAAAATAAAAATAAAAATTTTTTTTAAATAAATTTTGAAAATATTTAAATAGTTTGAATGCTCGTAAAATTAGCTGTTCATGATACTAAACACTTCATACTTTGACATCAGGTTTAACCGGAAATTCGATCAACTTTCTTGTTTTAAATAAAACATCGCACATATTCTTCTGTATTTTGCAAGCTCATAAAATTAGCTATTTGATACTAAATACTACTTATTTTAACTTTCGGCTTAACCGGAAATGGGACCAACTTTTTTATTTTAAACCTCAGATCCCGTACATTCTTCTGCATTTTGAAAGCTCGTAAAATTAGCTCTCTGATGATATTAACTACTACTTATTTTGACTTCCGGTTTAACCGGAAATGGGACTAACTTTCTAATTTTAAATAGATCATCTTTTATATTTTTCAGTATTTGGAAAACTCATAAAATTAGCTATCCGATCATACCAAATACTACTTATTTTGACTTTCGGTTTAACCGGAAATGGGACTAACTTTCTTATTTTAAACGCTTACGCTTGGAAAAAGCCCTGTTCTGGGCACTTCAGAGTTTTTTAGGATAATATGGATGCTTGTAAAGAAAGTAATAAAAATGATTGAAGGTTTAATGAGATTTGGTAAGAGATTTGAGAAGTTAAACCAAGCGCATACAAGTGTAACGATCTCCTTTTCATTCAATAATATAGAATTTAATCTTCGTCACCCCCTTTTACATCGAAACATTTCTGATACTCACGTATTAAATTTAACCTTTATAAATAGTATTACATCACGCACTATAAACTTCATCCCCTGTCAACAACAGACTGTCTAATTACCAAACACTGTCAGTAACAAACTGTAGATTATGCTAATATTATAGCATTTGGCACACGAGTAGGTCTTGCTCACATTTCTTGTTCTTGTTTATTTCAACAATGCTTTGCTGTCATCTATTTCAGTCTTGTTAAAGTTAGTTACTCAAATTCGACAAGTTTAGGTTGTCGTGGATAACTTAAAGACCTTCCAAGATTAACATGTAAATTTTCCAAACCCTCTATAACCGTGAATTAATAGCTTCTTGTTTCTAACACAATCTGTATCTCATCAACTATATGCAAAGATAAATTTTGCTGTATTAGTATTAGATGCAAAAGGGATACGCAAAAATTTACTCCCTATCCCTAGAGCAGAGATTCTCAAACTTTTTAATATACCAACCCTTTTAGTAGAAATTAACATATAAATATATTAAAATAAAAATATTTAAAATAAAAAAGTTGGTGTTAGCACGCCTCCCACTCTCCGGGCTATATTTCGAGAACGGTTGATTTCACAAAAAAATAAATCAAATCAAATTTGTAGAGAATTTTATGATCTACAAGTTTTATAAAACCTCTAATGACGTATGATGTAGAGGAAACGAGATATTTGCAAAAGAAGCGATTTTTGCGAACTTCGATCTTGCATATCTCGACACGCGGGCACGAGATTGTATGAGACTTTTGAGGAAATCAACACATAGGTTTATAAAAATATTTAGTATTCTGATTTTTATTCCCAGATTAAACTCTTATTTGACTGGACTAGTAGGATATAAGTAAATCTGTAGCCAGTCTACATAAAAGATATCGATTAGGTATAGCATCCAGGCGAGTAAGTATACTAATTAAAACAAAATACATCTGGATGATGTGCTAGCTTGATATTGATGAATTGGATCAATTTCTTAACCCTATTCTTTTTGGTTTATCGACAACACGTCATTAAATAATAACAATGATCTTGTAACAACATAAAATCCTGGTGAAATGTATGACCTATGTAGGTAGTTCGTTACACACATTTAGGGATAATAGTTACTAAACTTACAAAAGTTGAAACAAGTGGCGCATATAAAATATTAAACTTATAAAGACAATAAATTTAAAAGTTGTTGTATAAGTATAACTTTAAATTAAAATTTGCAAAGCCATTTGTACAGGTAGTTTCAAGTTTTAGTTAATCTTAAGATGGAGGCAGGAAACTTGGACGATTATTCTATTTCGAGAGACTTCGTCAAAGTTTTAAAAAGAAATAAAAATTTGATTTCTTTCTAAATTTTTTAATCAATTTGTAAATAATTTTATTTTTATTAATAAAAAGGTTAAACTCGCATGGGATGAATCGTACAACGTATAAAAATGATATAAAATTTGTTTTTTATTATTTTTTTAACAACGGCGAAAAATATGAAAAAGCTACTCTTTTCTTATTGCCAATTTGTAAATTTTGTAGTTTTAAAAATAAATTTAGGGTAGTTGTAAAAATTTTTATTTTGCCTTCAAACCTCACTTTTATTGTCCTACGATCTATAATTAATTATTAGTTTTTGAATACACTAAAAGGTAGTACTTCCTAAACTTTCGAGCACAAACCCTAAAGGCAACATCTTGTAATATGATGGGTTTTCACTGAAAGTTTGGTGATAGGTTGGTTATTAGAAGTCTAAAACAACGGATGTGGCCATAACGGGAACTTTCTTCACAAAATGGGACAATCGTTCTATTGGCCGCCATTTAGATAATTTTTTTCCAATTTAGGCTCAGATGTACTATCTTATAGCCAAGTAAAAATAAAAATAACTTAGCAAGCAAAATTTTTTCATCTGCACTGCCAGAAAAACTCAAGTTTTTTAATAGACTCTCGTAATTCTAATAATTAATTGCTAATTATTGGGTTTATTGGTATTTAAACTCATTGATTTAATAAAATTACAAAATTTGTATCAAAATCATTATGTCATTAATTTTGAGTTAAGTTTGTCCTATTTTAACTACGTCATTGTGTCTGTGTATTCTAATCATCAAAAATTAGAAAGCTTTTTTTAAATATTCATTAGAAATTGTAAGTTAATTTATTAGATGATAGAATCTAAATTGCTTCAAAAATGCATTGAAATTCAAAAATCCTAATTTCTGACTCAAAATTAATTTTAGCAATTTCTTGTAATAAAATGTTACAACTTTTTAAAAGTAAACTAGTTGGCTTGTCCACTGTGCCAGCTTACGTAGAAATTAAAATCAAAAAGCAAAGTGTATTATCAAAGCTGATTGTAGAATTTTCCCCTAATTTTCACAGGCATTTTCCGACATGATTTGTAAATTTTAAGGACTTGAAATTGTTGCAAATTTTGCCACTATTTAAAAAAAAATCGGAAAATTTTCCGGAAAAGTCGAAAATTAAAAAAATTTTTTTCCAATTTTCGCCAATCAATTAAAAAAGTTGAGAAACGGATTTATCATTGGTCTAGAAAAAAAAGAGATCCTATGGGAAAACCTTTTGAAAAGGGTTTTTCCGCTAGAAAATTTCGATTTCCTTATTTCCATGTAGTAGAGAAAAGATGAAAATATGTAATTCCGAAAGGTTACCGTGTCTGGGAGATGTTTGGTAGGCCCTGCGGACCCTCTAAACATCTTGCATTAAATAATACTATAAACAACGACATTACTCTTTGAAAAATATGAGTAGCCGTAGCATGTAGTTGTCATTTATTCATGTTTGCTAGGTGAATATTTTTGACTGTGAGTAAAGTAAACAAAATTATTAAAATTTGACATGTCATGGCTGTTCATATTTCTAAATTTTGGAAATAATTAAATTATTTTATACATGGTGTGTCCGAAATAGGGTGACAAACATCGAGGGTACGTTTCTCACCTGAAATTAAGGTAATTTTTTTTGTTTTGGTCAATTCCAATTTTTGAGCTGTGTGGGAGCCCCTAACAGCGAGCCCCCTAAAACACTATTTTGTTAACATTTTAAAAACCCCTAAACCGATTTTATTGAAATTTGGTATGGGAACTATCTAAGTGAATTAACATAAGTACCATACACTACTTTAGTAAAAGTCGCTAGAGGGCGCTAGTTACGGGCAACTGGTCTTGGTTTTTCTGTAATAACTTTTTTGGCCTCTTTTTAGTGCTTACCCTGTATAATTTTTTAATCATTCACTGCGATGCTATTTATAAATGTATGTACTAGTAATTATTATGTATTGGATTTACCATTCCATAATAAATATTTACTATAAATTAGCAACGTCAAAAGCTTGTTTTCTTAATTACCTAATTTCAAAATAGAAACTGTTTAATATTTTACATAGAACGTCAACATTGCTACATCAGAGGAGATAATATAATATTCAAAAAACGTCATATCTTCGGATGCCAAGTGGCGTTCATTGTTAAATCCATGAAAGCATTTTCCAAGTTTTAAGAAATTATTATGACACCCGTCTTCATATTAATAACATTAAAAATAATACAATAATGAAAATAACTATAGGTAAATAGTAGGATATGGAGAGTAATTTGAAAATGAGTAAAACTTTGTTTCGCATTAATCAACACCCTGTAGAAATTAATGAAAAATGTGCAATATCAGGGTATGGGTCCTAATTATTATCCACGAAAAAATGTCGATATTTTAATCTAACAACAGCTTTTTTATTGAAATAAAACAGTTTTAAATTGTGAACGCCAAAAAAACCTTAAGAAAACTCATTAATGGGCACGTACTGTAAAAATATTTTAAAGTGACGAGCTGAGGGGAAGCGCAGATACCTAAATTGATATTCTTCCCTTCTATGCAATATAGTAATCGCCTAGTTACTTATAATTTAGTAGCCAATGATACAAACGAATTTATTTTAAACCAATCGTGGTTAAGGTAGGCGCTTCCCCTCAGCTCGTCACTTTAAGATTTTTTTACTGTAGTTCAATAAAAATAAATTCTGAAATATAAAAATAAGCCGGGTGCATTATACAGGAGAGGTGAGAAAATAATTTTAGGTTATTTAGTTTTTCTTGAAGAGTTAAATAAGTTATGTACACAAAAGGTAAGATATTTAAAAGAGAAAGAGTGACATCGAAGACTAACACCCAAAAATTACTCACCCTGTATAAAATTATTATATTAAAATTCGAATACAGTACAATTTGATTATTTTATTATGTGTTTATTACCACCTATGTAATTAAAGCGTAGGTCATTATGATAATATTAATTATTGGTTAATTATTATAAACTTCAAGGTCAAATGTAACTAATTAAACAATCATCATCGATAATAGAGAAAGTCTTAAGATAACAAAACTGATATAACAGAAAAGTTATTTATGCATTTAGACTAAAGACTAGAGAGCCGAAGTCTAAGCCTAACCTGTATAAATACTAGGGAGCTTTTTATTTGGCCTACTTTTGAATTTTAATACTTGCACCTTCTCAATCAACTCTAAATAATTCAAAAAAGATTATCCACATCATAAAAAAATTTTCCAGCGGGGTCGAAGTTTATGTAAAATACACAGTTTTTGGATAAAACTGGTTAAAACCGAATAAAAAATTTTTTTCCGTAAAATTCATGGTCTCAAAATCTGAAACTTGGTAGATAACACGTTAACGGACAAACAAATTTTGAAAAAAAGCTTATTTTTTTTTCAAAAATTTTTTTTTTATAATTTGGATTATTTCTTTAAAATTATTTAGAGTTGTTTAAAATTGATTAAAAAAGCGTAAAAATTAAAATTCAAAAGTAGGCCAAATAAGAAGCTGCCTACTGTATACAGTACGCGTCACTTAACTTGGCGAGAATTTCGAATAGATTATGGTATTCTTCTAAACCCTTTACTAAAGCTTGAATTTCAACCTAATACTGCAACTTTGTTGAAGTGATGTATCCTGTCAGTAGTACATACTTCAAGTTTTAGTTTTCCCCAAAAACTAACCTCAAGCTGAAAAGCTTTCGCCAAGTTAGGTGATACTATATTATAATTTTTTTAAGCTTTCCTATAAAGCGGGTGGTGGATATTTTCTTTAAACTTACAATTTAGCAATTTCAGGGATGATCTGCAGTGCTCCTCAAACCGTGCACTGTATTATGTCGAAATAAAATATAAAGTTTTAGAACTGCAGATCTTACCGTCAATTGCTAAGTTGTAAGTTAAAAGCAAATCGACTGAACCACATGCAAAAATATTAAATAAAAAAGAGTTAGACAAACTGACCCTTATCTACCGTCCGCGTCCCGTCCGTTAGTTTATTGTTTTAACATTTTATTACTTTATAGGAAAGCTTAAAAAAATTCAACTATACAGGGTGGTTGGTTTTTTACTGTCCAGCTAATATCTGCTTAAACATTAAAGATACAAAAAAAAGTTAAATTAGAAACTTTTCAAACAACACCTCATCTACAAAATAGCGCAAACAATTTTTTTCCATGGCCTATTTGTTTTCACCCTTACATGTCGATCTTCTTGATGTAGCATTTTGGTAGTCACCACCATTTACCAAGCAGTCATCTCGAAACTTGAAGAAGCTTCGCCCTGTATAAATCTGGAAATGTCTGAACATTTTAATTATTAATTTCGAGAGAGAGTTCGCATTTGCCAAAACTTCAGGAGTCCGAGATGCTGATGCTGCTGTGCGCCCCTTGCGAGTCCGCACCAGGCTACTACTACACCACGAACAATCGCGGTCGTGAGGATGTCGGACGTCGACGAAGCTCAAAGAGCCAACTTGGAATGAGAATCTAGAATCTTGAGAATGGCTATTGGGGTGTCTGGTTCTCGGATGATAGGGTTGTCGTGCTCCAGTGTTGTCTCGTGGAACTTGGAGGCTGCTTCTCAGATGATATCCTGGATGCTGATCATCTGTACGTCCCGTTGAAGGTTGTTGTTATTGATGAACCATGGTGAATTGACGATGGTCCTCAGGATCTTGTTCTGTATAGTCTGCATCTTCTTGATATTGGACGGTGTAGCGTACGTCATGATCGGTCGAATGACGGTTTTTTACAGAAGCAACTTGTTTCTGAAATCCACTGTTGTACCTGAAAAAAGCGGATATAGTAGTGAAAAGGCAGCTCGTTCTCGGACGATAGCTCCCTCGAAGTGTGGTTTCCAGGTAAGTCTCTTGTCGATGGTTAGTCCTAGATATCGGGCTTCCTCTTTCCAAGGAATAGATTAGCCGAAGATCTCGATGTTTGGCGGACGACGGAGACTTGATCGCTTGGAAAAGTAAATGGACGAACTCTTCTGTGCGTTGACGGAGATTCGCCATTTCTCAAACCAGAGCTCCAGGCTGTCGGCTGCTCTTTTAAGTCGCTATCCTACCAGGTGTGGGTCCTTGTTGCTGACCATGAAACAGGTGTCATCTGCAAAAATATAAAGATTAGTAGCTTCGGTTAGTGGCATCTCACTTGTGAAGATGGTGAAGAGGTGCGGAGATAGGGTGGCACCTTCAGGGACATCGGCCAGGATAGGTCAGGAGGTGGATAGAGAGTCGTCGATCTTGACCCTGAATGATCGTCAGGAAAAAATGAGGAGATTAGCTTCGTTATCGATAATGGGTATCGAGCGGTGATTATCTTGTAGAGTAGACATTGGTGCCAGACTTTGCCGAACGCCTTGGAGATGTCCAGGAAGACGGCAGCGGCTCAGTCCTCGTGGTCGAATGCTTTGGCGACAAACTCGATTAGGCGGACTGTTTGGTGGACAGTGGAGTGAGCTGGTCGGAAGCCATACTGTTCGTTCTGGATGACGTGTCCGTCTTCTGTGTGTTCTCTCAGGCGGGATAGGATGACTTTTTCTGCGATCTTGCTCATGGTAGACAGAAGCCTGATTGGGCGGTAATCTTGGGGGAAGGTGCGGTTTCCTCCGAGCTTGAGGATTACGATGACATCGGCGGCTTTCCATTTCTTCGAAAAGTGCTGAAAACGGAGAATAGCGTTAATAATCGTACATAGCTAGAAAAGAGCTAAAAGGGGAAGTTACTTAAAGCTTGGTTAGAGATGCCGTGGTGACCAAGAGCTGTCTTGGGTTTCGTCTTCTTGATGAGGGTTCTGATTTCGAGCGGACTGGCCGGAGCGATGACTACATCGTCTTCGTCTCCAAGCCGTCTGCGGACGTGGGCTTTAACTTCGTCGATGTGGTCGTCGTCATTGTCGTCGTTCTCCAGCGGAGTGCACTGGCGCTCTAGGTTGTCTGCAACTGCTTCGGCTTTGTCTCGGAGTAGACCAAGCATTGGGTACCGTGGATCTGAGGGATGGATGCTCGCTTCTTCCTGAGTGCCTTCTGGGTTTTCAAAAGTGAGTTGTTCTGGGTGTTGAGTTGGAATGAGTTTTATGCGCGACGCCTTATAAGATATATTTTCGCTTTGTGGGGGTGGGGGGGAATTTGGAATTAGGCTACTGATACAAAATTATACCGACCAAAAAAATCCAACATTTCTGTATTTACACGTGTCATTTCTGACGTAGTTTGGAACGAGCTTTGTTTGTTTATTGTCAAGTTGGTCTGTTGTGTCTGTTTGGGAGCAGCAATTTAGTCGCTACGCGACGCGACGTCTAATTACTTTAGCGTAGTTTAGTAACCTGGCGCTGCGAGCAGGCTGCGAGGCAAAGGGACATAATGCTTGAACGACATTACGACAAATTATAAGCATTAATTTATAAACGCTCGAGGTATATTCGGTGGGATACGTTTTTGCACAAAAAAGAATTTTTTGTTACACATAATTTATTTTTTGAAATTGCAACAACTTAATTGTTTATAATTGAACAATCGCAAGTACAAATAATTAATTACTAACAACATGCACGTTAAAACGTTTCAAATGTTGAAACTAAAGCAAACATTTTTGAAAATTAGAAAAATAGTTTACCTTATAAGTAGTTCATATTATTTGAAAATACTCTAAAAAATTCGCAATATATACAGGATGTTAATAATTATAATTAGACAAGAACTAGTTTCCAAGAAACTCCTTAAATTGCGCCATAGTTATTTCTTATTATACAGAAAATTATCGAATGTCATAGTAAGCATACAGTATGTCCTAAGATTTGAGGCTTACTATTGGGAGTATACATAGAATTTTTAATAATAAACAGAAAGACATACCTATACATATATACATAGAGAGAAAGAGAGAGAGAGGACGAGACAAGCAATTACATACTATGAATAGCACACAAAAAGACAGACAGCAAGCCAGGCACGATGGATGTTAGACAAATGAACGAACAGACAGACTAACAGATAGCGGCAGCTAAGCGTGTACAGTTAGCCTCACAATTATTGGCCACCCTAGCAATACGGCAGGGTGGTTAGGTTATTAGCCAACAACGACAAAAGGACAGAAGAGGAGTTGGTAAAATAAAGTTACCCATCAATTTAAGTAGGGGGTGTTTTGATGGATGCATCCACAATTGGTGCTAGAATTATAGCCAGGGTGGCCATTAATTGTGAGGCTGGCTGTACAGTGTACATAGGGCAGTAGACGGGTAGGCATGTTTGAAGATATGCAAATAGCAGGTAGACCAGTAGGTAGGTAGACAGGCAGACAACTAGACAGACCGACAGGTAGGAAAATAGGAGGCAAGCATGTAGATACAGACAGATGATGAGTGCAATTTTTTTCAAATTTCAACATAATTTAAAAGCTTACTCGACTTCGTTTGTAGGGTAAGTAAAAATAAAGCTTCTCAAGGCTCGCTTTCTTTCTAATTTGCTCATTACATAATTGAATTCTTCTTAAAGGATAATTAAAAATGTTTATTAATATTGAAGTGAAATTAAGTACACACACGCTAATAAACCTTTGTACACATCTTTAAAACTTACAAAATAACGTAATAATAATGGATAAGTAGCACACAAAGGCGTAAAAATCGATTTTATTTTTTTTATAATGAAGGTTTCATTGTAATAATTCAGGTAATTGATGGCCCCCACCAATAAATTTTTTAAATTATTTTTAAGAAACCGAAAGGTTGGCCTTTAAATAATAACAAAGTACTAAGAGAAAAATAGTAGTACGTGCGTTTCATGTTTGTCGAGCTGGTAGTTGTTGTTAATTGTAGTTGTTAAATAATTTTGTGGTTTAAAAAAAAATATTAAAAATGGGTAAGTGATAAATTAATAGTGGAAATTTATTAAAAAAATGTTTTTAAAATTTTATTTTCAATCTTCCAGTGGAAAAAAAAATTGAAAAATTTAAATTTTCAAATTGAATTTTTTTAAACTTTTTCTGCAGGGGGTAGTTTTTTTCTATTTCAAATAATCAAATTCTTCGGTATTGGACATTGAAATATTTGTGTTAATTTACTTTAGCATCGTTTTGTTTAACAGAGAGGACATAATTTGATTCAATTGTTTTAAAATTAACGGTGAATGGCAAACGATAGTTTGATAATTGGATTTCATCCCTTAGTAAATTTACTTTTTAATAGTTATTGAACGTAAACGTAATGCACTTTAAAGTCTTTTTTTTTTCAGTTATCACTCATTTTTTATTTGTTGGGATCTCCTCAGCAAAAAAATTCAAATGTTTTATGTCATCTGTGGACGCAATTTCAATTCGATTCAGATATTTTTAGAATTTATTTGAAAACCAAAGGAAACCATATACCCGGTGATTCAGCTACATAGCTTGTTCTAGTCCAATGATGATGGTCTTTTTTAGGCTCACGTGTCAAAAACCCACAAATTTTGGGGATCATGGGATCCCGCCCAATTATTCAATCTTGAAATTCAGAGATTTCGAGATTAATTTTTTTAAGTTTTTTAAAATTAATAAGAAATAAGTCTTCTATTGAAAACATTTTCCAAAAATTTTGAAATAATTTAGGTAGGTACTTAAAGTGTTTTTTTATCACTAAAAGTTCAATTACCAAATACTTGTCTTTTTTTTAACCAAATTTGGAAAATATTGTACCTTAAAATTAGAGATAAATTTGGGCATCTTAGATGAGCTTTTACAGTTTTACAATTCACAAATTCATTGGTTTTTTCACAAATATCTGTTGAAGGGTATGTTTTTAATTGTAAATAATTTTTTGGGGCTAAATCTGATTATAATATATGTATAAATCCAGGGATTCCGGGATTGAAAAAAGGTTAATCTCAAGAATCATCTCTGAATTGTTGTGACTTTAAGGGATTCCGACCCGATAAGAGTCGACGTCGTTTGCGGGTTTAGATGGATCTTTATGTGGTGGCTCGTACACCACGGCTTTCAGATTCTTCAGTTGGAGAAATTCATTTTTATCTATTGTTTTGACTTTCAACGTACTTCATTCTCTTTCAGCGGTAGGAGAAACAGGTTGGGAGTTAAAAGTGAAAAGGTGAGCTGTTTTGGAATTTCAGTGTCTCGGGCCGGGAAGGGGAGAAGTTAAAAGTTAAAAGGTGAGCGGTTTTGGAATTTCAGTTTCTCTGGCCGGGAGATCTGATGATTTGTAAGTCTCATTGGGTCGATATGTACTCAAGCGTGTGGGCAACGATGCTGATTTTCTCCGGCTGAGAGTCGAAGTCTTGGGGATTCATATCATAACCGCTTTGGATCGTGCGATAGAACACATTCTTTATTCTTCTTGAACATTGTTTTCTTTACTTCATTCTCCTTCAGCGGTAGGAGAAACAGGCTAGAAGTTAAAAGTCAAAAGGTGAGCTGTCTTGGAATTTTAGTGTCTCTGGCCGGGAAGGGAAAAGTTAAAAGTTAAAAGGTGAGCTGTGTTGGAATTTCAGTGTCTCTGGCCGGGAGATCTGATGGTTTGTAAGTCTCATTGGGTCGATATGTACTCAAGGTGTGGGCAACGATGCTGATTTTCTCCGGCTGAGAGTCGAAGTCTTGGGGATTCATATCATAAGCGCTTTGGATCGTGCGATAGAACACATTCTGTATTCTTCTTGAATATTGTTTTCTTTACTTCATTCTCTTTCAGCGGTAGGAGAAACAGGCTGGAAGTTAAAAGTGAAAAGGTGAGCTGTCTTGGAATTTTAGTGTCTCTGGCCGGGAAGGAGAGAAGTTAAAAGTTAAAAGGTGAGCTGTTTAGGAATTTCAGTTTCTCTAGCCGGGAGATTTGATGATTTGTAAGTCTCATCGGGTCGATATGTACTCAAGGTGTGGGCAACGATGCTGATTTTCTCCGGCTGAGAGTCGAAGTCTTGGGGATTCATATCATAAGCGCTTTGGATCGTGCGATAGAACACATTCTGTATTCTTCTTGAATATTGTTTTCTTTACTTCATTCTCTTTCAGCGGTAGGAGAAACAGGCTGGAAGTTAAAAGTGAAAAGGTGAGCTGTCTTGGAATTTTAATGTCTCTGGCCGGGAAGGAGAGAAGTTAAAAGTTAAAAGGTGAGCTGTTTAGGAATTTTAGTTTCTCTAGCCGGGAGATTTGATGATTTGTAAGTCTCATCGGGTCGATATGTACTCAAGCGTGTGGGCAACGATGTTGATTTTCCCCGGCTGAGAGCCGAAATCTTGGGGATTCATACTATAACCGTTCTGGATCGTGCAAAAGAACACATTCTGTATTCTTCTTGAATATTGTTTTCTTTACTTCATTCTCCTTCAGCGGTAGTAGAAAGAGGCTGGAAGTTAAAAGTGAAAAAGTGGGCTATCTTGGAAATTTAGTGTCTCTGGCCGGAAAGGGGAGAAGTTAAAAGTCAAAAGGTGAACTGTCTTGGAATTTCAGTGTCTCTGGCTGGGAGATCTGATGGTTTTTAAGTCTCATTGAGGCGATGTACTCAAGCGTGTGGGCAACGATGCTGATTTTCTCCGGCTGAGAGCCGAAGTCTTGGGGATTCATATCATAACCGCTCTGGATCGTGCGAAAGAGCACATTCTGTATTCTTCTTGTAAATTGTTTTCTTTACTTCATTCTCCTTCAGCTGTAGGAGAAACAGGCTAGAAGTTAAAAGGCAAAAGGTGAGCTGTTTTGGAATTTCAGTGTCTCTGGCTAGGCGATCTAATGGCTTGTAAGCCTCATTGGGCGATGTACTCAAGCGTGTGGGCAACGATGCTGATGAAGTCTTGGGGATTCATATCATAACCGCTCTGGATCGTACGAAAGAACATATTCTGTATTCTTCTTGAATATTGTTTTCATATGTTAATTAGTTGAAATTATATTCCGAAAACAGAACAGTCTTACCGAAATTTATGCTAATTTAGAAATTTAGATTTTATGCAGATAAACAGACATGAGAAAAAATAGACAGACAAGGGCACAATTAGGCAGGCATGAAGAGGTGTATTAAGTACCTGATAATCAAGGTTACATAAATACGGTGAAAACTATTGTGAAAACAATTTTTTTTTCTACAGCTTTCTCACTTGCTCTTCTGCGCATTTAAGGTCGTTTAGATTTGGCACATTAATGAAATCTCTGCTTCTGAAAATCAACATAACGTGTTGAAGAGATCATAAAGGTTAAATCTCATGGCAAACCTTGTTTCCGAGTTTTCAAATTGTTTGACAACGTGTTTGGTAAAATTTTGATAGCAAATAACCCCGAAGAAATTTGTTAACCTTACAATGTTGCCAAACCTTGAAACTAAAAAATGAGAAAACGTAATTTCTTTTTTTTTGTATGAGCAGTGGCGGATGTTGTTATAAAAACCTTTATTTCTTTTTAGTCGTTCATCCGTTACAAATTTCCAAAACATAACGTGGCACGGGGTGGTTGACTTTCTCAAAAATACATGGTTGGATTACGGTCAAGAGGCTGTCCATGAACTTCGCAGTTAGGCGTGAGCTTCGAAATTAAGACTATGGACCTAAAGTGCACCAGTGCTTTTCAGAACGAAAAGTCTGCTTTCACTAAGATGCGTGTGTCCATCAATTCGTTTTCATTGATGGAAGCTATCTGCATAATTGACCGATTAAATGCATTGTAAATCTCGACATGTGCTCCTCTGTATAACAGTTTTGAACAAAATTTACAACTTTTGCTACAAACGCTAGTTTACTAACAGAGATGAATAGTCAGCCTCACAATTATTGGTCACCCTGGCGTATAGCCAGGGTGGTTATCAGCCAACAACGACAAAAGGACAGGAGGAGAGGTTGTTGATTTACTACTTGTTGGCAGAATAAAGTTACCCCTTAATTTAAGTAGGGGGTGTTATGATGGTTGCATCCACAATTCGTGCTAAACGTATAACCAGGGTGGTCATTAAATGTGAGGGTGACTGTACATCTCAATTTTTAATTCGTTTATCCACAACTTAACAAAAACAGTTCAATCCTGATGTAGGACTCTGTATAAAGTAAGAGTAGGTGCACCAGGGGTAACGATATTAATAAAAAAAAGTTTAGGAAATTTTAAGTTTTATTTCATAACATAGTCGAGATCCTGTTGGAAAAACCTAAAAAAGGTACAAATAAATAATTTTTTGTTAATTTACATTTAGACGTTAATTAATGAAGGGGTCTAGACTTCGAGATGTTTATTTAAACCCATTGATGCGTTGTTTATAGTATCTAGTAGATGTTAAATTAATAATAAAATGGTAAAATAAATCTGTTACATAAACCTATGTTCAAAATTCATTATAATTATAATAATATTAAATTAAAAATTAATTAGTTTAAGGGGGACCCTGGTGGCCGCTTTATCGATTTATTTTAATTATTTAATTTCGAAAAAAATTAGGCGTATTTAAATTTTTTTTATTAAGGCCTCCTTTTTTAATTTTTTTAATGTTGCAACAGAGAATGATAAATAACCAATATTAATTAAAAAAATTTCAAAAATCCAAAAAATCCATTTTGACACAGTTTTTAATTGTAATAAAATTAAAATCGTACCCCACTATTAGTATTAAACCGAGAAAAGAAAGTTGCTCCCTCAGTTTCTAGCAAAATATCAACAAATTAAGTATTTTAGTAAATATTTTGCGGTTTGTGCTCTATCCACAATTTGTTGGATAATATTAATTTAAACTTAACCTTAAAACAAATGAGTGCTATTTAATACCTATCAATTGTTTATAAAGTACAGTACCTATAATTTAAAAGAAATTATTTAAATTGTCTTCACTTGGACGACCTACTTACCTATACGTAACCGCAGCTCTCAAGGTAAGAGAAGAAAGTGTTAGTTTAATCTTACATAACTTAGGTAACTATAATGACAATTATTATTCCAAGAATTTCATTTGTTTTTTTCTTTAAAACGTTCAAACGTAAAGTTCAATTGCTTCGAAAATTAGAGGTAGACCAAGTCGTGTGTGTGAAATTAGGTCGATTGCATACTTTTTTGGAATTTACAGAACATTTTTAATTAATAAGTCCGAAGATTTTAGTCTTTAGGGCCATTAAAATAAATAAGTTTCGAGCTCGAATGTTCATCTTTTAGGTCATATAGTTGCATTGAAAAAATTTTGTAAACATTTGAGAAATTGTGGTGGTTTAGAAAAATTCTCGACTCGATCTTCTGTCGTAAAATGAAATTTGTTTATAATTGTTATTGCTTACGCATTTAAACGTGTCATAAATAACCAACAATGAAAAAAATCAATTACCATTTAAAATTAATTATTTTAATAAATTATAATTATAACCATTATTTTACAATAATTTATAATTAATAAAGGGATAAAATCAAGGGATTTTAATGAACAGCTTATAGCCCCTTCCCGTCCAATTTAGTGATTACTTAACCAATAATCTAGATACCTATCTAGAAAGTGTCATACAACTCGGTTAAACAGTGGTGCTGAAACCACATCACGTTACACACATGAGTTGTGTGTGTGTCATCTTGCGATAGCTCTGGTAATATTTTAACTTTTTTCCCAAGTAAAATTTTAATAAAAAAAAATTACAAGATTTGACAGGCAGGAATAAGTTTCTCGTATGGCCACATCCGTTGTTTTATAAAAACTTACGGTGTCGTTGATAACAAAAAGATCCGAAAAAGGTCAAATCGTTTTGGAAAGCTGATAAAAAGGACTATCGTCTTATGTAATTACATATAGGGTGTCCCATTAAAAAAAAAGGACGATAAATTACATTTTTTTTGTTCGAGAGGTTTAGCCGGCGTTTCACCCAATTTTCGGCGGTTTTGGAAGATAATAAGAAAAGGAGACATTAGGTTTGTTCCAGCAAACAATTCTGAACGGTTACAGGTACTGTTTTACTGCGCATGCGCGGTTCGATTCCAAGATCGAATCAGTTCTGAACTGTCAATGCTGGAACGGGACCAGTCATTTTATTTTCTACAGAAAGCGATAGATGCCCTCACATAAGTTTTTTTGTACTGTCCTTCGCTTCTAATTCAAATAATTTAAGCGCTATGATTTAAATTCAGTTTAGTAACCATAAGTTCATAATAAAACTTGATGTTCTTGAGCGTTTGATCATTTTATAACTTGGCCAGCCATGTTGCTTAAGAAAGCAGTTACACGTCCAATCCCTGGATGTAACGAACTTATCGTTATATCGAAACGATCTCCCACGTCTGGTAAAAAAAGCCGTTTGATGTCCGGCAAATCATAAAAAATGAACATATGTTTTAAGGGAGATATTTTCCCAAATCCACCCGAAGATTCAGCTTGATAATAGTCGTTCGTTCTAAACTGCTCCGCTAGATTTTCCAAAATTTCTTTAGAAACCCGAAAGTGTTCCAAAAACTCCTTGTAGTTGTATAGTGGCACGGTTTCTTCAACGTATCCCTCTATTTTAGGGCTACTTCGGTTTTCCCCAAAAGAAGTTCTAGAAACTGTTCTTGAGCTTGATGATGAGGAAGACGAAGAAGATTACACAAAAGTTCATTAAAAATGAGTAAACTACTATTCTGTTGCTAAACTAAACGCGCGAAGTCGACAGATTCAATTTGCACATGATCGGAATTATAAATACTTGCTTCGAACCTAGAACTGCTTTTACAGTTCTAAAACCGTTCCGAATCATTCCGAATCAAAATTCGTTTATGCTGGAACGTCAAATTCAGAGTGACAGTTCGAGATTTGTATTGCTGGAACGCGTTGTTCGAACTGCGCATGTCTAGAACAGTTCTGAACAGTTCTATTACCATTCGAATTGCTGCTGGAACGAACCTGATATTCGAGCTCTTTTTAACACAAACGACAGTAATTAATGTCAATTTGCTACTTCACAATGACCAATATGACCCATTTTTGCCTAAAAATAGCAATATCTTGGTCCAGTTCAAACTTAACGCAGATCCATTAATTCATAACTCACAGTGATTATAATAAAAAGTGGTTAGTGCTATACGGTGGCTCTAGTCTAACCGCACCTTTAGAACAACCCTGTTTCTTTAGAAGCGAACTTCAAACCTGAGTTCCTACAGAGCTTAACTTAAAATTTATACATTTCAGTTCAAGGTGAGATTTAAATCACTAGATTGGGAAGCTTTACTAGACAATTTTTCTTTCGGTGGTTGGTCATCACCTTCCGGGAGTAAAATAATTAGAACACATTAAAGAAGTGCTAATATTGCAAAGGCAAAATTTCAAAACACTGAAACAAAACAACAGCGCATTTTAGTATGTGTCTATTCGTCCGTCTAGAATGATTTTGGGCTACAAATCATTAAGGGCCTCAAGGCCGTCTTAGACGGTTATATTTCTTGTAACCATTTCACTATTGTACAAGAATTGTAATACTTCTGGTAGAGAATTTTTGTGCTTAGTTTAGCTTAGGTTAGGGTAGGTTATTTGGAGTTAGGTTAGCTTAGGTTAGATTTGTTAATAAATGATGAACAAGAACACTTATACCATAGAAGAACAACTATATATATTATATTGATAAAGAACCGACACTCGCGATTAATCCCATTGCAATCGCATACACCGTTTTTGGTGACCTTGAACTACGAGTACCATTTCTAGCATTTAAGCGGGAAATTTAAATTGCGGGAATGATCTTTCATTGCTAAATATCACTTGGCAGCAAACTAATAAATTTCACTAACATTATTAAATCAAGTTGAAACTAACGTTTAAATAAGTAATAGATTCTAATAAAAATACGCTCTAAATTTTAAATATTTTGATATTATTTTAGTCCGTATGTCTACTGGAAATGTCAAAATAATAACAATAACAATGTTTTTATTATACTTGCATTATAATCTGCCAATTTCACACTAAAAAGCGTTCATAAAATCGTCTTTATTGCACAAGTGCTCTATAAAGTCGTCTAGGTAACAACAATAATATTAACTGTTGTGTGACTGTTGTTCTCCAATGTAAACACAAAGCATCTCTGTGGCAACAAATATATCCAAAATCGGCACGCTTAATTTTCAAATTTTAAATACAGATTTTTTCTCTTTTATAGAGGTTTTATTTGCAATTATAATAAAAAATATCGTATAATACTTGTGTATAAGTAGACTTTATCGCATACGCGCCATTACAAGCACTCGCAAGCTCGCGCTTGTAATTTTCGTCGCTAATGCGATAAAGTCTTTCTTATACACATGTATTATAATATACTATTATGATGCTAATGAATATTCGTATTATGTCAGTTTTAATTATTTTTACATTTCTTATAGACACGCGGTAAAATTAAGGTTAGAACGTCTTTATAACTATTATTTATAATTCCACATTTGACAGTCTTGGTAAACATGCGCACTAGAAATTGATTCTTCCAAACCATAGCGACTGTCGCTTCTTTATCAATATAGAATATATATCGCATTTTATATGCTTATACGTACAATTTAACCCCCAAAACGTTGAGACGACCTGATGACTTGGCCAATCTGAACTTGTTTTCACCCCAGTGCAGCTAATGGTCGAACATCGAAACTCAATAAGTCTAAAGTGTTGCAACGAGGTTAGAAAATTATCGTTAGCAAACATTTCTTGTAAATTCATTAGTAGTACTCATTTTCATCCCTTAAGGTAGTAAATCTAGGGTTGAACTATAGAGTTTTTGGACTTATAAAATGACCTTCGAACCGACGATTAAAAATCTGCAAATCCAGTACAATAGTGATTATGTAAATCGTGTAAACCTGTTTGGTTCAATGTTGTGCTGTGTGCCAATTAACAAACTAGTCTAATCAAGGAACACTCGTTAAGGCAGGATTTTCCAATAGATATAACCGGTAGCTTATTATGCAACCCTTAATCTTTTTAAAAGCTTAGATTCCTATAAAAATGGTTTTGTGCCAATTAAGTACTAATACTTTATTGTGTGGGATTTGTCCATGTCGAATAGCCCTAAGGTTATTTAATGATATCGAAAGTTTTCTTCTTATTCTTATTCGTAGAAGATTTAATTTGTTTTTCCAAAAACCCTAATTTTTCCAATTTTTTAACTGTCTTTTAATTGTACATAAAGTAATTAAAGGTCATTTACTTTTAGAGGCCTAATTCTTGAAATATTTTTTGAAACCTTGTAAACGTTTCCAAATTATATTTCTATTTAAATTTAATTAAAATATTTCTATTTTTTTATCATAATCGGAATTTAATTGCTTAATATGTTATTAATAACCTGACAGTAGCATCTCATTATAGGTAGACCTAGAAGAATAAAATAGTGACCTTCAAAAGTGAAACTATTCTTGAATCAAGTAGGTACTTTACAATATTCGAATGCTTATTATAATTCCGGGAGAGGTATACCATTTTATGTGTTCTGTGAAGGCTTAGTTACTGTTTTCTTACGCCACATACGAGCAGCACTGTTAACTGTATCCCAACAGTAATAGTGACATTAGTGACATTATAACTTAGCCTTTTTCTTATCATACCTTTTGGGTCCGTACCTTCTAGTGGCCTCCAATAGATGGCTTGCCAATAATATTGGTTGCTATAGTCAAACAAGTCACAAAACAAAAGAAAACTGTAATGAATACAGTTTTGTTACAAAGTATAAAAATATTAAGGGCCGTTTTACATGGACTAAATATCGTACTAACTTGTTAGTTCTGAATCAATTCAAGGAGCAAAACCACGAGAATCTAAGCTTTCTTCTATCGTCTATCGGGAATCTAACGTCTACACAGGACGTTAAAGCTTATATCCCCGTGCTTCTGCATTTTGAGTTGATTCAGTACTAACAAGTTAATACGACATTTAGCCCATGTAAAATGACCCTAAAGAGTTTAGAGCTGTCATTTTAGTCGGGAACAGAGGGAAACACTACTAGCTAGAGCTGTAAGAAAAATCGATTAATAGATGTTTTAATCGATTAATCAATATTTTAATCGATTAATCAATATTTTAATCGATTAATCGATATTTGATAACATTTCGTCGTCCTAGAATTGGTTTGTTCTAAGTCCACAAAACTGCATTTCGAGTAAAATAGAAATGAAGTTAAAATAATAATAACAGGATTACTAATTATGTTTTAGAAATTCTGACTAGAACATTTACTTACATAACAGCCTTCGACTATTTTACCCTAAAAAATCTTTTTTTTTTAATTAATTTGCGCTGTCAAATTAATTAATTGTATTTGGATATAGAACAATTTGCTCATTTTATGATTTTCTTGACGAATTGGCCTGGATATAGAACAAATCGCAAAAATATATAAACATAGAAATCAAACCAATTATTTAAATTACTTTACTTTTATTTTGTTTACTTTGATATTATTTGTAACAAACCAGTAACGATATACAAAATCTACGAAAAAGTGAAACTATAAACTTTTTGTACCTAAACAATCAAAATGACACTTTGATTTAAAAAAACATAAACAAATCTCTTTCACAACACGTAAATATTTACACAAAAATATTTAGCGATTAAAAGAATAAACAAATTCTTATAAGAAAATTTTATGGATATAGAACAAATACTGACTACCACAGTGGATATAGAACACACTTTTACATTCAAGATGTTGTATAGTACAAACTAATTCTGAACATTTTAATTTTATTAGGATATAGAACAAAACTCATACTGAAAAATACTAATTCCCATGTTTTTATTAAAAATTTGATGGTGGGAATAGAACAAACCAATCCTTGGGCATCAAAAATACTCATAACTCAGAAAAGACGAAATATGGATATAGAACAAACCAATTCTAGGACGACGATTTATAAAATAATCTGTTAATTATTGATCGTTTTATCAGCCTGTTGTTTCTTAAATCAATTGTTTGATTAACCGTCTGCATTGAGTTTTACATCATGTAATATCATAAACGCACAAGTCTAAGGGCCCTTTTAGATGGACTAAATATCGTACTAGAGTCCAAATATTATAAGCTTGCCGAAAAAGGTTTAAAAAGTTTAAGATATAAACCAAGTAACACCCGGTTGGTCTAATTCTTTCGTTCTTAAACTTTTAGCTGTCTTTACTTGCTTTAAAACATAAAATTTATTTTTCAGTACTAACAAGTTAGTACGACATTTAGTCCATCTAAAACGGGCATAAAAATAAAATAAAGCCTAATAGACCCCACTGGCCTTTTATATTTATTCAACGATATTCGATTAATCAAACTATCGATTAATTGTAACAATCGACGCTTTTTTAAATAATCGATTATCGATTGCCTTTTTTTAACGATCGAACCTTTAAAAAATATTAATTTTGACGCACACTAAAATAAAATATGTAAGTAGTTTAATACATAATCAAAACTAATTATTTTTTAATTTATTGATTATGCACCGAAAAATTACATAATTTCAATTAATTTGTTTTAAGTAATTCAAAAACGGAAAGTGATCCATTCAAATAAAATTAACAATTATTATTTTTGAGGAAATGGGGTCAAATGCCTCTTTAAGTTCACCAACTTTGACGTATTAATTTTTCTTCTTACGATTTCAAATGTGGACACTTCAGCCATATAATACGCTTTGACGTGTCCTAGATTTAATCTAGGACGTGTGACATTCCGGTGCACGAAATTCGTCTAGGCCGCGCATGACGTCAGCAAGGAATTACAACAGTTGTGTCGCCTCGTGTCGAACACATTGGTTGAACCAGCTGACGTAGTTCTCCCTCCACATAAGCTGCGCAATGGGATACTAATGGGACGTGTTAGACGCCTCTAGCAGACGATTTCATGTAGGTAATGACCGAACTCACACTTCCGTAACCTTGAATAAATAATTGAATCAAATTATTATTTTTTAAATTATTTTTTGTTACATACGTAGAAAAAGTGTTTACTCTTACTTCTGCCAAACTCCCTAAAAGCAAAAAAAATAAAAATGTGATGGAAAAGTGTTATGATGAGCTAATGATTGATTGATAGCCTTGTAGTCATGTTGAAAAAAGAGCCAACAAACACTACTAGTTTTTTGCTTCATGTTTACTAAAGCCTTGAAACTTTTTTCATGAAATTTTATAAAAGCCACCAAGGAAGAGTCGAGGCTCAATGTGTATCCACAAATAGTTTGAATATCCAACGTATGATAAGACACAGGGCAACGAGGCTCATTTTTTGCAACGAAGTAAGTAGAGCTCGATTCAATAGAGAAGAGCCCACCCGCCTACGATATTGAGAACAGAAAATATACTTACTTAAAGGGTCAGGTGGTCTAGATGGACCGGTGCGCTCATGTGTCTAACGACCGTACCTCAAATAGCAATTTGGACTCGCCCATTCGATTTTTCGCGCAATGACGCGGTGGGTTCTTCTCTATTGAATCGTGGTCTAGAGCTCTAAGCTTATCCAGAGTAGCAAATGATTTGAGGCGGCCCCTTAAGACTCTTTATTAATTAACGTTGATGTAGAGGGTTTCAGAATGAAACCCTGAATCTTTAGCTTCATCTGTACAAATGGACTCATGTACAGGGGCACTATTTTAGCTATAATAGCCATATATGATTGCTCTAGTTCTAGTAGACCAAAACACCTTTCTTTCTTTGCTTCTTTATTGAGGTGAAAAATTCTTCTTTATGCTGTTTACATTTCTAATTATTTTCTATAAAATTAAACGATTTTTTGCAACATTTTCAAAAAAAAGTATAACCAAAAACTAATTATTTTTAAATTGTGGCCGTTATTTAATAAATTTAACATAAAAGCGTGAAGACTTTCTGATATTTACATTTTAAATTTTCTTGGCAATTTTTTTTACGCAACCTAAAATAAATTTGGTAACACTTGTTGCTTGAAGAGTTAACACATAATATTTTTTTTACGCTTTAATAATTATCAGTCCGCGATTTTGCAAATTTTTATTTGTTCAAAAAGATCCGAAAGTTTAAGAATGAAACCAACTTGGATTTTTTAAAGTTTGTATCGCACGCTTAAGGCAAAAGTAAGAGTGGTGTCCAAATTCTTAAACTCTTTTTAGGTTAAATAAATGTAAGACGATTTATATAACAGCGTTCAGCATTGAACTTGTTTGAAAGGTGCACCATTACGTCGAGGTACCAAATTAAGTGTGGCCTAATAGTTTTAAGTATTTATTAGAAAGTTGGGTGATACCTAGTCTAGTGTAAGTGGTTTGTTTAAAAATTAATACGTCGATTAATTTTGGGCTGTTTGAAGAGAAACTGTGTTTTTTAAACATTTTCTTAGTAATACTTGCAACACACACTTTATTATTATAATTACCTATGGTAATTATTTACCATTACTATTTTTTTAAATGATTAAATATTATTGTTATTTAATTATTAAGTCGACAGTTAAAAGTTCAATTGCTCTTCATTCTGAGCAACAATTACGTCAATGTTTAGTTTGTGAAGTAATTGGTAGTTTTTGAGTGCATTCTATTACATTCAAGGACACCGATTTTTTTTAAGAGTGCCTTTTTGTCTAAAAGTATTGTCTCCATTTAAATAAGCCACTTTTCATGTTAAAAAATTAGTGGTGATTAAAAAAGTTTATTCTATCCCCATTATCTACGGCACTGCAAAAAATATTTAAACTAAAAAATATAGGTTTTTTAGTACTTCTATTGTTTAATATGTGGGCCAAATTTCAAACTGTTATTTAATTTAGTTTTTGAGTTATAAGGATAAAACTAATTCGTATCTGTAACGAAGCATTTTTGACTACTTTTGACTTATTTTTGGATCTACTCTTTATCATAGGCTGTTCATCATTACATTTTTAAACACCCTATATATTTTAACTTACTACCATTAGAAATGTATGTTATTTAACGTTTTTACAAAATAATACTCAAAATATAGATAATTCACATCAAAATTGGGTTGTTATCTTCATCAATTTTTTTCTTCATAAAAAATTAAAGAAATTCAAAATCTTATACATGTAGTTTAAAGCTGAAAATGTACTCTTCACCGACGTATTTTTTTTCTCTAGGTCTGATAGTTAATGAATAATTTCCTCATTAATATTTACGCCTTAGAACAATCGCGCGCAATCCAGCACGTATAAAACATTAAAATTCAATGACATTTTTCTCAAAAACTATTCAATTTTTTGAAAAACTGTTTCAAACATTGTTATATGGAAATTCCTTCTCTTTCACGTGGTGGAAGTCGTTTTTCAAAATTTTCAATAGTTTTCCAGATATTTGAAAAAAACATTTGTTTAATCTAGTTCAATTTTCCTCAAAGGGCTCAGAGTTTGGGTACTGTTTAAAAGAGACGTTTTGGCACTTTTAAAAAAGTAAAAATTTTCGGCGGATGTCTAGATATCTTCGTTTTGTCACTAAACTCTACATTTTATGGTAAAAATATTTTAGACAATAGTTATTTGTTTTATAAGGAGACAAAGTGACGTTTTGTGTGACAAGACTGTGTTTGGCTGAAGAGCGAGCGCGTAGCGAGCGAGTCAGGCAATACAGGCGAGTCACACAAAACTACTTTGACTCCGTATAAAACATTAAATTTTTTCTGCAAACGTAAAGCGTAAAACTGAAAATTTTGATTTTTGAAAGAGCACCATCTCTTGTCAATTACTTGTAGTTCAATTGTCAAATATTTTTTAAAATTAACTTAAATTTGTAAAAAAAGCTAATTATTAAAAGCAACGAACTAATTATAAAGGAAAATTTAAAAAACATTAAATTGTTTACATTACAAATGCTTAAAAAACATTTTTTACGTTAAAAATAAAAATAATGTGCGGTTAAGATTTTACTTTTCCCTCCTAGACAGACAAAAATTACTTTTCTGACAATTTTTCCTGCCTCGGCGGGAAAGTTAAACTTCACCGTTACCTATTGAGTGACACAAAGGCGACTTTTTCTGACGTTTAAAGAAAAATGATAAAACTTCAATTTTAGATGCAAAGGTTTAAAATTTTTATTTTAACTAACGTAATAGGGGAAAGTGGGTGAATATCGACTACTTAAGACATTTTTTGTATAAAATCTCTAAATTTTTTTACGCTTTTTTCACGCTTATACTGATCTATAGGGTACTTGTCGATATTGGACAAGGGTTGATATTCACCCACTTTCCCCTAATTGTAAAGTAATGAAGTTCCTTTGAATAGACGATTAAAGTAGGTAGGTACAGCCAGCCTCGATTAATGACCACCCTAGCTACACGTTTAGCACGAATTGTGGATGAAATCATCATAACACCCGCTACTTAAATTGAAGGGTAACTTTATTTTGCCAACACGTAGTAAAGCAACAACTTCCCCTTCTGCCCTTTTGTCGTTGTTGGCTAATAACCAACCTGGCGTATAGCCAGGGTGGCTAATAACTGTGAGGCTGATTGTACATATTTTTTTGTTTTTTTTGCTTAATTTTTGACTAGAGATGCAATCAACTCTCTACGGCGACAATATCCTGCCTAAACCCTTTCAAGTTTGCCTTTGAGAGGCAAATAAAAACGCAGGTGCCTTTTTGTGGTCTGAAATCCAAATTTCTGGTATGAGAAATTTCGTAACAATAAAGAAAAAAAATTATTTTGAAAACATAAAAAAATTAGAAAACTTAGTTCCTAAAGCGAGACTTGACGTCAATGCATAAAAGATTAACTGTGCGTAAAGTAAAGAATATTTTAATTCTACTATCTACTACGTACTATCGCACGTTATAAACTTCTCTAGACCTTCTTGATATAATTTTATTACAATTTTTAGGCACTAATTAACACTAAAATCTGTTGTTAAATAATTCATTCGAATAACCATTGTACAGGGTGTCTCTCTTGAACTGTCTGGGCAAATCGTTTATTTGAAGAGATAGAAAGAAGATTAATTGGAGACAAAGTTGCCAAATATAGTTACTAACAATAATCTGCTAAGAAAATTAGCCTACTTTTCTTATCTACGCAATTATTTAAGAAAAACTGAAAGCGAATTTCGTTTTTGGTCTATAACTTTCTTATTTTTCGAAATATTGAAAATCTAGAAACACGTTCTCAAGACAACTTTTTATGATACCTCTTAATCGAAAGATAAATATTTTGTACAAGGTTTCGACTCCTCGTAACTATCATCAACTTTGCTTTTTTTTATGGACGCCATATTTGATTTTTACATCAAGAGATAGACCAAAATTCTGAAAGTTCAGAAACTCGAGAAACCCCCACATCTTGCGCCACTGTCAAAACTGACGATAAGAACATCACACAATTAGCAAATCAACAAATTCGACAATTTAAGAAAAATAGGTAGGTATAGTCCATACAATAGTATTGTAAAATAATAAAAGTTGCCTTCTTGGCTTTAACTTTTCATATATTTTCTTTAAACAGGTTCACGACTCGGTTTACTATGCTATTGTTACCAGATGTCTTCTCTTTTAAAATTCTTTTGTTAAATAAATTTAAGGGAAAAATGTAGAATTTTTTCATGATTTACGATGGGGCCCTACAGTGAAAGTCAAGAAGGCAACTTTTATTACTTCATAATACTGTTGTAAGGACTTTACTTGAATGAATCACAAGAGACTTTAAGTTGACCGAACTATAGTAACTATAACTATATTTGGCTACTTTGTCCCCATTTAGCCTTCTTTCTATCTCTTCAAATAAACGAGTTGCCCATGGTGAGACAATTCATAAGAGACTGTATAACCCATGTTTTTATCGACACTGAGTGTATACTGTGTATTGATGAAGAATGATTTTTGGTACATATTAGGGTAAAAAATATAGGCTTCCTGGTATAATTATATTTTTAAAAATATTCAACTAATAATTAATTACATTGTAGTCAATTTTATTTATCAAGGTTTTTAATAACGACTAGTTAGAATTTTTGCACAGGTAATAAGCTAAACAAGAAAATCATTATTTTATTAAAAAAAATAACACTTTAGCTCTAACTTGTTGTAAAAAATTAATAATAATCTTAAAGTAGGTACTATTTAAAACTAAAAGGCAATTTAAAAATAAAAGTTGTACATGGATGGTTAAATTTTGGTTTCACTAATAAATGCACCTACTCCATTTCTCACTATAATAAAAAAAAATCTATTAGTAGGTAGAAAATACTTATTGTATAACCACTTAATTTTTACAGTTGAGAAATTATATAGTTTTTGATAGACTCATTAAAAATATTTGTTTAATTATACTCTTTTGGGCTAATTAAATAAAAAAAAGTTATTGCTCTCTTTTAAAATAATAACACTTTTTTTTCTTTTTTTTTATAGATACAGTAGATATCATGTCCACTACTGGAAACAGACTTGCAGGAAAAGATGGATTTCAAGATAAAACGATATTCATGACAGGTGGTTCTGGGTTTATTGGAAAAGTTTTGATCGAAAAAATTTTGAGAACGTGTCCACTTGTTAAAAAAATTTACGTTTTAGTTAGAAATAAAAAAGGAAAAAATCCTCAGCACAGACTGAGAGATATATTTAATGGACCGGTGAGTAATTGGAGTTTTGTTACGTTAGTATTTAGACAGGGGCTTGGAAGACAAGACTAACGGCTCGTCTTCACACACAGGCTAGCCTTCCGGTTTGCCTGTGCAGGCCGCCTGCACAGGCAACCCGGAAGGCAAGCCTGGGTATGAAGACGAGCCTTTAAAGTTGCTCCACGCACACACAGGTTTGCCTTACGGAATGACCTGTATAGGCGGTCTGCACAGGCAGATGAACTATGAACGATGTCTCCCGTTTGGCTTGTGCAGGTGTCTGAACGATGTCTAGACACTCCGGTTTAGCCTGTACAGACCAAACTTGCGCAATCAAGCCGAAACCTATGCAGGAGGCTTGCGCAGACTTAATCAGCTGCCTGATCGATATATAGACGCTTCTGTTTGGCCTGTGCAGGCGCCTGAACGATGTTTAGATGCTCCGGTTTCGCCTGTGCAGGCCAAACCTGCTCCAGCTAGCCGGAATCTGTGCAGGCGGCCTCTACAGCTGCCTAAATCGGCCAAATCAGCTGCCTAAACGATATCTAAAAGCTCCGGTTTGGCCTGTGCAGGCACCTGAACGATGTTCAGACACACCGGTTTGGCCTGTGCAGGCCGTACAGGCTAGTTTTAAACCATCACAGGCCGAACCGGCCGCTTAAACGATGTCTAGACGCTCCGGTTTGGCATGTGCAGGTGCCTGAATGATATCTAGACGCTTCGGTTTTACCTTTGCAGACCAAACCTGCGCAATCAAGCCGGAACCTGTACAGGCGGCCAACACAGACCAAATCAGCTGCCTGAACGATGTCTAGACACTCCGGTTTAGCCTGTACAGACCAAACTTGCGCAATCAAGCCGTAACCTATGCAGGAGGCTTGCACATACTTAATCAGCTGCCTGATCGATATATAGACGCTTCGGTTTGGCCTGTGTAAGCGCCTGAACGATGTTTAGACGCTCCGGTTTGGCCTCTGCAGGCCAACCCTGCTCAAGCTAGCCGGAATCTGTGCAGGCGGCCTCTACAGGCCAAATCAGCTGCCTAAACGATGTCTAAACGCTCCGGTTTGGCTTGTGTAGGCGCCTGAACGGTGTTCAGACACTCCGGTTTGGCATGTGCAGGTGCCTGAATGATATCTAGACGCTTCGGTTTTACCTTTGCAGACCAAACCTGCGCAATCAAGCCGGAACCTGTACAGGCGGCCAACACAGACCAAATCAGCTGCCTGAACGATGTCTAGACACTCCGGTTTAGCCTGTACAGACCAAACTTGCGCAATCAAGCCGTAACCTATGCAGGAGGCTTGCACATACTTAATCAGCTGCCTGATCGATATATAGACGCTTCGGTTTGGCCTGTGTAAGCGCCTGAACGATGTTTAGACGCTCCGGTTTGGCCTCTGCAGGCCAACCCTGCTCAAGCTAACCGGAATCTGTGCAGGCGGCCTCTACAGGCCAAATCAGCTGCCTAAACGATGTCTAAACGCTCCGGTTTGGCTTGTGTAGGCGCCTGAACGGTGATCAGGCGGCCTACACAGACCAAATCAGCTGCCTGAACGATGTCTAGACACTCCGGTTTAGCCTGTACAGACCAAACTTGCACAATCAAGCCGGAACCTATGCAGGAGGCTTGCACATACTTAACCAGCTGCCTGATCGATGTATAGACGCTTCGGTTTGGCCTGTGTAAGCGCCTGAACGATGTTTAGACGCTCCGGTTTGCCTCTGCAGGCCAACCTTGCTCAAGTTAGCCGGAATCTGTGCAGGCGGCCTCTACAGGCCAAATCAGCTGCCTAAACGATGTCTAAACGCTCCGGTTTGGCTTGTGTAGGCGCCTGAACGGTGTTCAGACACTCCGGTTTGGCCTTTGCAGGCCGTACAGGCTTCTACTCCATCCAGGTCTGTGCAGGCGAATTTTTAAAAAACACAGGCCAAACCGGCCGCCGAAACGATGTCTAGACGCTCCGGTTTGGCATGTGCAGGCGCCTGAACGATGTTCAGACACTCCGGTTTGGCCTGTGCAGGCCGTACAGGCTTCACTCCGTCCAGGTCTGTGCAGGCGAATTAAAAAAAAACACAGGGCAAACCGGCCGCCTACACGATGTCTAAACGCTCTGGTTTGGCTTGTGCAGGCGCCTGAACGATGTTCAGACACTCCGGTTTGGCCTGTGCAGGCCGTACAGGCTTCTACTCTGCCCAGGTCTGTGCAGGCGAATTTAAATAAAACACAGGCCAAACCGGCCGCCTAAACGATGTCTAGACGCTCCGGTTTGGCCTTTAGAGACAGAGTCATACAAACGAACAAATCTTATTCAGGTTTACTCCTACACAGGTTTGCTTGAAATTTAATGCTAAACAACTTCTTTTCTGAAGACTTTTACTGTACAAGTTGAAGTACTAGAGGTAAAAGATTAACGAAAAACGTGAAACAAAAATATACATGCATTAACGATTTTTGCGGGCGGATATATCGAAAACTATAAGAAATAGAGAAAAAATAAATAGATACAATCTTGTAGAAAATTTTATATGCCTTCATTGTGCTAAGAGTAATTTTTTCTCTAGGACCTATCGTTTTTGAGATATAAGCTAAAATCCAAAAAACTGGACTTTTCTACCTCCCTTTTATCCGTACGTCAACAAAACAACATCTTTGCCATAGTCCTTGATTGTTGTGAAAGAAAAAACGTTTGTATGGGCCCCAGCTCAAGTCCTTCAACAATTGTTCAGAAAGAATCTAAATTAAGAGTTTGGGACACCCTCTCTACTGATGATATAAGTAAAAAAGTCACTCAAGTATTAATTACTGTTATTAGCAAAAATTTAGTTATTTCTGATATTTAATGTCAGACAGGTTCATTTTTTTGTGATATAATAATAATTGTTGATCAGATAATTATTATTACCTGCCAAAACACTTTTTCTTTTTTTTTTGTAATTAAAATTTTCACGTAATAACAAATTTTAATTAGGTTGAAATAATTTTTTTCGTTAATTATTACCTAATTTTGTGTAAAATTATTTAATAGTAGTAATTTATTTTAGTTATTCGATCTCGTAAAAAAAGAGCAAGGAGAGGATATTTTAAAAAAAGTGGTAGCTATTGCCGGCGACGTCGAAGAAATGGATTTGGGTTTATCCGACGAAGATCGTAAGTTATTACACGACGAAACACAAATAATTTACCATATAGCTGCCACCATTCGTTTCGACGAACCTCTCAGAAAAGCAATATTATTGAACACAAGAGGTACAAAATTTGCACTAGACCTAGCTAAAGGATGCAAAAATATATTGGTATATAAGTAAAAATTTATGTTAAACAATATTTTAGTTGTTATTCTCTTAGGTTTTTACTTACGTTTCTACCGCTTATTGTCATTTACACGAAAAAGTTTTATACGAAAGAGCTTACCCACCACCGGCAGATCCCGACACTGTTATAAAAGCGGCCGAATGGTTAGGGGATGATATCGAACGCATATCTAAAAGGTAAAAGTTTGGCAATTAAATTATTTTCGATTTACCTATTTAAATAAATTTTATAGCGTTTTGGGCACTTATCCCAACACGTATGCCTTTACAAAAGCTCTATCGGAAGATTTAGTGGTCAAACAAATGGACAATTTGCCAGTTATCATTTTACGCCCTTCCGTCGGTATGTGTTTTTAACAACGTTTAATTTCAAACTTTTCTTAAAAAAATATCCTCGCAGTTATACCTATATGGAAAGAGCCAATTCCTGGTTGGACAGATAACATTAATGGTCCTGCAGGACTTTTAATTGCTGCCGGCAAGGGAGTACTTAGAAGTATGTACTGTGATTCAAAAGGATACGCCGATTATCTACCGGTCGATATTGCAGTTAACATCATCATGTTAACCACATTCGACCAACTTAATTACAAGTGAGAACAATTAATTATAAAATTTTTTTTTTAATAATTAATTTTACAGAGTACGCCGCATTTACAATTGCACGTCGTCGTTCGAATTTAAAGTAACTTGGGAGGAAATTATCGACATAGGAAGGATGTTAGCAACCACGAGGATGCCTTTAAACGGTGTCGCTTGGTATCCAGGAGGCTCGCTCAAAAAGTCCAGAATACTCCACTATATTTGTGTAGCCATTTTTCATTATTTACCAGCGATTTTATTGGATCCAATAATCTTTTTATCTGGAAACAAACCCGTGTACGTTTATGTTCCCTAGTTCAGTCGCCAGTGACTTTTGAGCTAGAGTCATTTTTAGATTGGGTAGAAAATTGATTGTGGAATAAAAAGGAAAGTTTTAAGGGGTAAAATGGAAGTTTTTGGGTTTTCACTTAAAATCTCAAAAACGGAAGATCCTAGAGAAAAAATTATTCTTAGCTAAAAGATAGCTTATCAAATTTTCTACAAGATTGTTTTTATTTATTTTGTTTCTATCTCTGCTAGTTTTAGAGATATCCGCCCGCAAAAATCGGGGTAAAAGTTTGACAAAAAACTTTTTTTTCATACATTAACAATTTTTGAGAACGGATATCTCGAAAACCATAAGGAATATAGAAAAAATAAATAAGAACAATCTTGTAGAAAATTTAATAAGCTTTCATTTTGCTTTTTGCAATTTTTCCCCAGAACCCACCGTTTTGTAGATATAAGCAAAAACCTAAAAACGAGACCTCTTCACTTCCACTCTTTTGTCCCTCACTTTTTGCGCCACTTGCATCAAAGTTACTTGCGAAAAACTACTTAAACCTAGAAATTCGGCTGTTTTTGATTTTTTCAAAAATCTTTTTAACCAATTAAACTCCTAGGTTATGGAGAGTACAACAAAGAATAACAAAAGGATTTGAGGTTTTTGAATATTATACAAATAATATTTGGGAATTTAATAATGATGGATCTTTAGAAGCAAGATCGCTTTTAACTGAACACGAAAAGGACATTTATAAAGTCGATGGTCAAGGTATGGATATAGAGGATTACTTTTATCATTGCATCCACGCAGCAAGATTGTACATTTTGAACGAATCGGATGAAAGTCTTCCAGCTGCAAGGAGGCACATAAAAATGTAAAACTTTGCACTTTTTAAAATGTTCTTTTTAACAATATTTTTTCAGCATGTGGGTTGTTGATAGAATTGTAAGATTATTACTACTATTAGCCGTTGGTTCTTGGATATTCAACAATATAATTTCACCAATTTTCAACTTTTAGCATTAAAAAATTTTTTTTATTGAATATAATTTTACATAAACATAGTCTAATGTCAGGTTAACCAGTAAATTGTAAACAAATTATAAATAAATTGTAAATAAAGTCCGAAAAAGGAAGAGATAGGAATTCGAAACGTTTGCTTTTCCTGAAGTGATATTTGGAAAAGCAATAAGTATTAGGGTTAAATCCAGAACAGTTTTATTGCATACGTGATGTCAATGACCAACTAAAGCTTTCATTCAGTAGAAGTTATTTTTGTTGCACTTTTCCTTTTTAAATGGATCTCAAAATGCAAACTAGAAGGAAAAATTTTTCTTTTGTGTCATTAAATAAAATTATTTTTGTAAAACGTTACAAAGGTGGACCATGCCGGTAGGTGGAGGTAAAACATTTTTTTTTCCATCAATAAACGATGCAGTGGTATAGACAGCTTAAAAGATATTGGGATCAATTTACATATACGTATAAATAAGATTTTGATATTGTAGCAAACTGAGTGCTTTAACAAAAAGATAAAATTGATTTTGTAATACAAGTTTATGTCGTTTCTGCTAAATTTACTAATTCTTTTTCCTATATTTGACAGGAAGAAATGAAAAATCGTTAGATGAAATAAAAATATTTGTGTATTTGAGTGTGTGCTTATTTTGTTACGAATAAGAAAGGCGTAAAAGATGGATTCATAAGACGTGGTTTAATGTTATAGTAATTTTTTATATACAGGGTATTTTAAGTTTATATTTGAATATTAATTTATTTTTGTCATCAAAAGAGATGACACGAATTATAGAGTGCGACTGTTTAAGTCACTAGTGACTCAGTAGATGCTTCTTCCGAAAGAGTGGAAAAAGACGAAAAACAAACTCCTTTTGAATTAAAAATAGTATATTGTTTTATAAGAAGTAAAAGTGTTACCATTTGTTACGAGTCTGTAGGGTTTGACAAACGAGCATAGCAAGTACTATAGCTACAGCCCCGCTATGAAATCTAAAAAATATTACTTTAGAAAATTCTAACTTAGCAAGTTAGAATATTTTCTGAATGAAAATTGGATTAGTGAATCAAAATTATTTATTAATATTTTGAATTCTCTTGGGAGCTGACAAAGTCGCTGTAAGAATGACTCATTCTGAATGAGCTAAATGAGATATTTAGAAAATACTATTCTAAAGAATACAACTGTTTTAGTGGCTCAGTCAAATTTTTTACTGGAGAGATTAGTGAGTAAGAATTATTTAATAATTTTAGCTCTCATTTAGCTCTCACCATTAACCAAGTCACTGTAGTAGTCAACTAAATAAACTGTTTAACCCGTCATCCGACAGGTGAACATTTGTTACGAGTTCCGACACGTGGGGTGTGACAAACCCAAAACTTTTAATAACCGTTTCGAATATCTATAGTCAATTTTTTTGGAAAATCTAAGTATTTTATATCGCCAGGTACAATATGTTAATCAGTAAAACAAAAATTTTTGCCAAAAAGACTTTACTTTGGCTTCATAACACAAATTGCAAATTATAACGAATTTTTTTCGCTTAGAAACAAAGCAGTTAACTATTTATTTTATATAAAATGTTTGAAACATACAAATAATTTAAAAAAACACAAAATTAAAAAGGCAGTTCTATATTTTTCAATAAAAAAACCCGCATGTAATTTAATCCAATAGCAAAAAAGTTATTAGTTATTAAAGGTAATACAATTTTGCAATGTGTGTGAGAGAGACAGATATATAAAAATGCGTCAAAAACTTCACATACGCACTTAATTTTTCAATTTTGAGCCCAAGGACAGTATGAAATCCTCTTGTGTTGATTAAACCTTCTCTTTTTGGGGAGTGGTTTGGGATTTTCACCCAAAACATAAAGAAAAAAAAACTCACGAGTTCCGACACGTGAGGTGTGACAAACCCAACTCGGTTTCGAAACAGTACTACTGCCACAATCTCAATTTTTTGACTGCGGTGTTTGCTTTAATATGTAGAATAATATGTTTTTGAAAGCTATTGAGGCCCTGTAGTCGATTAGAGCGATTATTGAATGTTTGCTATGCAGTCTTCGAGCGCTGGGGTTTGTCACACCCCATGTGTCGGATGCCGGGTTAAACATTATTCGAAAAGACACAACACTTTTAGTGACTGGGCCAGATTATTTACTTAAGATATCAGTGCGTCATTAGATTAGTGCATTATATTATATGAAAAGACCCAATACTTTTAGTGACTCAGTCAGATTATTTACTCAAGGTATTAGTGAGTCAGAATTATTTCATAATTTTAGCTATTTTAATAGCTGACTAAGTCACTGTAACAGTGAATGAAAAAATATTTTAAAACTGTTTTTCGAACAACCTAATACCTTTAATGACTCAGTCAGATTATATTTACTCAAGGTATTAGTGAGACAATGAATTAAAAAAAATGGTTTGAAGTTATTATTCCAAAGGATCTAATATTTTGAGTGACTCAGTCAGATTATTTCCGCAAGGTATTAGGGGGTCAGAATTATTTAATAATTTTAGCTATTTTAAGAGCCGACTAAGTCGCTGTAAGAATGAATGAAAAAATATTTTAAAGTTATTTTTCGAAAAGACTCAGTACTTTTAGTTACTCAGTCAGATTATTTACTCAAGGTAAGAGTGAGTTAGAACTATTTAATAATTTTAGCTGATTTAGGAGCTGACTAACTCACTGTAACAATGAATTTAAAAAAATGTTTCGAAGATACTATTCCAAAGGACCTAATATTTTGAGTGACTCAGTCAGATTATTTCTTCAAGGTATTAGTGAGTAAGAATTATTTAATAATTTTAGTTATTTTAAGAGCTGACTAAGCCACTGTAACAATGAATGAAAAAATATTTTACTATACTATTTTAACTATTTTTCGAACAACCTAATACTTTTAGTGACTCAGTCAGATTATTTACTCAAGGTATTAGTGAGTCAGAATTATTTCATAATTTCAGCTATTTTAAGAGCTGACCGACGTCACTGGAACAATGAAATTAATAAAATATTTTGAAGTTATTATACGAAATCACCCAATAGTTTTAGTGACTCAGTCAGATTATTTACTCAACGTATTAGTGAGTCAGAATTATTTCATAATTTCAGCTATTTTAAGAGCTGACCGACGTCACTGGAACAATGAAATTAATAAAATATTTTGAAGTTATTATACGAAATCACCCAATAGTTTTAGTGACTCAGTCAGATTATTTACTCAACGTATTAGTGAGTCAGAATTATTTCATAATTGCAGATATTTTAAGAGCTGACCGAGTCACTGTAAGAAAGAATGAAAAAATATTTTGAAACTATTTTTCGAAAAGACCCTATACTTTTAGTGACTCAGTTAGATTATCTACTCAAGGTATTAGTGAGTCAGAATTATTTCATAATTTCAGCTATTTTAAGAGCTGACCGACGTCACTGGAACAATGAAATTAATAAAATATTTTGAAGTTATTATACGAAATCACCCAATAGTTTTAGTGACTCAGTCAGATTATTTACTCAACGTATTAGTGAGTCAGAATTATTTCATAATTGCAGATATTTTAAGAGCTGACCGAGTCACTGTAAGAAAGAATGAAAAAATATTTTGAAACTATTTTTCGAAAAGACCCTATACTTTTAGTGACTCAGTTAGATTATCTACTCAAGGTATTAGTGAGTCAGAATTATTTCATAATTTCAGCTATTTTAAGAGCTGACCGACGTCACTGGAACAATGAAATTAATAAAATATTTTGAAGTTATTATACGAAATCACCCAATAGTTTTAGTGACTCAGTCAGATTATTTACTCAACGTATTAGTGAGTCAGAATTATTTCATAATTGCAGATATTTTAAGAGCTGACCGAGTCACTGTAAGAAAGAATGAAAAAATATTTTGAAACTATTTTTCGAAAAGACCCTATACTTTTAGTGACTCAGTTAGATTATCTACTCAAGGTATTAGTGAGTCAGAATTATTTCATAATTTCAGCTATTTTAAGAGCTGACCGACGTCACTGGAACAATGAAATTAATAAAATATTTTGAAGTTATTATACGAAATCACCCAATAGTTTTAGTGACTCAGTCAGATTATTTACTCAACGTATTAGTGAGTCAGAATTATTTCATAATTGCAGATATTTTAAGAGCTGACCGAGTCACTGTAAGAAAGAATGAAAAAATATTTTGAAACTATTTTTCGAAAAGACCCTATACTTTTAGTGACTCAGTTAGATTATCTACTCAAGGTATTAGTGAGTCAGAATTATTTCATAATTTCAGCTATTTTAAGAGCTGACCGACGTCACTGGAACAATGAAATTAAAAAAATATTTTGAACTTATTATACGAAATCACCCAATAGTTTTAGTGACTCAGTCAGATTATTTACTCAACGTATTAGTGAGTCAGAATTATTTCATAATTGCAGATATTTTAAGAGCTGACCGAGTCACTGTAAGAAAGAATGAAAAAATATTTTGAAGCTATTTTTCGAAAAGACCCTATACTTTTAGTGACTCAGTTAGATTATCTACTTAAGGTATTAGTGAGTCAGAATTATTTCATAATTTCAGCTATTTTAAGAGCTGACCGACGTCACTGGAATAATGAAATTAATAAAATATTTTGAAGTTATTATACGAAATGACCCAATAGTTTTAGTGACTCAGTTAGATTATTTACTCAAGGTATTAGTGAGTCAGAATTATTTCATAATTGCAGCTATTTTAAGAGCTCACCGAGTCACTGGAACAAAGAAATTAATAAAATATTTTGAACTTATTATACGAAAAGACCCAATACTTTTAGTGACTCAGTCAGATTATTTAATCAAGGTACCTATTAGTGAGTCAGAATTATTTAATAATTTTAGCTAATTTAGGAGCTGACTAGCTCACTCTAACAATGAATTTTAAAAAATGTTTTGAAGTTGTTATTCCAAAGGACCTAATATTTTGAGTGACTCAGTCAGATTATTTACTCAAGTGAGTAAGAATTATTTAATAACTTTAGCTATTTGTACAAATTAAGTCACTGTAACAATGAGTTAAATAAAATGTTTCGAAATTTATATTTTAGTGAATTAGTCAGAATATTAACTGAAGGAATCGGTGAGTCGGTCATTTAATAATTTTAGCTCTCTTGAAAGCGAATTCGAAAATCGAAAGGATCAAGAGTTGTAGAGATTCAGATTATTTATTGAAGAGATTAGTGAGTCAGAATTATTTGTTGTTAATTTTAAGTCTTTTGAGAGTTGACTGAATAAACTGAATAAGGCACAATATTTGAATGGACCCAATTTTTTTGGTTACTCAGTCAGCAATGCTACTTAAAGGATTACTGAGTCAGCATTACCCTTTTAGTAATTTTAGCTCTCTTGAGAGCTGACAGAGTGAATGAAATAGAAGAATCGATAAAATAATTGAATTAAAAGGAGAATTTTTGCTTCAGGTCCAGCACTATAAAACAAATTGTACAGCTCTGAATAAAATGATCACTGACAAATTATGTCTTCAACTTTGGGAAAACACTGACATTGAATTTTGATTAACACTAAATACCTTGACCTAAACAGAAATCAATAAATGACAAAATAAAGATGCTTTTATTTACAAGAAATTGAAATCTGTACCTATGTGGAAAAAAATCTCTCGTGTATCTCTTATATTGGGCCCCAAAAAAGGAAAAGCCTTGAAAAGTTTTCCTTTATTTAAAAACTAAATGTTTAGAGGTTTGTTACATTAAAAACAATTCAATGTGACAGCCTGAGCAGCTCGTTTAAATTCAAACTTGTCACGTAGAAAGTTTACACCCCTTGAGTTTCAAACTTTACAGTAATAACGTAGACTTTTCTTTTTGCATAGAAAAGGGCTACTTTCAATTTAAATTACTATATCTTTTTTGTTAAATGTTTACTAATTGAAAATATTTTTTTTCTCCTGCTTTAACCGTTATTGTTGGCCGTTGCGTTGTGTGCTAAGTTATTGATAAAATTGAAAATTCGTTTTTGGATCATAAATAATTTTATTGAATTATGGTTTTCACAAATGGTGGAGGTGCCAAGGTTTGACGTATGAATACAAGCGTTATGCCATTTGTTAATGTCTTATATCCATTAGTTACTACATGGGTGTGTAAGAATAAAAAATTGTTACAACCACTTCGTATGCATTAAGTGCTGTTATTGTTTGTTGTTACGGGGGTGGAAGATTTTGAATACAACAACTTTGCTCTTGTGGAACTGTGGTCTTACCACGTTACCACAGTGACTGACTATTGAGTTTACGGATAACTTTGCTGTTTGAAAAGATGCTCTTGCACTAAAAAATCAATTATTAATTTATTATTATATAGGAGCCACCATTTGTCTAAAAATCAGTTATTGATGTATTTAAAAACATAAAATCGAAGTTCAGGAAAAAACTAAAAAATATATTTTTGTAAGGAGATTGATGAACAGAATAAAAAATGAAGCTGGCATAACATATATGCGGTGATGGATGAGAAAATTTTTCTCCAGTTAGCTTTACCCCTACATGTATGTATAAAAGGCTAAGCAATAAAATAGAAAAACTCTCACTTCATATAATTTATATGAAAACGTTTTTATAACTTTTAAATTAAAATCCGTTATTGTTAAGATTAAATTTTTTTTCCCAACGAAAAATTTTTTAATAACAAAAGTCGCTTTTTAATTAATTTTTTTCAAAATTAAATGATGGATTAGAATTTAACAACCTACGCGTACAACAAATTAGTTCGGATTAACCTAAAAAAAATTTTTTTACAAAAAAAGCGCCCACGTTTAATAATAATTGTTATGAAAGATCTAAAAATTATTTTATTTTTTAAGGGCGAAAATTATTTGAGACAGTTCACTGTAATAAAGAATGTTTACGATCCACCTACTAACTTTACTTCAGGTCGGAACTCTAAAAGAACAAAAGTTTTCATTGCTTTTCGCATTTTGTTTTTGCTGAAATACCTCACAATTCTATTATTTACACCGGGAGTCATAACTTTTATGCTTGAAACGATTAAATTTGCAAAAGGAATTTTTTTCTTTATTTAATATTCAAGTAAAAAAAATTTTCTTTCTAAAGGTGCAAAATTGATAAAAACATATTAACATAACGTAACTTAGGAAAGTTGTGTAAATAAAGAAAAGTGCAAGATAAAAAGTTTTCTCGCAGTATCCGAATAATTTTATGAAAAATAAAACAATAGGTTCCTATAAGAAAATGAAAAGTTGGACGTCGCGACACCTAGCTTCGATGTGATAAAATGTCGAGTTTAGTATCGTTTGTTAGCTCTTTTGAGTCCTAAAAATTATTTTGTACGTATTTCATAAAATTAATTTTTATACATACAAAAAACTCCTATTAAGGCCACATCAGAGTTTTAATATAATATTTTATGCTATTTCCTATTTGCTATTTTCAAAATTAATTTTGTTTTGCCAATTAACAAAATATTAATTAAAACTGAAACGTAAAATTAGTACCTAAATTATAGTTGGTGGTTAGCGTCGCCAGTTTACTGCAAATAATATGTGTTCGTTTTGCAAAACGACCAAGTTGCATAAAATTTAATGTAATTTCTTTATATTTGTCTCACTGCACCACTTCAACTAATTCGATTAATAAAAACTTTTGGTTTTACTTTATACTCCATGTTTAACAAGAACAAGAAATTATACACTTTATCTTAAAACTAAAACAATAAGTAGGTAAAAGTAATATTAATTTGCATACTCATTATCACAGTGTTAATTTATACAAGATGAGTTTGGATCAAAAATCCATTAGAATTACCATATTTATACAAAATTTAAAATAATGGAGCAAGTTTACAAGTAAAAACCGCTAAGACATCCTGTATATTAGAATTCATTCAAAATTGAAGAGAACATGAGGACGGGACCATTTTTTATGGGTTTATTAAGATGGATGAACACGGCCGCGGCCGCTATATGGGTTTCACCTCTGTACCTCTGTACAGGGCACATAGAGAGGCACTAGGAAGAGAAATGGAGCAAGGTGGCATGGAACGGAAACAGGGCAGTATGGCGGAGAAGAGAGAAGTTTTCAAAGAGCTCTGCAAGACCTCAAATGAAATACTAAAGAGTAAAGATGCAGAGGAAAGAGGCAACGATGCCTGAGATAGTTAACCGAGGAAGAATAGAAGTAGGTAGATTGATATTTATTTGTGACACGAAAAACGCGAAATAGAAAAGAGAAAGAACTGACACAAGACAAGTAAACCAGCCAGGGAAATAGTGGAGGGATCACGGGGTATTCCCCCAAACAGTTGTACCTCTGTTCTACTGGTAAACATTTATTCGTCATGGTAATGGTTCGTCCTCTTATATACTGTAAATTGGTAAGCCCTCCCGATCACCTCTATAAAGATCAAAAATTTTCTAAATGTAAAGAAATCTTATTTTGCTTAATAAACAAAAGATTTAAATTTCTAGTTTTGTTTCTTCTTAGTGTAGAGTAGGTGGTTTAAGGTAGGTTAGGATATGTTAGTTTAGGTTAGGTTAGAATTCCAACAAACCGAAAACCAGGAACGTATCCCATGGCCTAACAAGGCCATGGGATATGGCCGATATGGATCGGTCTTGGACGCTCTGTTGTTGAATATTATGTACGAAAGCGTTTTACTCTTGCATCTTCCAAATAACGAGAAAGAATATCGAGAAAATCCAAAAGACAGCTTTTTTTGAGTGAGAGGTGGAAATCTGTGATATCACGTCTTCAAATCTCGCACATGGTGCGGGCCCTCTAGCGCCTCCACCGCCCTCAAAGTTTCCCAAATCCGCTGGCCACTGCTGCCCTCCCCGAGCCTTACAAGAAATGCTCGGCTACCGCCTTAAAATTACCATAGGGGGGGCACTGTTGAAGCAGGTGAATAGGAACATGCATTACTGGGAGCCATACTTCCTGCAAGGAAGCCAGGATTACACTTTCGAAAGCCCGGTGCCGGGTTATAAACCCTATCTCCTCAGGATCGAGCCGATCTTTGACTGCGATCTCTGATCTCTGACTCAATTGACGAAGAATTGACGTCACTCAAGTGACGCAGCCAACTCGTCCGTAAAAACCTCTTGTTCAAGCTGACGTGCCAGTAAGAGGGCGGCAGGATTGATAATTTGTAAGGGCCCGAATACAACACGGCTGATCTCGCCATAAGCACATCGTCCGTGCCCACAGTCACCTGAACAACCACCGCCAAATCCCACAGTCCATCGCACATCTCTCTGTAGGCCTCAGTTAGTCTCTACGCATTGCAGACGGCGGCTAGTTACTCTGTAGGAGTAACCATTAGACCAAAAGAAGTAGTCGAGTTCCTAGGAGTGTGGTTAGTATTCAATGGCAGTTTCAAAAGACACATTACAGAAATCGCATCGCAATCTGCATTACAGTGCCTGTAACCGCCCTGTCAACTTTTATGCCTAACGTCGACAGTCCCCGGTTGAGAAAAAGAAGAATTCTCTGACATTGCTAAACAAATAGATTATACTTATCCCACAGTCCATCGTACATCCCTCTGTAGGCCTCAGTTAGTCTTTACGCATTGCAGACGGCGGCTATACTTCCTGCAAAGCCAGGATCACACTGTTGAAACGCGGCACCAGCGCAAGAGCCACCATCGCATCCATCGGTACCCCCAGAACCGCCTGAAGCGTGCTGCATTCGGTCGGCGAGTTTGTATGTCCCCTGCGCTCTTCTTTCCGAGTTGGATCCTTCTATATCATCTTGTGGAGAAGAGTAGCAGGGACTGCTAACAGGACAATTCAAACTATAGCAGAGTGGTTGTACTCAGTGGCGTAACTAAGAATTTGGAGGCCCTCCCGCAAAATCCAGAGTGGGGCACCTACCCACTCTCGTTAATAATCATTTTATTTAGCCACAATTCGATTTTATAAAGAAATTTCATACTAGGTAAATGACGTTCCTGGGGACCTTCCTATTTTGGGACCCTCTTGCAACGCGGTCCCTGCGGGCCCGATATTTACGCCACTGGTTGTACTCGAGAGATTTGTTACCAGAAAAGACTGAAATGATAATAATCGCTGGGAAAATAAGCCCCCGTCTCTTTAATATAGAAATTAAAGTCTTAGGAGCAACCATTAGACCAAAAGAAGTAGTCGAGTTCCTAAGAGTGTGGTTAGTATTCAATGGTAGTTTCAAAAGACACATTACAGAAATCGCATCTAAAGTCGACAGTGCTGTAACCGCCCTGTCAACTTTGATGCCTAACGTCGACAGTCTCCGGTTGAGAAAAAAAAAGAATTCTCTGACATTCCTAAACAAATAGATTATACTTTATCTGCATTACCTGGTTTTAAGACAGGGGGGTCTCTGTAGAGACAACGCCAGAGGCAGTGACGGTCAACCGTCTCTAAATGATAAACTTAAACATACAGATAATGGTTCGCAGGTCTAACGTAACAAGTTCTTGAGTTATATTCGCTCGAACATTAAATTTGGGAAAACTTGGCCATGAGTCAAAAAATGTTTTTACTTAACATTTTTTAAGTAACACCCTGTATATTATTATTATTATTAGATATTTACTTGTCTCAAAAATGTTCGTTTAAAATGGAGGGTCTAACGTAACAAGTTCTTCAGATACTGTCCCTCATATTTAAAATTTTGATAACATGACATAAATATGACAATTGACCATCAAACATAAACAGAGTTTGTAACACCCTGTATACTATAACATATTTAAATTCCTTATAAATATCAGTTTAAAATGACTTATGCATAAAAGTTTGCCCCTCCAAAGCGTTTGGCCACTACCGACCTGTCGACTTCACCAGTCCGACCCTGAGATGATAATTTTGTGTACAAAAAAGGGTTGCAAAATCGAATTTTACATAAGAGTTTATTTCTCTAAATATCGTAGTTTATGTACTTGGTATGATGATATCCATATAATTTACAACCCTATCGCGTTTTCACAGCGTATAAGCTACCCTTGGAATTCAAGTTTGTTTAGCGAACAAAATAATTTTGTTCACTAAATTAGGTTAAATTAGAAATTTTATATTAGAATTATTTTAAGAGAAGGAAACCCCAAAACTCTTTTTATTTAACCCTCTATGTGTACACTGCTTATTAAAATGCAAATTTATTCTGTAGTGTTGCATTTTATTGTTTTATAAGGGATGCACATGCAAATCGTGAGTGCAATACAAATTATAATTTTATAAAATTTATACAAAACGTTTTATATTCTTAAAAATGCAAATTGCACTTAATATTTTAAATCTGCTAAATTTTAAATTTACGCAAAAATGTGCTTTCTACGAAAGTTTTCTCTTTTAGAAAATTCGATAAGAAGTAGAAAATCTAAGGTTTAATTTAAAATTTGACGCGAGATGGCGGTAGGTCGAGCTTTTCTAAACAGAAAATTTCAACACTTAATAAAGATTTTTCCATTCTTTTAAATTTATATTCATAGATGGAAGTATATTTTCAAAAATATTTTCTAATTTAAATGTAAATTGATATCGATTCCAAAACTTTTTTGTTGAATATAAAGCTTCAAATAATAATTTATTAAAACATGTTTAAAATTTATGTATCAATAAAGATTTTTAAGGGATTTAGGAAAAGATTTATTGTAAATAATTGATAATTTTGGGTTTTATTATAAATTATAAAGGTAGGCATTTTCGCGATACACTCTCAATTTGTTCCATTTCAATCAAATACTATTTATAAATAATTTAAAAACGCTCAATACGCTTGTGTTGATGGTCAAAATGTGAAAATTGATGGAAATAGAGAAAAGCTTATGTAGAAAAAATTTAAAATCATATACAAACCTTAACTTCGAATTTTGAAGATTTGCACATCGTCCAAAGATATTGATAGATTGCCACAGAGAACGCAGAAGTTGTCCGGATAAGGATTAGATCTTGTATTAAGCTCTTACACAAGTAAGTTTTTAGGAAGAGAAACCCTTGAACTTAATTAAGCCACAGTTTAATTCTGCAAGTATGGGTTGTGATTCTCAGTTTTTGTTTTAAAATTCTCCTCGTCTTATTCTGAGGCAGTACAAATAAGCCTATTTGAGAGACAAAATTTTATATGGCTAGGTTTCATGTCTACAGACTCTCTCATGGTAACTCTGGAACGGGAAGAGTGCTAACGCAGGTATTGAAGCAAAACCTCAAATTAACGATTTTAAGTCTATTTAGAAGAAGAAATTTTAAATGGAGGGATATAGTAGGTCTTAAGACGCTCTCATACTAGCTCTTAGGAAGAACACAAACAGCGGTAGTAAAAGTGCAACCTTGCACAAAGGACGTACAAACGAGATAACTTTTGAAATGTGGGGGACACTAGTGCTTTACTTAGGAGGTTTTGTGAGAGAAATAAGCACTTCTCGTCTTGCAAAAATTTATCTGTGTCTGGACTCGCGTTCTCACCTCGTCAAAATTTAAAATCGTAATTTTCCAATCTGCCCAAGTCATTGCTTGAACTAATGGATGACTAACACCATAGTGCTACGAAAAGAATTAAAAAGCAACTCGTGGTCTCGTAGGAGCCTCCCAAAATTCATAAATGGTTAAAATCAAAAATTTGCTATAAAATCATAATTATTTTTTAGCTCTTGATAATCGGATGTGCGCGAGAGTAAAAATTTGAAACTTTACACAAATGAAGCTAATACACATGACTACATACTTTAGTGCTACGAAGATAATTCAAAACCAAATCGTGGTCTCGTAGCAGCCTCCCAAATTTCAAAAACTGTTGAAATAAAATTTTTTTTAAAACTAATAATTATTTGTTAAGTTCCGATAATCCGAAGTGCGTTAGAGTAAAAATTTGAAACTTTACACAAATGAAGCTAATAGATGACTACCCACCACATTGCTACGAAGATAATTTAAAATCAAACCGTGGTCTCGTAGCAGCCTCCCAAATTTCAAAAACTGTTAAAATTAAAAATTTGATTGAAACTCATAATTATTTGTTAAGTTCTGATAATCCGTAGTGCGCTAGAGTAAAAATTTGAAACTTTACACAAATGAAGCTGATAGATGACTACACACCGCATTGCTACGAAGATAATTTAAAATCAAACCGTGGTCTCGTAGCAGCCTCCCAAATTTCAAAAACTGTTAAAATTAAAAATTTGATTAAAACCCTTAATTATTAATTTGTTAAATTCCGATAATCCGTAGTGCGCTAGAGTAAAAATTTGAAACTTTATACAAATGAATCTGATAGATGAATACACACCGCATGCTACGAAGATAATTTAAAATCAAACCGTGGTCTCGTAGCAGCCTCCCAAATTTCAAAAACTGTTAAATTTAAAAATTTGATTAAAACCGTTAATTATTAATTTGTTAAGTTCCGATAATCCGTAGTGCGCTAGAGTAAAAATTTGAAACTTTACACAAATGAAGCTGATAGATGAATACACACCGCATTGCTACGAAGATAATTTAAACTCAAACCGTGGTCTCGTAGCAGCCTCCCAAATTTCAAAAACTGTTAAAATTAAAAATTTGATTAAAACCCTTAATTATTAATTTGTTAAGTTCCGATAATCCGTAGTGCGCTAGAGTAAAAATTTGAAACTTTACACAAATGAAGCTGATAGATGAATACACACCGCATTGCTACGAAGATAATTTAAAATCAAACCGTGGTCTCGTAGCAGCCTCCCAAATTTCAAAAACTGTTAAAATTAAAAATTTGATTAAAACCCTTAATTATTAATTTGTTAAGTTCCGATAATCCGTAGTGCGCTAGAGTAAAAATTTGAAACTTTACACAAATGAATCTGATAGATGAATACACACCGCATGCTACGAAGATAATTTAAAATCAAACCGTGGTCTCGTAGCAGCCTCCCAAATTTCAAAAACTGTTAAAATTAAAAATTTGATTAAAACCCTTAATTATTAATTTGTTAAGTTCCGATAATCCGTAGTACGCTAGAGTAAAAATTTGAAACTTTACACAAATGAAGCTGATAGATGAATACACACCGCATTGCTACGAAGATAATTTAAACTCAAACCGTGGTCTCGTAGCAGCCTCCCAAATTTCAAAAACTGTTAAAATTAAAAATTTGATTAAAACCCTTAATTATTAATTTGTTAAGTTCCGATAATCCGTAGTGCGCTAGAGTAAAAATTTGAAACTTTACACAAATGAATCTGATAGATGAATACACACCGCATTGCTACGAAGATAATTTAAAATCAAACCGTGGTCTCGTAGCAGCCTCCCAAATTTCAAAAATTGTTAAATTTAAAAATTTGATTAAAACCCTTAATTATTAATGTGTTAAGTTCTGATAGTCTGTAGTGCGCTAGAGTAAAAATTTGAAACTTTACACAAATGAAGCTAATAGATGACTACCCACCACATTGCTACGAAGATAATTTCAATTCACACCGTGGTCTCGTAGCAGCCTCCCAAATTTCAAAAACTGTTAAAATTAAAAAATTGATTGAAACTCATAATTATTTGTTAAGTTCTGATAATCCGTAGTGCGCTAGAGTAAAAATTTGAAACTTTACACAAATGAATCTGATAGATGAATACACACCGCATGCTACGAAGATAATTTAAAATCAAACCGTGGTCTCGTAGCAGCCTCCCAAATTTCAAAAACTGTTAAAATTAAAAATTTGATTAAAACCCTTAATTATTAATTTGTTAAGTTCTGATAGTCTGTAGTGCGCTAGAGTAAAAATTTGAAACTTTACACAAATGAAGCTAATAGATGACTACCCACCACATTGCTACGAAGATAATTTAAAATCACACCGTGGTCTCGTAGCAGCCTCCCAAATTTCAAAAACTGTTAAAATTAAAAAATTGATTGAAACTCTTAATTATTTGTTAAGTTCTGATAATCCGTAGTGCGCTAAAGTAAAAATTTGATACTTTACACAAATGAATCTGATAGATGAATACACACCGCATGCTACGAAGATAATTTAAAATTAAACCGTGGTCTCGTAGCAGCCTCCCAAATTTCAAAAACTGTTAAAATTAAAAATTTGATTGAAACTCATAATTATTTGTTAAGTTCTGATAATCCGTAGTGCGCTAGAGTAAAAATTTGAAACTTTACACAAATGAATCTGATAGATGAATACACACCGCATGCTACAAAGATAATTTAAAATCAAACCGTGGTCTCGTAGCAGCCTCCCAAATTTCAAATCCTGTTAAAATTAAAAATTTTATTGAAACTCATAATTATTTGTTAAGTTCTGATAATCCGTAGTGCGCTAGAGTAAAAATTTGAAACTTTACACAAATGAAGCTGATAGATGACTACACACCGCATTGCTACGAAGATAATTTAAAATCAAACCGTGGTCTCGTAGCAGCCTCCCAAATTTCAAAAACTGTTAAAATTAAAAATTTGATTAAAACCCTTAATTATTAATTTGTTAAGTTCCGATAATCCGTAGTGCGCTAGAGTAAAAATTTGAAACTTTACACAAGTGAATCTGATAGATGAATACACACCGCATGCTACGAAGATAATTTAAAATCAAACCGTGGTCTCGTAGCAGCCTCCCAAATTTCAAAAACTGTTAAAATTAAAAATTTGATTAAAACCCTTAATTATTAATTTGTTAAGTTCCGATAATCCGTAGTGCGCTAGAGTAAAAATTTGAAACTTTACACAAATGAAGCTGATAGATGAATACACACCGCATTGCTACGAAGATAATTTAAACTCAAACCGTGGTCTCGTAGCAGCCTCCTAAATTTCAAAAACTGTTAAAATTAAAAATTTGATTAAAACCCTTAATTATTAATTTGTTAAGTTCCGATAATCCGTAGTGCGCTAGAGTAAAAATTTGAAACTTTTCACAAATGAAGCTGATAGATGAATACACACCGCATTGCTACGAAGATAATTTAAACTCAAACCGTGGTCTCGTAGCAGCCTCCCAAATTTCAAAAACTGTTAAAATTAAAAATTTGATTAAAACCTTTAATTATTAATTTGTTAAGTTCCGATAATCCGTAGTGCGCTAGAGTAAAAATTTGAAACTTTACACAAATGAAGCTGATAGATGAATACACACCGCATTGCTACGAAGATAATTTAAACTCAAACCGTGGTCTCGTAGCAGCCTCCCAAATTTCAAAAACTGTTAAAATTAAAAATTTGATTGAAACTCATAATTATTTGTTAAGTTCTGATAATCCGTAGTGCGCTAGAGTAAAAATTTGAAACTTTACACAAATGAAGCTGATAGATGACTACACACCGCATTGCTACGAAGATAATTTAAAATCAAACCGTGGTCTCGTAGCAGCCTCCCAAATTTCAAAAACTGTTAAAATTAAAAATTTGATTAAAACCCTTAATTATTAATTTGTTAAGTTCCGATAATCCGTAGTGCGCTAGAGTAAAAATTTGAAACTTTATACAAATGAATCTGATAGATGAATACACACCGCATGCTACGAAGATAATTTAAAATCAAACCGTGGTCTCGTAGCAGCTTCCCAAATTTCAAAAACTGTTAAATTTAAAAATTTGATTAAAACCGTTAATTATTAATTTGTTAAGTTCCGATAATCCGTAGTGCGCTAGAGTAAAAATTTGAAACTTTACACAAATGAAGCTGATAGATGAATACACACCGCATTGCTACGAAGATAATTTAAACTCAAACCGTGGTCTCGTAGCAGCCTCCCAAATTTCAAAAACTGTTAAAATTAAAAATTTGATTAAAACCCTTAATTATTAATTTGTTAAGTTCCGATAATCCGTAGTGCGCTAGAGTAAAAATTTGAAACTTTTCACAAATGAAGCTGATAGATGAATACACACCGCATTGCTACGAAGATAATTTAAAATCAAACCGTGGTCTCGTAGCAGCCTCCCAAATTTCAAAAACTGTTAAAATTAAAAATTTGATTAAAACCCTTAATTATTAATTTGTTAAGTTCCGATAATCCGTAGTGCGCTAGAGTAAAAATTTGAAACTTTACACAAATGAAGCTGATAGATGAATACACACCGCATTGCTACGAAGATAATTTAAACTCAAACCGTGGTCTCGTAGCAGCCTCCCAAATTTCAAAAACTGTTAAAATTAAAAATTTGATTAAAACCCTTAATTATTAATTTGTTAAGTTCCGATAATCCGTAGTGCGCTAGAGTAAAAATTTGAAACTTTATACAAATGAAGCTGATAGATGAATACACACCGCATTGCTACGAAGATAATTTAAAATCAAACCGTGGTCTCGTAGCAGCCTCCCAAATTTCAAAAACTGTTAAATTTAAAAATTTGATTAAAACCCTTAATTATTAATTTGTTAAGTTCCGATAATCCGTAGTGCGCTAGAGTAAAAATTTGAAACTTTACACAAATGAAGCTGATAGATGAATACACACCGCATTGCTACGAAGATAATTTAAACTCAAACCGTGGTCTCGTAGCAGCCTCCCAAATTTCAAAAACTGTTAAAATTAAAAATTTGATTAAAACCCTTAATTATTAATTTGTTAAGTTCCGATAATCCGTAGTGCGCTAGAGTAAAAATTTGAAACTTTACACAAATGAATCTGATAGATGAATACACACCGCATTGCTACGAAGATAATTTAAAATCAAACCGTGGTCTTGTAGCAGCCTCCCAAATTTCAAAAACTGTTAAATTTAAAAATTTGATTAAAACCCTTAATTATTAATGTGTTAAGTTCTGATAGTCTGTAGTGCGCTAGAGTAAAAATTTGAAACTTTACACAAATGAATCTGATAGATGAATACACACCGCATGCTACGAAGATAATTTAAAATCAAACCGTGGTCTCGTAGCAGCCTCCCAAATTTCAAATCCTGTTAAAATTAAAAATTTTATTGAAACTCATAATTATTTGTTAAGTTCTGATAATCCGTAGTGCGCTAGAGTAAAAATTTGAAACTTTACACAAATGAAGCTGATAGATGACTACACACCGCATTGCTACGAAGATAATTTAAAATCAAACCGTGGTCTCGTAGCAGCCTCCCAAATTTCAAAAACTGTTAAAATTAAAAATTTGATTAAAACCCTTAATTATTAATTTGTTAAGTTCCGATAATCCGTAGTGCGCTAGAGTAAAAATTTGAAACTTTACACAAATGAATCTGATAGATGAATACACACCGCATGCTACGAAGATAATTTAAAATTAAACCGTGGTCTCGTAGCAGCCTCCCAAATTTCAAAAATTGTTAAATTTAAAAATTTGATTAAAACCCTTAATTATTAATGTGTTAAGTTCTGATAGTCTGTAGTGCGCTAGAGTAAAAATTTGAAACTTTACACAAATGAAGCTAATAGATGACTACCCACCACATTGCTACGAAGATAATTTCAATTCACACCGTGGTCTCGTAGCAGCCTCCCAAATTTCAAAAACTGTTAAAATTAAAAAATTGATTGAAACTCATAATTATTTGTTAAGTTCTGATAATCCGTAGTGCGCTAGAGTAAAAATTTGAAACTTTACACAAATGAATCTGATAGATGAATACACACCGCATGCTACGAAGATAATTTAAAATCAAACCGTGGTCTCGTAGCAGCCTCCCAAATTTCAAAAACTGTTAAAATTAAAAATTTGATTAAAACCCTTAATTATTAATTTGTTAAGTTCTGATAGTCTGTAGTGCGCTAGAGTAAAAATTTGAAACTTTACACAAATGAAGCTAATAGATGACTACCCACCACATTGCTACGAAGATAATTTAAAATCACACCGTGGTCTCGTAGCAGCCTCCCAAATTTCAAAAACTGTTAAAATTAAAAAATTGATTGAAACTCTTAATTATTTGTTAAGTTCTGATAATCCGTAGTGCGCTAAAGTAAAAATTTGATACTTTACACAAATGAATCTGATAGATGAATACACACCGCATGCTACGAAGATAATTTAAAATTAAACCGTGGTCTCGTAGCAGCCTCCCAAATTTCAAAAACTGTTAAAATTAAAAATTTGATTGAAACTCATAATTATTTGTTAAGTTCTGATAATCCGTAGTGCGCTAGAGTAAAAATTTGAAACTTTACACAAATGAATCTGATAGATGAATACACACCGCATGCTACGAAGATAATTTAAAATCAAACCGTGGTCTCGTAGCAGCCTCCCAAATTTCAAATCCTGTTAAAATTAAAAATTTTATTGAAACTCATAATTATTTGTTAAGTTCTGATAATCCGTAGTGCGCTAGAGTAAAAATTTGAAACTTTACACAAATGAAGCTGATAGATGACTACACACCGCATTGCTACGAAGATAATTTAAAATCAAACCGTGGTCTCGTAGCAGCCTCCCAAATTTCAAAAACTGTTAAAATTAAAAATTTGATTAAAACCCTTAATTATTAATTTGTTAAGTTCCGATAATCCGTAGTGCGCTAGAGTAAAAATTTGAAACTTTACACAAGTGAATCTGATAGATGAATACACACCGCATGCTACGAAGATAATTTAAAATCAAACCGTGGTCTCGTAGCAGCCTCCCAAATTTCAAAAACTGTTAAAATTAAAAATTTGATTAAAACCCTTAATTATTAATTTGTTAAGTTCCGATAATCCGTAGTGCGCTAGAGTAAAAATTTGAAACTTTACACAAATGAAGCTGATAGATGAATACACACCGCATTGCTACGAAGATAATTTAAACTCAAACCGTGGTCTCGTAGCAGCCTCCTAAATTTCAAAAACTGTTAAAATTAAAAATTTGATTAAAACCCTTAATTATTAATTTGTTAAGTTCCGATAATCCGTAGTGCGCTAGAGTAAAAATTTGAAACTTTTCACAAATGAAGCTGATAGATGAATACACACCGCATTGCTACGAAGATAATTTAAACTCAAACCGTGGTCTCGTAGCAGCCTCCCAAATTTCAAAAACTGTTAAAATTAAAAATTTGATTAAAACCTTTAATTATTAATTTGTTAAGTTCCGATAATCCGTAGTGCGCTAGAGTAAAAATTTGAAACTTTACACAAATGAAGCTGATAGATGAATACACACCGCATTGCTACGAAGATAATTTAAACTCAAACCGTGGTCTCGTAGCAGCCTCCCAAATTTCAAAAACTGTTAAAATTAAAAATTTGATTGAAACTCATAATTATTTGTTAAGTTCTGATAATCCGTAGTGCGCTAGAGTAAAAATTTGAAACTTTACACAAATGAAGCTGATAGATGACTACACACCGCATTGCTACGAAGATAATTTAAAATCAAACCGTGGTCTCGTAGCAGCCTCCCAAATTTCAAAAACTGTTAAAATTAAAAATTTGATTAAAACCCTTAATTATTAATTTGTTAAGTTCCGATAATCCGTAGTGCGCTAGAGTAAAAATTTGAAACTTTATACAAATGAATCTGATAGATGAATACACACCGCATGCTACGAAGATAATTTAAAATCAAACCGTGGTCTCGTAGCAGCTTCCCAAATTTCAAAAACTGTTAAATTTAAAAATTTGATTAAAACCGTTAATTATTAATTTGTTAAGTTCCGATAATCCGTAGTGCGCTAGAGTAAAAATTTGAAACTTTACACAAATGAAGCTGATAGATGAATACACACCGCATTGCTACGAAGATAATTTAAACTCAAACCGTGGTCTCGTAGCAGCCTCCCAAATTTCAAAAACTGTTAAAATTAAAAATTTGATTAAAACCCTTAATTATTAATTTGTTAAGTTCCGATAATCCGTAGTGCGCTAGAGTAAAAATTTGAAACTTTTCACAAATGAAGCTGATAGATGAATACACACCGCATTGCTACGAAGATAATTTAAAATCAAACCGTGGTCTCGTAGCAGCCTCCCAAATTTCAAAAACTGTTAAAATTAAAAATTTGATTAAAACCCTTAATTATTAATTTGTTAAGTTCCGATAATCCGTAGTGCGCTAGAGTAAAAATTTGAAACTTTACACAAATGAAGCTGATAGATGAATACACACCGCATTGCTACGAAGATAATTTAAACTCAAACCGTGGTCTCGTAGCAGCCTCCCAAATTTCAAAAACTGTTAAAATTAAAAATTTGATTAAAACCCTTAATTATTAATTTGTTAAGTTCCGATAATCCGTAGTGCGCTAGAGTAAAAATTTGAAACTTTATACAAATGAAGCTGATAGATGAATACACACCGCATTGCTACGAAGATAATTTAAAATCAAACCGTGGTCTCGTAGCAGCCTCCCAAATTTCAAAAACTGTTAAATTTAAAAATTTGATTAAAACCGTTAATTATTAATTTGTTAAGTTCCGATAATCCGTAGTGCGCTAGAGTAAAAATTTGAAACTTTACACAAATGAAGCTGATAGATGAATACACACCGCATTGCTACGAAGATAATTTAAACTCAAACCGTGGTCTCGTAGCAGCCTCCCAAATTTCAAAAACTGTTAAAATTAAAAATTTGATTAAAACCCTTAATTATTAATTTGTTAAGTTCCGATAATCCGTAGTGCGCTAGAGTAAAAATTTGAAACTTTACACAAATGAATCTGATAGATGAATACACACCGCATTGCTACGAAGATAATTTAAAATCAAACCGTGGTCTTGTAGCAGCCTCCCAAATTTCAAAAACTGTTAAATTTAAAAATTTGATTAAAACCCTTAATTATTAATGTGTTAAGTTCTGATAGTCTGTAGTGCGCTAGAGTAAAAATTTGAAACTTTACACAAATGAATCTGATAGATGAATACACACCGCATGCTACGAAGATAATTTAAAATCAAACCGTGGTCTCGTAGCAGCCTCCCAAATTTCAAATCCTGTTAAAATTAAAAATTTTATTGAAACTCATAATTATTTGTTAAGTTCTGATAATCCGTAGTGCGCTAGAGTAAAAATTTGAAACTTTACACAAATGAAGCTGATAGATGACTACACACCGCATTGCTACGAAGATAATTTAAAATCAAACCGTGGTCTCGTAGCAGCCTCCCAAATTTCAAAAACTGTTAAAATTAAAAATTTGATTAAAACCCTTAATTATTAATTTGTTAAGTTCCGATAATCCGTAGTGCGCTAGAGTAAAAATTTGAAACTTTACACAAATGAATCTGATAGATGAATACACACCGCATGCTACGAAGATAATTTAAAATTAAACCGTGGTCTCGTAGCAGCCTCCCAAATTTCAAAAACTGTTAAAATTAAAAATTTGATTGAAACTCATAATTATTTGTTAAGTTCTGATAATCCGTAGTGCGCTAGAGTAAAAATTTGAAACTTTACACAAATGAATCTGATAGATGAATACACACCGCATGCTACGAAGATAATTTAAAATCAAACCGTGGTCTCGTAGCAGCCTCCCAAATTTCAAATCCTGTTAAAATTAAAAATTTTATTGAAACTCATAATTATTTGTTAAGTTCTGATAATCCGTAGTGCGCTAGAGTAAAAATTTGAAACTTTACACAAATGAAGCTGATAGATGACTACACACCGCATTGCTACGAAGATAATTTAAAATCAAACCGTGGTCTCGTAGCAGCCTCCCAAATTTCAAAAACTGTTAAAATTAAAAATTTGATTAAAACCCTTAATTATTAATTTGTTAAGTTCCGATAATCCGTAGTGCGCTAGAGTAAAAATTTGAAACTTTACACAAGTGAATCTGATAGATGAATACACACCGCATGCTACGAAGATAATTTAAAATCAAACCGTGGTCTCGTAGCAGCCTCCCAAATTTCAAAAACTGTTAAAATTAAAAATTTGATTAAAACCCTTAATTATTAATTTGTTAAGTTCCGATAATCCGTAGTGCGCTAGAGTAAAAATTTGAAACTTTACACAAATGAAGCTGATAGATGAATACACACCGCATTGCTACGAAGATAATTTAAACTCAAACCGTGGTCTCGTAGCAGCCTCCCAAATTTCAAAAACTGTTAAAATTAAAAATTTGATTAAAACCCTTAATTATTAATTTGTTAAGTTCCGATAATCCGTAGTGCGCTAGAGTAAAAATTTGAAACTTTTCACAAATGAAGCTGATAGATGAATACACACCGCATTGCTACGAAGATAATTTAAACTCAAACCGTGGTCTCGTAGCAGCCTCCCAAATTTCAAAAACTGTTAAAATTAAAAATTTGATTAAAACCTTTAATTATTAATTTGTTAAGTTCCGATAATCCGTAGTGCGCTAGAGTAAAAATTTGAAACTTTACACAAATGAAGCTGATAGATGAATACACACCGCATTGCTACGAAGATAATTTAAACTCAAACCGTGGTCTCGTAGCAGCCTCCCAAATTTCAAAAACTGTTAAAATTAAAAATTTGATTGAAACTCATAATTATTTGTTAAGTTCTGATAATCCGTAGTGCGCTAGAGTAAAAATTTGAAACTTTACACAAATGAAGCTGATAGATGACTACACACCGCATTGCTACGAAGATAATTTAAAATCAAACCGTGGTCTCGTAGCAGCCTCCCAAATTTCAAAAACTGTTAAAATTAAAAATTTGATTAAAACCCTTAATTATTAATTTGTTAAGTTCCGATAATCCGTAGTGCGCTAGAGTAAAAATTTGAAACTTTATACAAATGAATCTGATAGATGAATACACACCGCATGCTACGAAGATAATTTAAAATCAAACCGTGGTCTCGTAGCAGCTTCCCAAATTTCAAAAACTGTTAAATTTAAAAATTTGATTAAAACCGTTAATTATTAATTTGTTAAGTTCCGATAATCCGTAGTGCGCTAGAGTAAAAATTTGAAACTTTACACAAATGAAGCTGATAGATGAATACACACCGCATTGCTACGAAGATAATTTAAACTCAAACCGTGGTCTCGTAGCAGCCTCCCAAATTTCAAAAACTGTTAAAATTAAAAATTTGATTAAAACCCTTAATTATTAATTTGTTAAGTTCCGATAATCCGTAGTGCGCTAGAGTAAAAATTTGAAACTTTTCACAAATGAAGCTGATAGATGAATACACACCGCATTGCTACGAAGATAATTTAAAATCAAACCGTGGTCTCGTAGCAGCCTCCCAAATTTCAAAAACTGTTAAAATTAAAAATTTGATTAAAACCCTTAATTATTAATTTGTTAAGTTCCGATAATCCGTAGTGCGCTAGAGTAAAAATTTGAAACTTTACACAAATGAAGCTGATAGATGAATACACACCGCATTGCTACGAAGATAATTTAAACTCAAACCGTGGTCTCGTAGCAGCCTCCCAAATTTCAAAAACTGTTAAAATTAAAAATTTGATTAAAACCCTTAATTATTAATTTGTTAAGTTCCGATAATCCGTAGTGCGCTAGAGTAAAAATTTGAAACTTTATACAAATGAAGCTGATAGATGAATACACACCGCATTGCTACGAAGATAATTTAAAATCAAACCGTGGTCTCGTAGCAGCCTCCCAAATTTCAAAAACTGTTAAATTTAAAAATTTGATTAAAACCCTTAATTATTAATTTGTTAAGTTCCGATAATCCGTAGTGCGCTAGAGTAAAAATTTGAAACTTTACACAAATGAAGCTGATAGATGAATACACACCGCATTGCTACGAAGATAATTTAAACTCAAACCGTGGTCTCGTAGCAGCCTCCCAAATTTCAAAAACTGTTAAAATTAAAAATTTGATTAAAACCCTTAATTATTAATTTGTTAAGTTCCGATAATCCGTAGTGCGCTAGAGTAAAAATTTGAAACTTTACACAAATGAATCTGATAGATGAATACACACCGCATTGCTACGAAGATAATTTAAAATCAAACCGTGGTCTTGTAGCAGCCTCCCAAATTTCAAAAACTGTTAAATTTAAAAATTTGATTAAAACCCTTAATTATTAATGTGTTAAGTTCTGATAGTCTGTAGTGCGCTAGAGTAAAAATTTGAAACTTTACACAAATGAAGCTGATAGATGAATACACACCGCATTGCTACGAAGATAATTTAAACTCAAACCGTGGTCTCGTAGCAGCCTCCTAAATTTCAAAAACTGTTAAAATTAAAAATTTGATTAAAACCCTTAATTATTAATTTGTTAAGTTCCGATAATCCGTAGTGCGCTAGAGTAAAAATTTGAAACTTTTCACAAATGAAGCTGATAGATGAATACACACCGCATTGCTACGAAGATAATTTAAACTCAAACCGTGGTCTCGTAGCAGCCTCCCAAATTTCAAAAACTGTTAAAATTAAAAATTTGATTAAAACCTTTAATTATTAATTTGTTAAGTTCCGATAATCCGTAGTGCGCTAGAGTAAAAATTTGAAACTTTACACAAATGAAGCTGATAGATGAATACACACCGCATTGCTACGAAGATAATTTAAACTCAAACCGTGGTCTCGTAGCAGCCTCCCAAATTTCAAAAACTGTTAAAATTAAAAATTTGATTGAAACTCATAATTATTTGTTAAGTTCTGATAATCCGTAGTGCGCTAGAGTAAAAATTTGAAACTTTACACAAATGAAGCTGATAGATGACTACACACCGCATTGCTACGAAGATAATTTAAAATCAAACCGTGGTCTCGTAGCAGCCTCCCAAATTTCAAAAACTGTTAAAATTAAAAATTTGATTAAAACCCTTAATTATTAATTTGTTAAGTTCCGATAATCCGTAGTGCGCTAGAGTAAAAATTTGAAACTTTATACAAATGAATCTGATAGATGAATACACACCGCATGCTACGAAGATAATTTAAAATCAAACCGTGGTCTCGTAGCAGCTTCCCAAATTTCAAAAACTGTTAAATTTAAAAATTTGATTAAAACCGTTAATTATTAATTTGTTAAGTTGCGATAATCCGTAGTGCGCTAGAGTAAAAATTTGAAACTTTACACAAATGAAGCTGATAGATGAATACACACCGCATTGCTACGAAGATAATTTAAACTCAAACCGTGGTCTCGTAGCAGCCTCCCAAATTTCAAAAACTGTTAAAATTAAAAATTTGATTAAAACCCTTAATTATTAATTTGTTAAGTTCCGATAATCCGTAGTGCGCTAGAGTAAAAATTTGAAACTTTTCACAAATGAAGCTGATAGATGAATACACACCGCATTGCTACGAAGATAATTTAAAATCAAACCGTGGTCTCGTAGCAGCCTCCCAAATTTCAAAAACTGTTAAAATTAAAAATTTGATTAAAACCCTTAATTATTAATTTGTTAAGTTCCGATAATCCGTAGTGCGCTAGAGTAAAAATTTGAAACTTTACACAAATGAAGCTGATAGATGAATACACACCGCATTGCTACGAAGATAATTTAAACTCAAACCGTGGTCTCGTAGCAGCCTCCCAAATTTCAAAAACTGTTAAAATTAAAAATTTGATTAAAACCCTTAATTATTAATTTGTTAAGTTCCGATAATCCGTAGTGCGCTAGAGTAAAAATTTGAAACTTTATACAAATGAAGCTGATAGATGAATACACACCGCATTGCTACGAAGATAATTTAAAATCAAACCGTGGTCTCGTAGCAGCCTCCCAAATTTCAAAAACTGTTAAATTTAAAAATTTGATTAAAACCCTTAATTATTAATTTGTTAAGTTCCGATAATCCGTAGTGCGCTAGAGTAAAAATTTGAAACTTTACACAAATGAAGCTGATAGATGAATACACACCGCATTGCTACGAAGATAATTTAAACTCAAACCGTGGTCTCGTAGCAGCCTCCCAAATTTCAAAAACTGTTAAAATTAAAAATTTGATTAAAACCCTTAATTATTAATTTGTTAAGTTCCGATAATCCGTAGTGCGCTAGAGTAAAAATTTGAAACTTTACACAAATGAATCTGATAGATGAATACACACCGCATTGCTACGAAGATAATTTAAAATCAAACCGTGGTCTTGTAGCAGCCTCCCAAATTTCAAAAACTGTTAAATTTAAAAATTTGATTAAAACCCTTAATTATTAATGTGTTAAGTTCTGATAGTCTGTAGTGCGCTAGAGTAAAAATTTGAAACTTTACACAAATGAAGCTAATAGATGACTACCCACCACATTGCTACGAAGATAATTTCAATTCACACCGTGGTCTCGTAGCAGCCTCCCAAAATTCAAAAACTGTTAAAATCGATAATTTTCTTATAACTCCGAATTATTTGTTAAGTTCCGATAATCCGTAGTGCAGGAGAGTAAAAATTTTAAACTTGACACAAATGAAACTAATAGATGACTACACACCACATTGCTACGACAATAATTTTTAATAAAACCGTGATCTTGTTGGAGCTTCCCAAAATCCAAAAACTGTTGAAATAAAATTTTTCTTAAAACTCAAAATTATTGGAAAATCGTAGTACTCGGTATAACTTAAATTAACATTTGAAACTTTAAATATAAGAAGTTAATAGATGGATACAGTATTTGTGTGGATCCTCCATTCAGAAGCCCATTGTTGGATGCAGGGCCCCAAGGACCCTCTTCTTCAGTCAGATGCAAAGACCGAAGCCTCCTTTGAAAGTTTAAGGCGTTGCCCCTATTTTTACTTGACGGTAGGGCTCTTATGGTACAGATTGTCACGTCTCATTTACGGTCATTTTGACATCCAACTACCCCAATCCCTCATCCCACTTTCCCACTCCCATATCACATCCCACTTTCCCAATTTCACATCCCACTTTCCCAATCCCACATCCCACTTCCCAAATTATCACCAATAATTTGGAATGCCATTTTGAATTTTCAAATTGGTAGTCCCACTTCCCACTTCTTTTTTAAATTCATATGCCTACTTCACACCTATTTTTCGAAGCAATTTTGCATTTTTCAATTTACTTGCCTTACACTTGCCTCCATATTTGAATTTCTCGCCATTTTTGTGACGTCACATCCGGTGGCCATCTTGCATTTTTAAATTTACACGCTCACTTGCCCCCATATTTGAATTTCCCCCCATTTTTAGTCTGCTGGGAAGTCACATCCGGTCTAGGATCCCCATACGTATACTAATCGCCACAGTGCTAGATTACGAGACTTGTATGAGACCCTAGGAACCAATATGTCTCTAGGCCCTGTTTTGGAACTCTGGACCAAGAAGAGCATAATCAATGGCGTTAGAAACTTGTCTTGAGGTGTCTCCACATATCGTTCTTGGTTTGATTTTCGTATTCCTCTACAATAGCACTGTTTGCTACCAAACTATGCTAATAAAGGTATGAATCAGAGACGACGCTTTTTGGGAGGTCGTGGGAAATAATTTTTCTAAATTAAGTTGCGTGCAAATTATTATAATTTTTGAATGAATTGTTTACATATTTCATATTTTTTTACTACGGGAAATATAAATTATTTTTTACAGTTAAGTGAAAATTTTCTAACACGCAATTTTTTGAATCATGCAAAAGTAGCCATTAAAATTTCAAGCTCTTTCAAGTTTCGACGGAAAAGTCTAACTTCTTTTGTTTTTCAATTTACTTAGTTATAGTTAGTTGCAGGTCAATAATTTGGTCAAGTTTTTCGTAATTGATGTCTTTTTCAATTCTTAATAAAATTTGGCTCTTTTATAGCGCTTCAAATCGAAAAACTCTGATGTAACAGGACTTTTTTGTACATATTCGAAATATTTAAAAATACAGGGTGAGTTAGGAGCCTATTAAGTCTAAATCGAGCTGTTATAATAATTTTAGGAGAAAAGTGTTTAGTTTAGGTAGCTTTTGAAATTTAAAGTTTTTCCAGTTCTATTGGAATTCATTTTTTGTTCATTTTAATATTTCTTAAAAAATACGAACTTAATCGAAAAATTTATAGAGTTGTTTTCTGTAGCCTCTTAAATTAGCTTTGATTTTGTTTTTTTTGGGTTTTTCTAAAACAAATATTAAACAAGTTACAGCGATTTTACTGTTTAAAGAATTTTTTATGCATAACGAGCATTCATCAGGACGTCCTAAATTTCTCTAACAATCGTAAAGTGATGATATAATTTCCATTACTTCAAGTTGAAAACCGAAGCTCACAATTGTCTTTTGACAATATATTTAAGCAGTAAATACAGGCGTGTAATAGAAAACTAAATTTATTCAAAGCTTTCTATATATTTTAAAATAAGTAAAAAAAATTGCAGATATAACATCTCCAATCCAATACAGTGTTGTATAAAATAAAAAATTTGATTATTTATATCGATTGTTACAAAGTTACAAACATATGTTACATCTAGTGGAAAATATCGTATGTGATTTAATCTTATAGAAAATCATTCGCACATTCTTTAAGTTGTAAATCTTTATTTTTCCTTTTTTTTAAAATAAAACAAAATTTTCTTCCTTCGAACAGATTTAAAAATTTAATTACATTTTATACTGTTGAAAAATTCCACAATAACATTCACTTCTTGTCAGGGTTACTATTTGGTTTGCCCCTCGGAAAAGATTTTAATAGACGTCCTGTCCCGTTTTTCGGTTGACAGTTTTAGTAGGACGCAAGGAAATTCTTAAAATTGTTTAAAAAATATTTTTTATGTTATTGATATAAAAAGGATGTAATGTAAGAAAATAAATTGCCCTTAGTTTTTATGGGTTTAGGTTACGGCAGTTAACTTTGCTAATTACAGGTAGGTTAGCTGTATTTTATAGTGTAACGCAAGCTGTATAGCTCCCTAGGGATCTGGGAAAGCAGCTGCATAGTTAGTGTATTGACATCAAAATACATCCTTAGGTCCAAGTAGACCTTCCAAAAACTTTATTTCGAATTAATCACAAACTTATAAATTTTAGAAATTAATGTTTTAATAATGAGAAAATTCGTGGAAAGGAGAAAGAGAAAAAAAGTTGAGATTACTTAAATTTATGATTGAAAATTCAATAAACGTAAACGATTTACATTAAATTTTACAAGAAGCATCTGGTAACTTTAAGAGCATTTACAAATGCCAACGAAAACACCCAATTAAATTAATGTTTTCTTAAACTTTAAAAGACGAATATTATTTAGAAAAGGGAAGAAGAAGAAAAGCTTGATTTTAAAATTCTTTTTCAGTTAGAACCTCGACAGTGTGGATTTAGGTGCTGAAAGTAGAAACTAATGACATAGAAAATGAAATTTTTCGATCCATTTGATTTTGTACGAATTTGCTAGGTCAATGCAGATATCTTGCAAATTTTTCCAATAATAAAATTTAATTAAAATTTTTACTTTTAAATTAAATTTATTAACGTTACAACAAACAACAATAAAAATTACCGTTTTCTTTCGCTTCATAAATAAATAGAAATCTTTAATTTAAAAAAGGTGACGACTTTTTAAGAACTTACGAGTTGAAAAATCAGTTTCACAAAATAATAGACTTTTCTGTCTGTCTGACTACCTATCTATCATCTATTTAGTCCAGTCTAACAGAATTCAAAAATCAGGGTGAAAAGAAAAAAATTAATAACAATAATTTTGTTGCTGAAATGTGATGAGAGCGATTTACTGAGTATGTGATCAAAATGCACCATCTTGATTCCCTGAGCTAACAGGGGAGGGGCAAACGTGTGACTAATTCTAGTTTTTGGAAGTTTTCTTCAAAATTGAGCAATTTAGAGAAAAATGACTAGACTATCTTTTCCAAGATAAATTGTAACGAGGCGGATTTCTTATCAGTAAGGCCCGTATTTTAGGCCGTTAAAAATCTGATTTTAGGACAATATTTAGGCCATAAAATTGTGTAATTTAGGCTCTAAAAATCTAAATTTAGGCCCATTTAGGCGAAATATCCTAAGAAGGCTATCCGATTTAAAACAAATTCTTGGTAAATATTTTATTCAAATTATAATAAACATAGCATTTTTGTTATAATCGGGGATTAAACAATGAATACTTTTTGGTCAAAATGAGTACTAAGTAATTTACGTGTTCAATAACAAATTGCAAATAGCTATACCTACTCCCAGGTTATTAAAAAAAATAATTAAGAAGTATGTAGTATGTTTTTAAAACTTGAAAAATACTGTACAACACATCAAGATGTGGTAGGGCAGTATTTGAAAGTATGTCAAGTCAATCCAAATTCCGAATTATGAAAAGCCCATGAAATAATTTTAAAGTAGCTAAAACCAAATTTCATTATAATCGGTTCAGTAGTTTTTGCTCCACAGCTTTTACAGACACCTATACGGCCCGACGAACTCGAAGAATTTTTTTTTTGTATTCTTAGAATCAGAAGAACTCAAAACGTCAAGATAAGAACAAAAAAAATTTTTTTTTCAATCACTAACTTTTTAAAAGTACGAGATAGTTTGAAATAGGTACTTAAAAATGTATTTTTAGGCTACTTAATGTAATTTTAGGCACGCATTTTGAGTTTTAGGCGTAAAATAGGAAAATAGGCATTTAGGCAAAATTAAATGCGGCTTATATGACTTAATTTTTTGAGAAACAAATTTATGTGTAAGTTTCATCTCAGTGCCTTACGCCCAACTAAATAGGCATTTTGCCTAAGATCCGGGCCTTACTTATCAGCTCAGAGTAGTTATGAATCACTAAGATTCTTGCCCTGATCTGTGAAATGCAGCATCGTTCTTCCCTCGTCTCTGGTGATTCAGAAATAGTCACAATGGTTTACCTTTGGTCCCCTAATTATTTTCCTTAAAGCTAATTTTTAATTAATTTACCTGCACCTGTGTGCACGCCGCCGCTGTACGAATTTTTATCCGAGGTCGTCGCGTTATACTATGTAAATGCGGCGAGGTCAGACGTACTAAATACCAATCGTTCGCGATAAATGAAATATTTAATTCCGTAACACACATTTTTACTTTTTTTCAGTCCTTCTGGCAACCCTAAATTAAGTTCACTATCTCCTTGAAATTGTTTAGGTTGATTAGTTGATTAGTCTTGCGTTGGCACCCGCGATGCTAACTTTCCCACTCACATCCCAGTCGACAAAGCACTCTTATTGGTTCCTGGCTTTGAGTGGTGTTGAAGCTATAAGTAAAAGTGCCGTGCAATAGATAAGGAAGTCTGAAGACTGGTGTGAACATCGAGTGTAGAGTGAGCGTGGTATAAAGTAGGTCGTTCTTCGTACGCCCGAATGGTCCCTACCTGAACCATCAGTGGTGTCCCTTTGTAGTCGCTGTTTGTAGGCTCTACGAGTTTCTGGTGGCTCTACTAGTCACCATTGAACGAAGTCGCCGTATTTTTCTCCCCGTGTTCCGTAAGAATCCACCCCAGTTATAGCTGTTCCGCAGTAGCCCCGGGACTACTCTAGGCCTTCGCTCAACACCGTCATTTACTTTTGTAGATCACTTTCCGTTAGTCCCAAGGAAAAAGATTGTTTTCGATGTCCCTGAGGAAGAAGATGGTTTCTGTTATCCCTAAGAAAGAAGTTTGTTTGCATTATCCCTAAGGAAGAGTATGATTTTGGTTATTCCTTAGGAAAAGAATTTTTTTATTTTATTTTTCTTCTGTCGTTCGAGGAGGGAAGAAAGAAGTACCCAGCGGTAGTCTTTGTGTATTTTCTTTGGCCATGTATTTACCCATGGTAAAATTTTTTTTTGGAATATTTACTTTAATTGTCTTCGGTCGCCCAGGCGGGAAGAAAGAAGTACCCAGCGGGAGTCCTTGTGTTTATATTTTGTCATGTATTTACCTAAAGTGGATTTTATTTTTGAAATATATATTTTTTACGTTAATATGTTTATGTATTTGAACTCAGACTTACCCCCTCATACTTCTGACCTAAGCCAATAAGGCATTTTATTAAGACCCCCAAATTCGGATCTTACAGTACACCTTCGAAATTTTCAATATCTAAAAAATTCGATGCTCAATTGTTTTTCTGATTTTGAAAGATAATTGAAAATAATGCATCTAACAACTTCTATACATAATATTTATGTGAAATTTTCACAATAGTCGAAATATCTGTTGTGACAAGGTAAATCAAACTCCCTGTATATATGTTCTCGTTTACGCAATTAATTTTTTTGGGAACATTATACATAAGTCATAAGTCGTTTTTTAGAATAGTTTCATGATACTGTTTAAATATATCCACAGCACTCGATAATGTCAAAGTTATCAACAGCTGTTTCTTTAGTCACAGTAAATCCAAAGACGTTCTAATTTTCGGATATTAAAGTATAAGCTATTATGTTTCATTTCCTTAAACGATTATTAAGATATACAGTACTTTTAATTAAGGAGGAATTTTTCAGAAAAAAATGGATGTAGTTAGTGGTTTGTAAAGCTCCCGCCCTCCCCCGAGTTAAGCTCAAGAGACGGAAGTGGTGCATTTTAATCACATACACAGAAGGCCATCCCATCACATTTCAGCAATAAAATTCTTGTTATTAATTTTTTCTTTATCTAAACTTTTATTTTACTGGGCTATTAGACGAAAGTCAGAGCGACCGTCACCTCGTTGATAGATTGAGGTCTTATAATAGTTCAATGATTTTAATGTAATACTGGATTAAGGGATGCATTGTAGTTAGAAATTTGCAGCTGTTTTTAATATAAAGCATTTTCCACACTAAATATTTAATAAAGTTAAAAGTGTTTTAGAAAATCGTTATTAATAATTCATTTTTAAATGGTGTGTTAGGACTATAATGCATTTCGTGTCATTTTAAAAGCTTTTCGTATAAGTGTCTAAAATTTAAAAAAAATCATAAGTTTTTACAATATTATTATAGTTTTTGTAAAAAAGAGTGTGTTGCACGTCGAAGCTTACAATATTTAACTCGTCGAACTCAATTTTCTGATATCAACTGACAAATTACTTAACCGTAATGTTAAAAGTTTAAAGCATTAAACCAAATGTTGCGAGGTCTCGAGAGAACAAATGTCACCCAAATTTTGAACTTAATTTCACGCTTTGAATTTGTTCGATCGAATATTGCTTTGAGGAGGATGATGAAAGAAGAGAGTAAAATTTAAATGTGGTAAAAGTTATACTACTATATTTGGCTTAATAAATTTATCGAAAAAAATATTTATTTTTTCTTCCCTTTTTATTTACTTTTTTCTTTATTTAGACATTTATTAAATTTTCTTTTTCTATCTCCCTCTTAACATCATCATAAACTTATTGAGATTTATTGAAATGTTGTCGAGTTGTTCAAAAAGATCGCTCACAAATTCACAAACAATTTTTTTTCTGATAGGATTGGAAAATGTTTAAATTTCAAAACGCTGTACCTCGTTTAATATTTGTCTTAGAAAGACCAATAAAGAACAAAATCAAAGCTAATTCAACAGACTACAGAAAATAATTCTACACTTAATCTGGTTAACTTCGTACTTTTCAAGTTATTTTAAAATGAACAAGCGACGAATTAATTGTTCTGATAGGATTGTAAAATGTTTAAATTTCAAAACGCTGTAACTTATTTAATATTTGTCTTATCAAGACCCTAGAAAAACCAAATGAAAGCTAATCCAAGAGGCTACAGAAAAGAACTATATACATTATTCAGTTAGGTTCATATTTTTAAAGATATTTTAAAATGAATTGTTTCAAATCGCTGTGCAAGTCGTATTATTTTGATGTCGTAAGAAAAATTCATTTACATCTCACTGTTTTTGTACACAATTATTACTAACTTTTGGGTCATCCTGTATTTTTCTTTAAGATGAAAATTTCAAAATGTAAATTTTATTGAAAAAATTTTCTTACTTTTTTTCTTTCAGCAAAAGCATTTCTGGCCGCAACACACACCTTCAAACCAACATAAATCAAAGATTAAATTAAAACGATAAAAAACATATATTCAATTCTAGATTTAACATATCCTTAAGACTTAAGACACAAAATAAATCTTTTTCCCTAACAGAAAAAGATAAATCTTTAGTCGAAAGAAATTAGTTGAGTTTAGTACATTGTGTAAACTTTAAAAAGAAACTTTTGTGTATTACCTTTTCAAGTTGAAAACTTGAAAGCTTTTCACCAACTGAAATAAATACGTTTAGAAGAATTTTTTTAATTTAAAATTTAAATAGGGGAAGGGGGAGGATGAGCGAAAAAAAATTATTTTCATCGGTAATCTCTGGCAACTAATAAAATCTACTTAACAAAGTTGAATTGAAAAAGTTTGGAGATAATCTGCGTACAATCTGATTAAGGGTGACTGTTTGGATAGAAGTGTTGAAATGTAACAGCCACGACAGGTCGTTTAATCTCACTTGAAGTACAGTGTGATTTAAAGTCTGTACGTAATACGATTAAAGACTAACTTTATAACTTAAAACTATCAAATAAGACCGTTTACAATGAAATAATTACGAAAATTTGCAAAAAATTAAACTTTTTAAACGAAATAATTGCATCCGAAACGATTTTATGACAACTCTTTTTTGCTCGTAACCTTGTTTTATTTAAAAACTTTTTCTATTATTTAATTTTTTTTCTTCTTTTTCTCAAATTTACATTATAAGTTTAAATACGTTTTGTAAAAGATTGTGTCATTATCTAAAATAACTCAAGTAAAACAAATCGTTGATGGAAATTCTGTCTCAAAACCACTCACAGGATTTCGAGAATGATTTTAGACTTAAATGACTTTTTACACCTTTCCAAAAAGTTTTAAATTTTAAAAACTTTATTTGTACTTTTAAAATACATTTTTTCTTTGAACTCAAATCCTAACAAAGTCAAATTATTTATTTAAATTGAAATTTTTTCAAGTATAAAATTAGATCTGAAACTTTGATCCCAGAAAAATTATTTTAAAGCTCACCTTTTCTATATTTTCTTGGTCTCTATTTTTTTGTCTTCTACAGGGTGATTCTTCGAAGTGACAGTACTCGATATAGCTCTTTTAGTCGTTTCAAATAAGGCAGCCACACAGTAAAAAAAACATGGATTATCAGGAATGCGCAGTAAAGGCCGAATGAGACAGAGATATAAATAGATGAGATAGATAGAGTGGCGGAATTGGTTTAGATAAATGGGGAGTGGGGGAAGTAGGATTGGGATTGGTTTAGAAAAATAGTCTGTCGCCATAGTTACCATTAGGCCTGTCACTTTAAAAAAAAATCGAATATCGATAAAAGAAAATTATCGATATTTCCGATATTATCGATATTTTCAATAATATCAAGAAAAAGTACCAGACCTAGTCACCATGTGTCAAATGTCAATTGTTCACTACAGTTACCATTAACCATTATGTCAAATTCGTTATCTGACACCATATGTCAATATCAGAAAGTTGTTCATCTGTCATCCAACATATGTCAATGTCATGTGTCACCCTATGTCAATTTCATATGTCATGTGGAGTTAGCTATCATTAGATCATTACTATTTGTCGTCCTATATGTCATTTCAGAGATTAAGTTTAGAAAGGTGAGTAGGGTATTCTGCTACTATAGTTACTATATTTCAAATATAATTTGTCACCCGGGGTGGTCATCTACTATGGAATATGTCATTTCATCTGCCATTTTATATGTCAAGGAGTCATCAGTCATCAAATCTGTCAGTCCATCTGCCAACCCATTTGACATCCTATATCATCTGACATTCCATTTATCATTCCATATGTCATCCGATGTGTCATCAAATCGGTAATCAAATCTGTCATGTCATAAGTGTTTTATCTCATCTCACAGATGAGATTGTCAAATGAGGTGACAGATGAGAATAAATGACAGTTAAGACTGACAGCTAAGACAGACACATACAATGAAATGACAGATGAGATGAAAAAACATATGCGATTGACATTGATTGTGTATGACATAATAAGAGACTGACAGAGAAGATTGACAGATGTATGACATAATATAAGACTGACTGATGAGATTGACAGATGAGACGATATGGCATAATATCATATATCATCTGACATTCCATCTATCATTCCATCTGTCATCCGATCTGTCATCAAATCGGTCATCAAATCTGTCATGTGATAGGTGTTCTATTTCATTTCACAGATGAGATTGTCTAATGAGCTGACAGATGATATTAAATGACAGTTGAGACTGACAAATAAGACTGACACATAAAATGAGATGACAGATGAGATGAAAAAACATATGCGATTGACATTGATTGTGTATGACATAATAAGAGACTGCCAGAAAAGATTGACATATGTATGACATAATATAAGACTGAATGATGAGATTGACAGATGAGACAATATGGCATAATATCATATATATATCATATATTATCTGACATTCCATCTGTCATCCGATCTATCATCAAATCGGTCATCAAATCTGTCATGTGATAGGTGTTCTATTTCATCTCACAGATAAGATTGTCAAATGAGGTGACAGATGAGATTGACAGATGAGATTAAATGACAGCTGAGACTGACACATAAAATAAGATGACAGATGAGATGAAATAACAGATGCGATTGACATTGATTGTGTATGAAATAATAAGAGCCTGACAGAGGAGATTGACAGATGTATGACATAATATAAGACTGACTGATGTGATTGACAGATGAGACGATATGGCATAATATAAAACTGACAAATGTGATTGATAAATGAGATGACAGATGAGATTGACAGATGAGAATAAATGACAGTTAAGACTGACAGCTAAGACAGACACATTAAATGAAATGACAGATGAGATGAATAACAGATGAGATTGACATTGATTGTATATGAAATAATAAGAGCCTGACAGTGGAGATTGACAGATGTATGACATAATATAAGACTGACTGATGAGATTGACCGATGAGACGATATGGCATAATATAAAACTGACAAATGTGATTGATAAATGAGATGACAGATGAGATTGACAGATGAGAATAAATGACAGTTAAGACTGACAGCTAAGACAGACACATTAAATGAAATGACAGATGAGATGAATAACAAATGAGATTGACATTGATTGTGTATGACATAATAAGAGACTGACAGAGGAGATTGGCAGATGTATGACATAATATAAGACTGACTGATGAGATTGACCGATGAGACGATATGGCATAGTATAAAACTGACAGATGTGATTGATAAATGAGATAACAGATGAGATTGACAGATGAGAATAAATGACAGTTAAGACTGACAGCTAAGACAGACACATTAAATGAAATGACAGATGAGATTAAATAACAGATGAGATTGAGATTGATTGTGTATGAAATAATAAGAGACTGACAGAGGAGATTGACAGATGTATGACATAATATAAGACTGACTGATGAGATTGACAGATGAGACGATATGGCATAATATAAAACTGACAGATGTGATTGATACATGAGATGACAGATGAGATTGACAGATGAGAATAAATGACAGTTAAGACTGACAGTTAAGACAGACACATTAAATGAAATGACAGATGAGATTGACAGATGTATGACATAATAAGAGACTGACAGATGTATGACATGGTAAGAGACTGACTGATGAGATTGACAGGTGAGACGATATGGCATAATATAAAACTGACAGATGTGATTGATACATGAGATGACAGATGAGATTGACAGATGAGAATAAATGACAGTTAAGACTGACAGTTAAGACAGACACATTAAATGAAATGACAGATGAGATTGACAGATGTATGACATAATAAGAGACTGACAGATGTATGACATGGTAAGAGACTGACTGATGAGATTGACAGGTGAGACGATATGAATTAATATAAGAGTGACAGATGTTATTGGCAGATGATATTCATCTGAGATGAGATAGAAGAGGCATAGACAGAAGCACATAGAAGAAAAGTAAAGCGCGTTCATGATCTATAGATTGAATTACAAAATTCTCAACTCTTCTCAAGAGCATAACCTAAAATTATTTTCTTCTCTACAGGGTGTTGTATTACTGCTGAGCAATAATATTTTATTTTTTTAAATAAAACACGGCTATAATTTTCTATATTTTGACTTGGCATTAAGTCTCCTACTCCTACTGCTACCAAATAAAAAATTTTTTTTTCTTTGCAGTTTTGCCACGTTATTAATTTTTTTCTCTTAAAAATGCCCGCAATACGCGTTTCTTTATAAAATCGTAGTAAAGCCGTTACTCAAGGAATAATAACGAATATTTTTTCCTAGGTAGTTATGACTATCCTCTATGCTTTAAAGTTAAAAAAATCGATTAAATTGTACAGGGTGTTCATTAAAGCGAACCAAATTTACTTATTTTCAAACGACTATAACGCGTTGTTTTCAAATGGAATACCCCGTATATTTTTACATAATTATTTGGATTCCTTATAAAATGTAGATACTAAATTTGCAAAAATATACTGAGTGTTCTATTTTAAAAATTATAAAAAATTACATTTTACTAGGAATTCAAATATGTAAAAATGCTATGCTCCTTAAGGAGTTCAATAACTTTTGTGATTAAATGTATAGCTTATTTCAAAAAACAAGGGAGCTATCGAAGATGGTTGCTTCGATAAATCATCCAGTATAGAGAAATCACAAACGACTGTTCGATCAATCTTTGAACCAGATTAAACAATAATTGTTGTTGATATCAGTACCACCAAATACTTATGTGCCGGTTACGATGTTTTAAAATATTTAACAATATACAGGGTGTCCTTAAAAAAAATTTTTCTTGCAAGTCCATTCATAGTCATATTATTCATAGCTACCTCAAATTAATAGTGTTTGTGAAACTTTAACACCTTTCAACACTTCTGATAACGATTCTAGAGGATTTTGTTTACTTTTGAACCATTTTTCGTATTTTATTTTAAAAACTCAAGAACTTTGTACACTTTTTTAATAATTGTAACTGATTAGTCAATTATGTTTTTGCCTAGTTATAAAACTTAACGACTTAACGCATTACAGTTATTATTTTTTATTGAATTGCCACTTGTAAATGTTCCAATTAATCAACGTAATTATCCTTAATGCTAACCTAAAATTACCCTCATTATCTTCAATTTTCATTTTCGTTATTTCTTATAATAAGTCGTAAGCTTTTATATTTGTACATTATTTTTAAAATAATTGATTATTGGACGACGGTGTGTTGGTATACAGTGTGGAGAAGGGAGAGGTCATCATTGGGAGGCTGAAAAATGGACATCATTTGCGTTGCAATTGTCTGCAGATTTAAAAATTGTTCATTTTTATGTTTTTATTTCGATTTTCTTTCATGTATTTTTCAATGGTATAACGCGTATGGTCTACGCACTGTTATATTTGTAATGATTACTACTTAAAATATTTATTTAGGCTCATTTTCTAATATCTCTACATTTACTTGTAAATAATTGAAAAGCTTATTTGAAATAAGATCCTATAAGTAATTACAGAGTCCTTTGTGTTTACAATAACTTTGTTGATTTTCTTACTTAAATAAGCCTAAAAGATTGATATCAACGCTAACATAAGGGGAATGTCGTATTGTGTAAAACCGAAAATTGGTTTTCTTTTAGAATAGCATTTATTTTTAACAACAGGAAGAGGGCTGTTTTTTAATAACACACCCCTTTTTTTACAATAGCTAAGTAATTAAAAAACTTGCTTTGTTTTAGTATAAAAAGCATTTTTTACAATACTTTTACATGATCGCCTCTCGTAACTTGTAACTAATTATTTTTTGTTCAAAAGAAAAATTTTCCAATTCTTCAATTAGACGGTATGATTTTAACATGAGTGGTAAATTTTTTGCACTATTTGAAAAGGGTACGATTGTAATTTTGTTTTTTGTTAAATGTTCAGTAGTATATCATTGGTTTTAGGGGTTGGCAACTTACAAACGCCTTGAGGTTCACTAATACGTACAAATTACATACTTCTGTTAAGGTTGGGGTTCTTTAGCACCGTGTTAGACTATTTTATTATCGCGGAACAAGAAAAAAAAGAGGAAAAAACGTCTAATTTTTACACTTAAACTAATTAAGAGTTGTGTAATGAAAATAACGGGGGAGGGTTACTTGGAATAGTTTAGAAACAAGGCTGGACTTTTTAGAATTTATAGAAGAAATGCTAATATGTGTAAAAAAATTCATAATGAGCAAAGGAAAAATTTTCTTTTCTTAAGCTATTTTCTCTTCTTTGAATAATCAGAAGCTTGCAGTCCCAAAGATGCTTACATTGTTTAGTATCTCCATATCACTCATGTATCCAATATTTTTGATATTCAAGCTGGAAGTCTTATCTATCATTGATAGCAATTGATCTTTATCTTTTTTTTGTGAGCGAGAGGTGGAAATCTTCAAAAGACACCACATCGCCTGTACAATATAGTGTGGAATTCTTACCCACTAAAGCCACTCCTGGAAATGTAATAAGGGTTCGGGTACGGAGAATACCCGGTGCGTGAAATAATGAAATGGTGGAGCTGAAAGGTAGGTATAGCTTGGGGCAGTATGAAAAGAAAGACTAGGTGTAGCATTATTATAATAGCATCGAGCAGAATAACATGAATAAACCAGCAGAGTATGGAAAGTTATAGTATAGATTCAGATTCCGTGAGTTTTCATTCAAGGCGCTGCCAGGATCACCAAAGCTGAGATGTTACGTCTCGAAATCTCACAAACGCCGGCGCATAGACTCTCCAGCGCTGCCACCGCTTCCAAGCTGCCCATATACGGTGGCCACGACTGCAATCCATCGACCTCACAAGTAGTGCGATACTGGTCCCTCAGATTTAGCCTCTGGGGGTACAGAAGCAAGTACTCTAACGTTTGCCTTCGTCTACAGGGGCATGTCAATGGGGACCAGATCTATCCAGTTTAAATATGCCAGGAAAGGACCATGACCCGTGACCAAGTAGAACAGATGCCGAGTTATAAAGGCCACCTTCTCAAGGCCGAGTCGCTCCCTGAATCCATAGATTAATATTCCTGTAAGCATCTTATCGTCTTGGCCTGATTTAGACTTGTTCGGCGCCTCCTGCATATAGGGAAAAGGTACAGTTGTGTATGAAGGTGTATGGCGTTTTGTCACAACACAAAATTACGAGGAATAATTTGAAAAATGTAAGAAGCCAGGGACAACATGTGTTGTAAAGGTTAGCAGGCCCCAACGTTAGTACAGAGAGAGATAAAGCCACCTTTTATACTTCAGTAGTCATTCCATGTCTTGCGCAGTTCTAATCTGTTGTAGAGAAGCCGATAATTAAGAATCTCTCTAATTTCGTTTCTTTTCAAAATGACCGTTCGGAAGGTAGCGATAGGAAGGACGCTTGTCACATGTATCAAACATCATGTAACTTGAATTTGATACCCAAATTGAAAGTTTCTCTTCCTCGAGCACAGTTTAATATTTTATTTCAAAGCACTCTTTGAAGTATTGTTCTTTAATTTAACTCAACGACTACTACGTATAAAAGCTCGTAATAATTATAGGAGTTTAATAGTGACATTTAAAACATGTTGTTGGGTTTACTAAATTGTCACATTACAGATGTAGTCGTGAGTAATTATTCAGCTTTGGTTAGAACGTTTTAGTCTATGTAATGTGTTAGTAAATTGACATGTCTTGGTCTGCTGAATTAGGACGTATATAGTTAACAATGCAACTAGGAACCGGAAAATTGTTAGGGGTAGTTAGAAGCTTAATTTATAGTTGATAATTTTTTTTTTATTTAATTAAATGGTGCATATAGATTATGACTATGTGTGTATAATAAAAAAAATTATGTAAAATTTTTTGGTTACTTTTTGTTGTAAGAGAGACTTTTCTATTCGTGATAATAAAGTAAGGGTGTGCTTTTCCGCTATACTTCCCTCAGTTTTGACTTTTTGTAAGGGAAACGGAAGTTCTACATAGACCTTAGTATTTAATTGTATGTATACATACTCAAACTTCTAATTATTATACGAGTAAGTTTTGAAGACAATTTTGTTGAAAATAAACGAAATTAATATACCTACAGGGTGTCCAGATAAGTGTGTTGCCTTCGATAGCTCCTATTTTAAGAAGAAATTGTTTATGACGTCTAAACCCAATATTTGTGACTTAACCAAGTCATAAACAAGTATTTGTGACAATATGTGACTTAAATCAGTCACAGCCTAAACCAAGGCTTGTAGATTCTGACCAGTAACAACCAAATACTGTCCAGATTACGAGGTGCAATGAATTATACTGTCTTACTTTCAAACTATCATTCAGTCATACTGCCATACTTCCATAATATACTATTATACGGTCACACTTTCGTGCTGTCTGAAAATCATACTGTCATACTGTGAAAAGACAGTATTGTCACTCTGGTGTACTTTCATTTTATAATACTATTATGCTGTCATACAGCCATACTGTCATATGTATACTGTCATACAGTCACACCAATAATGCCATAATATACTTAAAAACCTATGAACTTAAAATGTAAAAAAAATAAGTGTACAAACTAAAAAACATAGAACAAACGACTGAACGACTATCATACTATTATACTTCCATAATGCCAAACTATTTTACTGTCGTACTGTCATATGCCAGTATTATCACACCGTCGTACTATCATAATCTACGTATTAACATATGAACTTTACATAACTTAAGATGTAAAGAATATAACTAAGTGTATGAACTAAACAAAGGAGGAACAACGACTGAACGACTGTCATATTTCCATAACATCATATTAACATACTTCGTACTGTCATACTGTTATATGCCAGTATTGTCACACTCTTGTACTATTTTGCTTCATATTTTATACCATCATACTATTATACTAGAGTACTATCATACTATCTTACTATCATACTATCATACTATCATACTATCATACTATCATACTATCATACTATCATACTATCATACTATCATACTATCATACTATCATACTATCATACTATCATACTATCATACTATCATACTATTATAGTGCTATACTGTCATACTATCATACTAACATACTATCATACTGTAACGATACAAAATTCTATCCGGATGCTGGACCCAAATACTGTTGCAGTATTACAGCATCCTGTAAATTTTGTATCGTTTGAACCAGCTACTTGTCATTTCTTTTTCACTTTTGGTGTGGGACAATTTTTCCAAAGCCGGCCCTGGCTGAAATTTAAAATAATTTTTATATTCCCTAGTTCAGTTTTTCAAGCCCTTTCGTTTAAGCCCAATCTTGAGAAGATTGGTGAAAAATTACCGAACTTTAATTTCATTTCAATTGTTATTATGGATTAATTATCATTATCACCACGCAGTTGATTCTACCCTAACTTCTTAAATATAATAGATAACGCTACCGTTCTATTTTTAATGGAAGCTAGGAGTCCTTTTTACCCTTCTGTAATTTTTGTTACCCTTATCAAGTGATTATTTACATATCTAAATTTTTTAATTATTGAGTTGTAAAAGTTTTAAATCCTTAAAATTTAGTTAACGTGCACCTGCGCTAATAAGTAAAGTAAAATTAGTTTAGTGGGTTTAATTAGGTGTAATTTAAGTTGTAATTAATATGGATAACACTTTAATTAACGTAAGTAATTAATAAATAATTATAAGTCACAGATGAATCTTTTTCGGCCGTTTTGGGCAGCCCACGTTAATTTTTAGCAACTAATTTTGTAATTTAATTTAATTGTACCACCCCTAGATAATTTTGAGCCTTTAATTAATTTTTATTAACATTAAAAATTTCAAATTCATTTTACAATAATAAATTTAAGACCGGCGTGATCAGGAATTTTGTGCGGTTACGATGGATTAAACTTTACCTGCGAGTTTTCCTTAATTAAAATTTTATTAATTTAATTAATAAAATTTATAACGTACTAAGTGATAATTTTCCTCGAGTACAATTCAAGTTAGAGCGTTCCTATTGGTTGTCGAGTAGATCCGAGTTGGTCGTCGGCTCTACAATATAAACCCCTTCTCCGTTTTGATAAAAGATACCCCGCTTCACCTTTGAAGCAAACGGGCCCGCTCCGTTATCTCACTTGCGTCATTTTTGTGTACTTGCTTTGTTAAATTAATTAAATTAATTTTAATTAATTTGTTTCCGTGTTGCCTTCAGCAAGCCCGTGATTTTCCCTCGTACACTAGGACTCAGTGGTCTCTCCTTTCATAGAGAGGTCTCGTGATCTGGTGTACGATACCATCTTAGTTTCCGGGACTCAGTGGTCTTTCTCGTCAGAGAAGGGTCTCGAGGTCTGGAACACTACCTTACCCTCTTAGTTTCCGGGACTCGGTGGTCTTTCTCTTAAGAGAAGGGTCTCGAGGTCTGGATAACGACTACCCTCTTAGTTTCCGGGACTCAGTGGTCTTTCTCGTCAGAGAAGAGTCTCGAGGTCTGGAAAACTACCTTACCCTCTTAGTTTCCGGGACTCAGTGGTCTTTCTCTTAAGAGAAGGGTCTCGAGGTCTGGATAACGACTACCCTCTTAGTTTCCGGGACTCAGTGGTCTTTCTCGTAAGAGAAGGGTCTCGAGGTCTGGTGGACGACTTCCCTGCGTCCACCGGGACTCTGTGGTCTTTCTCGTAAGAGAAGGGTCTCGAGGTCTGGTGCACGACTTCCCTACATTCACCGGGACTCCGTGGTCTATCTCTTGAGAGACGGGTCTCGAGGTCTGGTGGACATCCAGTAGCCGAGTCATATCTCCCGTGTTTGTATTTTATTGGGCATTTATTAAGTTTTTTTTTTCCTTAAGCAAAGGGTTGCTTAATTTTATAACATTAATATCATTTGTTTTATTTTGAATAAATATATATTTTTTCATACGTTTTTATTGTGTGTTGTCGTTCTTATTCCGAACCCATCCCGTCTACGACTTTGAGTGATCCTAAAGGGAGAAATTAATGGAGCACCCGGTTTCCGGTGTTACAATACTATTATACTATTACACTATCATACTATTTTACTATCGTACTAACATACTATCTCACTATCATACTATCATAATGTGCTTCTGAACATATGAACTTTAGATACCTACATAACTTAAGATGTGATGATTAAAATTCAGTGTATAAACTAAACATCAGAGGACCAACGACTGAAACTTGCGGAACTCCTCTCGAGAGGTCTTTTAATTGTCTTTTAAAATTGTATATTTAATTGTATATTTAAAAATGTTTTAAATAAATAAAAAATGAGCAATTGATTCATAAATTGTCACTTTATCTGTTATTTTGTTAGACACTCTGTATAAGAATTATTTCAGCATCGTTAATTAATTTTTTGTTAAAACTTGCAACCTCTATATTACATCTAATTGATATTTGAAATACGCTCACTTAGTTATCAAACATAAGAAATAGTTATTGGTTTTCTTCTTTTTTTCCCTTTTGAAAGTAGGTCATGTATAAAATTTTAATGAGACATCTACCATAATTAAGCTGACGGCACTTTTAAAGGGAATTTTCAGAAGCTTAACAATGGAGCGCTAAAAATGGATTTAACTGTTTTACATTTTCTTAAGATGTTTTTTGAATAATTAAAGACGTTTGTCAACACTTATTTTAATTATTAATTTATCAAATTTTCTAAACGCATGAATTGTTTATATTTCAATTAACACTTTTATTGCCATTTTTTTTGTTAAAAATAATTTAAGGCGAAATTTAAATTTAGTAGATTAAATTTAAATTTTAAAGTGGAAAGATAAAAATTTTTGCAAGAAACTTCACAACGATTGAATTTTGTTTGCTAATTTTTGTGAAATTAATGTTTGCCAATGAATATTGATTATGGTTAATCTATGAGTTATTCAACTATTTATAGGCTTGTCCGATAATTGAATTTTTATAATTAGTGGATACCTCATTAAATTCAAAATTTAAATTCAAAAACTAAAAATAAATGACAACAATATTAAATCGCCATGATGGATGATTGAATTAAAAGTGTGGGGTTTTACTTAATAAAATTATTTTTCGTTCTAGTTTAGCCAATAAACCTCTTTGTGTAGAGGATATGAAAAGGGTGGAATTTTTTCTTCTGAAATAAGAGGTAAAAATACTAATAATAATAAAAATAATAAAAATTATTATTTAGGAATAGAAGAATAAGAAAATAAAAATACTCCCCCGTTCTAACTATGGCTAAGATAGGGAGGATGTGGAAAGGTCACCTTTCCCGATATTTCGCTTATATCTCGAAAACGGTTAGCCCTAGGGAAAAACTTATTTTTAGTAAAATCAAAACCTATCAAATTTCCTACAAGATTGTATCTATTAATTTTTTTTCTAATCCTTATAGTTTTCGAGATATCCGCCCGCAAAAAACGTTATTTTATGAGCTTTAAGAATCCGCTTAGAAAATTTCAAAATTCAAAATGGTTACCGAGATAACTCATAAAACTAAAAATTTAGTTTCTCGACTGTAGTTTGAAAATAAACTCTTTTCTTTTTCTCATCCACATGCGTCTGTTATTTATTTGAGGAATCATCAGCTAACTATCAGCCCGCGGTTGTAAACTCATCAGTAAAAAATATATGTTTGATATCCTTTTGAACGACGTCACAAGTTGCCGAGGTTACATTTTTGTTTTCAATACACGCCTACGATTGTTTGTTATTAAATAAGACAATTTTCTTTTCTTTAAAAGAAAGTAAAAACGACTATGTAAACGAAACCTCCAGATATTATTTCTTTTTTGTTTTCTACAAAAAATAATGGTGTAACTATACCCAGATAATCTTACTTGTTCTTCAACAAAGTAAACTAGCTATTTTTCTGTTATTAGAAAAGCAATAACAAATGATTATTTACTTGCTGAATTACCCACATTACCTAAATTAACAAACATATCATAAAATCAAATAAGTAGGCGAGAAGTTTCTGTTTACCTAGACGTATTTATAGCGTTATATTTTACGTAGCAAGAAAAAATTCGTAGGCGGTTGTAAGAAACCCCAAGTGGACTGTAGCGACTCCTACAGTAGTAATTCTATACCATTAATTTTAGTTACAAAACTTTCCTTTCAAACTTTTTTAAATAGATAAGTGGTGGCTGTTTTTTAATTATACGAACTTAAAAATTACGACAGAGAAAATAAAGCTAATGAAGTTGAAATTCTAAATTTTTTTAAAAACATTTCTACAAGATAGTTTTCTTTTGTACTTGTGTGCCTGTATAACTGGGGTCCGAGTGCCTGTATAGCAGGGGTCTAAGGGCCTGTCAAAATGTCTAACTGTGTAACTGTATATGTTTGACTGTTTGACTGTATACCACTCTAACCATATAAATACGAAAATATCTAACTGTGTAAATGGCTAACTGTGAAACTGTCTAAATGTCTAACTGTCAACTGTCAAAGTGTCAAACTGTCAAACTGTCAAACTATCAAACTGTCAAACTGTCAAACTGTCAAACTGTCAAACTGTTAAACTGTTAAACTGTCTAACTATCTAACTGTCTAACTATTTAATTGTATAAGTTACTAAACATCTAACTCTAACTAACTACCTAAGTGCAAGTATGTCAAACTGAATAACTTCCAACTGCATTACGTTCCAACTTTTTAAATATCTTACCGTGTTACTTTTTTATAGACTAAGTGTCTAACTGTATAACTGTCTAGTTGACTGACGGTCTAGTTGTATAAAACTCAAACTATCTAACTGTCTAAATGTCAACTGCTGACTTTCTAACTGCTTATTATCTAACTGTATAACCGCCAAACTTCCTTAATGTCTAACTGTTTAATAATGTAACTTAGTAACTTTTAACTGACTAACTATCTAATACACTACTTCGTTAACTGTGTAAGTGTGTAGTTGACTCGTTGTTTAATTGTATAACTGTCTAACTGCTGACGTCCTAACTATATAACTGCAAAACTGTCTTACTGTATAACTGTTTAAATATCTGTATGTGTTACTTTTAACTGACATACTGTTTAACAATAAGCTATCTATCACCCTGACTCGCTAATTGCTGACTGTCTAACTGTATAACTGCTAAACTTTCTTACTGTCTAAATATCTAACTGACTAACTACTTTCTAACAACTTGACTCTCTAACTATCTAAATGCCGGGTTGACAGACTGTCTAACTCCTAACTTTTTAACCGTATAACCGCTAAACGTCCTTAATGTCTAATTGTGTTTAAATATCTACTGTGTGTCTTGTATTTGACTAATTATTGTCTAACACCCTGACTTGCTAACTATCCAAATGTCAAGTTGACTTACTGTTTATATGAATAACTGTTTAACTATTTAACTGTCAAACAACTGACTGCCTAACAATGAAACTCCTATACGTTCTTACTGTCTAACTGTTTAAATATCTAACTGTGTTACTTTTAATTGACATTTTGTCTAACAGTATAGCTTTCTATCACCACGACTCGCTAACTGTCTAAATGTGGAGTTGACTGACTGTCTAATTGTATAACTAAATAATTGTCTAACTGTTTAACTGTATAACTGCTAAACTTCCTTACTGACTACTGCTTAAATATCTAACTATGTAACTTTTAACTGTCTAGCTACTGACTAACACCCTGACTCGCTAACTGTTTAAATGCCGGGTTGACTGACTGTGTTATTGTACAACTGTGTACCTTATGACTGTTTAACCGAATAACTGCAAAACGTCCTTACTGTCTAACTGTTTAAATATCTAATTGTATATCTTGTATTTGACTAACTATTGTCTAACTCGCTAACTGTCCAAATGTTTAGTTGACTTACAGTCTAATTGTACAACTATATAATTGTCTAACTGTTTAACTGTATAACTGCTAAAATTTTTTCTGACTACTGTTTAAATATCTAACTGTGTAACTTTTAGCTGACTAACTACTGTCTAACACCCTGACTCGCTAACTGTCTAAATGACGGGTTCACTGACTGTGTAATTATATAACTAACTTACTCATGACGTCATGACTGATAACCGTATAACTGCTAAACTCCTATACGTTCTTACTCTCTAACTGTTTAAATATCTAACTGTGTTACCTGTAATTAACACATTGTCTAACAGTATAGCTTTCTATCACCCCGACTTACTAACTCTCCAAATGTCGAGTATAACATTTAATTATCTATCTGCTGACTGTTTAACTGTATAAGTGCTAAACTTCCTTACTGACTACTGCTTAAATATCTAACTGTGGAACTTTTAACTGACTAACTACTGTCTAAAACCCTGACTCGCTAACTGTCTAATTATGTAACTATTTAGTTTTCTAAGTGTATAACTATCTAAATGTCCAGTTTCTGACTGTTGACTGACTCTAAGTTTGGCTAACTGTATCTCTACCAAACTTCCTTATTGTCTAACTGTGTAAATAACTAGCTGCCTAACTGTCAACTGGCTAACTTTCTAATTGTGTAACCGTCTAACTACCTTTAAGTCTATCCGTCTACACGTATGATTGTCTAAGTGTCTAAATATCAAACTGTTCAACCTTCTAACTGCCTTTTTGTAAGTTGTTCTAACTGCTAACCTTCCTTCTTATCTAACTGTTTAACTGGCATTCTGTATAATTGTCTAACTATCTAACTGTCTATATGTGTAACTAGTAACTGTCTACCTGTGTAGCTGTTTTATAAAACTTTATTTAATTTTATTTCTAAGGGCTTGTTTCACCAACTAAGTTCACCGTAAACTTGGTTGGTAAAACCCTTCCTAAGAATCATAAACCATTTATTTATTTATTTCTGTTGATTTCGAGTTGCTTCCAAATTGCCACGTAACTTCTATTACAAAATACGAAATTAAAAAACTACCAATTTTGACAAAATTGCCTTTACGAAATAGATCAAACGAAATTTAAATCTGCAAGAATAAAGAAAGAGCAGAAAAAAAAACAAATTGGAAATGGTTTGGTCGATTCATTATGTTTTATTTTTAAACAAAAAAATCATGGAATGGTACTACAATTTAAAAGGCACACCACGTAGTAGATAACAATTGTAGAAAGAATGCTGAGAAAGAAAGTACGTTCATAGGAAGATAACAGATCAGAGAAAAATATATGCAGGATTCAGGTTAAACCTTTGAGATTTTACAAGAGGAGAAAAAAAAATCGATATGTAATCAAAGTTAAGAAAAATTGCAGGATAAAGTTTGAAAATTAAAGAAAAATATTTTGCTTTAAATTTAAGGATAAATTGGGAACGATGCGTCTTTTTTTTTCTCTCTAAGGATCATAATTGATTTCCTTTTTTCGTCAAATTTTACTTCTGGAACAAATGTGAAATATGTGCATAATACAATATAATGTACGTTTACACAAATTTGGAAAACAACAGCAGGATATAATATAACAAAAGCTTTTAGAGTAAGCGCATGTCCTGACGCTTGAAGATATCTCAAAAGCATGGCAAGCTTTCCTGCTGAAATTCAGTATTTTATAGGAAACGTAGCGGGCTACTGACAACGTGCGAAGTTTTACATTTTTCCAACTTTAACCACTAAAAATTACGAGTTTTTTTTCAAAAATTTTTTTTAAATCGGCGCGTTTAGAAAAAATTACTGCGGCTTAATTAAAAAAAAATTAAATAATTTTAAAATTATTAATTTTCGGTTATAAAATTTCATTAATTTAACAAAATTCTAAAACAATTTTTAATAAAAGTTTCAACTAACTTAAATTTAGGGCTGAATGTAATTTAAAATTGATCTTTTTGTTTCCTTGAAATATTTAGAGTTTGAAAAGTTCCATTACAAAATTTTTGAAATACTTCAACGCTTTTTCGTACTCCTTTTCGACTTCTGAAGAGTACAAAACAAGAAAAAAAGAAGCTCGTTTCGTACCACAAAGACATCATCAAATTCTCCCTTTTTCTCCTCCTCTCTTCTTTTATTTTTTTCCCTTTCAACTTTTTATTAAACAAAAAGAAGTTGATTAACAGAAACGTTAAAAACAAAGTGTTAAGTAATATCAAAAAGACAATGTGATACGTGAACTAAATATAAAATGCTTTGTTATTTGTTACAATGTGAAGCTTTTAACTAAGGGTTGGTTTGTGGTTTATGAAGATTAAGAGAATGAAGTTATTAAGAAATAGTAGTTTTACCTGTGAAATTCTTTTGTTTTTCTTCACTTCAATTGTTGCATATCAAGGTAATGGATTTTTATGTTTTTTTTTCCCGGTGTATAATAAACCTCTTTTTTATACTCCTCTTTTTAACTACTAAATTTATGTACCCATCGTATAGGGAATTGTTTGAATTTTATGAGATAAATCGGGACATTTTACATCTCTGATAGTCTTTTGGGGTTAAAAAATTCCCGGTTGACATTTAAAAAAATTTATCGCTATTTTTTTATATCTAATATCACTTTAAGGGTTTATTGTTTAATTGCTACGTGCTCTGAACTATAAAGGCTGAATTAACTCGAATTTCGTACCCACCTTTTCCATTTTTTGAAGCCAATTGATTAAAAACTATTTTAAAACCTCGCTAAATACTTCTTGCTTTCTTAACCCGCAAGCCAACGGCGCCTGGGTGTGTTCTTTAGCCATCCAGCACCCATTGGTGATCTATTACCTAATATGAGTCAGAAGAATTAATTGGACATAGTTCAATCTAAACAAATTTTTAGTATTCGAGACCGATGTCTTAACATGCCCTCTGAAGCACTGTGTGGGAAAAATTGCAAAAACAGATGTTTATTTGTACCACCACGGCCACGAGATCGAATCGTGCACCTTTTAGTAATGGCAGGCGCGTGCTTTACGGTCTATGTTAGTTTTCCACTCTCGAAATACTATTTTTCAAAATTATTTTAAAACTAAAATTGTTCAAAATTGTTGGTTTTTTGAGTGTCCGAAAATAAAAAGTATCAAAACCACTTTAAGCACGTTTTGATGCTATCGATGCTTTCTACTACGTGTCCTTGTTTAGTAAGTAACATACCGGGCGATTCAAAAAAATGTGAACTAAGTATAAGGTATAGATAAATCGTCACGCCTAATTTTATCAAGTTTAGGTGGCCATTTAGAGCAGTTGTGCACGACCGCCTGCGACGTAAAATTACGCGACCCTTTACCATCCCCGATAGGCCCTCCATAAAGTCACGAGAAGGGCCTTGAGTTATGTCTAGATGCTTTTATCTACTCTACAGAATCATTGCTCATGTAGGAAATCTCTTACAGGCCTTTATAAACCTCCTAGCGCAGGCCAACAATTTTTATGCCGCCCTTTAAAGGGTTGCGACCTCCCAGCTTATGCACCTCAGGTTTAGACGCTTAGAGAACTCAAAACAAAATTTTAAAAGTCAAAATTTGGTTGCATTGAGAGCTTTGGTGCTTAATCATACCAGAGCTTTAATTCTCGACCCTTCTCTTCGTGATAAAGCGAACATTCGTCTAGGATGTCAATAGCGGTGAAAGCACGTATACTATTTTTCCACAATTGTAGATAGTGACTATTTCCTACCTAAAGAGCCCTCGTTGCAAAACGAGTGGCTTTGAAAACGAATACAAAACGAATTTGTCGAGAATACCATTTCATGTAAGTTTCCTTCGTTATTGACGTCATTCACTCGTGGCGTTTACAAAAGGCCAAGTTGTCAAGCTGCATTCGATATAAAACACTCGTTATGTCTCACCGTTCATAATAAGTCGAAGGATCTCAAAAATCGGGTCCCAGGACTGTGAATGGACTGTGAATTGGAACTAGAAATAGAAAAACGCTCATTATGGTGACGAAGAAAAAAGCAGTCAAGAGACTGGAAAAAGCTTTCAGTGAAAGAAATTTCGAATTTGATAAAACGGGATGCCATGCCATAAACTATGAAAAAATACTTGAAAACAAAAATGCAAGAGTGGCCAATAGCAAAATTCATCGAAACATGAGGTTTTGCTACAAGAAACAGTTAACGTATGGCAGGAAGACTGCTATTTTTAATTACGAAGGTGGCCATCTAACCACATTGAGACCAAGCGGTTCTTCAAATGAATCCCATATTTTTCTCTGATACCATACATACTTCTCTTAAGCTTTATGATAGTAGTGTGAAGACCCAACAGTCTAACGTGGATTTTCAACAACACCAGTATCAGAAAACTGTAGACTTTATAGACTAGGCGCAAAAGTTAAAGTATTTTATGCAAGCGGCATTTCATATAACATTTTGGTAACCGATGTTTTCCCAGTATTTCAACCCTGCTGAATACGAAAATTGCGGTTATCAAAGCGAAATCTTAACCGGAAGCGTGATATTCAAGATGACACCCAAGATGTCAGCTTTGTTATTTTTGATGGAATCATTATGGACAATTAAGACAAATATTTTTATTGGTTCGGATAGATAATTTTATGCCCTACAATTTTTATTAGAAGTAAAATTATCTTCAGATCACTCCTAAAAGAGCTAGAGTCGATAAAAGCACCAGTGTTGTATAAACCGTCTTAATACATAAAGCAGTATATGGATGCATCTTGGTGAGTTCAGCGAGGTAGCTTTCCCAGTATCCAGCTAGGATGTATCTGTTAAAACATGATCAGAGCAAATCAAGTCCATAAAAGTCGATCATAAAGAGGATATTGCGTCTTCTGTTTTGACAACACACGGTGCTTCTCCCGACTCTCTAGACCCTTAAAGAGTGATTTTACTGTAATTTTTTGTAGACCATAAAATTATCTATCCGAGCTAACAAAAATATTTGTCTTAATTGCCATAACAATTAATCCATCAAAATAAATAAAAAGAGCAAACATGTATATTACGACGATTTTTACGCACACGATGTCTTTAGCTGGCTTTCGCTCCTTAATAAGCAATCTTACGGTACTTTTACATTTAATAATAATTGTAGAGAACCTTGTATATCTAATTCAATCAAAACAGTTGTTCAAGTTTCAATAATAATTCTTCCATCCAAATAAATCCTAATTAATAAAGCAGACAACCTAGTCGCCATCTTGAATATCGCGCTTCCGGTTTAAATTTCACTGTGGGTAACCGCAATTTTTGGATTCAGGGGGGTCGAAATATTGGGAAAACATCGGTTACCAAAATGTTATATGAAATTCCTCTAGCATTTCGATACTGGGATTTTGTTCCAATTTCACGGTGCTTCTTCCGACTGTAGCTCCTTAAGGAGTGATCTGAAGATAGTTATACCTCTAATAAAAATTGTAGAGTATAAAATTATCTATCCAAACCAATAAAAATATTTGTCTTAATTGTTCATAATGATTCCATCAAAAATAACAAAGCTGACATCTTGGGTGTCATCTTGAATATCACGCTTCCGGTTAAGATTTTGCTTTGATAACCGCAATTTTCGTATTCAGCAGGGTTGAAATACTGGGAAAACATCGGTTACCAAAATGTTATATGAAATGCCGCTTGTATGGTTAAGGATACGTTTTTTCCGATAACAGTCCTAATAGTCTATTAAGGTCCTGTGGTTGCCAAAACCATTTTGAAGAATCAAATCAAGTTTTTCAGAAAATAAGCAGTAATTGTTAGCAAGAAGAACACTAATTTCTGCGCCATTCACAGACCATACTCAGATAATTGCATAATTCAATGACCAATGTTTCTTTCCAGGCACTCTTTTGAACAACCCTCTGAGATCTCACCTACAACAATTTATTGTTACAGTCTTGTTGGTGAAGGGTAAAGAATAAAACTTAAATTACGTATAAATTCCCATTCGCAAGCAAAAATGAGTTCTAAAACCAAAAATTCGTCAATCACCACGAAAATTGTATAACATTTCGCAATTCAGCTTTCGGCGTCAGCGTAGGCGTCGAAAACTTGAATAAAGCTATAATTTTCTTTATATAACATCTATCATCGATTTTCAATGGATTAACGAGAAAATTATATTTTTAAAATTAGAAACGTGGTTGGTAAAAAGTAAAATCACGCCAAATCGAGCTAAAAAAGTCATGTATTTTAAATGGGAAAATGGAGGTGCCCGGTGGGCCAATTTACCTTCCAGATACATAGCTGAAATTTTAAACAGATTGTTTCTAATCTATTTCGAGTCGGTTTAAAATGCGGTAGGGTTGACAGTTTTTGATATTGCATATAAGGAGCACCTTAATAGAGATTAATGCTTAGCACGTTCTTTTAACATTTTATTGTAACCTGTTAGAATGTAGTTCATACGAGTACTCTCTGAGGCTTGTACCACCGTTGTAACTACGGTTTTTCTTTCTGTACCATTAGTTTAAGGTTCGAGACCGCGCTCGTTATAAATTAATTAGGCGTAGTTATAACCACAGAAGCATTGTGTACGTTGTACGTTTCAAGTTAATTAAAATTTTAAAAAAATATTAAAAAAAATCTAATGAAAGATGAAAATTTATTTAACGTAAAATAGAACGAACGAGTAACCTCATTCTGCTTATATTTAATTTATATTTTGCGTATCTTTTATTAAATATTTATCGTGAGTTTTAAAACAGTTTAGGAATAAGAAAATGGTAAAAGCGAAAAGCTACTTCTCTTGCAACATTTTAAAGTACTTCATCTTTAAATGTATCCTAGAACTACGTTTTATTATAAGCGCATGGAATATATACTTTATACTATTATACAGGGTGTTTATTTTTTTTAGTAAGCACTATATAGCATGGGGAAATGGGAATGTCGGTAGAAAAACGTTTAAAACAAAAATAATCTATTTTTCATGCATTATTTATTTGAAAATATAAATTAAATATCTCAAACCGTTCTCAAAATATTTCAATAAAACTCGTTTTAATAGTCCAGTCAACAAACGCTCTAAAAGGGATGTAGAGGACATGGAAGATGTGGTAGAATTTTTTTTTTAGAAAAGTCCTCGGTCCTAGCTATATGGCTAAGGGAGGGAAGGCAGTGGAAAGGTTCAATTTTTGAGTCAAAGTCAATTTTAACGAAACAATTAAATTTGAGCCTTAAACTTAGCTCATTTTGAGTTTAAATTTTAGTTGAATACATCTTTTTTGTATTATTGGTTACAAAATAAAGTGCTACCATTACTTAAGATATTTTTTTATTATTAATTAAACCGTCCGATTACAAACGCATATCCCTTAGAAAGTAGGTGCACTTGCACGTGTCGGTAGTGGGATTTAATAAACGCTCGTTTATTAAATTTTACCATGGTTTCAGCGAGTCTTACTGGTTTAATCGGTCAGATTGTCAAAATTGTCAGGGGTTGTTCAGCACATAGTTCTCAATTATATTCAGGAATAAAATTGCTAATGGGATCTATATTATTTTCAAATCCTATTTCTATTTCTATATAAATAAAAACGACCCTTTTCGATACAAGCACCTTTAAAATTTATTTTTGGGCTTAATTTACGAGTTACAAAAAATTGAAAAAGAAAACTGATCGTTTACTTGCTCTATGCATTGGCATTACCAAAAATTAAAAATTCAGATACAGTCTATTCCCCAAAAATATATCTGGAATTCCTTTCTACAAAAAAAAAGAGTATTTTAAATTGAAATTGAAAACCATTTTAATTTTTGAGAAAACTTACCGATTTCCTTTCTTTTCGATAACAGTGGAGTAGATTAAGGGCATACTTACACATATCTTTTTCTTTCTTAACTAAAAAATGAAAAAACATAGATGAGCCTTCTGTTATTATTTTCAACACGTACTTTTAGCAATGCAAGTTCCGGAAGCTTCTTGTACTTTAGTACTTATGTCAGGACTGAATTTTTTGATGCGATCAGTAATGTTTAATAAGATCGCGTTATCTATCGTACCATCAGCTTTCATCTAAGAAACATAATTTAAAAAAAATAAAAAATAGATTTTGGTACTTATTTACAATTTTTATTTCTTGGAACATGCAAAATAAGCTACACTCTCCTGTTTAGAAAATAATTAATAACTCATTTTGTCCACAAAATTAATATGAAAAACTTTACCTTTAATTCCATTTTCAAAACATTTATTTAAAGCTTTAAGAAGTGTAGTTTGCATATAACTGGTAAACTCTTTTTGAGTCTGAAAAGTGCACACGTTCAACAATATTTTTAGTTAAAAAAATTTAACTTACCTCAGCGTGAATAACTGAAAAGATGCAACAAAGCAAAATAGAAAATTTCATTTTGTTAATAACTTATTCTGTTTCAACGATAGAAGTAAAATTTAATTTCAAGGTAAGGATTGGATTTTAAAAAATTCAAGATAATGGGTAATAATATTAATTACACCATTGTGTAATTGTAACTTGAATAATTTCTTATTAGCTTATCTTCACTTATTGCAGGGTTTCCCAAATTGGGCTCCGCGGAAAGGTAGCAAGTGCTCCGTGAAAAAATATTAATTTTTAAGATTTATTGATTATGTGTCGTTATCTACCTTTCAAATTACATAAAGTGCTTTGTTAAAATTCAAAGTCCCTAAAAAAATCTGATGTAGGGGCACCATCATCAGAGAAAAAGTTTGGTAAACCCTGATGACTTATTGTATGTAAATCGATTTCCAAAAATTGTTTCAAGTTTCAAGGTTCAAGCATGAACACTTTCTATAGAAATCTAATTTATTTTGTTTTTTTTTTAATTTAAAGCTTTTGGACGAAAACAGGCTTGCAAAAGAAAATAAAAGTAGGAAAAAATTGACTATCTCTGAAAGTTTGTCCCCCTAAGGGAACAGGTTAAGTAGATGTTTATACCTAAGGTTTGTAACGATGCAAAATTCTATGCGGATGCTGGGCCCAAATACTGGTTCAGTATTACAGCATCCTGGAAATTTTTTACCGTTTAAACCAGCTACTTGCCATTTTTTCTAATCTTTTTTTGCTAGCGCCGCGCCGCCCCTGAGATCGAAATGGAGATAAATGTTAGATGCCTGTGTTTAGCTCTTCGAGCACTTTCATTTGAGTCCAATCTCATCAAGATTGGACCAGAATTACGTATTTTTAATTTTCTCTATTTTGTTATCAGCATTATCAGCTATAATCGCTGATTTCCCTGTAACTCGGCAATCAGAAGAGCTAGAGCTTCCGTGTAATTTTTAGTTTACCTCTTAAATCATTTTTAACCCTAGAAAAATTATTTCAACCTTATCACTTTAGTATTTGTTTATCTAACAGTTTTCAATTATAGGATTGAAAAGTTTTAAATTCATTTAGAACCACGTGGAGTGGTAAAATTGGTTGTTGGAGCTGATTAGGATTTTTCTTTTTATATTTGTGATTCATTAGCACCCCTAAGTATTTTACAGCCCTTAATTAATTTTTATTAATTACTTTAAGGTTGAAATTTTAATTTCAAGCGCTACTGCGTCGCGGGCCCCTGAAGTTGTGTCAAATCCGAGCTTTTTCTCGTACACTGAGAAAAATAGTAGGTTAAAGATACCGGAAAAACGGTTGTTTTCACTGACTTCTAGGTTATTATGGAACCTACCTGTTTTTTTCGTTGATTTAACAGTGTGAAATCGGTTGTTTTCGTAAGTTAAATTAACTGACGCCAGGGTAATTCTTACCGTTTGAAAGGTTGAGTTTACCTATATTGATATGCCGAAACAACAATGACCCACAGTTGTTGTATAGTATGCGCACAAAAACTTAGCCATGTGTATTCGATCGACGGTTAAAACTACATTTCTGTCAGTTAAATCAACGCTTTTTGTCAGTTAAACCTACGCTTTTGCTAATAAGCTTATCACATAAGTGTAGGTGTAAACTGCTATCTTTTTTGTGTGGATTTTACCTGTCAGTCTCTTGGAATCCGCTTCGTTCTCAAATTTTAACAGCTTTAAAGTACCTACTCAAAAAGTCACAGTCTTAAAAAGCATTTATCTATTTTTAGACTACACAGTATTCGATAGACATTCAAAAGTCTTATATTTTTGAAAGTACAAACCATTCTTGCTAGAGTAAATTTTACTCACTTTCTTTAGTAATGTAACACACTATTTACAACTTGTTCAATTTTTAGACTCAAGAAGAGTTTCGTAATGATATGAAAGCTAAAATTTTAAAAACTCAAAATAAATGAATGGAATAGTTAGGAGGTAAAATAGTAAAAGTCCTCGGTCCTAGCTATATGGCTAAGGGAGGGAAGGCAGTGGAAAGGTTCAATTTTTGAGTTTTTGTGTTTTTGCTTATATCTCAAAAACGTTAAGTCCTAGGGAAAAAATATTCGGTATGAAATAAAAGCTTATTAAATTTTCTACAAGATTGTTTTTTTTTCATTTTTTCTCTATTCCTTATAGTTTTCAAGATATCAGCCAGCAAAAATTTCAAATTGTTATAACTCCGTTCCAGTTGAAGATAAAAGAGTAAAAGTTAAATGTCCTACGTTTTTCTTTTCTTCGTCTTGTCTTTTACTGTAAAAAGAATAATAAAGGAAATTTAATGCTCTACAACTTTTTTCTCAAGACTTTTACTGTAAAAGGGTTGAGGTGCTAGAGACAAAAATTTGAGGAAAAACGTGAGGCAAACTTTTTTTCATACATTAACGACTTTTGCGGACAGATATCTCAAAAACTGTAAAGAATATAGAAAAAATAAATAGAAATAATATTGTAGAAAACTTAATAAGCTTTGATTATGCTCAGAACAATTTTTTTCTAGGACCCGCCGTTTTCTAGATATAAGCAAAAAACTAGAAAACGGGACTTTTCACCCCCTCCCTCCCTTAGATATATGTATAGCCAGCACCAGGAACTTTTAGTATTTTTACCTCTTCACTACTCTAAACACATTCTTGAAGAAAAAAATTCTACCCTTTTCTATGTCCTCTCTAACCCCTTCGTAGACTAGACTAAAAATAGTATATTGTTTTATAAGAAGCAAAAGTGACGCATTTTTTCTGCGAGTCAGTTCTCTTGTCAGATGAGGCAAAATCGAGTTTAACAACTATTAACGGGGCAAAAAAAATAATTTTTCTTTCAATCAGTTCTTTGATAATAGCTGTTGTTCTATCACATGTGTTAGAGTAAGTCTCTGACTGCTCTGAGCACTAATCAGAAGACAGGTTATGACGTAGAGTTACGACAAGGGGTTATATATTTCGTTCTCCTATAAACGCGATATCATAACTACAATAATCAAAAATTCTTACATAATTACTTTTTCGAAGTCTGTTGAAACAACAATAAAGGTTGCCAATAAGGCTGGCAAAAGTTTTCGATTAATCGACTAATCGTAAATCGTGATTATTTGAATTTTAAGTGTCGATTAATCGAATAATTGAAGGATCGAAGAACCGAAGAATCGATTAATCAAAGAATCGTAGAATCTAAATACTGATTTTTTTAAATTAAATTAAATCTACATATTTGGGCATTTCTATTATTCCATTCTTCTCATTTTGATTATAGCGTACCCCCCCTCCGTAATTATTTTTATTTTTTACTAACATTTTCATACCCCCCCCCCCCCCCCTCGCCGTTATATTATACGAATCCCAACACGATTATTCGATTAATCGATTCTTCGACTACTTATTTAATATATTCTTCGATTAATCGATTCTTCGACTACTTATTTAATATATTCTTCGATTAATCGATTCTTCGATTAATTGTTATTAATCGATTAATCGGTTTTTAGAAAAATCGATTATTTTGATATTCGTTTAATTGATTTTCGATTATCCAATTTTTTGCCTTAGTTGCTATGGTAGTTTTATACGAGAAAAGCGAAGTTGCTAAATTTTGATTCTCTTCAATCTCCTTATTTCTTAATAATTAAACGAGTTTCTCATGTTGATTGACACTGGAAGAAAAGAGAGAGTCTATATCTTTTAAATCCCAGTAATATTATTAAAAACAAAATTAAATTTCGGTTGATGAATTTTATTAAAAAATTATTTTTATTAAATTATCCAGGTTCAATTTAAAAAAAATTCGACTTGTATAATAATTTTTCAATTTTCTTTGTTCTCGTCTTTATAATGAGAGTAATCCATCATAACTTGTTATTAAAAAATAATTTACCATAAAAAAATTTAATCTTGAAAAAAAAATTTTTTCCTCCACACTTTTATAAAGGAAATATAAATTTCAATTGTTGCTAATATTTTCCTTTTTCCTGTACACACATAACATGGTATTTTCAAAAGAACCTTCTTCTTTTCGAACAAAGTTTGATGTTACAAAAGGAAACAGCGAGTGAAAGATATAACCAGATATAACTTGACCCTCCGGGCGTAACTTAATATTGATGATAGACTCTCAAAAGACCGATTTGACGTTGGTTTAGATTTAGACGGTCTTTTCTTGTACTCACTTATATCTTTATTATAACAAAAAAGAGTAGTGCGAAATTGTTCTACACACTCCTACACAAAAGCTTTTTTTTTAAATTCTTACTTTAATTATTTCGTTCTTTAATTAAAAAGTTTAGTGTTCATTTTTATATTTTTTAAAAACAAAGTCATATAATACTCCAAGAGCCTAAATGACGTCCAATTACAGGATTTATCAATGAAATTGTAAAAATAACAGTAGGTCCCTCATAATCATAAGGTACCTGGACTTAGTTCGATCATAGGACACAAAGCTTGCTATGATGGAGTTTTTGAATGTCTTTTGACTAAAAGAAAAAGTAATAATAAATTGAGCTTGAGCTCTGAGTGTCGCGAAGTTAGTAGAAGCTTATTCTCGTCATCGTCAGAACCAAAAATAGCAGTGTAAGTTTATCAGGGAGCTCGAATCTACAAACTGACGTGGCAGAGCCACTTAAAGACGTCCTCATCGACCTTAATCGCCAAACTGTAGCTTCCAGTTAACATAAAATACCCCTCGAATACCGTAAGTCTATTGAAAATACCGCTTGCGGTATTTCGAATACAAGCTGCAGTATTTGAGATACCGCTAGAGGTATTCGAAAGTTACCCACAAATACCACTAAATTACGCACTACGTAGGCCAAATATAAAGCAGCTAGTTTATTATTTCAATTTTGTATTTCATGCATGAAGTAAAGTACTAAATTTTGTTTAATTTTCTGAAAATACTCGTACGTAACAAACAACATAATACATGTAGTCGCAAATACACAGACATACCCACACCATTAAAATTAACTATAACATGAAGGCAATTATAATAATTTTAGTTTGTGCATAAAGTTATTAAAACTCCTAATAGGCAACAAAACTGTTTGCACAAATAATATTTTAGCAAAGTCAAACTAAATTTATTTTAGAGCCATTTTAACTATTTATATTAGGGAAACTTTAAAATTGTGCACGAAACAAAAATTTTATTTAGGAACAAAAATTGAAATAATAGTATATTGTTCTATAAGGAGCAAAAGTGACTCTTTTTTTCGGCGAGTCAATTCTCTTGTCTAATGAGCTTAAGCCAAATTCGACAACTACTGACGAGCACAAAAGAAGTCATTTTAATTCACATGAAACATTTTATTTTTATTTAAAACCATTTTAAAACTCATACTCTAGTCAACGAACGCTCAAAAAAAGGATATAAGAGGACATGGCAGAGGGTGGAATTTTCTTCTTCAGGAATGTGTTTGGAGTAGTTATGAGATAAAAATACTAAAAGTTCCCTGTCGTAGCTAATTGGCTAAAGGAGCGAGGGGGATGAAAACGTGCAAAGGTCGTCCCGTTTTTGAAGGTTTCGCTTATATTTCGAAAACTGTGAGTCCTAGGGAAGAAATTATTGTTATAAAAATGAAAGCTTGTTAAATTTCCTACAAGATTGTTGCTATTCAGTTTTTCTTTATTCCTTATAGTTTTTGAGATATCCTCCCGCAAATACCCCTGCGCCATATCGGCTGAAGATAAAATAGTAAAGGAAATCTAATGCTCTACAACTTCTTTTCTGAAGATATTTACTGTAGAACGAAGAGCTGAGGTGCTAGAAGCAACAGTTGCCAAAAAAGTTACATGTGGGGTCCTAGTCCCCCATTCAGAAGCTGATAAGCCTAATTTTGATGTTTAAAGCTCCCTTATTCTTCAGTTAGATTGAGGAACCTCTAGCGGTGACGTTATTTCCAGTCCAGATTATTCCAGATTTTCATTTCCAGCGATTTTGACATCCCCCCATTCAACTTGGGACCAATAACGCCTAATAGCGACCAAAAGCACCATTTTGAATTTTCAAATTGGTAAATCCCACCTATTTTTTAGCGCCATCTTAAGTTAACACTCCCCATTCCTGCCAATTTTGAATTTTGCGCCATTTTTATCAGCTGTGACGTTATTCCCGCTCTAGAACCCGCATAGTATTACCACTCCCCTCAACAAAAGAAAGAGTCTAGTCTAAGACTGGGACTTCTAAAACTTCAGTCTGCAAGGGCTTTTTGGCTTCGACCTCATAGATCGACACCTTGGATACTTTAGTAAAAAGAAACATTAAAGCGTTCCGTAAAAACCAGTTGAAGATAAAATAGAAAATTTAATGTTTTACAACTTCTTTTCTGAAGATATTTACTGTAGAACGAAGAGCTGAGGTGCTAGAGACAAAAGTTTTCCAAAAAATTAGAAAAAAGTAGATATCTCACAGTTACATTTGGGGTCCTAGTCCCCCATTCAGAAGCTGATAAGCCTAATTTTGATGTTTAAAGCTCCCTTCTTCAGTTAGATTTAGGAACCTCTAGCTGTGACGTTATTTCCAGTCCAGATTGTTCCAGATTGTAATTTTCAGCGATTTTGACATCCCCTCATTCAACTTTGGACCGATAGCGCCTAATAGCGACCAAAAGCATCATTTTAAATTTTGAAATTGGTAATTCCCACCTATTTTTTAGCACCATCTTAAATTAACACTCCCCATTCCCGCCAATTTTGAATTATGCGCCATTTTTATTAACTGTGACGTTATTCCCGCTTTAGAACCCGCATAGTTATTACCACCCCAGTCAACAAAAGAAAGAGTCTAGTCTAAGACTGGGACTTATAAAACTTCAGTCTTCAAGGGCTTTTTGTCTTCGACCTCAGAGATCGGCAGCTTGGATACTTTAGTAAAAAGAAACATTAAAGCATTCCATAAAAACCAGTTGAAGATAAAATAGAAAATTTAATGCTCCACAACTTCTTTTCTGAAGATATTTACTGTAGAACGAAGAGCTGAGGTGCTAGAGGCAAAAGTTTGCCAAAAAAGTGGAAAAAAGTAGATATCTCTCAGTTACATGTGGGGTCCTAGGCCCCCATTCAGAAGCTGATAAGCCTAATTTTGATGTTTAAAGCTCCCTTCTTCAGTTAGATTTAGGAACCTCTAGCTGTGACGTTATTTCCAGTCCAGATTATTCCAGATTTTCATTTCCAGCGATTTTGACATCCCCCCATTCAACTTGGGACCAATAACGCCTAATAGCGACCAAAAGCACCATTTTGAATTTTCAAATTGGTAAATCCCACCTATTTTTTAGCGCCATCTTAAGTTAACACTCCCCATTCCTGCCAATTTTGAATTTTGCGCCATTTTTATCAGCTGTGACGTTATTCCCGCTCTAGAACCCGCATAGTATTACCACTCCCCTCAACAAAAGAAAGAGTCTAGTCTAAGACTGGGACTTCTAAAACTTCAGTCTGCAAGGGCTTTTTGGCTTCGACCTCATAGATCGACACCTTGGATACTTTAGTAAAAAGAAACATTAAAGCGTTCCGTAAAAACCAGTTGAAGATAAAATAGAAAATTTAATGTTTTACAACTTCTTTTCTGAAGATATTTACTGTAGAACGAAGAGCTGAGGTGCTAGAGACAAAAGTTTTCCAAAAAATTAGAAAAAAGTAGATATCTCACAGTTACATTTGGGGTCCTAGTCCCCCATTCAGAAGCTGATAAGCCTAATTTTGATGTTTAAAGCTCCCTTCTTCAGTTAGATTTAGGAACCTCTAGCTGTGACGTTATTTCCAGTCCAGATTGTTCCAGATTGTAATTTTCAGCGATTTTGACATCCCCTCATTCAACTTTGGACCGATAGCGCCTAATAGCGACCAAAAGCATCATTTTAAATTTTGAAATTGGTAATTCCCACCTATTTTTTAGCACCATCTTAAATTAACACTCCCCATTCCCGCCAATTTTGAATTATGCGCCATTTTTATTAACTGTGACGTTATTCCCGCTTTAGAACCCGCATAGTTATTACCACCCCAGTCAACAAAAGAAAGAGTCTAGTCTAAGACTGGGACTTATAAAACTTCAGTCTTCAAGGGCTTTTTGTCTTCGACCTCAGAGATCGGCAGCTTGGATACTTTAGTAAAAAGAAACATTAAAGCATTCCATAAAAACCAGTTGAAGATAAAATAGAAAATTTAATGCTCCACAACTTCTTTTCTGAAGATATTTACTGTAGAACGAAGAGCTGAGGTGCTAGAGGCAAAAGTTTGCCAAAAAAGTGGAAAAAAGTAGATATCTCTCAGTTACATGTGGGGTCCTAGGCCCCCATTCAGAAGCTGATAAGCCTAATTTTGATGTTTAAAGCTCCCTTCTTCAGTTAGATTTAGGAACCTCTAGCTGTGACGTTATTTCCAGTCCAGATTATTCCAGATTGTCATTTCTAGGGATTTTGACATCCCCCCATTCAACTTTGGACCAATAGCGACTAAAAGCACCATTTTGAACTTTCAAATTGGTAAATCCCACCTATTTTTTAGCGCCATCTTAAGTTAACACTCCCCATTCCCGCCAATTTTGAATTTTGCGCCATATTTATCAGCTGTGACGTCATTCCCGCTCTAGAACCCGCATAGTATTACCACTCCCGTCAACAAAATAAAGAGCCTAGTCTAAGACTGGGACTTCTAAAACTCCAGTCTGCAAGGGCTTTTTGGCTTCGACCTCATGGATCGGCACCTTGGATATACTGTAGTAAAAAGAAACATTAAAGCATCCCATAAAAACCAGTTTTTATTTTACAATTTAATGCTCTACAACTTCTGTTCTGAAGATTTTTACTGTAAAACGAAGGACTGGAGTGTTAGAGGCAAAAGTTCGACGAAAAACGTTAGGCACACATTTTTTTCGTACATTAACGATTTTTGCGGGCTGATGTCTCAAAAACTATAAGGAATAGAGAAAAATAAATAAAACAATCTTGTAGGAAATTTGATAATCTTTCATTTTTATAAAAATAATTTTTTTTCTAGGGCCCACCATTTTTTAGATATAAGCAAAAACCACAAAAACAGAACCTTTCCACCTTTAGCCTATTTATAGCTAGGACCAGGGACTTTTAGTATTTTTACTAAAAAATAACGACTCCAAACAAACTTGCACTCTCTTCCATGTCCTCTACAACCTCTTCGACTATCTTTAAACAAGAGCAAAAGATTTTGACAAAGCGCCATATCTTGTCAATTACTTGTACGTCAATTGGCAAATATTTTTTAAATTTGAAGAAAAAATTATTAACGAATGTTAATAAATAAAAAAAATGTTAATTTTATTACCACCTTTAAATCATGGTAAAATATTTGATCTTTTCAATCTTCAAAGGAATTTATTAGTTTCTTGTAAATATTTTATTAAATCGTCGTACCACAATACATTTTGTAGAATAAACGTTGAAAATGGATTTATTAAAACTTGAAAAATAAAAAGAATATCTCCTGTGGTGGATATTTTGTGTGACACAAACGACTATTTTCCTTTTTTAGGATTATAAAAAAAAAAAAATGATACATTGTTATTGTTTTTAATTTTTCATTAGAGTATATTTTAAGTTTTTATTACAAACAATTTCATATTTTTCATTTACATTTTCAAAAACTTCTAGTCGACTCACTTTAGCGTTTATTGATGAATTTTTGCACACGTCTGCTAGTAATAGTACGAGTACTGTAAATAAAATGTCAAAGTCTCCAAATAGTACCACTTATAAGATCATATAACTAACAAATATTTCTAAGTCTCAATAAAAGTTTTACTTCTAAGTGCCCAGGAAGATCAAAATAAGTGACTGGCCACACTAGAGCACATCTTTCACCAACTCCCACGAAATAAAATTTAAACGTCTTAATCATAGGTACCTGAAGGCGTGTAAATTGCAGTTGGTAGTAAACACGTGACACGTGATCGGTGGCTACAGTGCTCAAAGTTTAAAACTTAAATATTGGCTTCGAAAAATATAGGGATTAAGGGTCATATGGTATGGACTAACTGTCATACTAAATTTTTAGTACTAAATCGGAGCAAAAAGCAAAAGCACAAGTACAGGCATCTAAGTTTTAAAATCGTGCTTCTAGGGCAAGTCTTTAAAGCTTAGATTTTGCTTTAGCTTTTGTGCCAATTCAGTGCAATCATTACGATGAACAGAATATTGAGAAGTTTGTAAACATTCATAGGTTGAGTTGGATTAGGCATGTGGCAAGTTGATCAGAGACCTCCATATCAAGGAAAGTAATTTATCGCTGTGAAACAGTAACTGAAAGATTAAGAAAGTGATATTTGCATGATGTGGAAGAAGGATGAAGATGACAAGATGGAAACGTCAAGCGCGAGACAGACAAGTTTAAAAAGATGTTCTGAAGCAAGCCAACTTTTATAACAAGCTGTAGTAATACTGAGCATGATGATGATGATATGAAATTATTAGAGGATTCAATTCTATACAATTATTTTTCTTAAAATCAATAGTTTACTCGAGGAAAGGAAATCAGACTTTTTCTGAGCTCAACTGATGACCGGACAATTATTACAAAATGTTTGATCATTTTTATCCTTATATAGATTTGCATAAGAAAACAGCCGTAAAAAAAGTGGTATAAATATCATGTTTTTTTTTATAAAGGGGGACAAAAAAATTATTACCTTCTCTCTTGCATGTTACGTCCTCATAAATATTCTCTTTCCCCAATACCAGACCTAATCAACAGATTTGACCACATTAATTATTAAGAAGGGTGACTTAAGGGAGAGTAGCACTCGAACTGATGAATTTTTTCGTTAAAAAATTGAATACCGGAATTTTAAATTAAGTTTATTAAAATGTACAGGGTGGCCTGAATTTATTTCAATTACAAGTAACTGTAAAATGGTTAATTAAATAAACTGGGCATAGTATTATTAAGCAATTAATAGCATACAATTTTTTCTAAGGTACCTACTAAAAAACTAAAAAGGATCAAAAGGACCCAGTACAATTTTTATAGAAGATATCTTTAAGTCGATTAGATTCCTTAATTTTAGATCTGTGTCATTTAAAAAATAATTAGTAAAAGTAATTGCTACAGATAACACAAAATCTGTGACACAACAAACCTATAAAATTATATTAATCGAAATTAGGCTCTTTAGGTCCGCCATATTGGATTTGCCATTTCGTTTTTGAAAAATTTTTAACTTAAATGTACAGTATCTTCGGAAATACGCTCAACCTACGTGATTAATTGTCTAAGGCAACCACCATAATTCATCACGTTTGGTTGATGGTTGCCTAGCAAATTGGTCACGTGAGTTGAGTGTATTTCGGAAGACCCTGTATAATCGGTTGAAAATCCTTCAAGCTTGAAGTTTAAAATTGTACTTCAGATAGAAAAACATGTATCACAACAATCAATCTGTATATTCCGCCCATATTTGAGTATAAGTATTTACCTTCTTTGGAATTAGCTCCTTGTGGTCCTTTAAAAATTTTTTTATAATTATTATATAATTTCTTCTAATTAATAATTTCTGATGAAGCTTGAATAAAAAGTGAAACGTTAAAAAATAAATAAATAATTCCTTAATTGGCTTAAATTCTCTAAAGAAAAATAATTTAATAGTATTTAACATTACAAGCGAGGTAAAACTGTTTTTACTGGCGCAAAGAGGATTAGGACTGGCGAGCCGCGCAGCGACTCTGTCACCTCTTTGAACCTGTTAAAATAGTTAGCTGGGCGTGTAATGTATAATACTTTATTTGTTACTCACGCTTAATTCACTTACAAATTAATTAAATTATAATTAAACGAATTCTGTCAGTTGTCAGTTGCGTCAAAAATGTTTCTAAATTGGTTTTAGAAAGCTTTGAAAGTCAAACTTGGAAAAATTGGTTTTCAAAAGTTATAGACAGCTTGGTTAAAAAAATTGCTTGACTTTTACCAAGATCGAACCCTGGTTCATCGGCGTAGCAGCTGAACTTTAGGCAACTATAATAGGTACTATAAACCAGCGGTCCGATCGAGCGGAATCCCCGATTGCATCCGCTTTGAATAAATGTTAAGAGCTATTATATAAAATAATTTGAGTTATAAAAACATTTATAACGTAGATTTCGTACATTTCTGATTCAAAAACATAAAAAAATTACTTAAAAAAAAACTTGAACCTATAAGCTGTATAAATATTAGGTGCGTCAAAAAATTTTCCTCGAATAAAAATATATAGGACCTCGACCCAAACAAAATGGTGCGAAAAAAATTGCAATCAGATTCGAAAAATTTTGGGGCCCCCAAAAGGGGTGTCGGAATTTTTTTATTCAAAATTTTTTGACGGAATCGTCAATCGGACCACAGAAACTACACTCATGCCAAATTTCAACATCACCATGCTATAAATAAAAATTTTAGAAATTTTGAGTTTCTATTTTCTAAGAAGACATTTTCTTTTGTTTTTAAACTTTCAGATTTTTAATAAACGAAAATGTGGTCTGGGGCACTTCCTCGACACCCCTGCCGAGTTTCAACTCGATTGATAAATTTTTCATTTATTAAAATTTTTTCGTTTGTTTTTAGGACTTTAAAAATCAGGGGAATCCCCGATCGATTTGAAACTCGCCACTGACGTAGCTATTAGGAGTGTCGTCGAAAAGCCCTCCGCTCGGCATTGCTACGAATTGCTCTATGCCCCAGCTACGATTTTTGGTGACAAAGTCTAAAACATAAAAAATTCCACAACTCGGGCCTTTTTGACGCCGGATTCGTCAGTTTCGACCCCGAATGGTATATATAAGATATAGTATAGAGATCAGTTTGGTCCAATAAACGAACTTGCTTACTGGACTATGTCAATTTTTGTTTAAGGTCTTTTTGGCCTGCCGCCGGCTGCAAACGACGGGGACTCGGTCCAATAACGATAATTAAGCGAAAAGCCATTTCAAATTTGAGACGCACTACGAATGCCCCGTAAAATACCCGGCGGCCTACCGAACTAAATCGGACCCTCCCTTTTTGAGAGCAAGCGGTAAGCCGTGAGCCTCCACGTTCTCTCGCCATCCCCAAATTGTGGCTAAAAATAGACACTTTTTGGGAAAATCACAGCGCCCTCTGTATGGGAATCGTAGAAATTATCTCGTGAACAGTTTTAGGAGAAGGTTCGAGCTAACTTTTAAGCCACGTCCGAGAGTAGTAGATTCCATAAGAAAGACCCCGGGTTTCTCGGCGCAAGGGAAATTTTTTATTCGCCCCATCTTAGGGTGGCTATGGAAAATTAAAAAGAACCGATACCGGAACTACGATCTGGATCTCCCAAGGACGCCAGATCCAAAATTTAAACGCGACGGTAAAAAAATTTTTTTTCGACTACTCCGAAATTCCGTGACGGGCTTACACGCGACAACTGCCGAAGGGATCGGTCCGAATCGCTCGCCGGACGGTGGTTAAAGGTCCCGACGTTTGCCATTAGCCTCTCGAATTTCGACTTTTTGCGTACTTTTGCCTCGGCGATTTTTCAAACTGTTGGGACGATTTTACGAATTTTTGTCGTGGCCGCTGCGCGGCCATTTTGTGTGATTTTTGAATACTAATTACTGGGCATTTATGGGGACTCGCGAGAGTACCCCGATGTCGATTTTTGCGTCGATTCGGTCATTTAGATTTTTTGGCCAATCGAAACCTATAAAAAATTTTCGATTGCTCCGATCGGTTCAAAATTTGGGGAGGGGATAGCTTTGTGTTTGTCTTACGTCCCTCCCAAATTTGGACTCTTGCAATCCGAGGACGGCTTAGTCGTTAATTTTTTTATGAAACTTTGCATTTTTCTCACTTTTAAAGCCCCCCCCGATCCCCCCCCCTCTCTATTGTCTCGGATCGTTTTCGATCCCAAATTTTAAAAACCGTCATTAAACTCTATCTCTTCCATAAAAATTTTTCCCAAAATTCCACTCGCCTACCGTACTTCTCTTACTAACTTATTGTTATTAATAATAACCACCAACATTTGCAACATCCACCTGTGAATGGGCAACAAAAAACTTATTTTGCGTTTATTACTTGCCCTTGCTCATTTTTCGGTGTTTATTATAAGTAGTGTCGCATCGCTCATTGCATTAAATAATTCTTAAAAATGCACTTAATAAAGTTTTACAATGCTCTTAAGCCTTTACGACTTGCATTACCGCAAATTTTGTAGAAAAAATGTTTTTTAAGGAAAATTTCAATTTTCTTTATAAAGAAAAGATTTAAATAACCATAGAGATTTTTAGGTGTGGAAATTTCTAAAATTTATACAGATTGCAACCCTTAACTAATTGTTATTCGTGTAACTTTTATGTTTAAGTTTAAAATTTATTATTTTAGATTTGGTACAAACTATAATTAAAAGTAAACTTTGTAATAATATGTTATATAAAGTTAAGTGCGCCATTATATGTTTATTCAAACTAATATTTCTTGAGAAGATCTTGAATATGTTGATACAATTCTCATTATGTGATTATAAGGGTAAATTTTGTAGGTTTCCCCTTAAGCGCCAGTTTTGCTTTTGTTGTATTCTATGCACGTGTTAGTAATGGTCTGCTAGGGAATACAAATCTAGAATTTAATACATGAAGCACATGTAAACAACAAGGAGGTTCTCTATAAACTTTTGCGTTTCCCTTGTATACCAATTTTCGTTACTAATATTTTATAACATCAAAACATTGAATTGGAACCTATCAAATAACTTTTCTACAACTCTCTTTTTTTCCTCGCCAAAAAAAACTAAAGTTTTTCCTTATTCAAAAAAAAACTTGAAAACTTAATTAAGTAATTATTGTAGTTCAGAAGACTCAGAGACAACTTACTTGGCACTATTTCGAATTAATTTGCGAGATAAAAAATTGATCACGTAATGCAATGCTATTGAACAATCAGCGAAAGAAGTGTACTGTGAATTTCAATTTGACCACCACAATAACTTACTGCTTTGCGACAAAATCGCAATAGCCAACACTAAAAATCTGCAGCAGTCGCCACTTTGCACCAAAAACCTTTTTAGTATTCCCAATGCGAATAAAAGGCAACCCGAAGGGATTTTACAAAAATTTTACCTGTAGGTAATACTAGAAACTATATCTAAACATTTAAAATTTATTTCTACAAATAAGTTTTTGTAATAAAAATAATTAAATTTTAAAACCCCCCACGAAAGCTTTTAAAGTGTTAAGTGACGTGCTTAGATTATTATCGTGTAAAAGGGTGTTACTTACACTAACAGTTTTGTCGTTTATGTTTATCTTTAGATTTTCACCCATTATCTTCTTTAATGAAGTACAATTAAGGCACCTCAGTAGGTTGTCTTGTTTATGTTTTTCTTCAAAATTATCCCTACGAGACTTATAAGCTAAAATAATTTTGTCCTCATTTTATAACAAAAAATAAATTTCTTTAATTTTAATTTCTAGTCTAAAGAAAAACTCAAATGTGCCCATAACAAGACTTTCCTAATTTCCTTTACTAATTTATCTTCAACTGGTAACGAGTTTTCATACATTAACGATTTTTGAGAGTGGATATCTCAAAAATTATAGAAAATAGAGAAAAATTGATTAGAAATAATCTTGTAGGAAATTTGATAAGCTTTCATTTTACTAAGAATAATATTTTTCCCAAGACTCACCGTTTTTGAGATATAAGCGAAAACCCTAAAGACGGGACTTTCCACCCTCTCCCTTCCTTAGCCATATAACTAGGACCGCCGGACCGAGGACTTTTAGTATTTTTACTTCCTAACTACTTCAAACAAATTCCTAAAAAAATCCACCCTCTTCCACGTCCTCTACACGCCTTTTTTGAGCGTTTGTTGGCTGGACTATGTAGGCGGGGTTCGGGGAAGCACCGTCAGCAATTTTCGTATCAAAAAAGCTACATTTTCAAAGCAATTAAATCATATAAAATTTAATTTTAGCAGTAAAAGAACTATCACGCTATCACCCCTATTAACATCCCCTATAAGAGAAAATTACCATATACGCCATTAGTGTCTGTTTAATTTAATTAAAAACGGAACAACGAGTCTGATAGCAATAAACAATTAAAAAAAAATAATTATTCAAATTATAAAAATTAATTAAAAATTTGTTTTGTAAACCAATCGTATTCAAAATAATATTTTCATTAAAAAATTCTTCTAAAACATATACCTATTTGTTATTTTTTTTCGATTTAATCAAAATTAACAAAAATAAAAAAATCGTTAATAAATGATTATTGTTAAATTTAACTTTTGAGACAGCAATTATAGTTGAAGAGTTTTTACCAACATCCTAAACACCTCTTTTAAGGTCTCAAACTTTTTAAGATGTGTTTTTAACGTCTCACAAGGGAAATGCGAGAGTTTTCGTCGATATTTTACGGATGTTTTACCAAGAGTCAGATTCTATAAAAGTTTTAAATTTTTCAGTGTCAATATGATGCATATATTGAAATTTTTCCTTGCTGAAATTCCAAACTAATTTTAAAATTTTCTTTTCGGTCAAAACTAATAGTAGAGTCAAAGAAGTAAAATTTTTACGATTTTTGGGGAAAGTTTTGGAAAAACATTTTTTTTTCTATTAATTGGTCGAAACTATCAGTGTTGATTTATGTATAAAATGTCATAACCTAATTTTGACCAGAAGGCACCTTTAAGTCAGATTTACTGTAAAATTTTGACTTTTTCTAAATATTGAAAATTTAGTTTTTCATCTGTATATTGAAAATGGTTTACTTCTGAAAAAAATTTCCCGGAAAAATTGTTTAGGGACTGAAAAAATCTATCAAACGATACTAAACTCGATATTTTATCACATCGACGCTAGGCGTCGCGACGTTCAACTTTTAATTTTTTAACGGTGACCTATTGTTATTTTTTCAAAAAATGACTCAGTTTAAATTCAGATGCCAAATGAGAATTTTTTGTTTTAAATGTTATGTTAGGTTAGGTTAGGTATGTTAGATTAGTTATGTTAGGTTAAATGTTCCTTTATGTTATTTTTTACGCTGAAAAATAACACACAAAACTTAGTTTTTAATTCAGAAATGCAAGTTCGTTTAAAAATAAAATAAAAGTAATTTAATAAATAATAATTTTGGATTAATAAAGTTCAGTCGTTATTTTTTATCGTAAAAAGTAACATAAAGTAACATAAAATAATCTAGAAAAGTTATGTAAATAAAAAAATTTTTGGCTTTTAAAAATTCGAAATTTAGTTTTTCGTCTGTACCTTTATTGAAAATGGTTTACTTTTGAAAAAACTTTCTCGGGAAAAATGTTTAGGGACTCAAAAGATCTATCAAACCATACTAAACTCGACATTTTATCACATCGACGCTAGACGTCGCGACGTTTAATTTTTAATTTTTTTACGACGACCTATTGTTATTTTAGCAGAAAATTACTCAGTCTGTCAGTCTAAATTCAGATACCACACGAGAATTTTTTGTCTCATATGTAATGTTAGGTTATGTTATGTTGTTGTTTCTTTATGTTATTTTCTATGATGAAAAATAACAAAAAAAAACATAGTTTTTAATTCAGAAATGCAAGTTCGTTTAATAATAAAATAAAAGTACTTTAATTTAATAAAAAATAATTTTAGTTTAATAAAGTTTAGTCGTTATTTTTTATCGTAAAAAATAACATAAAGTAACATCACATAACCTAGAAAAGTTGTGTAAATTAAGAGAAGTACAAGTTCTTGTTGGGTTTTCAAATTTAGACAAGTCAACTGAGTAATTTCCTGCAAAACAAACAATTGGTTTCCTTAGAAAGTATAAAGTTGAACGTCGCGACGCCTAGCGTCGATGTGATAGACGTCGCGACCTTCAACTTTTAATTTTCTTACGGCGACCTATTGTTATTTTTGCAGAAAATGATTCAACTTGTCTAAATTTAGATATCACATATGAGAATTTTTTTATCTTATATGTTATGTTAGGTTAGGTTATGTTGTTATGTTCCTCTATGTTATTTTTTATGATGAAAAATAACGAACAAAACTTAGTTTTTAATTCAGATATGCAAGTTCATTTAAAAATAAAATAAAAGTACTTTAATTTAATAAATAATAATTTTAGTTTAATAGTTAGTCGTTATTTTTTATCGTAAAAAATAACATAAAGTAACAACATAACCTAGAAAAGTTTTGCAACTTAAGAAAATTACAAATTCTTGTTGGGTATCCACATTTAGACAAGTCAACTGAGTGATTCTGTGCAAAAAAAAACAATTGGTTTCCTTAGAAAGTAAAAAGTTGAACGTCGCGACGCCTAGCGTCGATGTGATAAAAAGTCGAGTTTAGTATCGTTTGATAGCTCTTTTGGCCTCCTTTGGACTCCTTATGAGTTTAAAATTGGAAAAAACGTTAGACGCCCATAAACCTAAAAAATACTAAACAGATTTTGGTGAAATTTGGAAAGACCTGTATAATTTTAAATATTTTTAAACCTCATATAATGAACTCTTTGGGATTGATGAGTAACAGTATAGATTATAAAATGGCTACAGCTATAATTTATTCATACTCTATGTACGTATAATCATAGGTAAAGACTTACTGTGCTTAAGCTGTCATTATATCATTGTCGAGCACTTCACACAGCTAGGCAAATTTAAGCTTAACCGAACACTCGTACTCGAAACAATTTAAGCTGGATTTCTACTTGAAAATGAAATTAATAATTTTATTAAAGAAGGCTTTGTATACTATTTCTAAATTAGTAAATGAATGTGTTTCAGGTGTATAAATTCACATTTTCATTAAGCCACTGTTTACTTTTAAGTGAAAACACAAAAGGCCTCAATTTAGGCCCTAAAAATAATATTATATTATCCTGTAATCATCAAAGTAAATATTCAAATTAATTCATAACTTTTTGTTCAATATTTTAATATAAAACCTTCCGACTAAAAGTTCTTTGGAGTAAGCTGAAACTACTACTTGTAGGAATAAATTTGAGGAGACCCTTTTAAAAATTGACTGTTTTTGACAGGAGGGCCGTGTTGAATTTTTTTCTTTAAAAATTCTACTTTTAAATAATTAATGATAATATTTAATTGAATTTGTAATTAAAACTGTAATTTTAAAATTAAATTTTGAGGCGTCTTCTTTCATAAATATAATTAAACAGACGGAAACTTGGATAATTATGCTTTCACAATGGATTAGCATTTTAAACACTTGAATTTTCATAGAGCTATTTACAATTTTCCAACGTCGACATTTTTGATAAGCTTATTGAGCTTTTTTTTTTAAATTGTTATAGAGAGAAAATTTTAATAATAAAAAAATAGAGGTAAAAGTTTTTAATTTTTATGTGAAAGGGTACGAAATTGTAGTTCATTGTTTTAACACCATTTAAGCCGTGGATGGCGTAACATTTTTAAGCCCTTTTTTTTATTTTGTGCTTATTTACTTTGACATACTTTCACGCATGGTTTAATATACACTGTATTTTTTTTAATTAAGTTAATCAACTTTAATGTATTATAAAGTCAAATTTTATTTCACGAACAAAAGTTGAATTTACATCCCTTTTTTTACGTTATTTTAAGTTGGCGCAAATTTACAAATATTTCCTTGTTTCTCAACAAAATATTTTTATTTACAACTGTCAATTACTAATGTCAATTTATTCACAAAATAACTACATACATGTAAATAAACTGCTGTATTTACCTCGCATAATGGCTAAATTATAGTCGGATGGCTATAAGACTCGCTCCGGCTCGTGTTTGAAATTTCATCCTAGTGTAATTATGGAATTATGCTTGTTAAATATTATACTATTATTAGACTGTATAAAAAAGCAACACTACGCTTCGAATATTTTTATTCAACATATCATTATTTTGATTGCGTTACTATGGCAACCACTTTACAGTCTAGAGACCATAAAATGCTATTTTACGTTTAGACGGATGCGCCATCTATTGACAGTTATGCGATTTTCTTATTGTAAATGGATAGGTAAATATGTAGGCCTTAGGAAGTTGTGAAGCTCGGCTGACGCCTCGCTAACGGCCTTCGCCCGTGAAACTTAATTTTACGTACTTGTATCATAATATACTATTTTAGACTCATACAGGGCGTTTTAAAGATCACAGTGAAGATATAAGGGGAAGAGAAATCAGCTCTAAGTTATTTTGAACAAAGCTTCTTAGCAAAGAAAACCATATTTTACTCTCCGTTATATGTTTTCAAAACACCCTGTAGGTATTAAAATTATTTGTTTTCTAAAATATTATTTTAAGCAAAAAGCTTTTTTAAACAACGAATGCTCAAATCGCCCTTTTTGAATTAATAATTTTTATTGGAAAGAAACATAAATCGTATTTGCGAATTACTTCCATATCAATGACTTACGAGTATTCAATTTTGTATATCTAAAATTGATCTTTATACCACATATTATATTTGGATTGTTTGAAAATTTCATACACGTACAAAAGCATGTAAATTTCATGCCTAAAAATACTTTTTGTTTTGTTGTCAAAAGAAGAAGTGTTTATTTGATAATGTTAAACATAAAAAACTTTTGTTATTACCTTGAGCAATTAGCATGGGGAAATTTTTACAATATTTACTCTTTTTAACAGTATAATTCAATTTAGGGAGTATACAGAGTGTCCCACTTAGCATGCTCAACATGGGGATCTCGTAAAGCGTAAGCGATGGGAGGGCGGTTCAATTGTACCAAGTGTAGCCTCTTTTATGAACAACATAAATATTATTAGCACTCTTAATATCCACACATAAAAAAGCACATGGGTCATCGGAAATGCGCATTAATGCCCGAAAGAGGCAGAGATATAAAAAAAGAGATAGAAATAGAGAGAGTGGAGGAAGTAGGATTAGGATTGGTTTCTAGAAATGGGGAGTGGTCTGTTCCCATAGTTACCATGTATCAAATGTCAATCTGTCACTCTAATTACCATAATGTCGATGTCCTCATTTCACATCATTTGTCAATGTCAGAGGGGGGTTCATCTGTCACCGAATAGGTTAATGTCAAGGTTAAATTGTACCAAGTGTAGCCTCTTTTATGAACAACATTAATATTATTAGCACTCTTAATATCCACACATAAAAAAACACATGTGTCATCGGAAATGCGCATTAAGGCCCGAAAGAGGCAGAGATATAAAAAAAAAGAGATAGAAATAGAGAGAGTGGAGGAAGTAGGATTGGGATTGGTTTCGAGAAATGGCGAGTAGTCTGTCCCCATAGTTACCATGTATCAAATATCAATCTGTCACTCTAATTACCATAATGTCGATGTCGTGATCTGACATCATTTGTCAATGTCAGAGGGGGGTTCATCTGTTACCGAATAGGTTAATGTCAAGGTTATATTGTACCAAGTGTAGCCTCTTTTATGAACAACATAAATATTATTAGCACTCTTAATATCCACACATAAAAAAACACATGGGTCATCGGAAATGCGCATTAAGGCCCGAAAGAGGCAGAGATATATAAAAGGAGATAGAAATATCTCCAAGAAAGAAAAAGAAGTGGAGGAAGTAGGATTGGGATTGGTTTCGAGAAATGGGGAGTGGTCTGTCCCCTTAGTTACCATGTATCAAATGTCAATCTGCCACTCTAATTACCATAATGTCGATGTCGTCATCTGACATTATTTGTCAATGTCAGAGAGGGGTTCATCTGTCACCGAATAGGTTAATAAATGTCAAGGTCAAATTTGTCAAATTTTTGACTTTTATTAAAAGTTTTTCAAAACTGCCAAACAAATCGAATTCACTACAATTTTGCATCATTATAATCTTCAAAATATGTCGGGAAATGTCTGGGAAAATTAGGGGTAAATTTTACTGTCAATTTTTTTTCAATCAACTTTGATAATACTATGCTTTTCGATTTTAATTTCGATGAAGACTCGCACGAATGTCTGACAAGACAAGTATGCATAAATACGTGTTTTTTGAAACACCCTGTATTTTTAAGCTTTTATGAACGTTTATGAAAATAATGTGTAGAATGTTTTAAAAAATATGAGGAAAATAGAAAAACAAAAATTTTCTTTTGGTGCGTTAGACGTTTAACAACGAACCTTCCAACTTCCATAAATTGTTTGAGCTAAAATCTGATGATGTCGTACAAAACAAAGATATATAACTGCTATATATTTTTGCTTTGTTTATCTAAACTCACACTAATTACGCATGGTTAGATGAATCAAGCTTGAAAATGCCTGATAGTCTAATTTGATTTGATTTATAACACTAGGGTAAAGTTGTTACCATAATAATATTTCACCCTAAGTGACTAGGGATAACGTTATATGTTTTAACCCTGTTTAAAAAGATATCTCGAAAGCGTTATATTTCTGTGTACATTTCAATTTTAAAAAAATTTGATTTTTTTAACAATTAATCTCATTTCAAACCAATTCAATTAGTTGTTTATTTATTTTTTCTCTTCTCTGAGTTAAAATGGTAGTGTTAAAGCTTATAAAAGTATATTTGAACTTTGCTAACAACTCAGAATGTAGTTGTTTCTAAATTTAGCAAAATTTAAAATTGGCGGTAAGGAGGCGTGTAAATTTAAAAATTTAAGATGGCGCTTAAACATTTGAATAGAAAGATGTCAAAATGGATATAAAAAATGAGGCGTGACAATATTTAACAAAAATTGTCACAGCTGAGGCCGTACACCTAACTCAAGAAAAGAGCCATAAAGTTTCAACTGGGCCTCTTACCATTTTTATCAGCTGTGACGTCACACCCGGTCTAAAGACAACGTAGCATTACTACCAATAGATGCGTGCTGATGTCTCCAATGTACCAGATATCTTACAAGTGGTATCAGATTTAACCCCGTTCTAATCCTGTTCGTTTACGAAAATTATTTGTTAATGTACATTTAAAAAAGGGAAATTTCTTTAAAGTAATGTAATTTCAAACAAATTCAATTAATTGTTAATTTTTTTCTCTTCTTTGAATAAAAAAAAAGTGGTGTTAAACTTTTAAAATTATATTTGAACTTTGTTAACAACTCGGGAGGTTCTAGCTAGGTATCTGTAAAAGTTTTTAAAACTTTTTGAAATTTATTTTAATTTAAATTTGCTTTAGTTTCTTTTTCTCGTTAATAAATTGGTAGTTTTAAGCTCAATTAAATTCATTGTTCGTATATTATGTTTAGGACATTTTGAGAATGGTTATTATGTAAAATGACAAAATAACTATAGCCTTTTCTTTCGAAAAATCGATACTTTACTAAATTACCACAATGTAGGTTTCAATTATAATTAAATCTTGCCTGCATTGCATTATTGCATTACCTTATTACTTGCAATTTAGTTTACTTAACCCAAAGTGCACATTGACAATATATCCATAGATCATAATTTTGCGTAATAGTTATATTATAGGGCATTCAAAGCGTTACGTAAATCGCAAACAATTTATTTGCCATTCAACTTTACTCATATTATTAGGTAAAGTCCTGAGTAGGTCTTTCAGTGTATGTGGGTGATTTATGCTCTTTCAATATCCCCTCCATATAAACAAAATTACGTGCAATGGTTGTAAAATTTGTGTAATTTGCAGTGAACGAACTGACACGTTATTGGTACAAACTTAATGGTTTTTGACAATTTAGAGTATTTGACTATGCCTACACTCTTTTATCTTTTCGACTCCCGATTTAGACTTTAGTTTTGTGTAGAATTCTTGTTCTTAAGCTGTCATGGAAACTTGGTGACGATGATCACTTTGGAATACAAATTATTCTTCTTTACTTACTATTAGAGAAGGGCTCCGATATTTAGTTTTGAACATAGGCCCTCATTCAAAAGGTAAGAAGCCCCATTTGAAAGTTTAAAGCCCCTTTGGTTGGATATAGGGTCCCATGCCTCCATTTGGAAGGTGAGAAGCCCAATTTGAAAGTTTAAAGCCGCCTTCTTCAGTTAAATGTGTGTAGAACCCTCCCTCCAGCTGAGACGTTATTTCCGTTCTAAATTGTCACGACTCAATTCCAGCGATTTTGACATTCACTTATTCAAATTTGCACAAAAGCTTTGATCGCTATTTTGAATTTTTAAATTAGTACGCCTACTTCCCTCCTATTTTTAAGCCGCATCTTAAACTTTTAAACTTTGTGGCGTAATTTAAACTCAATAATTTCAAAACAACCTAAAAGTGACAAAGTGAGGGTGCCAGCTAACTCAAGGAGATGGCGTGGGTAATGATGTTGATGAATAATAGGGCGCCACACGATTTCCCTCACCAAGTCTTAATTCCTAAAATCGTGAAAAGGAAATAATAAAAAAAACAACAATCACTCAAGTATCGCATATACTTAATCACTCCCACAATATTTACAATAATTTAAGTAAATAGTTACACCAAATGGTTTAATGATTGAACGATCCAAAATGATATCAACCGATGAATGGTACGTTCAAATTTTAAATAATTAGTTCAATAAATTTTAAATGTTGAACAAATTCCCAATTACAGATCTGTACCAATGGCCACCTGTACCGTCTTTACAACCTTGATTATAAAGTGTAAATTAATATTTTCTTTAAATAAATTTTAAATAATGTGATTGATTATAAATTAGTCTTAATCAACAAAATAAATTCTGGTCACAAACCACGATGGAAAAAAAACGTAAACCACCTATCTGTAGATGACCACTAGATACAATCTTGCATATCTTAGTGCTGATGATTACTGGATAAAATTCTTGCGTTATCTCAGTAGAAAAAAATATGTACTGATGATGGTGATGATAAAGAAATTATGTACAAAACATATACAGGACTCGTACAAAAACTTGTATCGTACATAAACACCCTAAAAGATAGAATAAAATAGAAACAAAATAAATTCTGGTCACAAACCACGATGGAAAAAAACGTAAACCACTTCTCTGTAGATGACCACTAGATACAATCTTGCATATCTTAGTGCTGATGATTACTGGATAAAATTCTTGCGTTATCTCAGTAGAAAAAAATATGTACTGATGATGGTGATGATAAAGAAATTATGTACAAAACATATACAGGACTCGTACAAAAACTTGTATCGTACATAAACACCCTAGAAGATAGAATAAAATAGAAACAAGAAAAATTAAACATGGACGAACATACCTTATTGATAAGGGCTTTAAGATAAAATATACGTGGCGACAAAATCCCCAGCGGGTGGATATAATTGAATCCAATCGAATTTTCTAAGCAACTAATCCCAAACAATGGTAATAAGAACTCCACTTGTAATTTCACAAACTACTACAACTTTTCTTATTTATTAACTTAGAAAATTTCACCACGATAAATTAACCTATTCGTTACAATGAATCTTTTCAATTGATTCCCAAAAATGGCCACTTATCAACAAAGGTATGGTAGGAGAAGCGCACACAAAATTTTAGTTAATATTGAAGGTAACAATAATAAGATACAATAAACAAACTACAGAGGGTACGACTAGTAACAAAAGTAAGAAATAATACGAAAAATACATAGAAGCAAAATAAAAACGTTACAACTTACACGCCCCATTACCGCCAATTTTGAATTTTGCGCCATTTTTATCAGCTGTGACGTTACTTCCGCTCTAGAACTTTGGTTAGATATAGGGTCCCATGCCTCCATTCCGAAGGTGAGAAGCCCAATTTGAAAGTTTAGAGCCTCCTTCTTCAGTTAAATGTGTGTAGCCCCTGCTTCCAGCGACGACGTTATTTCCGTTCTAGATTGTCACGACTTAATTCCAGCGATTTTGACATTCACTTATTCAAATTTGCACAAAAGCTTTGATCGCTATTTTGAATTTTTAAATTAGTACGCCTACTTCCCTCTTATTTTTAAGCAGCATCTTAAACTTTTAAACTTACACGCCCCATTACCGCCAATTTTGAATTTTGCGCCATTTTTATCAGCTGTGAAGTTACTTCCGCTCTAGAACTTTGGTTAGATATAGGGTCCCATGCCTCCATTCCGAAGGTGAGAAGCCCAATTTGAAAGTTTAGAGCCTCCTTCTTCAGTTAAATGTGTGTAGCCCCTGCTTCCAGCGACGACGTTATTTCCGTTCTAGATTGTCACGACTTAATTCCAGCGATTTTGACATTCACTTATTCAAATTTGCACAAAAGATTTGATCGCTATTTTGAATTTTTAAATTAGTACGCCTACTTCCCTCTTATTTTTAAGCAGCATCTTAAACTTTTAAACTTACCGCCAATTTTGAATTTTGCGTCATTTTTATCAGCTGTGACGTTATTTCCGCTCTAGAACTTGCATAGTATTACTACTAATTCCATCAACCAAAGAAGAAGTCCAAAAAGATTGGAACCTCTAAGGTCCAGTATTACAACGTCTAGTCAACCTTCGGTTGACTGAACCTGAGATTTGAATGTCATTTTATTTTGACATACCTATAGTAAAATTATTTTTCTTTACAATTTCAATTTACGGTTGACTGACTCAAACTTGCTCATACTCAACCGAAGGTTGCAATTGTAAAAAAAAATTAATTTCACTATATGTAAAAAAAAATGACATTCCAACCACAGGTTGAGTCAACCCAAGGTTAACTAGACGTTATAATACTGGATACCGGCCCTAAATCTTCAGTCTATAAAGGTCTATTGGCTCGAATCTCATGGATCGGCAGCTTTGATACTTTAGTGACAAGAAGGTGCTCGAATGAAAAGTTTGACGAAAAACGCGAGGCAAAAATTTTTTTTTATATATGAACGTTTTTTGCGGGTAGATATCTCGAAAACTATAAGGAATAGAGAAAAAATAAATAAAACTAATCTTGTAGGAAATTTAATAAGTTTTTATTTTGCTTAGAATATTTTTTTCCGTACGACCCATAGTTTTCGAGATATAAGCGAAAACCCCAAAAAGGGGATCTTTCTACTCCCTCCCACCCTTAGCCATATAGCTAGGACCGGGGATTTTTAGTATTTTTACCCCCTAACTACTCTAAACACATTGCCAAGGGAGCAAAAAAAGGCACTGTTAGCTGCAAGGTTGCAGTAAATAAACGATGGGCATTTTTAACATTTTGTAATAATATTATGGATAACAAACATTAGGTAAATTTAGCGTGTATTTTTTGGTATAAAAGCTTGTAGGTGTGTTTTCGTAATTTGCTTTTTCGCTTTTTCTCTTTCATGATTATTTTATCAGTTTCTCAACAAGGTTTATTTATTTTGGTAATTATTTTAAGGCAATTCCCTCAACTGGAGATATATCAAGTTGTAAATAACCCAAATGTATACATGCAAAGCTTTAATAAATATTAAAGAGCGTTTCCAAACTTTTTTTTAACCAAAAATTAATTTAAATCTTCTTTTTTCTATTGTAAAATAATTCTTTAGTAAAACAATTATTACGTGTTCCAATTCTCTCATTGGTTACAAAACAGGGCGATAAAAGCAAGTAGACGGGAGTTTATCAATTGTTTAAGTTTGAGACAGAAGTCTCAAATAATAATAATAATCTTTATTCAAACATTGAATAAAGACATAAAAGATGAACTGTACGAGTCGTGCAAAATTGAGAAATTTAGAAAATTACCTTTAACTTTGTGAAGCAATCGAATATGTCAATAAATTGCCAACTTGCAGAAATGAGCAAGAGAGTATAGTTGGATTGAATCTTTGCGAATTAACCTCACGATTAACAAAAGAATTAAATTGGAATTTTAAATTATTTGAAAAAGTAAAAAAAAAATAAAGTTTTGTTAAATGGGGCATTTTCTATAAAAGGTTTTCTCGATTCAATTTTTCTATATTCGTGCGAATTTATTGAAAATTTAATTACATTAAATAAGTAATTTTTGTAAATACAAAAGTTGGCTTTATTCGCTCGAATAACAGTTGTGAATTTTTTAAAATTTATAGGTCGAGTTTCAAATTGCATTAAAATTTGCTTAATTTTCCATTAAAGCTAATGGAAATAATATTACAACGAAATAATTCAAATAATGGAAACCAATAAGTTTCGTTTTTAAATTATCATCTTCTTCTTCGTATTCTTGCTTAATGTAGGGGATTCCCCTGTTATTGATCTTTAGCTATTTTTTTGTGCTGTCTTGGACGTCTTTCTCCCCACCCAAAGCTCTTGTGGTCGTCTTGTTGTACTTTAGAATTCAATTTTCGCCACTTTCTTCAAAATCTTGTATTTGGTACCTGTTGCGTGAAATCTTGATGTAACACCCAATGTGGTTCTTCCATATTATAGGGGCTTCCCCTGTTATTGATCTTCAGTACACATTTCTTTTAGTTTTTTTCTTGTGCGGTCTTGAACGTCTTTCTCCCCACCCAAAGCATTGGTGGTCGTCTTGTTGTACTCTCAAAATCTTGTATTTGGTACCTGTTATGTGAAATCTCGATGTAACACCCAATGTGGTTCTTGCTTATTATAGGGAATTCCCCTGTTATTGATCTTTAGTACACATTTCTTGTACGGTCTTGAACGTCTTTCTCCCCACCCAAAGCTCTGGTGGTCGTCTTGTTCTACTCTCAAAATCTTGTATTTGGTACCTGTTACGCGAAATCTCGATATAACACCCAATGTGGTTCTTGCTTATTATAGGGGATTCCCCTGTTATTGATTTTCAGTGCCCAGTTCTTTTGGTTATTTTCTTGTGCGGTCTTGGACATCTTTCTTACCACCAAAAGCTCTGGTGGTCGTCTTGTTGTACTTTAGAGTTCAATTTTCGCCACTTTCTTCACGTGCGTATTTCTCTCTTCTTCTTACTGCAACTAACCTCTCAAAATCTTGTATTTGGTACCCGTCACGTGAAATCTCGATGTAACACCCAATGTGGATCCTAAGATTTGTCGTTATGTAGTTTTTATTAGTATTTTTTAGTCTATACGAATTTTTTTATTTACTTACTCAACAGATGGCGCACCATATATGGTTAAAGCCAACAGACCTTTTAACAATACAATATGCCGACAAACTTTGGACATTTCTCCAAAAGAGACTTTCATATCTTGTAATCCACAAAGTACCTAGTCTTTTCATGAAATGACAAAATTCGCAGATTCGCAGCTATATTTTAAAGCTGGATTTGCGTAGTCGGGGAAGCATTGATTGCAACGCTTACTTTGTAGCTGTATTTTTTAACGTATTGATTTCCCATTAAAAAAGGACTTTAGATTAAAATTGCACGAAAATTCATTAAAACTTACTAATGGGGATGTAGTTTCTAGTAGTTTCAATTTGTTTTATATCATAGAACTTTTATTTGTATACCAGGTAGCCACAGAAATCGTACAACCCCTAATGATGGCTTATTTATATAAAATTGAAATTTAGTACTCTTAAGCGATTTTTTGGTCTTAAATTTGATCTGTCTACGTTGAATAAATCTCAAAATCTATCTACCTAAAATATTTCAATTGTTTGAGGTAGAAAAGATGTTATTTCCACGACTCTAAACAAGAATTTAATTTTTGTAATAATTGACATACTTTTTAAGACATCTTTAGAAAATTTTATTTATGGTACGTTAACACTATTTTTCCCAAGTTGATTATATTTTCAAGTCGAAATAAGTGCTTTATTACACATTTATGTAAGTATAAAACGTAAAACTTAATGAAAACAAACGACTCATAGTTTAAAATGTTTGTATACTATATGTAAAAGTTATATTACAATGTTCCTAAGAGTCTAATTAATAAACCGTGTACGTTGTCAGGTGTATTCTAAGCTTGAAACGTTTAGGGGTTATCAAGGATGTATGTGTATGTGTTTATTTAAGTGATGTTTTATATTTCATTTTACTCGAAAAATATTTACACTGACGTAAAAGGTTAAATGTGCGCACATTTTTAGAATTCCATTTTTTAAATCAAACAATATGAATTTATAATGTTATATTTACCACGCAAATTATTAAGGGTAGCTATAGGACGTTGTTTAATAAATTAAAGATACTTTAATTCAGAGCTAAATAGTTCTTAAAACACAGGGTGTTTCGTTAAAAAAAATTAAGGAGCTACATTGACATTCATAGCTAAAGACATCGAAAGCGTATGTAAATCAGCCAACTGATGTTTTTTTTTGTTCTCTTTGAACTGGTCATTTAAGACAGTTGGAACAAACATGTTGGATGTTTCTGAAAGAAAATTTTATCCTATTTAATTTATAATAGAGGTGAAATTAGCGTAATTGGAGTATTTAAAGAGCTACATTGACATATGTGAGAGACGTCGTAAGCGTGTAAAATCAAGTCAACTGATGGTTCTTTTTTGCTCTATTTGAACAAATTCTGTCAATTAAGAGAGATAGAACAAACTTGTTGGATATTTCTAAAAGAAAATTGTATACTCTTTAATTTATAATAGAGGTCAAATTAGCGTAATTATAATATTTAAAGAGCTACATTGACATTTGCGTCATAAACGTATGAAAATATGTCAACTGATAGTTCTTTTTGCTTTCTCTTTGAACTGATCAACTAAGACAGTTGGAACAAACGTGTTGGATGTTTCTGAAAGAAAATTATATCCTCTTTAATTTATAATATAAGTAAAATTAGCGTAATTGTAGTATTTAAAGAGCTACATTGACATTTGTGAGAGACATCGTAAGCGTATGAAAATAAGTCAACTGATGGTTCTTTCTTTATTCTATTTTTACTGTACACTGTAGATAAGGACAAAAATTTCTAGACACCCTGTATAACTGGAATAATCTAACCATAAATTATGAACATATTGTAATAAAGAAGACAGAAGAAGAAGTTTAAAATAGGTCATTAAAAATTAATTAAGTTGAACTTTCAAATTTTCTTTAGTTTCACTACTGGAAACTTTAATGAAAAGTTATTCCTTTTATGAGACCTTTATGTTGAAAATTTACCACACAATTTTACAAGATAAAGTTTAATCATCATCGTCGTGGAATAGATCTTTTTAGTTTGTTTTGACTTTATAGGAATTGTTCACTCAATCTCTTCCATGATCCCTCAATCTGATCCAATATCGACAGAAAAACATAATCTTTTTAAGCATAGGAGCTTCCATAGAGCCAATTTTGCAACTTTTTATCGTCACCAAATGTAACTCTGTGAAACACGTTCGAAAGTGAGCGGAAAAGGTGATAACAGAGACCAATGAGGTCTAAGGAGTGCAATAGACTCCTAAACGGCCTTACTTTTCATCAAATCTTGACGGTTCCTAAGGAAAACCTAATTGACCTTGCTCTTATTGTTGTAAGGGATTTTTTTTGTTAGGGTGGGACCCTGAGCAGCTTCGTGATTTTCAAATTTTCGTGTTTAATTATGGATTTTTAATAACTTCTATTTTAAGATGTTTGCGTGGCCAACTTCAACTTTTATTACTATGTCGGCTGTAATCATAATATTTAAATTAATAATTCATAAAAAATATAAAAAGTTCCCCTTCTTATTCTGTAGAATAATTTGTCAAAATGTCCTTTGAAATGGGGATGATTCGTGACATAGATTCATCTTTTAATTTGATTTAATTTCGCATCGCCTTGTATAAATTTAATAGTACTTTTAGTGCGACAAAATCATTAATTTATGTTTCTCGTCGTATCCCAGCATCATCAAGACTATGTTCCCTACGTTAAAATAGACATCAATCACACCTAATCCAGGATTTTCCTGTTTGAGACGCTGACAAAGTGTGGGAACATGCAAGTGAAAATTGGTTGCCCAGTTGTACCATTATTTACTATACGGTGTTATTATTTTTTTTTACCTTTAATATTATGTGAAAATATTGGAACGAAATTCTAATAAACTTTTTTCTCTCTATGAACAAACTAATAAAATGAATAATTAAATTTATGTGGAACAATTTATTATTAAATGGCTTGTAATGCTTAGTTAAGTACCATCATAAACAAACGTTTATTACATTTTGATAATTATAATTTCATATTATGCAACAATCATAGAAACAAAATTAGGTTACATTGTTACATTCTCCGATAAATTATTAAATTTTACCCTATTTATCTGCTGGGATATTAAAAATGTTTATCAAAACTAATATTCATTTGATCGAACTCGATTAAAAAAATGCAGCATTTGTGAAATCATATAAACCATTTTTTAAAAAGGATGTAAAAATACTAAAATTCGCCGGTTCTAGAGTTGTGAGAGATAGAGGGCGGTGGAAATGGCCCGTTTTTTGGGTTTTTCGCTTATATCTCTAAAACGGTGAGTTGTAGAGAAAAAATTAATCTTAGTAAAATGAAAGATTGTCAATTTTTCTACAAGATTGCTTGTATTTATTTTTTTCTTACTCTTATAGTTTTTGAGATATCCGTCCGCAAAAATTGATAATTTCGATAAGTTGGACGAAAAACTTGAGAAATTTTTTTTTCAAAAATTATGGATTTTCGCGGACGGATATCTCGAAAACTATAAAAGTTAGAAAAAAAATGAACAGAAACGATCTTGTAGAAAATTTAAAAGTCTTTCATTTTACATTATAATTTTTTCTCTAGCACTCACCGTTTTCATTATATAAGCAAAATTCCCAAGAACGGGACATTTTCACCCCTCCCTCCCTTAGCCGAAACGCTAGAACCGGAGACTTTTAGTAAAAGACTTTTAGGCACCTCTTAACTACTCCAAACACATTCCTGAAGAAAAAAATCCCACCCTCTTCCATGTCCTCCATAACCCTTTCGTTGACTGAAGTACTATGTAACTTATTTGGTATACTTTGTATTTCCTCAACATTAAAAATTAAAAAATTAAATTAAAAATACGTATACTAAAAGTTTTACATTTCACATAAAAAAAGTGTAGTATAAAACGAAAAATAAAAACTCGAACTATCTATCTATTGCAAAAGTTAGTAACAAGTTTCTCTCTCTCAAAGTTGGCTTAAAATATCCAGAAACTAAAAACTATCTTTCCAGAACATAAAATTGCATAAAAGCAAACCGAGAAACGTAACTGAAATTTCATTTTAAAAAAAGGTAATTGAAAATTACATATTCAAATAAGTTGTAACGGTAAAAAATATATAATTTTATTCTTCCATACGAGAATTTAATTTTTTGTTTTTAATTTAAAATTTTTCAAAAGTGTTGAGGTTTGTTGATTAAAGTTTGATATATTGTGTGTTTGTTTACAATGTGTATCTAATATAAAGAATTAAATTAGGGAATTTGGAGGAAATTAAAATTAAAGTTAATATTTATAACTGTCATGTTTAATTCAAATTTCCAATTTCCTTTGGTGCGCCACAACAGAGAAAAGTTCTTCCTTTGTCCTTTTGTGTTCTCATTATCTTTTATCAGTACAGATATATTTATGGCTAATACAAGCTGTGCCTCTAAAAGGATAGTCCGTCAAAGGAGACTTTTAATAGATCAAACAAGAATAAACCGCTCTTGTTGATCATCATAGTATAAGTATGCATAGTATGCCATTGAGCAGGTTTTGTGGTGTCTAGTGACGTCAGGAGGGGTCAACACGACGCCACTAGCGCGACTTCTATCGCACTTGCACGCACTTGTGCCCAACACTGCAATCAACGCGACTTGTTCATACCTGCATACGTTTGTGCTGACCCCTCCTGACGACATGCGCGGTTTAGTTCGATTTTCGTTCACCGGAATGGCATACTATGTATACTTATACTATGGTTGATCATGACGAAAATGTCACGAAATAGACAAACCAATAGATGAACAAACTATGTAGACTTTGATTGTTTATAGATTGCCTGGGAGGAGCCAATGCGTTACGAGCATAGTAGCAACATAACAATCGATACGTGACGTCACATTCTCTCACCTGACGTCATTGACGAAAATGTGGCCGATGGCACAGGATCGCGTGGCTCCGCCCAGGCAATCTATAAAAAATCAACGTCTAGATTCTCTCCATTTTACAGACAAGTAGACAGAAAGATGGACGAACGAGCCGACGAGACCGTCCGACTTTTTTCTTAAAAATTTTTCAGAAAAATAATTTATGAGTCGATATGAATTTATTATTCGGTCGTTTATTTAATTTTCAGTTCCAAACGCTGGTTATGTTATTATTATTTATATTATTAACAAGTATGTTGAATATAATAACAAACTGGATGAATGTAGAATTCCTCGGAAACGACATGAAATGAGAAACTGTGGGGTGTAATAAAAAGCAAAGATGTAAAGGGAGACCACAAAAAGATGTAACCGACAATGATTACGCAACAAAACACCTAAAGGTAACAATGATGACAAATTGAAACGGCAATAACTCAATTAAAAGTTTTACTAGAGTTTTTACCTGACTGAAAAACTTCGGTTACTAAATAAATTTTTTTTTTATTTTCAAAAAACGCAATTTTTTATTTTTTTACTTCAATAAAAACCACCTAAAAGCACGTATTGATCTCAGGATTATACTATTGGGTGTTTGAAAAATTGTTTATGGTATAAAATTTCAAAGAGAATTCCATTTGTTGAAATTTGAAAATTCAGTGAACGTTTTGAGCTGAGAATGAAGAGCTCTTCATCTAGTTGTAGTAACCGATAGCTAAATTATATCCAACAGGAAAATTTCGAAATTTTATTATAAATTAAAATTCAGGGTGTATCATGGAAAATGCCATTATTGACTAATCAACGAAGAGGTTATAGTGGATATGGAAGAGGGTGGATTTTTTTCTTCAGGAAAAGTACTAAAATTCTCCGGTTCTAGCTACTTATATGGCTAAGAGAGGAAGGGGGTGGAAAGGTCCCGTTTTTGGGGTTTTTGCTTACATCTCGTAAACGGTGGATCCTAGAGAAAACTTATTCTTAGCAAAATCAAATTCAAATTTTAACAAATTTCAAACAAAACCTATCAAATTTCCTACAAGATTATTTTTATTCATTTTTTTCTATTCCTTGGAGTTTTTGAGACATCTGCCCGCAAAAATCGTTAATAGGTATTTGAAATAGAATTTTTACTTCACATTTTTCGTAAAACTTTTTCCCCTAACACCTCAACCGTTTTAGCATTAAATTTATTTTATAATTTTAACTTCAACGGTATACGGAGTTTTCATATATTAACGATTTTTGCCAGCGTATATCTCAAAAACTACAAAGAATAGAGAAAAATTAATAAAATAAATCTTGTAGAAAATATAATAAGCTTTCATTTTGTTACGTATAATTTTTTCCCTAGGACCTACTGTTTTTGAGATATAAGCAAAAACCCCAAAAACGGGATCTTTTACTTAACACATAAAAGTTTTGACCCCCCAACCCATTTGGGACCGTCGCTCATTCCCGACCTGTATATACCTTACCAGTCCGATCCTGCTTATTCGCTAACCTCTGTTGCAGTTGTCTTTTTTGAAGAAAATCTAAAACCATTTTGTGTAATGTCAAAAATGATGGAAGAGCTTCGTAATAGAGTTTTTTTGACAAATACCACGTACTTCATAACCATTTTTTGTACTAATAAATTACTATAATCATAAAATTTCTTAAATATTTACTTATTATGGGCGTTTTACAATTTAAAGCATTTTTATTAAATTTAAACAACCGCCCAACTTTACATATTTCTGAAACGCCCGTAGCATGTAACTCGATAGTACTACAATCTGCACTTTAAGGCTTTCCTACATAACAATTTAAATGCATTTGACCTCTCTTATGTAATATTATTTTCATTATTTCTTTCAAAAAGTTGTACGATTCTTTTTACTCTTTTACTCTTTTTTTAAGTAATGGATCTCAAAATTTATTTCGTATTTTAACTTTAATTAGTTTTGAATGCTTTGAAAATTTCCTATCTTTTATTTTATAATTATAAAATGAAAATTCTCAAATATTTTGTTTTAGAAATAAGATCCACACAGTTTACATTTTAACCTATTAAACTATGCAAAACTAGCGCAGAGTGCTAACTGAAAATTAAATTATCTATAATTTTAATTTCATCAGTTTTGTTTATTCATAGAGTATGCAGAAGTTCATTATTATAGATAGAACTGTGATGTGGCCATAACAGGCCTTTTTTGTATGTATTTATCCTAATTTTACGAGCTTGAAAAATATTCAAAGATATTAATTTGAGTCACTTAATAGTATATTATGATACAAGGACGTAAAGTGAAGTTTCACGGGCGAAGGCAGGGCCTTGCGAATCGAAGCGTACGACGAGACTCACAACCACCTGAGACCAAAAACTTTTATGTCCGTTAGTCTTACAGTATTTTATATTCGACTGTAAAGAATATTAAAATAAAAATAAGCTTTAAATAAATTTTAGAAAACGTAATTTTACAATATTTAAGTGAATTGTACATAATATCAAATTTTTTGGTATGATTGTAGGACTAAATATTTATAAACGACAGGTAAAATGTAAATCTATGTTTTAAAATAAAAACTTCACATAAATGTCAATAGATGGCGCATCCGTTTAAGGATAATTAGGGACCGAGAAGTGGTTGCCATAGTAACGAAATGAAATATTTATTTGCCCTGCTTTGTATATTTATTAAAAACAACATTAACGAATATATTAGTCATAGAAAATAAATTTTATTATTTTAATTAGAGTAATAATTATTTAATTATTTGTCGCATAACTAACAAAAATCATGCAATTTGATTTACATGCACGTAGCGAAGTTCGTGTCAAAAGTTTAAGAAAAATTGTTATTAAAACAGCAGGTGTTTTTATATTTTTATTTAAAAATTTTCTTTTTTTAGTTTTAAACGAAATAAGGAGTGAAAAATGTTCACTACGTTTTTCTTCAACACTCGTGTCAATAATGTAATGGTTATGGCTACGATATAAGAAAACTGAAGGAAGTGAACAAATTCTTTTTTTTTGTACGGAGGTATAGAAATAGTAATACATATAGTTGTACGTTCATAAATGAAAGCTTAAATAGTGCTTTGTAAAGTTCACCTCACAAACATTGAGAACTTTTCAATTTACTCTTTCTATTGTTGTTAAATTTGATACACGAAAAACTCCTTTTCTTTTGCAATTTATCTAAAATAGATTTTTTATACGTGAAAATCGACATGAGATGGTTTTGTCGTGGTTTGTGACTGTTAAGGCAGCTATCTTTGACCTCAAGGTGTACCCAGTCCTTAAAATTGAGCACATAAGGTATGATAGAGTTGTGGTAGTCCAGAGTGCTAAACTACGGAGCGTAAGGCCTCCAGGACGATTCCTAGTCCGTATTAGGCATATTAGCTAAACCGCACTAGCTTCTCCGACTTCAGTGTGAACTCAGCTCTTTAAATGCAGTTCAAATCGATTTGAAGCGGGTTGCTTGCCACATTACCTTCATTAGAATATCGGACTCACGGTTAGTAACCGCACTAGCTACTCCGACCTTATTGTGCACTCAGCTCTTTATATAGAGTTCCAGCTTCTCTTACTTTAGTGTTCACTTAGCTTTTTACATTGAGTACACCGCAATTTGAAGCGTAGTGCTATACAAATTACGTTCATTATAATATCGGAATCACGTTTAGTAACCGCACTTCTCCGACCTTAATGTGCACTCAGCTCTTTATATTGAGTTCCAGCTTCTCCTACCTTAGTGTTCACTTAGCTTTTTAAATTGAGTACACGGCAATTTGAAGCGTAGTGCTATCCAAATTACGTTCATTATAATATCGGAATCACGTTTAGCAACCGCACTAGCATCTCCGACCTTAATGTGCACTCAGCTCTTTATATTGAGTTCCAGCTTCTCCTACCTTAGTGTTCACTTAGCTTTTTAAATTGAGTACACGGCTATTTGAAGCGTAGTGCTATCCAAATTACGTTCATTATAATATCGGACTCACGTTTAGGAACCGCACTAGCTTCTCCGACCTTAATGTGCACTCAGTTCTTTATATTGAGTTCCAGCTTCTCCTACCTTGGTGTTCACTTAGCTTTTTAAATTGAGTACACGGCTATTTGAAGCGTAGTGCTATCCAAATTACGTTCATTATAATATCGGACTCACGTTTAGTAACCGCACTAGCTTCTCCGACCTTAATGTGCACTCCGCTCTTTATATTGAGTTCCAGCTTCTCCTACCTTATTGTTCACTTAGCTTTTTAAATTGAGTACACGGCAATTTGAAGCGTAGTGCTATCCACATTACCTTCATTATATTATCGGACTCACGTTTAGTAACCGCACAAGCTTCTCCGACCTTAATGTGCACTCAGCTCTTTATATTGAGTTCCAGCTTCTCCTACCTTAGTGTTCACTTAGCTTTTTAAATTGAGTACACGGCAATTTGAAGCGTAGTGCTATCCAAATTACGTTCATTATAATATCGGAATCACGTTTAGTAACCGCACTAGCTTCTCCGACCTTAATGTGCACTCAGCTCTTTATATTGAGTTCCAGCTTCTCCTACCTTAGTGTTCACTTAGCTTTTTAAATTGATTACACGGCAATTTGAAGCGTAGTGCTATCCACATTACCTTCATTATAATATCGGACTCACGTTTAGTAACCGCACTAGCTTCTCCGACCTTAATGTGCACTCAGCTCTTTATATTGAGTTCCAACTTCTCCTACCTTAGTGTTCACTTATAGCTTTTTAAATTGAGTACACGGCTATTTGAAGCGTAGTGCTATCCAAATTACGTTCATTATAATATCGGACTCACGTTTAGGAACCGCACTAGCTCCTCCGACCTTAATGTGCACTCAGCTCTTTATATTGAGTTCCAGCTTCTCCTACCTTAGTGTTCACTTAGCTTTTTAAATTGAGTACACGGCTATTTGGAGCGTAGTGCTATCCACATTTCCTTCATTATAATTTCGGACTCACGTTTAGGAACCGCACTAGCTTCTCCGACCTTAATGTGCACTCAGTTCTTTATATTGAGTTCCAGCTTCTCCTACCTTAGTGTTCACTAAGCTTTTTAAATTGAGTACACGGCTATTTGAAGCGTAGTGCTATCCAAATTACGTTCATTATAATATCGGAATCACGTTTAGTAACCGCACTAGCTTCTCCGACCTTAATGTGCACTCAGCTCTTTATATTGAGTTCCAGCTTCTCCTACCTTATTGTTCACTTAGCTTTTTAAATTGAGTACACGGCTATTTGAAGCGTAGTGCTATCCAAATTACGTTCATTATAATATCGGAATCACGTTTAGTAACCGCACTTCTCCGACCTTAATGTGCACTCAGCTCTTTATATTGAGTTCCAGCTTCTCCTACCTTAGTGTTCACTTAGCTTTTTAAATTGAGTACACGGCAATTTGAAGCGTAGTGCTATCCAAATTACGTTCATTATAATATCGAAATCACGTTTAGTAACCGCACTAGCTTCTCCGACCTTAATGTGCACTCAGCTCTTTATATTGAGTTCCAGCTTCTCCTACCTTATTGCTCACTTAGCTTTTTAAATTGAGTACACGGCTATTTGAAGCCTAGTGCTATCCAAATTACGTTCATTATAATATCGGAATCACGTTTAGTAACCGCACTAGCTTCTCCGACCTTAATGTGCACTCCGCTCTTTATATTGAGTTCCAGCTTCTCCTACCTTATTGTTCACTTAGCTTTTTAAATTGAGTACACGGCTATTTGAAGCGTAGTGCTATCCAAATTACGTTCATTATAATATCGGAATCACGTTTAGTAACCGCACTTCTCCGACCTTAATGTGCACTGAGCTCTTTATATTGAGTTCCAGCTTCTCCTACCTTAGTGTTCACTTAGCTTTTTAAATTGAGTACACGGCAATTTGAAGCGTAGTGCTATCCAAATTACGTTCATTATAATATCGAAATCACGTTTAGTAACCGCACTAGCTTCTCCGACCTTAATGTGCACTCAGCTCTTTATATTGAGTTCCAGCTTCTCCTACCTTATTGCTCACTTAGCTTTTTAAATTGAGTACACGGCTATTTGAAGCCTAGTGCTATCCAAATTACGTTCATTATAATATCGGACTCACGTTTAGGAACCGCACTAGCTTCTCCGACCTTAATGTGCACTCAGTTCTTTATATTGAGTTCCAGCTTCTCCTACCTTGGTGTTCACTTAGCTTTTTAAATTGAGTACACGGCTATTTGAAGCGTAGTGCTATCCAAATTACCTTCATTATAATATCGGACTCACGTTTAGTAACCGCACTAGCTTCTCCGACCTTAATGTGCACTCAGCTCTTTATATTGATTTCCAGCTTCTCCTACCTTAGTGTTCACTTAGCTTTTTAAATTGAGTACACGACACTTTGAAGCGTAGTGCTATACACATTTCCTTCATTATAATATCGGACTCACGTTTAGAAACCGCACTAGCTTCTCCGACCTTAATGTGCACTCAGCTCTTTATATTGAGTTCCAGCTTCTCCTACCTTGGTGTTCACTTAGCTTTTTAAATTGAGTACACGGCTATTTGAAGCGTAGTGCTATCCAAATTACGTTCATTATAATATCGGACTCACGTTTAGTAACCGCACTAGCTTCTCCGACCTTAATGTGCACTCCTCTCTTTATATTGAGTTCCAGCTTCTCCTACCTTATTGTTCACTTAGCTTTTTAAATTGAGTACACGGCAATTTGAAGCGTAGTGCTATCCAAATTACGTTCATTATAATATCGGAATCACGTTTAGTAACCGCACTAGCTTCTCCGACCTTAATGTGCACTCCGCTCTTTATATTGAGTTCCAGCTTCTCCTACCTTATTGTTCACTTAGCTTTTTAAATTGAGTACACGGCTATTGGAAGCGTAATGCTATCCAAATTACGTTCATTATAATATCGGAATCACGTTTAGTAACCGCACTAGCTTCTCCGACCTTAATGAGCTCTTTATATTGAGTTCCAGCTTCTCCTACCTTAGTGTTCACTTAGCTTTTTAAATTGAGTATACGGCAATTTGAAGCGTAGTGCTATCCACATTACCTTCATTATAATATTGGATTCACGTTTAGTAACCGCACTAGCTTCTCCGACCTTAATGTGCACTCAGCTCTTTATATTGAGTTCCAGCTTCTCCTAACTTAGTGTTCACTTAGCTTTTTAAATTGAGTACACGGCTATTTGGAGCGTAGTGCTATCCACATTTTTTCATTATAATATCGGACTCACGTTTAGTAACCGCACTAGCTTTTCCGACCTTAATGTGCACTGAGCTCTTTATATTGAGTTCCAGTTCTCCGACCTTAGTGTTCACTTAGCTTTTTAAATTAAGTTCTAGCTGCTCCGACCTCAGTGTTCACTTAGCTCTTTAAATCGAATACACGGCAATTTGAAGCGTAGTGCTAGCCACATTACCTTCATTATAATAGTGGACTCGCGTTTAATAACCGTACTAGTCAATCTTATGTCTTACAGTATTGTAAGATGTCTATTATTATTAGTTCTAATTTTGAGTTGACACAAATTTTTAATTAAAATTTCTAATGCCTATTTGTAATCTAATCTAATACTTTTTGTTGCAGAAGAATGGTCTACAACTAAAAGTTCGGACGAACCTGAATTTTTAGCTCCAATACGTAACTTAACGATTTCTGTTGGAAGAGAAGCAGTTTTATCTTGTTCGGTTCAAAACTTGGGAAGATATAAGGTAAAGTTTAAACTAAAATTTAAATAAACTTTAAATATAAATAGGTTTTGTAATAGGGTGTTGAGATAGTAACACAATTTTCGAAACCTTTGAACTCGCGACGTCTATAAGGTATTCCAAAAATTTCATTTTCATTCAAAACCTTTTATCGAAGGCGGTATAATTTTATTTTTTAAAGTCGCACAAGTCAAATCAACACCTTGTACAATGTTTACTATTTTTGAACTTTTTACAAAATTTTATTTGAGGACGGTACAGGATGGTTCCAATGACGTTACAATTCAGAATACATTGATGAATTTTTAGAAACAGATTCATTTTAAAGCTGTTAAGTATCACTTTAAGCGCAAGGGCAGTTAAAGTAATACTTTAACCCTTCATAAGCGTGCGAGTGTATTTTGCTAATATTTCAAAACTGGATTGAAATATCGGGACGTGCCTTGGCGATATCTCAAAATGATCTATTTAAAATAGTTTGCCAAAGTCACATCCCCATAACAGTCGTAGTTTATTAGTAACTGACGAGTAAACGTAACAGGATGGCCGGGCGACCCTATATGAGCCACAACGAGTGTATTTTGCTAATATTTCAAAATTGGATTGAAATATCGGGACGTGCCTTAGTGACATCTCAGAATGATCTATTTAAAATAATTTACCAAAGTCGCATCCCGATAACAGTCGTAGTTTATTAGTAACTGACGAGTAAACGTAACAGGACGGCCGGGCTTCCCTATATGAGCTACAACGAGTGTAGTTTACTAATATTTCCAAATCGGGTTGAAATATCGGGACGTGCCTTGGTGACATCTCAGAATGATCTATTTAAAATAATTTACCAAAGTTGCATCCCGATAACTGTCGTAGTTTATTAGTAACTGACGAGTAAACGTAACAGGACGGCCGGGCGACCCTATATGAGCCGCAATGAGTGTATTTTGCTAATATTTCAAAATTGAATCGAAATATCGGGACGTGCCTTAGTGACATCTCAGAATGATCTATTTAAAATAATTTACCATAGTCGCATCCCGATAACGGTCGTAGTTTATTAGTAACCGACAAGTAAACGTAACAGGACGGCCGGGCTCCCCTATATGAGCTACAACGAGTGTAGTTTACTAATATTTCCAAATCGGGTTGAAATATCGGGACGTGCCTTGGTGACATCTCAGAATGATCTATTTAAAATAATTTACCAAAGTTGCATCCCGATAACTGTCGTAGTTTATTAGTAACTGACGAGTAAACGTAACAGGACGGCCGGGCGACCCTATATGAGCCGCAATGAGTGTATTTTGCTAATATTTCAAAATTGAATCGAAATATCGGGACGTGCCTTAGTGACATCTCAGAATGATCTATTTAAAATAATTTACCATAGTCGCATCCAGATAACGGTCGTAGTTTATTAGTAACCGACGAGTAAACGTAACAGGATGGCCGGGCGATCCTATATGAACCACAACGAGTGTATTTTGCTAATATTTCGAAATTGAATTGAAATATCGGGACGTGCCTTGGTGACATCTCAGAATGATCTATTTAAAATAGTTTGTCAAAGTCGCATCTCGATAACTGTCGTTGTTTATTAGTAATTGACATTATAGTAATTGACCGCTCCTCCCTATGTCTGTGCTATTTGAGTCATCAATTTACATAACTACAAATTGCTAAAATAATCATCAGAACATCTCGAAATTCGATTATAAGATAAATTTAAAGAATTATTAAAATTTGTTACTATCGTCTTATTTTCGTGATCGTTATTGAAAATAATATTTATTTATAGAATTAAATTTTTTCTCGTAAACGGTCTATGTATTTTAGAGAATTAAATTCTGCATTTAACTGTAAAATAAATCGAAAATTGTTTTTAAAAAAAATTATTGCAGGAAAAATAAAAACTATTGCCTGTAAGTAACTAGCGCCCTCTAGCGACTTTTTCAAAATTGCGGTTTGATACTTATGTTAATGCATCTGGTTAGTTTTCATACCAAATCTCATTAATATCGGTAAAAGGGTTTCCAGAATATTAAAAAAATAAAAATTGAAAAAACCAAGAAATATTGGTACCACAATTTTAAGTAAAGAATACACCTACTCCTTAAGTTTTTTCAAATATTTTATTTACAGGAGTTCTTACCTCTACTAGGAAAAATTTTGAAGTCTGAAAGACTGAAACTGCCCAAATATGAAAAAAATTTATACAAAAAAATGCATAACAGCTATTCACCTTATATTTTATTTCAGTTTCTACTATAAAATTGATTTTATAAAGTAGGTATTTATTGAAAGCCTTGCCAATTTTAAACACGTAGATTTATCCCTTATTTAGGGGTAGAGATTGCTCATTTCAATATCCTATTGTGTTCACTTTTATTTCATTTATTTCTTGTAATGTATCTTTTTTCTCCTGAATAGCTTCGGCAGCTTCCTGATTAAACGCGATGATAGAGTTAGAGATACGGTCATAATTAAATCTTTTGACAGCTTTCCTACCTTTCACACTTCGTTTCCTGCACATTGGAAATTCTATGACAGGAAATAATTATCATTTTTTGGTACGAATTTGAATAAAAAAAATATTTTATTTAGAATTTATGAATTACGTTTAGTTAGCTATCACAACAATACGTTTTATTCATAAAGGCACTTTTCATTGAAAATGCAAAGCAAAAAATCGAAAAAATTGAATTTATCAAAAATGCTCGACTTATAATTGTAGATACTTTGAGGGAAAAAACCAACCTTTATACCCAAAACTTTTTATTTTTTTAAGATCGTAAAAGCTCACGATTTTTAGACACTAAAAGGGAAGAAGTTTATTATAAAACTGTCCTTAGTGTCATCTTTTTAGATTCTCAGAGAAAAAATGATAATAGAGCTAGCGACCTGTTCAACAATAGAACAGGAACTAAAAATTAGATTTTGGATAATAAAAGGTTCTCTCGAGATCATCTTAAAAATAAAATAACCCTAAAAGAGCGTAATATTTTATTCAAACTTTATTTAGTTTTTTCTAATAGCTGAGTTTAACCAATTTAGCGTTTTACAAAAAAAAACTTTGATGTAGTTATAACACGACTTTTTAATATCATCAAAGAAAGAAAGAAAGAAAGTAGTTTTCAAATTATCCAAAAATATGCAAGATGTTCTGTATAACATTAAATAGTTGCCCTTGTTTCCGGTTAAACCGGAAGTAAAAATGAAAAATGTTTAGCATTATCTAACAGCTAATTTTAGGAGCTTTCAGAATATTTAAAAATATGTAAGAGTTCTTAAAAAATTTTTATATTTTTATAATTTCCGGTTTAACCGGAAGCGTTTTCTTAACCAAAACTTACGTCAAATAATAGGCATTTATGAGATATGAGAAATATGTGCCGAGCTTATTTTTTTATTTGAATTACAAAAGAGAAGATATTTTCAAAATTTTGACTTTAAAAAAATCCTAACTCCGGCCCTGAACCATAGATGAACATAAAACTGGTGTGTTTAATTAAGGACTGTAATGTCTATAACATAAAGTAAGTGAAAATCAACTAAACGGGCGATTTTGAGGAATTCAAAAATAAATCAACGATTTTTGAGGAATTTATTTTAAAAATTTTAATCAAACTTTGGCCTCTTAAAGGTAGGCAATTCTGAATCAATTTTAAAAATCGATTAAATTAAGTCGAAAGGCGTATATTTTGGCTACAAAATGCCGTTTTTAGATTTTCATAATAATAACTACCGGCTAAGTTATAAGAGAAAAAATACGAAATGGGACAATCGCTATAATGGCCGCCATATTGAATTTAAAAATTCGAAAAAAGAGTTTAATTAATTTAATTAGAACTTAGATTTACTAACTTTTGACTACGTTTAAATAATTTAAGTCTAACTGAAGCTCAAAATGACCCTCTGCTTTTGAGCGACCCTGTATATTTTTCATTTAAAAACTTTTTTTGTTGATGAAATTTTGCTAAAGTGTTTCAAACCAAATTTTATTAAAAATGGATAAATATTTAATTACGAAAGTTCCATACGGACAGAATATATATTTTTTAGTTTAAGAAGAGGGGGGGGGGCTTAAAAACACAAAAAAACAATTTTTTTTCGATCATATTACTTTAATTCAATTGTTTTTTTTACTTGAACACGATGACTTAAATTGTTTCGTGCACCCTTGATCCGTTAATATATCGCGTTTACCTACTTGATTTTCATAATTGATAAGATTGTAATAAAATTGTTTATAAAAGGCCATACAACATGAAATTTTGTATAACTAACCATTAAAAGTGAAATGGAGGACGTTAAAATGTAAAGGATTAAATTAAACGTTTAGTCCAATTAAGGAATAAAATTAGGTTTAATTTTAGGGTAGTTCTATTTTAGATACTAAAACACTTTGTTTTCTCTTATCAACATTTATACCCTCTACTGGTAATTTGTTTATCAGATTTTATACCTGTACTCGTATATTGTTAATAAATTAAGGAAGCGATTTAACACACGTTGTTGCATGGCTGTCTTTAGGGTTATCAATAAATTTTCTGCACTTCACAGATAAAGAAAGTTTAAAAAAAAATTAATCTATGGTCCTTTTTATTATGTCTGTACATCCATCTGTTTAACTACTGTTTCTGAAATTTCAACTATTTCTGCTCGTTTCTCTACTCTGCGTTCTACCCCTCATGTGAATGCTGAAATAAATTATCAAATAATGAAAAACTAAGTTTTAGTCGTTATTTTTCATAGTAAATAATAACATATTAACATAACGTAACATAACATAACATAACGTAACATAATATAACATAACATAACATAACATAACGTAACGTAATGTTACGTAACGTAACATAACATAACGTAATATAACGTAACATAACATAAAATAACGTAACATAACATAACGTAACATAACATAACATAACATAGAGCAATAATATTTTATAGTGAAGAGCTTCCTCTCTATGCAATAGTAATCGCCTAGTTACTTATAATTTAGTAGCCATTTATACAAACGAATTTATTTTAAACCAATCGTGTTTTATCGATTAACGTAACGGTTAATGTAACGAAACGTAACGTAACGTAACGTAACGTAACGTAACAAAACGAAAAATAACATAACGTAACCTAACATAACATAAGTCCTAATTCACAATGAACGTAAACGTACGTAAGAGCGTACGTAAATCTGTGGAAATCAGTACGTATTTGGGTAATTCCACGTCAGATCGGCCAGTTTTGACCCTTAGGTCTTCGGATTTTGACGAAATTTAGTGTGTCGGTTGGAAATATGTTCAAACTTAAGTGTACAAAGTGGTTTTGCGAAAAAATTATTTTTGACCTTATCTACGGTCAAATTAATTTTTGAACTATTTTGAAAACATGAATACTTCAATAATTTATAACTCGCGATCTAAAAGAGATATATTTCTGCAAAATACGCCTATTTAAAGCTAAAGGAACGTACTATTTATTTTAAGCATCGCTTTTCTAATTTAACGCCTTTTTGGACAAACTCTTCCAGTGTCAAATGTTCAAGTCGAAGTTTCCAAAAAACACCCTCTGCGATTTTTGCAATTTTTTGATATGTTGAGCCCTTATGACTTATGTTTAAGTTAAAAGATTCAAAACCGTGGGCACTCGTCAACTCTTGACACTACAAGGTATTGTAGAAGAAGGGAAATAAAAATTTTTTGAGAAAAGATTGGGGATAGCAATTTTTTTTCAGGAGTCGCTTTATTTTTGACCCGTTATTATGAGAAAAAATTTTCAAGATCAGGGGCGTGCGGGAACAGGGTCAATTTACCTTTGTTCTTAGCAAAATTGCTAATTTTTAAAGTATCTTCGATCACATTGCAGATAGCAAAAAAATACATCCTAAATAATTTATAATGTATAAAATTACCAAGAGAATGAGACCAGTCCGAGCCCAAACGGATAATTTGTATACGCAGAAAAAAATAAAAACTGCGGAAAGTTGAGTAATGTTAAATCCCAGTATTAAAGTAACTTTCAAGTCGAAGTTTCCAAAATACACCCTCTTCTATTTTCGAAATTTCTTTTTTATGTTGAGCCCTTTTGTCTTAGGTTTAATTAAAAACATTCAAAACCGTGGGCACTCGTCAACTCTTGATGCTACACGGCCTCAACCCTCACACCTCAATCTAAAACCCTCACTCAGGCTTGAGGCTGTGTAGCATCAAGAGTTGACGAGTGCCCACGGTTTTAAATTTTTTTACTTAAACCTAAGTCATAAGGGCTCAACATATAAAAAAATTTCGAAAATCGAAGAGGGTGTATTTTGGAAACTTCGACTTGAAAATTACTTTAATACTGGGATTAAACATTACTCAACTTTCCGCGGTTTTTATTCTTTTCTGCGTATACAAATTATCCGTTTGGGCTCGGACTAGTCTCATTCTCTTGGTAATTTTATACATAACAAATTATTATTATAGTATTTTTTTACTATCTTCAATGTGATCGAAGATATTTTCAAAATTAGTAGTTTTGCTAAGAACAAAGGTAATTTTGACCCTGTTCTCGCACGCTCCTGATCTTAAAAATTTTCTCCCATAATAACGGGTCTAAAATAAAGCGATTCCTGAAAAAAATTGCTATCCCCAATCTTTTCTCAAAAAAATTTTGTTTCGATTCTTCTACAATACCGTGTAGCGTCAAGAGTTGACGAGTGCCCACGGTTTTGAATCTTTTAACTTAAACATAAGTCATAGGGGCTCAACATATCAAAAAATTGCAAAAATCGCAGAGGGTGTATTTTGGAAACTTCGACTTGAACATTTGACACTGGAACAGTTTGACCAAAAAGGCGTTAAATTAAAGAAGCGATGCATAAAATAAATAGTACGTTCCTTTAGCTTTAAATAGGCGTATTTTGCAGCATTATATCTCTTTTAGATCGCGAGTTATAAATTATTGAAATATTCATGTTTTCAAAATAGTTCAAAAATTAATTTGACCGTAAATAGGTCAAAAATAATTTTTTCACAAAACCACTTTGTACACTTAAGTTTGAACATATTTCCAACCGACACACCAAATTTCGTCAAAATCCGAAGACCTAAGGGTCAAAAGTGGCCGATCTGACGTGGAATTACCCATTTGTGAAAATAGAAAATTTTCATACCCTTCTAGGGATAATCCTGGGAGGGTTTGAAATTTTACATAACGTAATTAATATAAATAGTAGATATAATAATTTTACGTAACATAACGTAACATAACGTAACATAACATAACGTAACATAACATAACGTAACATAACATACCGTAACATAACATAACGTAACATAACATAACCTAGAAAAATTGTGTAATTTAAGAAAAGTACAAGATATAAAGTTTTTGTTTTTGGTATCCTAATTTAGAAAAGCCAGCTAAAAGTAACTTTCTGCCAAAAAACAATTGGTTTACTTAAATAGAAAAAAGTTGAATGTCGCGACGTCTAGCGTCGATGTGATAAAAATTCGAGTTTGGTATCGTTTGATAGTTCTTTCGACCTCCTCAAACTTTAACCAAAAAGTTTTTTTATAAAGTGTAGTTTTTTCAAACTACAGCCGAGAAACTAAATTGCCTAAATTTTCAGTTTTTCTGGTATATCTCTTAAACCATTTTGAATTTAGAAATTTTTTAAACGGGTTCTTAAAGCTCATCAAAATAAGCAACTTTTTTCTAAGTTAACGAATCTTGTAACTTTTTTACCCTTTCCGAAATCTCAATGTTGGTACCACTTAAAAAAATCACCTTGTAGAACTCGGTTAAATAATAATTTGTATCAGCTTTGTAGTTAAACTGTTTTATGACTACTAAGATTTTAAGGAAGAGGAAGAAAATTTTGCCTTAAATTTTCATTTTTTGAGAAAATTTACCTGTCACAATTCATTACAGTAAAGAAAAACGAAACACGTTGCAATAGGTTTTAACAAAGTATCAAGAGCAACTACAAAGGATATAACAGTGGTACAAAGAAATTCACTTAAGGTTACAATGGTTTCTGTTTCACTACAATGCGGAAGGAATGTCTTGAGCTTTAGATCGTGATTTATGACTTTAAAAGTTGTGTTCAAGCAGCCGTTCGTTTATATTCATTTGACTACATTTTCAAGAAAAGCTAGCACACATTTTAGAATTTCAATTTTATTATTCACTCCCAAATTGGTTTTAAACATACTGCGAAATGCGGATATGTGACATATAAAATAGTCTATTTTACGTTTCCTATCAAATTTTCGCACATTTCCAATTTTTTGTTACTTCCACATTGTTCCGTTAATTCGATTTGTTATTTACTCCAAATTACTAAATTTAATTTTCAAATTTTAAATTTGCTTTTAAATAATATTTATATCTCTTTCGAATTCTAAACTGTTCTCAGTCATAATTTTGATAAATTGGGGATATATTAGATTAAGGATGTAACCGTTCTCTTGTCCTTTATTACATTTGTATGAAATAGAGTGGCAAACGAATGGCTTAAACGTAAAAGCATATAAATTTCAAAAAAGCTCATATAGTGACTTTCGGGAAATTTTATTGCCTTTAATTTTGTTTATAATAATAATTTTACTCAGTCTATTTATTTGTCCATTTTCTCAGAGCACAACATTATATTTTGTTGTTTCTTTTAATGAAAAAATATTGAGTTGTGATTTTATTATATCAGAATACGTTGGAAGAAGATAATAAAGTTGCGCATTTTGGATTATTTTTAGAGATTGAAAGGCCTAAAATATGGGCCCTCTCCTAGAAGCAGGATCGCCATACTTTCCTGTCAATCCTCGTGAAGGAAGCCGTAGCAATTAGGGATAAGTCTCTGCAAATTTGGGCGATTTGATCATATTCGGTGATGAGTGATTGTGATCACATTACAGGGTGGACCACAAAACTTATAGCCCCTAACGATTTTTGACTACAAACCAGAGTAGTTAGGAGCTAAAAATACCAAATGCCTTCGGTCCTAGCTACACGATTAAGAGTGGGGGAGAGTCGATAGATCCTATTTTTGCAGTTTTCGCTTATATCTCGAAAACGATAGGTTGTGAGGAACAAATGGTTTAAGCAAAATGAAAGCTTATTAAATTTCTTACAACATTGTTTTTATTCATTTTTCTCTATTCCTTATAGTTTTTGAGATATCTTCCCGCAAAAATTGTTAATCTACACAATAAAAAACACATGAATCATTGGGAATGCGCTGTAAAGTCCGAAAGAGCAGAGATATAAAAAAATAAAATAAAGAGGGCGAAGTAGGCTAGGGATTGGTTTAAAAAAAGGGGCGTGGTCTGGCACCATAGTTACCATGTATCAAATGTAAATCTTTCACCATAGTTACCATGTGTAAGTCAAGGTCATCTATCGCCATATATGTCAATTTTATTTACCATTTCATATGTCAGATGGAGTGACCTATCTTTCAACTCATCTGTCATCCCACATGTCATCCTACTTGTCAACCAACATGTATGTCCATATGCCCTTTCAGATATTGCTTTAGAGAGATGGGGAGTGGGGGTAATCTGCCACCATAGTTATTATATGTCAAATAATGTCAATCAATCAAAGTGGGGGTCATCTGTCTTGCCATATGTCGTTTAATATGTCAATGGTTCTGTCAATCTGTCAACCCTTCCGTCAAACCATATGTCATTTCATCTGACATTACATCTGCCCTATCATCTATCATTCCATCTAGCATTCCTTCTGTCATCCCATATGTTATATAACCTGTCATAAAATCTGCCATCTCATCTCACAAATAAGTCTGAGAGACAGGAAGCGTGACAGATAGGATGGAATGACAAATGACATGACAGATGAGACTGGCATAAGTGATTGTATGATAGATGAGTCTGGCAGATAAGACTGATACATAAAATGAAATGACAGATGAGATGAAATAACAGAGGAAATTGACAGATGAGATTTACATATGAAATGATATGACATAATATGAGACTGAAAGATGAGATTGACAGTTGATATTTCTAAAGAGATGAGGCCGAGGGGTCAACCACTGTTCTGAATTTGTACACTGACTGCAGTTGACTGCCTATGACTGCATATGCTATGGCTGCCATTGACTGCAGATGACTACCAGTGACTGCTCAATTTTTGTACATTGACTGCAGAGAGTGGATAACCCCTCGGATGAGGCGGAAACAGACAGAGAAAATTAAGCGCACGATAATAATCTAGTGTTGATAAATAGTACATTATATAATTAGGTTGAGAAGTATACTATTATAACCATAGCGCAAGTATTAAATCCCGAGGCAGAGTTGTCTCTGTTCTATCAAGCTGTCTAGGCTTCTCGCTTTTTTAAGCACCAATATTGAATAATAGGACTGGGCTACAAAATCCATGGCCAACCCTGTATTATTGGCTTAATCTTAATATCTGTGTAATAATAATTTTACTTAGTACCTAGTCTATTTTCCTATTATCTGAAACCGGCGAAAATGTTTTTCGTTTTTTTAATGAAAATTTTAAAGAAAATCAATCATCAATAAATTTATCACGAATTGTTATTTTATTCTTCTCCACGTCCCATCGCCACGTTATATGAAAATATTTTAAATACGAACGCTAGCTATCACACGACTGCATTCACAAGCGACTAGACTCAAATATTGGTTTCTGATTTTATTCAATTGACATTTGAAAACGCTCCTAGAAGAAGAGAATAAAGCTACGCCATTTGATGACAAGAGAATCCTTCGGATAAAATATCATTTTACGTTATAATTGCACATCAGTTTTGAAAATTCCCTCGAAAATACTATTTTAATTTTAAGATAAAATAAAAGAGCGGCGTAAGCAAAATTTTAGTTGAGACACACTCTGCAGGATAGTTTGTCAGTTTAGACAGCTTTTTAGTTGATTTCGAAAAAAAAAGTTTGGCGTACCTTGGAAAGTTTGGTGAATTGAAAGAGAGATGTGTAATAAACAGTTATTTAAATGAGGTAGTAACTCAGACTTGTCAGAGACCAAGTTTTAAATTTTACATTTCCGGACCTCGTTCCAGTCTTACTTTGGATTTCAAAAGTTCAATTATATGATAATAGCGACCGTTTTAAGGCTGCGTCTTTATGACAATTTTGGATTACAATTGTGGAATAATGTCGAAGAAAGAGGGCCGGACTGGCCAGATCGGCAGATTGTCAATTGCTGACGAGGTCAAAAGTTTTTATTGATTAATGAAGCTAACCTAACCTCATCTACTCTGACCTAACCTAACCTTAAATTATTGATTTTTCTAGAGAATCGAGACGGGGCAGGGGCCAAATTAAAGCCAATGACGCGCCAATCCGTCCCTGCGAAGATGTTTATTTAATGATTAACACACTGCTTGCTTACTTTTTCACATTTTCTTTACAAATTTTAAATCGAAGGTCTTGAAAAGTGAGTAGGTAAAAAAAAATCTTGTCGTGTCGGTTTGAATTTGGCGCGCAGCAGATCTAGTGCTTTTTATCAGTTAAAGTTGGCAACTGCCAACGTCATTTGCTGTCAAATTTCTATATGTTTAATGGCGTTGTTGTTGCTGCTTTTTACATTTTCGTTAGTTATTTCTATCAAAGAATAAATACTCTACGTAAGGTTCATGAAAGAAATTTTGCATAACATCTATTCTCTTGTAAGTACATGTTTACGTATGCATAACCTCAGGAGCTTTTATATACAGAAACAATAAACATATAAATGAAATAGCTTGAAAAATAGAACAACGTAATAAAAGAGATACAACAAAATAAAACAATTTTAATTTCCCCCACTTAAAAAAAAAGAAAAACGAACAATAATAATTTTTAGTAACTTCTCATTTGTGTGTTCGGCTTGACATTTTTTCGATTATTATTACAGTGTAACTCGTAAAGTTTATCTTTTACTATCAAACGAGAAAATGCATTAATCTTTCACAGTTTCGTGAGAGAATGGAAAATGCGATTAGAACCAATGGGAACGAACCTATAATATATAAAATGTGAAATGGCAAATACGTTCGTCTCATTTGTTTAGTTACGAGGCTTTTACCTCTACTAAAAAGCATGAAAGAAAAGTATTTAAGATTCAACTTACAATTTGTGCCTGATTTACATGTAATATTTTTTTTCTCTTTTTTTATTTTAGGTCGCATGGGTTCGTGCAGAAGATCAAACAATACTCAGTTTACATACTAAAATTGTCACGCACAATTCACGTATTAGCGTTACACACGATAGTCAACGTACATGGCAAATACGCATTAGACAACTCAAAGAATCAGATCGTGGTTGTTACATGTGCCAAATTAATACCAGCGTACTCAAAATTCAACAAGGATGTATCGACGTAAACGGTAAGTAAAAAGTCAAATGTGATCATTTTAAGATATTTTTAAGGCTCATTTTAAGTATGGTTTAAGAATTTTTTAAATGTACAGGGTGCCCTTAACAATGTTATGTCCAGAATCTTTAGCTGATTTCAAAAATGTAAAAATACACAATAAGGGAAAAAAAATTTTAATTAAAATTCAAATTTTGGTGATTGTTCTAAATATTTTTGGACTAATCTTGCAACACGTATTTGTTACTATAAAGTGCCTAAGTTCCCCAAATTTCGTGCCATAAAATTTATGTAAACAAAAGTTATTTATAAAAAACTACGATTCATCATTGAGGGCAGTTTTTAACTTTTTTAGGTTAGGAAATTAATACAATTAATTTGAACCTAGGTGAGTTTTAAGAAGACGTTCATTCCGAATACAACGATTTTTTTTAGTCACAATCCGACCAATACAAGCGAAGATATTAAAACAAATATTGAACCGAAAACCTAAAACTGTCAAATTTTGCACTAAAATTTTTTCTTTCGATTTAAAGTAGACGAAGTGGAGGAAAAAATAAAATTTCATTAAAATCTTGATTATAAATTTTAACAAAATTAACAGTTATTGTAAAGTGAGGCTAATGTGCTTTTAAAACTTGGCAGGACATTAAAGACACAAATAAGTTTAAATGGGTCGTTTGTTTGTAACTTGAGACTTTGTTTTAGGATACTTTTTTTTTCTGTGTTTCCCAGGTAAATTTAAACGTAACGATCCTTATCTACAAGTAAGAATTTGTTTATGTATGACTTTGCTTCCAACAAACCGAAAGGTTTTTGGTATAAATTATTCAATTTATTGGTATGTTTTATAAATAGGGCAGGACAAACTTGTAACTTTTGTTTGGATCTTGACCATTTATTCGTAGATAAAACATTAAAACTTTTCTTTTGTTGTTCAAGAGCCTTTATCGAGCTTTAGTTGTTTCTATAATTCCTCTTCTCTTCTGACAATTAATCAAGTGAGAAGAAAGTTCTCTTTGTCGCTCACCCGTGTCTTTTCAGTACTATCGATCGCTTACTTAAGACTATTTTGATCTAGGGTTAGTCATTTGGTGCGAGAGAGCTCACTTGTCCCTCCAAGACTATTGATTATTCCCTCTCTCTCTTAGGAGAGAGGACAACTGATGTGGTGGTAGAAATATTCTTGCGTCTTCTCAGGACTATTAATCTCTTTCTCAGTACTGGTGGGAGAGCTCACTTGTTCTTACGAGAATATTGATTTCCTCTCTCTCGCTCTCTCTCTTTCTTAGGAGAGAGGACTACTGATATGGTGGTAGAAATATTCTTGCGTCTTGTCAGGACTAAGAATCTTTTCTGCCTGTCTCTGTCTTTTAGGACCATTCCGATATAGGAGGAGAGAGAACTATGATCTCTCCCTTAGAAATATTGTAATCTACAAAAGTGGACTAGTGACTTCTCTTCCCAGGACTATTGATCTCTCTTAGGAGAGAGAATTAATAATCTGAAAGGAACCTAATTGGCCGAATTTTTCTCTCTCAGTCAAACTTATCTGTCATTTCATCTACAACTTCTCTCTGTCATTTCTTCTCTTATTCTCATCTGTCATCTCATCTCATTTGTCATCTCATCTCATATATCATCTCATCTCAACTGTCATATCATTTCGTCTGCCAGTTTCATCTGTCATCTCATCTGTTGATCTTATCGCCCATCTCATCTGTCATACTCATCATATCTGTCCAATCTGACAATCTCATCTGTCAATTGCATCTGTCAATCTTACTAGTCTTCTCAGGACTATTGACCTCTCTTTTAGGAGGCAGAATTTATATCTGAAAGGAATCTAATTAGCCGAGTCTTTCTCTCTTAGTCAATCTTACCTGTCATCTCATCTACAAATTCTCTCTGTCATCTGTTCTGTCAATCTCATCTGTCACCTCATCTGTCATCTCATCTCATCTGTCTTACTTAATTAGTCTTCCCAGGACTATTGATCTCTCTTAGGAGAGAGAATTAATAATCTGAAAGGAACCTAATTGGCCCAATCTTTCGCTTTCAGTTTAACTTATCTGTCATATCATCTACAACATCTCTCTGTCATCTCTTCACTTAATCTCATCTGTCATCTCATCTCAATTGTCATCTCATCTCATACATCATCTCATCTCATCTCATCTGTCATCTCATCTCATCTCATCTCATCTCATCTCATCTCATCTGTCATCTCTTCTCATTTGTCATCTCATCTCATCTGTCATCTCATCTCGTCTGTCATCTCATCTCATCTGTCATCTCATCTCATCTGTCATCTCATCTCGTCTGTCATCTCATCTCATCTGTCATCTCATCTCATATGTCATCTCATCTCATTTGTCATCTCATCTCATCTGTCATATCATCTCATCTGTCATATCATTTAGTCTGCCAGTTTCATCTGTCATCTCATCTGTCGATCTTATCGCCCATCTCATCTGTCATACTCTAATATCTGTCCAATCTGACAATCTCATCTGTCAATTGCATCTGTCAATCTTACTAGTCTTCCCAGGACTATTGACCTCTCTCTTAGGAGACAGAATTTATAATTTGAAAGGAATCTAATTAGCCGAGTCTTTCTCTCTTAGTCAATCTTATCTGTCATCTCATCTTCAAATTCTCTCTGTTATCTGTTCTGTTAATCTCATCTATCACCTCATCTGTCATCTCAGCTCATTTGTCATCTCATCTCATCTGTCATCTCATCTCATCTGTTTTACTTAATTAGTCTTCCCAGGACTATTGATCTCTCTTAGGAGAGAGAACTAATAATCATCAAGAAACCTAATTGGCCCGATCTTTCTCTCTCAGTCAAACTTATCTGTCATTTTATCTTCAACTTCTCTCTGTCATCTCTTCTTTTAATCTCATCTGTCATCTCATCTCATGTCTCATCTCATCTCATATATCATCTCATCTCATCTGTCATCTCATCTCATCTGTAATATCATTTCGTCTGTCAGCTTCATCTGTCTTCTCATCATATCTGTCCAATATCATCGGATAATCTAATCTGTCAATTTCATCTGTCAATCTTACTAGTCTTCCCAGGACTATTGATCTCTCTGAGAGAGAATTAAGAATCTGAAAGAAATCTAATTGGCCGAGTCTTTCTGTCTCAGTCAATCTTATCAGTAATCTCATCTACAAATTCTCTCTGCCATATGTTCTGTCAATCTCATCTGTCATCGTCATCTCATCTCATCTCTCTTACTTAACTAGTCTTTCCAGGACTATCGATCTCTCCCTTAGCAGGGGGAGTTAATAATCTAAAAGGAATCTAATTGGCCGAGTCTTTCTCTCTCAGTTAATCTTATCTATCATCTCGTCTACAAGTTCTCTCTGTCATCTCTTCTGTCATCTCATCGCATTTGTCATCACATCTCATCTGTCATCTCATCTCATCTCATCTGTCATCTCATCTCATCTCATTTGCCATATCATTTTATCTGTTAGTTACATCCGTCATCTCATCTGTCAATCTTACCTGTCAGTCTGAGCTGTAATATCATCTCATCTGTAAATCACATATGTCAATCTTATTCTCTTCTAGGATGACAGATAATGTCGTATGTGAAGACATATATGTGATATATGAGATGATGTTATCGGATGACAGATTTAATGATATATAGGAACACAGATTGAATGACATATGAAATTACACTTGACATATTTGATGACAGATGTAATGTCATATGGGATGACAGATTTGACGATAAATGGGATGATAGAGGAAATGACAGATAGAATAGCAGACGGGATGACATGACAGACGACATTTGGGATGACAGATGACTCTTTCTATCCCTCCATCCACCTACTCTCTCTACCTCTATCTATCTTTCTCTTCCCCCTCTTTATATATCCTACTTCCCCCAGTCTCTCTCAATCTCTCTTTTTGTCTAACTATCTGCCTCTTTCAGACCTTATTGCGCATTCCCTATGACAGCACGTGGGACTTTTATTATAGGATTCTAGAAAATGTGAGTTGTACTGAATTAGGTTGTTGTACTTGTCTATCTTGATTAACTGAAGAGAAAGCTCGCAGATTTTAGGCAATTTGGCGATCATACGAAGCAACAAAAAATATCATCTCAACAAGGATGGTGTTTTGTTGACGTTTTTGTAAAATTTTCATTTTATCACTCTTATGGCTTTTATTATTTTACTAGTCTATCTGCAGTTGAGTATCTTGAAATTAGAGCACACAAGTCTGATAGGATGAATGTCTTTTAGTCTGCGGACAGGGAGTTTATCCGAGTGGTGCAAACTAAAACTACTAGGTTCTCTTGAAATGTTTGTTTTTCAACTTTTGCACATTTTAATGAGTTTTCATGTTATTTGTTTAAGCGTTGTAATTTTATTTGTGTTGATGATGAATTATGTAAAACAATTTATTGGTGTTTAGGCTTCCGCTAAATTCTGTTATAAAAATTAACCTATCTAAGGCAATCTAAAACGTAAAATTTTATGCTATCCGCCATTGTAAGTAATAAAGTTTGCTCTAGTGCCAAATAAAACCAAAAATACAATAAAACTTGTTACATTGTGTTTGTATAAATTTAACACAATTGTAAATTTTGCTCACAATGGTTGTTGTTCATTTCACTTAGCAATAAAATTGGATTTTTCATAACTGGAATGTTTGTATCATTAATTATTTTAAAGTACTTTAATTGCGCATTTTTTTCTCTCCCCATCTCTCACTCACACACTCCTCTTCAATGTAAATTTAATTTAATGACTGTTGAAACTATTGAATTAAAATAGACGACAAAATTTTAATTAAGTTAATCTGAGTTTAGAGTACGCCTACTTATAATTTAAAATTGCACCAAATTGTGTTAGTTTTAATTAATCGAGAGATTTTTGAGGTTTTCTTAATTGAGCACGTTTTACATTTTGTAAGGAAATTCACCTTTTCTCCACTTTATGAAATGGCAGTTTTTTGAAATGGATCAATATTTTTTGGTTTGTTGATGTTTAAGCCTCAATTCCATTCATTCCTCAGCTGCACCAGAGGACGCATATTTTCAGAAAGTTGGCCAAGGCAGTTACCTATAATGTAGCTGTGATTCCTTAATTACTTTATTTCTATATTTTTCTACATTACATCGATTACACTAACTCTAGAAGAACTTCAAAAACGAGAAAAAAACCTTGTTCGGAGGCCTAAACTGTTGTAAAAAGTCGATTAGTAACTGAGCAGAAATCAAAAAATTTACGAAAGTCTAAGACATCAAAATTGTCAGAATTATCTCGAAGGATTGACTAATGTTTCACCAAGGGACTAAAGAATTGTTAAAACATGTAACTCAAAGGTTTAAACTATCGAAAAAAGTTTGTTGAAAGCTTGAAAAGTTAAACAAAGTTGCATACAGGTTGTAGACGTTGAAAAAAGTTGCTGGAAGGTCTGAACTGGGATAAAAAGTTGTTGGAAGTAATTGAGTACATATGAAAAAATTTGTTAAACATCTACGATATTAAGAAAAGTTTCGAGATGGACTGAAGGAATAAGCTACTCCAGTGGACTGTGGAAATGTTACAAACATGTAGTTCGAAGGTCTGAGGTGGTCTGAACTATAGAAAAATATCTCCAACGTTTAAAAAAGTTGTTCCAAAGGGTAAGACAACGTAAAAATTGTTACAATGGACTACAAGAAAAACAAAAAAGTACTCAAATGTCTGAGTAAACGTTGAAATAAGTTGCTCAAAAGTCTGAACCATTAAAAAAATATTTCTAAAGTCTGAGACGTTGAACAAAGCTGCTCACTGGTCTCAGACATTAAAAAAGGTGTCTGGAAAGTCTCAGTCGCGATAAAAAGTTGCTCAAAGTACAAAGGACTTTCAAAAAGTTGTAAATTGCTCCAATGGACTGCGAAAAATTCAAAAGTTTTCTCAAAGGTCTGAAAAAATGATTAAAGATGTTGCTTGAAGGTCTGAACCCTGAAAAACATGTTTCAAAAGTCTGAGATGTTTAACAAAATCCAAGTTTGTGCCCATCATCGTTTTTATGATCTGTCTGGGCATCGATTTCCAGATGGTATTTCTGTGGGGCATATCTTGAAGACCTCTTGTTAAACACTCTTTTGATAAGCTCGCTTTTTCGTATTCTGAGGCTTTAACTAATTATATTCCGACGGTTCCGTTTTGTTTGGATTTCAATGTTGCGAATGCGGTCCAATAGTTTAACGCCAAGCTATGTACTTCACCTCGATTATTTCTGTTATATGTTTCTTTCCTCGGTGTTTGCTTCAATTTCAGCTGTACAGGTCAACAGCTCTTCTCTCTTAATAGCAGATTTAACGAAAACCATGGGTTACCTGGAGGCTTAAGCCGACAGGATAGCCTAAAGATCGCAGATTGTACGCGGAAATTTAAAAGAAACCATGTCTAGCTGCAGGCCGAAACCTACAAGATAGATTGGCAGATTGTGATGGCTAGCTGCAGTCCTAAGTCTACAGACTATAGACCAAAGATCGCAGATTGTACGCCGGAATTTTTTAACGAAAACCATGGGTTACCTGGAGGCTTAAGGCGACAGGATAGCCTAAAGATCGCAGATTGTACGCGGAAATTTAACGAAAACCATGTTTACCTGCAGGCCTAAGCCTACAAGGTAGATTGGCAGATTGTGATGGCTAGCTGCAGTCCTAAGCCTACAGACTATCCCAAAGATCGCAGATTGTACGCCGGAATTTTTTAACGAAGGCCATGGGTTACCTAGAGGTTTAAGCCAACAGGATAGCCCAAAGATCGCAGATTGTACGCGGAAATTTAACGAAAACGATGTTTACCTGCAGGTCTAAGCCTACAAGGTAGATTGGCAGATTGTGATGACTAGCTGCAGTCCTAAGCCTACAGACTAGCCCAAAAATCGCAGTTTGTACTCAGGAATTTTTTAACGAAGACCATGGGTTACCTAGAGGTTTAAGCCGACAGGATAGCCCAAAGATCGCAGATTGCACGCTTAAATTTAACGAAAACCATGTTTACCTGCAGGCTTAAGCCTACAAGGTAGATTGGAAGATTGTGATGGCTATCTGCAGTCCTAAGCCTACAGACTAGCCCAAAGATCGCAGATTATACTCAGGAATTTTTTAACGAAAACCATGGGTTACCTGGAGGCTTAAGCCGACAGGATAGCCTAAAGATCGCAGATTGTACGCGGAAATTTAAAGGAAACTATGTCTAGCTGCAGGTCTAAACCTACAAGATAGATTGGCAGATTGTGATGGCTAGCTGCAGGCCTAAGCCTACAGACTAGCCCAAGGATCGCAGATTGTAAGCCGGAATTTTTTAACAAAGGCCATGGGTTACCTAGAGGTTTAAGCCGACAGGATAGCCCAAAGATCGCAGATTGTACGCGGAAATTTAACAAAAACCATGTTTACCTGCAGGCCTAAGCCTACAAGGTAAATTGGCAGATTGTGATGGCTAGCTGCAGGCCTAAGCCTACAGACTAGCCCAAGGATCGCAGATTGTACGCCGGAATTTTTTGACAAAGACCATAGGTTACCTAGAGGTTTAAGCCGACAGGATAGTCCAAAGATCGCAGATTGTACGCGGAAATTTAACAAAAACCATGTTTACCTGCAGGCCTAAGCCTACAAGGTAGATTGGCAGATTGTGATCGCTAGCTGCAGTCCTAAGCCTACAGACTAGCTGACTAGCCCAAAGATCGCAGATTGTACGCCGGAATTATTTAACGAAGACCATGGGTTACCTAGAGGTTTAAGCCGACAGGATAGCCCAAAGATCGCAGATTGTACGCGGAAATTTAACAAAAACCATGTTTACCTGCAGGCCTAAGCCTACAAGGTAAATTGGCAGATTGTGATGGCTAGCTGCAGGCCTAAGCCTACAGACTAGCCCAAGGATCGCAGATTGTACGCCGGAATTTTTTGACAAAGACCATAGGTTACCTAGAGGTTTAAGCCGACAGGATAGTCCAAAGATCGCAGATTGTACGCGGAAATTTAACAAAAACCATGTTTACCTGCAGGCCTAAGCCTACAAGGTAGATTGGCAGATTGTGATGGCTAGCTGCAGTCCTAAGCCTACAGACTAGCTGACTAGCCCAAAGATCGCAGATTGTACGCCGGAATTATTTAACGAAGACCATGGGTTACCTAGAGGTTTAAGCCGACAGGATAGCCTAAAGATCGCAGATTGTACGCGGAAATTTAACGAAAACCATATTTACCTGCAGGCCTAAGCCTACAAGGTAGATTGGCAGATTGTGATGGCTAGCTGCAGTCCTAAGCCTACAGACTAGCCCAAAGATCGCAAATTGTACTCTGGATTTTTTTAACGAAAACCATGGGTTACCTGGAGGCTTAAAGCGACAGGATAGCCAAAAGATCGCAGATTTTACGCGAAAATTTAACAAAAACAGCGCTAGCTGCAGGGCTAAGCCGACAGGCTAACCCAAGAATCACCTATTTTTTTTACATTTCAAGATTCTTTAGCAATTGCTTACGTATACGGTAGTTGTTGATAAGTAGGGTCTTCGGCTTTAAACTCTCTCAAAAACCAATTTATTATTTTACAAAAAATTTGAAGTAAAAAACACTGAAATTTCATTTTCTAGTGTTGGAAAAAGTATAAATAATCCAAATTTAACCTTTTTCCATAACACAATATTAATTAACTTCGTTAAATTATTTTATTGAATTTTGATGTAAAAATCATTTCCATAAATAAACAAAAAGTTCATTTAAAAACATTATATCTGCCGTATAAAAAAATTTTAAAAATTTTTAAGATTAATAGTATTTTTTACAACATGAGATGAAACATACGTTTTTTTCGTGAGATAGAATTTAATTCACAAGCCCCGTAGGGGCGAGTGAATTAATCTTTCGAACGAAAAAAACGGATTTCATCTCGAGTCGTAAATGCTATTTTTTCTACGACGATAATTAGTACATTTTAAAAAAATAATTCTTTTTACTAAAATGTGAACCGACCACAAAAAAACTGGTTTCACCTCATGTTGTAAATAACATCTGCTTGTAATAACACTTTTTCTCACTAGAGACGAAAATGCTATTTTCGTAACGAGTAAGTGATGACGAAATGCTTAGTTTCACATATGGGAGTAGAAAAAAACTTTTTTTTTCAATAAAAGAAAATATTTTTACATGCAAAATTGTTTTTCTTTGTGTACGATCAGTTATTTTAAAAGAAATTTAATTAATACTTGAAAAATTCTTTTACAAAAATTCTCGTTACTTCTCATCTCATTCAAGGAAGGTGGCTTTGAGGAGATTTTCTTTAAATTTTGATATTACTACATATGGGCTACTGATAAAAATTTATTATTCGCTTCACTGTTTAAATGTTTTGTTTTCACGAAATTCTTAACAATTTTGTGTTTGTTAAAAAAGAAATTAAAATCGTAGATTTTAAAATGGCGACATTAATATGGCGGACTTTTATAAATCTGAGTTTTACCAAAAAATATCTCATAAAAAAATTTTTTATTTCGATTTCGAGACAGTTTTTTTTATGCACACCCTGTATAATTTTTTAATTTTGAAACCTCATAAAATTCTCTTTAATACGAAAAGTCGTGTTATGGCCACATCAAGTTTTTCGAGTCGATTTAAAAGCTTGTTTTCATCAATTACAAACAATTAAAAGGGTAGTAATTTGGGTGTATTCATTTCAATTTAGAAATTTAGTCCTGAATTTTAAGTTTGATTACTTAAATCGAGTTGGCTCGCCTCTAATTTCAAAGTTCTTAAACAAACACAAAACATTAAGACGATATTAAGGGAGTTTGTAGTTGTTTGAAATATTGTAATAACAGTTGGTGCACCCCATACAAGTTTCAAATAAAATATTTTTGTCTTTACTGTTATTATTTAGAACTTGTATTATTAAGAGAGGGTTGAAATAAAAATGAGGTGTTACGGGAAATATAAAATTTGTTGAAAAAGTCTTATGGGTACTTTAGAAAGCTCGTTAAAATGCTTTCAGAGAATTTGGAAAAAATTCCCATTTTCGTCAAATTCGAAACGATTTGAGCAATTCGATACATTTAATATAATGTTAAAAGGACATTGATTTTTATGCATCTCTTACTTTTATTTGAATATAAAGTAATTTTACGAAATAGTAGAATTAAGCCAAATAGGTATGCAAACAAAAGCATTTCGTGATAACAACCCAAGATAAAATTTTATTTAAATTTTTATTTTGTTTCTTTTAAAACACGTTCAAGAATTTTCCTTCTTTTCTTTTTTTTCCCTTTTAATGCCTATTCATTTAATTAATTTAATACACACGACAGAGCAAGTAAGTGAACCAGCTCATTTCAATTCCTTCCATGATTTTTAAAACCTTATTTGAAAATAATGTTTATTAATTACGTACCTACATTAAAAGACCTTTAGAGGAAATTGTTTTTCTAATTGCAAAATAAAAGAAATCATTTTGCAAAGAATTCACCCTATTTCTCGAACCAATGAATGTTTGAGATTATATTTTGAATTTCTTGGTGCTTTACAAGGTGATATTTTTAAGTAGTGCCAATAATGGGATCTCGAACAGGGTCGAAAGAGCTATCCAACGATACTAAACTCGACATTTTATCACGTTGACACTAGGCGTCGCGACGTTGGACTTTTTATTTGCTTACGTAGATAAATGTTTTTTTACAGCAAATTACTCAGTTGGATTGTCTAAATTCTGGTACCAAACGAGGACTTTCTATCTAGTACTTTTCTTACAAAACTTTTCTTTGCTATATGTTATGTTACGTTATGTTAATATGTTACTTTTATTACTTTTTACGATAAAAAGTGGCGACACTTAGTCTTTAAAGTTTTAGAAGCGCAAGTTTAATAGAAAATTAAATTACAATAATTTAATAAATAATAACATAACGTAACGTAAAGTAACGCAACTTTTCTATGCTATGTTATGTAACGTTATGTTAATAAGCTACTTTAATAAAAATAAAATAAAATTACATTAATTTAATAAAAAATAACACAACGTTACATAATATAACACAACTTTTCTGTTATGTTATGTTAATATGTTACTTTATGTTACGTTATGTTATTATTTTATAAATTAATGTAATTTATTTTTATTTTCTATTAAACTTGCGATTCTAAAACTTTGAAACTAAGTTTCGTCGCTATTTTTCATTGTAAATAATATTAAAAGTAACATATTAACATAAAGTAACATAACATGTTACTTTAAGTTAAAATAACATAACTGTTAACATTAGTTGGGTAAATTAAGAAATATTAAGAAGAAGAAAAATTAAGAAATAAAAAATATTAAAAGTAACATATTAACATAAAGTAACATAACATGTTACTTTAAGATAAAATAACATAACTGTTAACATTAGTTGGGTAAATTAAGAAATATTAAGAAGTAGAAAAATTAAGAAATAAAAAATATTAAAAGTAACATATTAACATAAAGTAAGATAACATGTTACTTTAAGTTAACATAACATAACCGTTAACATTAGTTGGATAAATTAGAAAGATAGAAAGTTGTCGTTTAGTATCCAAATTTAGACAAACCTACTGAGTAATTTTCTGCAAAAAAAACAATAATTTTCTATGCTATGTTATGTTACGTTATGTTAATATGTTGCTTTTATTATTTTTAACGATCAAAAATAGCGAAATTTAGTCTTTAAAGTTTTAGAAACGCAAGTTTAATTGAAATTAAAATTAAATTACATTATTTTAATAAATAATAACATAACGTAACATAAAGTAACAAAACTTTTGTATGTTATTTTATGTTACGTTATGTTAATATGTTACTTTATGTTAAGTTATGTTATTATTTTATAAATTAATGTAATTTATTTTTTTTTTTATTAAACTAGCATTTCTAAAACTTTAAAACTAAGTTTCGTTGCTAATTGTCATCTTAAAAAATAATAAAAGTAAAATATTAACATAAAGTAACATGTTATGGTACTTTAAGTTAACATAACATAACTGTTAACATCAGTTGTGTAAATTAAGAAAAATAGAAGGTAGAAAGTTGTCGTTTAGTATCTAAATTTAGACAAACTTACTAAGCAATTTTTTGAAAAAGTAATACAATAAGAGCTTATAAGTAAATAAAAAGTTGAACATCGCGACGCCTAGCGTCGATGTGATAAAAAGTCGAGTTTGGTAGGTATGGTTTGATAGCTTTTTTGACCTCGTTTAAATTTCCCTAAATATTTTTTTTCTAAAGTAAATCATTTTCAAACTACAGCCGAAAAAGCTAAATTGCCAATTTTCAGTTTTTTTGGGTTATCTTGGTAATCATTTTGAATTTTAAAATTTTCTAAACGTATTTTTAAAGCTCATAAAAATATGCAACTTTTTGCTCAATTAACCAATCTTGTATCTCTTGCCGTTTCTGAAGTCTCAATGCTAATATCACTTAAAAAATTACCCTGTTTAGGAAGTGCGCCATAGGGAAATAAGGGGAGGGGGTAACTGTCAAACTTTATCTAAAAGGTATTTTGTAAATTAGATCCCTAGGTAAAAAAAAATTTTATAGACGAAAAATAGAAACGTGAAAACAAAAGAAAATCCTAAGAAAATTTAAATTCGTAAAAAACGAATGCGTTTGCTAAATTCGCGTCTACGTACTATAAAATAGGTTTTAAAATCTAAAACTGTCGCCAAACGACCTAATTTAACTTATCCTGATAAATTCCTTGCGAGATTCTTTTGTAAATTAAGAAAAATGTTTAGTAAAGAAAAGTTAAAATAAAATTAATTTCGCACACTCGATTTTTTTTTAGGATATATGAAATTGTAAAATATATTTCAAGATTTTCTAAGTAGTTTTGAACATTTATATTTGTCCACGAAACTGGTCTTGACGATATATCAGCTCTACTAAATCATCTAGGATTAAACTTCCTTCCAACTTTTTATTGTAAATTCTTTCTTTATTTTAAAAGGAAGGACTTCTCCTCCACAATGATGAGAATTTCAATTAACTTTATTGAATGTTACCTTCCTTTTTTTTAATTGTTACTTTTGTTTCAGTACCTCCGGATATCGTTAATGACGATACGAGTGGAGATTTGTCTGTTTTGGAAGGAGATAATACGACATTGTGGTGTAAAGCTTCAGGACATCCTCCGCCTAAAATTGTATGGAAACGCGAAAATGGGCATCCCATTTTAATACGTCGTGGATCGAAGGAGATTATTGAAGGTTTTTATAAATTTACTTTTCATTTCATAAAATATATACAGGGTTAACCAAAAATGTATGCTCCTTTCTTAGTTTAAGGAAAACTTTTGAGCTTTAGTCTAGTGCAGTATGAATTATTACATGGTGAACCCGGAAAAAATAGCCTAAAGCTAAAACCTTCGCTATTGTTTACTACGTATAGCCCTTATTATCATATTAAAAGTTCCCACCCCTCCGAGAGGAGACCCCTCAAAATTGGGTCTCGATTTCTAAAATTACACTTCTTTCCATATTTTTGCAATTATCTCGATAACTATGTAGTAAACGAAAATTTATAAAGAGTCAAAAATTGAAGAGGGGAAAATTATACGAAAAGAATCTTATTTGTGATTTTACAAAAAATTTTATAATTTTTGAGAAAAAGGTTGTTGAAAGTTAACATTGTTTGTGCGTATAGTCAGAAAATACATATAAGAACCTGACCTCTATAAAAGTCAACAATTGCTCATCAGCTTAGGCCAATACACAATAACCAACTCTATCGTAAATCATACACCATCACCCATTATACTGTAACGATTGTTAAGTTAGGTACACTTTTAGATATTTGCCCGACGCAGATAGGTAGACGACAATACATCTTTTATTTTTATCTAAGTAGTTAAAATGAAAATACACAATTACCAAACCTAACCTAACCTCTAGGGCACTCGAGTAAGCTCTTGATCGAAAGGGTAACTATGCAGGTCTTATAGAGCCCCCGATCCCAGCCCTCTTGGCAAAGGGATCGCTGATTTGATCAAACCATTCGGTAGTAGTTTGGAAGCCACACCGGTCGCCGTTTTACGGATGGGAGGGTCAGACGATGGTTGCTGGTAAGCGATGGGTTGTCACTATGGTAGTGGGGATTCTAACCTATCTTTAACCTAACCTAACTTAACGGCAGAATGCTGAAGACCACCAGGTCGTGTTCTTAGCTTCTGCTTGCTTTCTCTGCTTGACGTAGAGTCAGGTATGAGACGCGCCAGTAGCAAAGTTATATGTAAATATAGCATGGTTGGTGGTAGGAGTCTGGTTCTGGACCGGGAGCGGAGTGGGGTGGGAAGTTATGGTTACTGGTTGACAGTAATCTATCTTCGCCTAACCTAACCTAACCTAACCTATGGGCCAGATTCCTACCCTGACCAATTATGGTCGCTGAAGGTGCCAATGATGGTCTTCGCTGGCCTGGCTGTGGGCGCAGTGGATGTTTTTACAAGCTCCTGCACGCGCACGTGACAGGTGTTATGACTGACCGGAGGTGTTGGAAGCTTACATTGTGTGAACGAAGCTTACGTAGCATGTGCTACGTCTGCCCATTCCAGTTAGTGCTGGTCTCGCAGTGGCTGTTGAAAAGGTGCCCGCTGGTAAGTGGGACCAAGTGTTGACCACGAATGCGCTGCTTCGCCCTTTTCGTGAGGAATAAAGTCTCCCCCAGTGGCAGTCTTTAACAGCGGAGGTTTACCCCCGCTGTACTCCCACATTGACTTCTTGCGACCTCAGACACACGGTGTCCAGTAGTCCTCGTCTGATGAGCACTGAGTAATACCGAGCCAGGATGCGCTTCCGAACTGTGTTGGGTTGTAACCGGGTGTGATGAGTTTTTGAAAACCGGCGGTATTCAGTATTAGCAATCGTGGTGGGGATGACCGAGCCACCACCGGCACTGCCGGGATTATATCAAACACTTGTTAAGTCTCGACGTTCCGCTGGCTCAGCCTCGGGGCGTGATGGTAATCTAATAAGAACCCGCTCACGTGTCGAGACTGGGTGTTATGATTACCGAGATACTTTTCGGGTGGTAGTCCTGGGGTGGCTGTTGAATGTCTGAGCTGATGAGCAACAGTTGACTTTTATAGTAGTCAGGTTCTTATATGTATTTTCAGACTATACTGCAGTGCCAGTGGGTTGCGCATGAAAGTGACAATAGCGTTTTAGCCAAGTTTTTGAAAATCTTCATGGGGGGGGGTACATTGTCGTAAAATCTAAACTGCAAACTGCTTCTTTGATTTAATTTGGGAAGGATAAAAATATTATTCTCTTCATGAGGGGTCACGAAGAGAGGCTACAGACACTGAATAAGTTATTTTACTAAATATCTTTGTGTCTGTCTCTCAAACTATCACAAACTATTTTTAAGTTGTTCGTGTAGTTCTATAAGACTGATAACAATAATTGTTCAACATCGCGAGTTTTATTCGAGATTCTTGTTCAAGAACAAAAAAGCGAAATATAAAAATCAAATAAAAATTGCATAGAGCTAAATTTAACAAATATTTATTTTGTGAGAGATAAAAAGTTAATTTAACTGCTTGTTAACTAAAATATATAAAGAATCCTTCTTGTTTCGAGAATCCAACAATTATTCTGTGTCACGTTATTTTGTTTAACTTAACAAAATTGTAATAAAATTGTTTTGTATGAACGTCAAAATTACACACGAGGAAACGAACAGACGCGTAATTAAAAAACAGGGTTTATAAAACCATTCGATATAGTGAACGTGAAACAGAATTTTATTCAAAAAAAGCACAGTTTGACGCTTAAGAAGTTTTAAAAATGCACATCATAAAGCAAACAAAGCCTTTTCCTATATTTTGCATATAGGGATTTTAACTTTAAAACCTTGATTTATATTTATATTATTTATACTTTTATACAATCGTTTGCTATCACACTAAAAATGCGATATTTATGCAAGCCAATTTAGTAGAATATCAATTGCCTCTAGGGGTGTATGGTTAGTTTCTTCTTTTTTTTACAAAAAATTCTTATACGCGATACATATAAATTATTCAATCTATCATATTGTTGAATCAGTTTGTATCTTCCAAGGCGGAAAAACATCGTTACTACGAAAACGACTTTGAGATTTTATTGGGAACGTTTTCATACCCCGAGGGTGGTTAAGGTAATTTGACTTGAACGACACAATGTACAAAGAACTGATAAAGAAATATTTTTGTTCTCGAATTTTAAATAAATACATCAAAATTACATTTAAACAAAGAAACAGTAAGTTTTGGTTTGAATTAAGCAAAAAATGGCGCAAATTCTAAAACTTTATAATTAACCCTTGTATACCAGGTTTATAATAGTTTTAGAGAAGTTTATACATGAAACCGTAGCTTGAAAAAGGTTTTAAAAAATATATTGGGATAATTTATCAGGAGGTCAAAAGAGCTATCAAACAATACTAAACTCGACTTTTTATCACATCGACACTAGGCGTCGCGACGTTCTACTTTTTGTTTTTTTACCTGAACCAATTTTATTTTGCATAAAATTACTCAATGCGCTTGTCTTAATTGAGGTATCAAATTAGAACTTTCTATCCTCTTCCTTTCTTAATTTATAATTTATGTTATGTTGCGTTATGTTGATTATATTATGTTATGAAATGTACTTTGATTCATTTCATAACTGAAATGTTATTAAATTTTGAAATGAAATGAAAAATAATGAAATTAAAAAAAAGACACTGTAAAATTTATTAAGAGGTCAAAAGAGCTATCAAATGATACTAAGCTCGATGTTTTATCACATCGACGCTACGCGTCGCGACATTCAACTTTTGTTTTCTTACCTGAGCCAATCATATTTTGTATAAAATTATTCAAAGCGCTTGTCTAAATTGGGGACCAAATGAAAACTTTCCATCTTGTTTCTTTCTTAATTTGCAATGTATGTTATGTTGCGTTATGTTTATTATGTTATGTTCTGAAATGAACATTGATTCATTTCATAACTGAAATGTTATTAAATTTTGAAATGAAATGAAAAATAATGAAATACAAAAAAAACACTGGAAAATTTATTAAGAGGTCAAAAGAGCTATCAAATGATACTAAGCTCGATGTTTTATCACATCGACGCTACGCGTCGCGACGTTCAACTTTTGTTTTCTTACCTGAGCCAATCTTATTTTGTATAAAATTATTCAAAGCGCTTGTCTAAATTGGGGACCAAATGAGAACTTTCCATCTTGTTTCTTTCTTAATTTACAATGTATATTATGTTGCGTTATGTTTATTATGTTATGTTCTGAAATTAACATTGATTCATTTCATAACTGAAATGTTATTAAATTTTGAAATGAAATGAAAAATAATGAAATTAAAAAAAAGACACTGTAAAATTTATTAAGAGGTCAAAAGAGCTATCAAATGATACTAAGCTCGATGGTTTATCACATCGACGCTAGGCGTCGCGACGTTCAACTTTTGTTTTTTTACCTGATCCAATCTTATTTTGTATAAAATTATTCAAAGCGCTTGTCTAAATTGGGGACCAAATGAGAACTTTCCATCTTGTTTCTTTATTAATTTACAATGTATGTTATGTTGCGTTATGTTAATTATGTTATGTTATGCAATGTACTTTGATTCATTTCATAACTGAAATGTTATTAAATTTTGAAATGAAATGAAAAATAATGAAATTAAAAAAAAGACACTGTAAAATTTATTAAGAGGTCAAAAGAGCTATCAAATGATACTAAGCTCGATGGTTTATCACATCGACGCTAGGCGTCGCGACGTTCAACTTTTGTTTTTTTACCTGAGCCAATCTTATTTTGTATAAAATTATTCAAAGCGCTTGTCTAAATTGGGGACCAAATGAGAACTTTCCATCTTGTTTCTTTATTAATTTACAATGTATGTTATGTTGCGTTATGTTAATTATGTTATGTTATGCAATGTACTTTGATTCATTTCATAACTGAAATGTTATTAAATTTTGAAATGAAATGAAAAATAATGAAATTAAAAAAAAGACACTGTAAAATTTATTAAGAGGTCAAAAGAGCTATCAAATGATACTAAGCTCGATGGTTTATCACATCGACGCTAGGCGTCGCGACGTTCAACTTTTGTTTTTTTACCTGATCCAATCTTATTTTGTATAAAATTATTCAAAGCGCTTGTCTAAATTGGGGACCAAATGAGAACTTTCCGTCTTATTTCTTTCTTAATTTACAGTGTATGTTATGTTGCGTTATGTTTATTATGTTATGTTATGAAATGAACTTTGATTCATTTCATAACTGAAATGTTATGAAATTTTGAAATGAATTGAAAAATAATGAAATTTAAAAAAAATACTGGAAAACTTATTAAGAGGTCAAAAGAGCTATCAAATGATACTAAACTCAAATTTTTATCACATCGACGCTAGGCGTCGCGACGTTCAACTTTTAATTTTCCTATGAGTACCTATTGTTTTTTGTAGAAGATTACTCAGTTGGCTTAATTCTTATACCAAACGAAAACTTTCTATACTTTAGTAATTTTTTTAATTTACACAAATTTTCAAGGTTATTTTATGTTACTTTATGTTATTTTTAACGAATAAAAATAACGTAAAAGTAAAAAAAGTATTCTTATTTATTTGAAAATGATTGTAATTTAATTTAATTTTTCTATCTTGCGTTAATAAAACTTTTCAGTTTTAGTTTCAGTTTCAATCGTTAATTGTTATTGTAAAAAATAACAGAAATTAACATAAACATAACGTAACATAACATAACATAGAAAAGTTAGGTAGATTAATAAATGTAAAAGCTAGAAAGTTCTCTTTCTGTATACGAACTTAGGCAAGCCAACTGTATAATCTTCTCTAAAAAAACAATAGGTATCCGTAAGAAATAAAAAGTTGAACGTCGCGACGCCTAGCGTCGATCTGATAAAATGTCGAGTTTAGTATCGTTTTATAGCTCTTTTGACCTCGCTTAAAGCTAAAGCTTTTTCGTTATTTTTTTTTCTAAAGTATACTATTTTCAAAGGACGGTAGAAAAACTAAATTTTACCAATTTTTAGTTATTTTGCGTTATCTCGGTAACCATTTTGAATTTTCCGAATTTTCTAAACATATTCTTAAAATTCATCAAAATATGCAACTTTTTGCCAGTTTAAGAAATCTCGTAACTCTTACTGTTTACGAGATACCACTTAAAAAATTTCACCCTGTATAGTAATTGTTTTGAAGAAAATTTAAATAATCTTTTAGTAAAGTTAATAATAAAGCAGTTAACCTGAGTTTCTCTTTTACAACTTTTTTTTCGCCACGAACAATGAAAAGAGAAATAAATCACATTAAAATTAAATTTTTCGAGAAGCTTTTTAATGCTTGTTAGGATTATTTAATTCCATTTTCGTACTGCTTTACTAACCCCTAAAAAGATAATTATTTTCATAGGATTAACTGGAGTTTCCTTTAATTTTAATTTAATGATAATAACGAATTTAAATTTAAATTTTAGATAATAATTTTTTATTCCCTTTGAATTGTATATTTAAATGGTTTTGTTTGTAGTAGAAACTTATAATGGAAGTAATCTGCATTTTTGGCGTTTGGACAGAAGACAAATGGGTGCCTACTTGTGCATCGCGAGCAATGATGTTCCACCAGCTGTGAGCAAACGAATTGCCCTCAGTGTAAATTGTAAGTTGAAAATCTTTTATTACTTGTACTCGTATTAAAGTAGCGAAAATGTTGGCTGTTTAAATAACCTCATAAAATGTTTAAAAAGGAAACTTTATGTAATTGAAGTACTAAGTTTCATTACAAAACCAACTCTCTGGAGTAAAGCCAAAATTGTCAACCTGTAAGGTACTTTGGTGTATTTTTTATCTTCTTTTAAAACAATTTAACTTGCTTTATAGCCGAGTTTAAATAAAAAATTAAAATGCCGAGTTGGAGATAAAAATGTCTTATGCAAATTTAAAAAAAAATTTCTAGGTACGTATTATATGAAAAAAAAAGTTTGTAACAAATTTAAACGCAATTCTCTGCTCTCATTTTTTAGTTCAAATAGAACACGTCCCTGGATACTACCAAAACCCATAAAACTCTTGAACGTAGCAAAACTTGACCCCACACTAACCTCAAACTTTTGGTATACAAGAATTTCTCAGATTGTTATTTGATTTTCATTAAAACTGTAGACCCTTTTCAAAAACTTATTTAAGCTCGACCTTTTCACTAATTTTTAATTCATCCGCTTAAACTCCACTCCGACAAAAAAATTTAATTTTTTAATCAAATTGTTCGCTTTTAGATTAATTAATTAATTAATCAAAAAGTCCTTTCCCCAATCACACGAATTATAAATCAGTGTCATATTAAGTGATTCAGGCATATCGGTCTAATAGTTCCTAGTATCCCCCATAACTATGTTACCAACTTCTCACACTATCTACAAGAAGTTAGGCATTTATAACATGGGAATGAACACATTAAGAGCTGATAAACTTGTTAGCAACTTCCTTATGGAAGGCCAAACTTACTTGACGAGTGGCAGGACGCGAGTTAAACTCACGCAACCTTAAACTGATACAAAGTTTGAAAAGGAAATTCTCTAGACGGGATTAGCAATTTGGATAAACTTTAATCGTTAAACGTCATATATTTAAATTTCTAAGATAAACCAAAATGAGCCCTTCGCAAAAGAGTGGACGATTAGGGTGGGTAGGCGGATGATTGCTCCATTATTTGCTAAAAATTAAATTATTTTAGCTAAAAATGTGTTTAAGTGTTAAAACTGTGCACTCATTCAAACAAACAGTGCTTGGTTAAAAATTTTTCTTAATTTCCCGAACCTCGTAGGCAAAATCCCTCCTATATTTCAATAAATTCTAACCTTATATTAGATTTACATAAAGATGATAAAAAGTTTTATGGGCCTATAATATAAAGTTTTGCAGTTATACTTAGTCAGTTCGCTTCAGTTCAATATTTACATCAAATCAATCCGGCACGTTTATGACACACTGTATATATTTACATATATTTCTAGAAATTTGGAACTAAACTTGTTTAAACTAATAAAGCGTAATTGCTCTTCACTAAACCATTTTCAAGTTATAGTAAGTTCAATTTCAGATTAAGATCAAGTTCAAACCTACCCTTAAGGTTACTTCCAAATTTCTTTAATATGACACTTATACCTATTTGGATTAATCACAAAATTCAAATGAAAATGTTGTTTTTAGTATCTAGAATTAATGCACCCGTTCTCATTAAAAATTAAACATAGACTAAGATCGTGAAAGATTTTATCAGTCTGTACTAGATTGTTAATGACTCCATGAGATATGGCCACTTTAGTACGAAATCTGGATAAAATTCACTTCTTTACTTAAAATGAGTTTTACTCAAATTTTTATGATATAACATTCTGTATATTTTGACATTTTTAGATTAATAATTAAACGTAGTACAAAATCGTTTAAGGTTTTATAAGTCTGCACTGTATTGTTCATGAGATATAGTCACTTTAGTACGATATCTGTATGAAATTCACTTCTTTATTTAAAATGATTTTTTTTTCAAACTTCATTGATATAACACTCTGTATATTTTTACATTTTTGGATTAATAATTAACCTAGAACAAAATCGTTTAAGGTTTGTAAGTCTGCACTATAATAATCATGAGATATAGTCACTTTAATAAGATATCTGTATAAAATGCACTTCATTACTTATAAAATGAATTTTAGCTCTGATTTTTTTAGAATGACACCTTGTATATTTTTACATTTTTGGATTAATGATTAAACGTAGAACAAAATCGTTTAAGGTTTTATAAGTTGGCACTGTATTGATCATGAGATATAGTCACTTTAGTACTAGAACTAATTAAAATTCACCCCATTACTTACAATAAATTTATCTCAAATATTTTTATTATAACACCCTGTATATTTTCACATTTTTGAATTAATAAATAAAAGTAGAAGAAAATCTCTTAAGGTTTTATCAGCCTGCTCTTTAGTGTTCATGAAATATAGTCACTTTAATACTATATCTGTATAAAATTCACTCCATTACTTATAAATTGATTTTTATCTCAAATTTTTTTTAATAACACCCTGTATATTTGTACATTTTTTGATTAATGATTAAACGTAGAACAAAATCGTTTAGGGTTTTATAATTCTGCACTGTATTGTTCATTAGATATAGTCACTTTAGTACTAGAACTAGTTAAAATTCACCCCATTACTTACAATAAATTTATCTCAAATATTTTTATTATAACACCCTGTATATTTTCACATTTTTGAATTAATAAATAAAAGTAGAACAAAATCTCTTAAGGTTTTATAAGCCTGCTCTGTAGTGTTCATGAAATATAGTCATTTTATACGATATCTGTATAAAATTCACTCCATTACTTATAAATTGATTTTTATCTCAAATTTTTTTTGAATAGCACCCTGTATATTTGTACATTTTTTGATTAATGATTAAACGTAGAACAAAATCGTTTAAGGTTTTATAATTCTGCACTGTATTGTTCATTAGATATAGTCACTTTAGTAGTAGAACTAGTTAAAATTCACCCCATTACTTACAATAAATTTATTTCAAATATTTTTATTATAACACCCTGTATATTTTCACATTTTTGAATTAATAAATAAAAGTAGAACAAAACCTCTTAAGGTTTTATAAGCCTGCTCTGCAGTGTTCATGAAATATAGTCACTTTAATACGATATCTGTATAAAATTCACTCCATTACTTATAAATTGATTTTTATCTCAAATTTTTTTTTAATAACACCCTGTATATCTCTACATTTTTAGATTAATGATTAGACGTAGAACAAAATCGTTTAAGGTTTTATAATTCTGCACTGTATTGTTCATTAGATATAGTCACTTTAGTAGTAGAACTAGTTAAAATTCACCCCATTACTTACAATAAATTTATCTCAAATATTTTTATTATAACACCCTGTATATTTTCACACTTTTGAATTAATAAATTAAACTAGAACAAAATCTCTTAAGGTTTTATAAGACTGCTCTGTAGTGTTCATGAAATATAGTCACTTTAATACGATATCTGTATAAAATTCACTCCATTACTTATAAATTGATTTTTATCTCAAATTTTTTTTGAATAGCACCCTGTATATTTGTACATTTTTTGATTAATGATTAAACGTAGAACAAAATCGTTTAAGGTTTTATAATTCTGCACTGTAGTGTTCATTAGATATAGTCTCTTTAGTACTAGAACTAGTTAAAATTCACCCCATTACTTACAATAAAGGACCCCGCACAATTCTTATGGGAAATGGCCCTCGGTGAATTTTCCTAAAAATTTAGTATGTTGTAGTATTTGACCTACTGAACAAAAGTCTCCATGGCCACAAAGCCCTAAACCCAATAGTGTTCGTGTTGCGGAGGCTTCAAGTGCTGAATAATGTTGTCACACACAACTGTGGTTGGATTTAATTATGGCTGGAAAAGTTTGATACAATTGTTATATCTTTGTAATGTTGGAGGTTTTAGTAAGAATGCCTGGAATAGGCGACATTGATAATAGGCAGGATATTGCAATAAAAAGGCGTGAAGAGAATGATCTTCCAAACCTATATTTAGAAAATGACACAAGAGTATGTTTGAATCGCAATCAGGGCATTGAAAGAGAATTAACGAATATTGAAGAAAATTCCATGTGTCTCCGATTAAATATTGTAAAGCAGCGAGGCAACCGAACTTGCATTTTTCAAATAAAATTCAAAAAATCACAGTAGTATGTGACAACATTATTCAGCACTTGAAGCCTCCACAACACGAAAAATATTAGGTTTAGGGCTTTGTGACCATGGAGACTTTTGTTCAGTAGGTCAAACACCACAACATACTAAATTTTTAGGAAAATTCACCGAGGGCCATTTCTTATACGTATTGTGTGTGACAAGATTATCAGTAGTTTAAGCCTCCACAACACGAACAATATTAGGTTTAGGGCTTTGTGGCCATAGAGACTTTTGTTCAGTAGGTCAAATACTACAATATACTAAATTTTAAGGAAAATTCACCGAGGGCCATTTCCCATAAGAATTGTGCGGGGTCCTTTATCACAAATATTTTTAATATAACACCCTGTATATTTTCACATTTATGAATTAATAAATACAAGTAGAACAAAATCTCTTAAGGTTTTATAAGCCTGCTCTGTAGTGTTCATGAAATATAGTCACTTTAATACGATATCTGTATAAAATTCATTCCATTACTTATAAATTGATTTTTATCTCAAATTTTTTTTGAATAACACCCTGTATATTTGTACATTTTTTGATTAATGATTTAACGTAGAACAAAATAGTTTAAGGTTTTATAAGTCTGCATTGTATTGTTCATGAGATATTGTCACTTTAGTACGATATTTGGATACAATTCGCTCCATTACTTAAAATGAATTGTATTTCAATTTTTCTTATTACAACACCCTGTATATTTTGACATTTTTGGATTAATAAATAATCGTAGAACAAAATCGTTAAAGGTTTTATGAGTCTGCACTGTATTGTTCATTAGATATAGTCACTGCAGTACGATATCTGAATAAAATTTACTCTTTTCTTTAAATGAGTTCTCTCTCAAGTTTTTTGAATACAACCCCCTGTATATTTTTACATTTTAACTATCTTTAATATAAACATAAAAAATTACTTTGGTTATATTAGCAAAAGGTACTCAATTGTGAATCAAGAATCGACATTTTGGAGTGCAACAATTGCTATAACGCTGCTAGACAATTAATTACCTAATAATAGTCGAGTAAATAAAGACATAAAATAGGCAAAACCCGGAAGTCCGCTGGAACAGCTTCGATTTTGATAAATTTTTTTTTTTTAATTTTGTTTTTTTATATTATTTAAAATCAGAAACCTCTGGGAGGGGGGAAATAAATTTTTATATTGTTTAAACAATATTTACAACATTTTCATTAAAAAATCAGTTTTATCGCTATTTTTCCAGGAAAAATTGTTTTTATGTTAATGTTAATATAAAAAATAGTAAAATAAGGCTTTTAATAATAATTTAATATTCAAACCCTAAAAATACGATGTGTTGGTCAACAATACGAATGCATTGAGGACTTACGTTATATTTAGATATATCAATGTAAGTTACTTCATATATTATAGGTATATATTATTATATATGTTACACTCAATCTCCGAATTCGCTCAATTGCCGAAATAAATGAGCAGTCCTAGAATTGAGTAATCGAAAATGCTCAATCGCCGAATTAAGTTGTTATTTCGTAAACTGAACACAAAATTTTAATCAATTCGCGAACTGTGTAAGATGCTGTTGCACGATTCCCGATTCTTATAATATTTCGGTGATCAATTAGTACAATTTGCACAGTTCTGAGATTGAGTGTATTAGAAATCATCACACTGCAGTGTGAGCAAGCATAATTATAAGCTATGACCGTTTATATTGGAATTTTAGAAAAACCCACCAAGACACTGGGGATAAACGGGTCAAGAAAAAAGAGAAATTCATAATAAATTATGAGGATCGTTTTACCAAGTTCCTGTTTCTCAGACCAATAAAAACTAAGACAGTCGAAAAGGTTGATTATAATTTAATGGGCATATTTATCATTGTTGATGCTCCAAGTCTTCTTCATAGCGATAGAGGAAAAGAATTTGCTAATACTGTAATCAAGAATGTCTTAGAAATTCTCAATGCTAAAGTAGTTCACGGCAAACCGCGCCATTCCCAAAGTCAAGGATCGCTGGAGAGTGGAAACCAGAATGTTATTGATATTTTAATAATCTGGATGAAAGATAGCAACACAACAAAATAGGCGAAAAGCTTAAGATTTGTGCAGTTAAAGAAAAACCGATCTCTTCATAAAAGTATACAAAGAAGTTCTTACGAAGCCATTTTTGGTGTATCTGTTCATGACTGGAATCCTGTAACTATTAGATAGATAGATAACTAAAGATACTCTAACGCTACTTACCTGCTCTCTATCGCTCTCCGACAAATGTTTAAAAATTGGTAGGAGAAGAATAAAGGGTAAGTAGCTTAGCGTTAGCTATCGTATCGCGCTAATAGTTACAGGATACTTGCCTATTTTAGCTATCATTATTCGTATGTCTTGCAATTTGCATCTATCCGAGCAATTAAAAATTGAACAACCTGCAAAAGGAGATTTTTCAGTTGCTCAATTGCCGAAAAGATTAAATAATCGGTTGTAGAGCAAACGCATCTTTCACAGTTCGCAGAATGATTAAAATTATATGCTCAATTACCGAAATAACAACTCATTTCGGCAATTTATCATTTTCGATTGCTCAATCCTCGGATTGGTCGTTTATTTCGGCAATTGAGCGAATTCGGGGATTGAGTCTAACATATACATATATTATATGAATATTTTACGTTGTATTAGAAACTTGACTGAGTTGTAGAATTTTACGCACAATAGAAATTGACCTTTTGTTGCTCAGGTACTCCCTACCTGGCAATGGAATGATCCTTCGATGTCGGCTCTTCCTATCATTGCGAAGCAGAATTCGCCAAGCGTCGGATTGTTCACCCGCTTATAGGGAACGTGAGCTGGGTTTAGACCGTCGTGAGACAGGTTAGTTTTACCCTACTGATGACTAGTCGTTGCGATAGTAATCCTGCTCAGTACGAGAGGAACCGCAGGTTCGGACATTTGGTTCACGCACTCGCTCGAGCGGACGATGGTGCGAGGCTACCAATCCGCTGGATTATGCCTGAACGCCTCTAAGGCCGTATCCTTTCTAGACAAAGGAGGCAACGATATTTTTACGAGTTCCTAGAGTCGAGAGGCTCGATAAAACGTTACTTTATTAGGCGGTCGCGACTTCGATCGCGGCCGTCGCACGAGCCCGATTGCCGTATTGGGACGCCGGGACGATAGCGGGATTCTCGCGCGAAATCGTCCGGTCTCTGACGGTCGATCGTGGGTCACTTATGTTCGATGATGGAACTCTGAATCGTCTGTAGACGACTTACGTACCTGGCAGGGTGTTGTACTCGGTAGAGCAGTTACCACGCTGCGATCTGTTGAGACTCAGCCCTCAAGCTTGGGGATTCGTCTCGTAGAGAGGCGAAGATCCCTTTTCGATTTTTTTTCGCTGGCTCGCGATTGCGAGCGAGCGAGGAGAGAAAGAGCAAGTCGCCCGTTCGACAAACTACTCTCGCCCTCTAGGGGGCGAGAGGGTCCACGACAGCCGTGTGCGGAGGCACCCGTACACGCGTTGCTGTATACATTGCTGTATACATTAATTTAAACCTATTTCAGCCTATTTCCACATATAATTACTTGTAAGCATAATTATTAAAAAAAAATTTTTTATAAATATTATTTTTTTTATTTATGTTAATAATAAAACAATTGATTTTTCATATTTAATAAAATATATTGCATCTTTGTCATGTATAGTTGCGTCATGTCAATATATCAAATAAAAGAAGTTATAATTCATTGTTTTTAAAAGTTTTTGGTATAATGACGTATTAATTAAAATTATTTATGATAACAATATCAAAACAATAACATAAATATATTTTTTTTCCGAGTTCGCAATTAATATCTTATGAAAAAATTTTTTTTTTGCAAAAATAGCATAAAAATTGTTTAAACAATATAAAAATTTATTTCCCCCCTCCCAAAGGTTTCTGATTTTGAATAATATAAAAAAACAAAATTTAAAAAAAAAACACATCAAAATCGGAGCTGTTCCAGCGGACTTCCGGGTTAAAAGCTTTATTGACTCGACTATAAATGTTTGTCGTTGGATGAGTTGAGCTTTACTTATTTTATAAAAACAGCTAAGTAATTATTGATTACAAGAATACTCGCTAATAATAGAACACATTTAATTAGTCATCTAGTACATAGCATGGACAAAGCAAGCAACGAGATGTTGAAAATATCTAGAGGGCAATCATCTGATAATTATATTCGCATTGTTTTGCCACTGAGAAGCTCTCGTGAGCTTATTATTATACTCAAATCATATTTAGTTATACGAAATAATATTCTAGTGATAAAAGTACTAAAACGCTATTGGCATACCCTGTAATTCAGCTAATGGTATACCATTACACTTTTGAAAACTGTTATTTTGTGTAATATCTTTACCCCTTTTCTATAACTTAACTTGGCTGTAAAGACCTTTTAGTTAAAGTTTACAAAAAAGGAGACAACTAACAAATGATCATTCGTTAAAATATAATTAAAAAAGAAAAGAGAAGAAAAAAAGAAGTTAAACTTGTTTAGATAATAACCTTCTTGAAACAATATTTTCTAAACTTTTAAATTAAAAAGTTAAATAAAAACTTTTTTTATTAAGATTAAGTTAATTTAAAACCTAATTATAGAAAGTAATGTCAAATATAACTTATTCTAATCACGATAGTATCGTTACGAAAAGTACTACTTTGTTTTTTGAGTCACAAGGCGGAAAATTGTTTCAAACTTTTAGACAACTCGTCAAGGAAAAGCTCGTCAAACTTTTTGTGTATTTTTAAGATTTTCTTTAAATTAACAGTTGTGTGTTTCTAAAATAAGATAATTAAAACAATCAGTAATCTCAACAACAAATGTAAGTTTGGAAATTTATTTTTAAGATGAGAAAGTCCTAGTTTGTTTCTCCGGTGATTGATGGATAATTTTTAATTAAATTCTCAACTACAACTCGTAAATTTTCATCTTGGGAGGTTTTTTGTATACGACCAAAGTCCTAGCTTTTATTCTCTTCTCAAATTATCATCAAGCATCACGGATTTACCCCTTCGATCCTTTAAATTTAACCGAGCTCTCTCCGACAGTGCTGGGTGGAAATTTTATCCGATTTTATGGGTTTTCGCTTATATCTAGAAAACGATAGGTCCTATGGAAAAAAATATTCTTAGTAAAATAAAAGCGTATCAAATTTCCTACAAGATTATTTTATTCATTTTTTTCTATTTCTTATAGTTTTCGAGATATCCGCCCACAAAAATCGTTAATGTACATGACAAAAATTTTTGCCTCACGTTTTTCGTCAAACTTTTGCTTTTAGCACCTCATCCCTTCGTTTTACAGTAAAAGTCTTCAGAAAAGAACTTGTAGAGCATAAAATTTCCTTTACCATTTCATATTTAACTGGTAATGCAGCTCATGCTTTGTCTTCATTTTCTCTGTAATGCAATGAAAATCAAACAGAGGACAACTTCAAGAGATGTTTTCTTTCAACTTTTTTACTCGAAAACAACCATTAACTAATTGAAAATTACTAAAAACTATTAAAGTGTTTTTTTCAATTTTCTTTTAGTTGCACCTACAATTAAAGTGCCGAACCAACTACTTGGTGCGCCATTAAATACGGACGTATTACTAGAATGTTACGTAGAAGCATTTCCTAATACAATTAATTATTGGCTTAAAAATAGAGGCGAAATGCTTTTAAATGGGTAAGTCGAACTTGCTTTTTTTGCCATTAATTTGTTGACACAAATCTGCTATTAGTTTATAACTTTTTTTTTTCGCACACAAAAAGAAAGCTAAAATTGCGCGAATTTGCAATAAAGTGAAGCAACAGAAATTTATTGGCTGTAAAACTACGGATATCGTTTCTGAATACACTGAAAACGATTCCTTAGGGCTTATATGTTTTAGTCCAACCATTCGAAAGGAAGATCATCTATAACATCTAGTGCAATCGTTATTTTAAAATTCGATGTACTAGAAAACGTTTTTAACAAATTTATACGTATATAATGTTCGATTCTTTTTATTATTTTTATATTTTACGTTATTGCTTTTCAAATTACAAAATGTTAAACTCGAAAAAAGCTTAGTTGCTTAGTCATAATTTTTTTTCCTAAGCGAAACTTTTCTATAACAGCAATTTAATTTAAAAAAATTTTTTAAAGCACAAGATATACAATACACGAAGAAAGAAACGGATATAGAGTTTACATGTCGATGATAGTGCGATTTTTCGCTCCAAAAGACGTCGGGACGTACAACTGCGTTTCCACCAATTCGTTAGGGAGGGCTGAAGGCACCCTTCGTCTTTACGGCAAGTAGAAAATAAACTACAAATTTCAATTTTAATTATATTTGTTTTAGAAATCAAAGTTGGACACGGTCAATCATCGCACGACTACGTGAGCATCATAGGAGGTACGTGTTTTTTAAAAAAGAATTTTTCAAGTTTTGTCAAGTTTTTAAATTTTTCAAAGAGTTAAAAAATTAAAAATCGTGTGAAGCTTTAACTTAAGGGTGCTTATGATGAATTATAACAAGAAACTTCACTTAATAATGTTATTCAAGCTTCGTACGAGCTTTAAATCCTAGCGTATGGATTTTATGTGCGCTGTTGGTTGCATAACCTTTAGGCGTTTACATTCTTATTTTTTTATTTTTTCCACTATTTGCTTTTATTACTTAATTATATTCAATTAATAGTATTTTTTACAACATGAGATGAAACATACGTTTTTTTCGTGAGATAGAATTTAATTCACAAGCCCCGTAGGGGCGAGTGAATTAATCTTTCGAACGAAAAAAACGGATTTCATCTCGAGTCGTAAATGCTATTTTTTCTACGACGATAATTAGTACATTTTAAAAAAATAATTCTTTTTACTAAAATGTGAACCGACCACAAAAAAACTGGTTTCACCTCATGTTGTAAATAACATCTGCTTGTAATAACACTTTTTCTCACTAGAGACGAAAATGCTATTTTCGTAACGAGTAAGTGATGACGAAATGCTTAGTTTCACATATGGGAGTAGAAAAAAGCTATTTTATGCAACAAATAATAATTGATACATTTCAGGTGTTGCTGAATCAGCTCGAAGTCACATATCAAGAGACAACAGTAGTACTTGTAGTAATTTATCAAAATCTTCAATTTCAGTTGCATTTTTAACAATTATAAATTTACTCTTACGGTGATAAATAAACAAAAACAAATTTGAATAACAATTTGAAATAATTGTGCCAAAAACCGATGTGTAAATTATACATTTCTCGTACATAGCTTTCGTATTAATTTTTTTTAAATTCCCTATTTTTTGCAACTTTTATTTTTGATTGAAGAAATTTAATAAAATGCATATCAATGTATTTCTTCAATAAATCTAACATAATCATTTTAGTGTAGAAAAATAGTTGCTAGAAAATTATTACTAAGGATATTTATAAGAATGTAAGGACAACTTATTAAATTAAAAGGTACTGTTAACTCAATTAAATTAGAGTGAGACAGAATCAACTGTGATTTTTAATAAATAAGTGTTTATCATGTAATTAGAAATAAATTTGTAAATTAACGAAAGGCCGTATGTATCTGTTTCTTGTATGTATTTCTATGTTGTGAATTAAAGTATTTTATAATAATTTATTTACCCTATCCCAAAACCTACCATTGCAATATTCTGTGGTTCTGATGTGTATTAATTCTCAAGAAGAATAATTAAATAGCATGAGGGTTTGGGGGTGGTTTCCAAATGTCATTAAGGTAATTTGCTAATCATATAAAACTTCTATTAAATCAATTTCCAAACCTATGGACGGTTTTTCCAAAACTTTGACTCAAACATAGCACTTTTGTTACTTCAAGCAAGGGTTGAGAATAATTTAATAACAACTAGTTTAGGGTGGAGGTGGATGATACGACAAAATGTTATAGAACTAATTAGTTTATTATTAAATTATCTTCAATTTTTATTAAAATCAATTTCCAATCTTACGGATAGTTTTTCCAAAATACTGACTCAAACAGCACCTTTTTAAGTTCAGTTCAAGCGAAGCCGATGTCCCGCCCCGATGGAGAAAAATTTTTAACTAGATTAGGGTGGATGATTTGACAAATTGTTGCATAACTAATTTGTTTATTACTAAATTATCTACAATATTTGTTAAAAACATATTTCAATCCTACGAACGGTTTTTCCAAATTTTTGACTTAAACTGCTCAAACACAGCACTTTTGTAAGTCTAAGCGAGGGTTGAGTTAATTTAATAACTACCTGGTTTAGGGTGGATGATACGACAAAATGTTATAAAACTAATTTGTTTATCTTTTAATTATCTCCAATTTTTATTAAATGCAATTTCCTATCTTATGGACCGTTTTTTCAAAATTTTGATTCAAACACAGCACCTATTTAAGTTCAGTTCAAGCAACCCTGACGTCCCGCCCCGATCGAGAACTAGTTTAGGGTGGATGATGTGACAAAATTTTGCATAGCTAATTTGTTTATTACTAAATTATCTACACTTTTTGTTAATAAAAGTTTCCAATCCTACGGACGGTTTCCCCAAAATTTTGACTCAAACACAACACTTTGTGAACTTAACGATTGCTGGAGAAGAAATTCGTAATAATAGTTTGGGGTTGATGATTGTAGAAATACACAAATTATGTAAATAACACTTTGTCGTATCACCAACCCTCTGCTAATTATTCGTCTTGGGAGTTAATGAACACCATAAACAGTACAACGGATCGCGCCTTTAGGATCGGCTGACGTCACAGCTCGCAAGCTGCAGATCAGCTTAATCTATACTTTCTGTAATAATTATTCTAAATGTGAAGGAAACTCACACTGACAGTGGTTTTTATTTTAGGAACTTGAAATAAAATTTCTTAAATGGGCTCAGAATTTCGTTGGAATTTTTATTTGACTAATCCATTCAAGTAATTAATTTATAAAAATTTCTTAAGTTGAATTAATTTATATAAAAAATTTTTACATACAAGAATTTTACAATTATTGCTTATTATTATTAGCTATAATTTTTTCGTTTAATTAATTAAATAAATTACGTTAGGAAGAAAATGATTTTTTTAGACAAACGATGATAATTCGTCATACAATTATTTTTATATTAAAAATACTCTTAGAGTTAGAAGAAATTAATTTAAAAAAATGGCACATTTATGAATCAAGACACACACAACCATAAAAATTTTTTTTTTAATTATTTAATCATCTTCTTCTTCATCATCTTCATCTTCTTCCGCTTGATCTTCATCGTCGTCGTTGTCGTCTTCTCCCGAATCGTCTTTTTTGGGACGTCCACGTCGACCTTTAAATAAAACAATTAGTAATTAATCTCATTAAAATTAATCATAAATAAGTACCTGCAGCTCCTTTTTTAGGCGCCGACTTTTTTTTGGTGGTGCCTTTAGGTCTACCGCGTCCACGTTTTGCAGGAGCAGTACCTTCTTCGTCGCCACTATCGACTGGTTTAACTTCCTAAAAAAAATAATTTAATTGTGATCTTAATTGCTAATTACAATTCTTACTTTTCGTTGTCTTTTTTTGTTTTCAACCTTTTCGACCTTTTCGATTTTTTCGCTTTTTTCTGATTTTTCAGCAGTGGCAGGTTTGCGTCCTCGCTTTGCAACGGGTGCTGTTTCGTCTGGCATTTTTAATAAAAATCGATCTAGAAATAAGCAATAAAAAACAAGTTAATAAATGAGCTTGGGTTTTATAACAAAGAACTATAAATCGATTGTGCAAATCAAGGTTTTGCAAAATAAAAAAAAACAAGTCTACGGCGTCTGTAGCTTAAAAGCGATTAAAACCAACGCCAATTTAATACCTTTAATTAAAAAGAACCGAAAAAATAAATTTTAGGGGGCTTTCAAATTATGCAAATTAAATCTAGCAGAGCGTTTGCGAAATTTAACGTAAATACGTACTATTGAGCGGCCATTCGTATATAATTAAGAGCAAATTTTAAATTAACCCTCGCATTAGGATTTTTATTTTGATAAAATATTAATTTTTAATACGAGTTTAATTCATCAATAATTTAAATTTATTGAAATAAGTGGTAAAATTTAAGTGCAAATTGTACATACCTTCAAACACAACTAAAAGCTCGAGATGACTTCTGTTGTTAGGATGGCGTTCCGCTAGGAGCGCAGTGTCTGTGGCGCGCAATCGCCACAACAGTCCTTATTATCCTTTTTAATAGTGTCTACTTTTATACACCAATAGTATCTTTTGTAATGCTTTTAAAATTCTTTTTATAATTTAAATGCATTCAAGTTCAGGTATAGATTTACTTTGTTAACCGTTAAACTTTTTTTTTTCACAAACAGGGGAGAAAATTGGCAAAAATTATTCTGTTCTGTTATTAAGCCGAGTCTAGACGTGAGGACAGTATTTCTCCAAATTCCTATTAACTTTTTCCAATCCAAGAAAAAGTTGTTGTAATCGAAAAAAAAAATAAATTTTTTTTTGTATTTCTCGATGCTTTGATTCCAAAAATGCAAAATTTTTTTTTGATTTTTAGAAGTGAAATGTCCGTCTGTATGTCCCCCCCACTAGAGCAAAAACTACTGAAGCGATTTTAATGAAATTTTATTTTAGCCACCAATACAGGGTGTCCAAAAATAAGGTGGTTATTTTGGGTTATTTTTAATTTTACTTAGCTATTAAGATAGCATATTTAAACCCCAATTGAAAACAAATATTTCAAATTTTTTTATTCAAAATGGAGGTCAATAGAACGATAGTCTCATTTTGTGGTTTTTCCTTTATAACTTGGCCGGTAAGTATTATTATTTAAATTTAAAAACGGCATTGTACAGCCAAAATACAGGGCTTTCGTCCTAAATAAGTCGATTTTAAAAATTGTTTCAAAATTGCCTACCTTTAAGGGGCCAAAGTAGGTCAAAATTTTGAAATGGATTTTCTCCAAAACTGGCCCGGCCGATTTATACAGAGTTGGATGCGTTATTGACAACGTGATTCTCTATCTAACTCTAAATGTTTAAAGACTTGTATGATGCGGATTCGAAGTTATCGTTTTTTGAATGTCAAAACTTCAAAAAAATTCTTTAAAAACGAAAATTTGTTTGCATTTTCCAAACGGGCCCCTGTTCAAAACTCATGCAATATGGCTTCTTACTTACTGTACCAGGGCCGTAGCCAGACTGTGTTATCAGGGCAGGCTCAAAAAATTTCATCGGAAGATGCAAAGCTTAAAATCAGGGTTTTCTCTTTTCTGGGTTAGTATAAATCCCTTGACCGCTGTAATCTCTTCTGATGATGGAAGTCTTTTGTCCAAAGTTTGTAAAAATTTGCCTTTCTCTAAATAAATCTTTTCTTCGTCGGCACAATTAGGAACTTATCGTTTTATTATTATTGCGAAATCCTTAGCAAGCTCTGGCTAGAACAGGCTTAAAATTGTCCAGGGCACGCTCAGTATCCCTTGGTTACGGCCCTGTACTATACTGATATCTTAAGCATAATCTATACTCGATAGCTTCCGATAGCTCCGTTTAGGACACTGAGTGCCGGTTTTTCAATCATCGTTTAAACTAAGTTCCAGCTGAACGAAGTTCAAGCTCATGCGCCGTAACTCGTTTACATTACAGTAAATTTACAGCGCATGAGATTGATCTTCGTTCAGCTGGAACTTAGTTTAAACGATGATTGAAAAACTCGCCCTGAATAGCTCCCTACAACTGATTGCTCATACTTTGTCTCTACCTACATGTTGAAATAGACAGAGAGAAAAGAGAAAGTATATGAGCAATCGCTCATCTGTTGGGAGCTGATCTGTGTTCTGAATGAACTTCGAACGCCCTGTATATTTTTACAAAGCATCTACTTTTTAAAAAGAATACAAATCTGTAAAATACTGGCGGGTATGCAACCCAACTTACACAAATCACTAAACATTAATCAACGCATGTTAAGGGTGTTCTCATATGACTTCTCCTATGAGAAATCATGTAGTGTGACCCACCCTTTATAAATGCGTTGGTATACGTTAACATTGGATGTCCCGAAAAATTTCCGGCGGCCCACCAAACGAAATCGGCCCACTACCCGAAAGCAGGACGGATGCCGTGAGTCTCCGCGTTCTCCCGCTATCTTCAAACTGTGGCTAAAATTGGACACTTTCGGAAAAAATCGCAGCGCCCTCTGTATGGGAATCGTAGAAATGATTTCACGCTCGGTCGTAGGCGAAGATACGAGGTAACAATCGAGCCCGGACCGAAAGTCGTAGGAGGTGCCATAGTAAGAGCCCTAGTCTTCTCGGTGCGAGGGTAATTTTTTGTCACCTCCAACGTGGGGCGGATATGGAAATTATCGAGGAACCGATACCGGAACGACAATCTATAGCCCCTCCTAAGGACCTCCGATCCAAAATTTTAATTGTATCCGAAAAAAGTTTTTTTGTTTTACGCCTAAGTTTCTTGGCCCCCTTACACTCGAGAACCACCGAATGGGCCAGTGCAGATTCGTGCCAAACGACGATCAAAGGTTCCAAGGTTTGCGATAAGGCTCTAGATTTCCAATTTTTTGCTATGTGATTTCTCAAAGTCGAAAAATAATTTTACTGGAATATCCTGAATTTCCTCATGACCGCTACGCCTCTAATTTTGGGTTTTTTGAAAACCGAGACCGGAGCATTTATCGGGTACCCGAGAGTACCCGATTCACAATTTTGGGGTATAGATTGGCCGATTTCGATTTTTTGTGTCAATCGAAACGTATAAAAACTTTTCTATGTCGCCGATTCGTCAGAAATTTTAAGAGGGGATACATAGAGGCGTGTCTTACGTAACTGTAAAATTTGAGCTCTTGCATTTCCAGGGTAAAGAACATAACAATTTTTTAAATGAAAGTGTCTATTTTCACATTAAATCCAGTGTCTTATTTGAAATTTGACTTTTTAGGGTTCTAGATAACTTAAGAGAAGATGCTCTCAAAATTTTTGTAACAAAACGCATCAAGGTTAAATAAACTTGATTCAAAGATTTCTACAGTTTTTCTACAGTGTTAGCGAGGGACAAGAGGTGCGAGTTAAGAGTTAGATCGTCAGATGTATTAGGGCCGTTTTACATGGACTAAATATCGTACTAAATAGTTAGTACTAAATCAACTCAAGGAGCAAAAGCAGGGGAATCTAAGCTTTAACGTCGTGCACCAAAAGTTCTATCCACGACGTTAAAGCTTAGATTCCCGTGCTGGATCTGAATTATTAGTAGAGGGGAAGCAAGCTCCCAGCACTTAGGACATTTGTTTGGTCCCATTGTGCAACCTCCATGCAGCCTCCCCGGGCCCATCAGATCCCAAGCCATCTCACTTTTCGGATGTAGGTACTCCAGAACTCTAGAAGGAGGGTGGCGCTTATTCTGGCCATTTCGAGTCCCCCAACACGGATCCTCTTGTAGACGCTAGAGCTGGACATTGACAAAGCACGTGTTCAGAGGTCTCGTCTTCGTGATCGCATTCTCGACATCTGGGATTATCTACTATTCCCAGTGTGTGAAGATGCTCTTTTAGCCGAGAGTGTCCCGTGAGTATCCCTGCAATTGTTGATAGATTAACTCGGGGCAGCTTTAGACATGTAGTTGCAAGTTTTCTGGAAGGAGCTGGTATGGAGTTTATGCTCTGGCGACAGCTTGCATTATTTGTTCATCTTATAGTGTGTATATTAAATGAGTATTGTTCTTAAGGAGGGCATCGACTGTTTTTAGGGGTGGTTTTATGATTGGTTCAGAGCCACAGGGAAGACTTTTTTAACCTTTCATGGCCAGCTCATCTCCTTTTTCGTTACCCTCATTTCCTCCATGTCCTTTGACCCAGCTAAGAATATTTGCCCAGCGATAAATTATTTTCGAAGGCAAGCTCGGGTGAGTACGCTCGCTTCCGTTCTTTCTTGGTTTTTTGACCCATCAGTAAATATTGAGATATCTGCTTCGATGGTCTCTGTTGGATTCAGCAGAACTAGAATAATTCTTAGGAGTGATACGGTCTGCATCGATCTCCAATGGATTCACGTGGTTTTGCTCTTAGAGATTCAGTACTAACATGTTTGGACGACATTTAGTCCATGCAAAACGGGAAAAACGGCCCTTATAAACGGATACAAAATAATAAAATAATAACACATACAGACAGGCAGATATCATGCCAGATACCAGGAAGATTAGCATGATAAATAGAGAGAAGAGATGTCAAGTCTATCAAAAGTATCCAAGTACCTTGAGGACGTTGACGACCCAGAAAATTAATTAAATAATTTTCTAACGTGTTAGGGATTTACAGGGAAGTTTAAAAAGGGAATAGACATGTTTAGAGAGTTTGTTAATTGGACAAGGTAGCTTCTTCATAATTTGTGCATGAGAACCTCGACTTTAGCGAGTTTTGGAAAATGAAATTTGAATTTTTAGAAAAAGAGTTTTGGCCATTTTTAAGGACCCCCCTAATAATTATTTTTAAATACAACAAACTCCCAATAACTCATTTTAAATTCAAGGATATCGCACAAATCCAATAATTTTAGTTTACAATTTTTTCTTATCAATATTTTTCCAAACAAAATTTAAAAATAAATATTGCATAGTTTGATTATTGATAAACGTTTAGTCCTAATCCTATTTTTCCTACTCGTATTTTGTTGTAAAAGTACCCGATTCTAATCCAAGTTCGTTCGGCTTATCGTTTGTTGAAGTGTTCCTTAGCATTTTAGTTCGCTTCCATGCTCGTTAGAGAAAGTACGCAACCGCGAGCTTCATTTGCAGTGCAATAAATAAAATGAAAATAAATAAACAAATAAAATTTTAATTAATTATTTTTAAAAGACTGTGATAATTAAAGTGTTTACAAAAAAAATTTACGATTCAACCCTTTTTTTTTAAATAAATTATTTTTGTGCAAAATCGATTTCCTCTTTTAAATTTTTAATGAGGATTTTCAAAAATATGGGGTTGAGGAGGGTCGACAATAATTAAATGTTTTTGTTAATTTAATTTTTTTGTTTTGAATTAAAATTTATTTTTAAATCATGTCGGGGGTGCTATTAGAAGCAAGGGCTTTTAGGCCTTTTAAATCTAGTGAAGAATATTTATATGCAATGAAAGAAGATTTGGCCGAATGGTTCCTAACACTTTATCCACATCTTAGAATCAATGTCGATAATTTTATGGATAGGCTAGAAACAGGGGTTGCTTTATGCGAGGTAAGTGTATTTTTTAATGTTTATTATTTGCACTCATGTGTCATAATCTTTCTTTACACGTTCGTTGATTATTTCAAATTTACTATGAGTCACATTTTGGGAAACTCATTTAACACACTTTTCAGACAAGAGTGTAATCAATAAAGTCTCTCATTGATTTTGGCAAGTTTTACTTTTAAAGGGGATGCTGTCTCAGCTCTAAAATAAATATTTAAAACACCCTAAACTTATTCTCCAAATGTCTAAACAATTTTCTTTTTCAGCTCAATTTGAGGGTTAGAACAAATTTAAAAATAACTATTTTATTATTATTTTTACCCTTTTTGGGGTGGTCTGGCACTTAACATGTGTTTAACCTTTTTGGTTTAACTCAAATATCATTTCCTGAAAATCGAACCTAATTAATTGAATTGTTTGTGTGCACTTTTCCTTTCAAAATTTTATTTTGAGATCCTCATTCTTTTATATCTAAAAAGTCAGCTAAAAATAGCCCTAAAATGCAGGTATTTGAATTCCACACGTTGTATCTTTAGAAAGGTAAGCTAGAAATAAACCCTCATTCTCAACGGGACGTGGCCAGGTATTAAATAATACATTTATGGTTGCGAGATGGTTTTGGACTACTTGGGAGGGCCACTTTGTAGTATACCTACAGGGTGTTTTTTTTTTAAATCTTAACATTGCTATCTTGGCAATGGTAGTAGCCAGTGACGCCAGAGGGTAGAAATTTTGGTTAAAATTTTTTTTAGAAAAATTGGACTGTAATTTTTTGATTTTCCCATATAATGTTAAAACGGCCATAAATGTCAAAAAAAAGTTAAAAAAATTTTTTTTATAACTTCAAGAAATCTCTCAAATGACACTAAAATCAATCGTATTGTATTACGGCGCTAGGTGTCGCTGTAACCAATTTTTTGTTTTCCTACAGACGTATCTGATTTTTTTTCTAAAAATTAAACAACTGACTATTTGTTAATACGACTATATAAACCGAATTTTTTTATGATGGTTCGTTCTCTTTATAATAACGCAAAATTCTGACTTCTGGCAGTGCCAATTTTTATTTTTTTTAAATTTAGCTTTTAAAATTTCAATGATACACGGCGATAATGGTAATTTGTAAGTGAGTGGAAAAAAGATTACGTTCTTCGTATCATCACAATCAAATTTCCGAAAACCGTTATCGTAAGCCGATGTCTTCATTTCCCCATTAGTACATTCCATATTTTAAAGGTTTTTACAAAAGCTATAAATAATGCCAACAATTCAAAGAGTAAATAATAATAAATTGCTATATCCATGGTAACCGTCCGTTTAGTTTTGTTAACAAAATAATTAAAAGTAGGCGATGATTTTGACGTTAGCTCGATCTGCCATTATTTTTGATGTAATAGGAGACGGAAACAATCTAAAAAATTTTTATTTGCAGAAATGTGTTAAAAATAGTTAATAGTTTCATTTTATTTTAAAAAATCATAGGCGTCCATAAGAAAACAAAAAGATGTCTGCAGCGGCGCCTAGAGTGGTAATACAGTACCATTCATTTTAATGTCACTCCAAAGTTTTTTTTTAATTTATGAAGCTTTTTTGAATTTTTTTAAATTATTATGTTCTGAATCTTTCGCTGATTTTTAAAATATACAAATACCTATACAGAGTGTTTCGTTTAATTTAAGAAAGTTAGTAGCCTTTCCGGTTAAACCCGAAGTCAAATTATGAAATATTTCGTATCACCGGATAGATACTTTTACGACCTTTCAAAATATTTAAAAATATACAGAGTGTTCATTAAAACTTTTGATATTTTTCTAATTTCCGGTTTAACCGGAAGCGTTTCTTAACCTAAAATAGCACAAAAAAAAGGTATTTTTAAGATTACTGTATTTGTCAACTTTCAAATGTTTATTTTAATTATAAAAGCAACTATAGAAATTTGAAATTTTTTATTTCAAAAAATCATAACTCCGGCCCTGGAAAAAATAAACAAATGTAACAAGCGTCGTTCGATTAAGAACTAAGATATTTATAACATGTGCAAAATTTAAAAGAAATTCAGTAGCCGATTTTGAGATATCCCTTTTTAAAATTTTATTCTATGTTGGCCTTTTAAAGATGGGCAATTTTCAAACAATTTTTAAAATTGATTAAATTAGAGAAAATTGTTTTTGCATTTTTGGAATTGAAAATGTCAAGAAATTAAATAATTTTTTTTGTTGTCAGTCACAATAACTTTCCTAGACGACAAAGTTGAAATTGACAATTTTCAGTTTTTCTTTCCTTTTTGTAATTTAATCGAATTTATAACTCTTCCCCTTAAGAAGATAGCATAGAGCGACTGAAAAATCCATAATTAAAAAAAAGCAATCTATTTCTCCCTAAAGGTCAAAACGTACTCGAGGGTGTAATTTTCTAATTTTTTGTCATTAAAAGGTGCCCATACACATATAATTACACCCTCGAGTGTAATAAAACTAAAATCGCGTCGAACTTAATTTTTTTCCTTTTCTATAAAATCTAGTTAACCACTTACATACAAGTGTAACAACAAACTCGACGATTTAACATATAAACACGTTTTCAAAACAGTATGAATAATGAAAATGGCAAATTAAATCAAATTTGAAAAAGCAAAAAAATTGTAATGTATGTGTGTAGTTAAAACCAGTTTTACTTGAAGCATGAATGGAGATTTTATACAACGAGAACGTTTTAATTTAAAATATATGTTATTATCGACTCGAAAAGACAGTTATTTTATAATCTTGTGTGAGTCACTTTTGTGTACAAAAAACAGAAAAGGTATCGAAAAAGTATCGTCACGTCCATAATCGATTAATTCGTGGGTTTTCCTCCACTGGTTACCAAAAAAAAAAATTTTATCTGTAGATATAAAAAGGAAATGCGCATTTTCTATTTTTAAATTACTCATTAGTTATATGTTGGATTAGAAAAAAAAAATATTGATACTTCAAACACAATTAATTGTTAATCATTTTGTAAATCTCAATTATTGACAGTCACTGACATTTTATTACTTGTTTTGATTGATCTTGAACCGCTAAAAAGATAAACCAGTGATAGTCAATCTATAGCAATAGATTGAAGATTTATGGCACTTAGGGCATCACAAATACCAAACTCATTAGTAGAAGTACCTTAATGAGGTTTAGGGATTTAGAAGTAGGTCTCTAGTCTTTCTGAATTGCAAACTAGTGATGAATTGACTTACCGGCACTTTAGTAATTTATTGAGTCCCATTGTACAACTTCCAAGACACGAAATCCCTTAATGAGATTTAAGAACTTAGAAGTAGGTCCCGTAGTCTTTCTATTGCTTTCTGAATTGCAAACTAGTGGCTAAATTGACTCACAAGCACTTTGATAATTTATTGAGTCCCATTGTACAACTTCCAAGACACGAAGTCCCTTAATGAGGTTTAGGAACCCAGAAGTAAGTCTCTAGTCTTTTATCTGCTTTATGAATAGCAAACTAGTTGCGAAATTGACTCACGAGCACTTTGGTAATTTATTGAGTCCCATTGTATAACTTCCAAGACACGAAATCCCTTAATGAGATTTAAGAACTTAGAAGTAGGTCCCGTAGTCTTTCTACTGCTTTCTGAATTGCAAACTAGTGGCTAAATTGACTCACAAGCACTTTGATAATTTATTGAGTCCCATTGTACAACTTCCAAGACACGAAGTCCCTTAATGAGGTTTAGGAACCCAGAAGTAAGTCTCTAGTCTTTTATCTGCTTTATGAATAGCAAACTAGTTGCGAAATTGACTCACGAGCACTTTGGTAATTTATTGAGTCCCATTGTATAACTTCCAAGACACGAAATCCCTTAATGAGATTTAAGAACTTAGAAGTAGGTCCCGTAGTCTTTCTACTGCTTTCTGAATTGCAAACTAGTGGCTAAATTGACTCACAAGCACTTTGATAATTTATTGAGTCCCATTGTACAACTTCCAAGACACGAAGTCCCTTAATGAGGTTTAGGAACCCAGAAGTAAGTCTCTAGTCTTTTATCTGCTTTATGAATAGCAAACTAGTTGCGAAATTGACTCACGAGCACTTTGGTAATTTATTGAGTCCCATTGTACAACTTCCAAGACACGAAATCCCTTAATGAGATTTAAGAACTTAGAAGTAGGTCCCGTAGTCTTTCTACTGCTTTCTGAATTGCAAACTAGTGGCTAAATTGACTCACAAGCACTTTGATAATTTATTGAGTCCCATTGTACAACTTCCAAGACACGAAGTCCCTTAATGAGGTTTAGGAACCCAGAAGTAAGTCTCTAGTCTTTTATCTGCTTTATGAATAGCAAACTAGTTGCGAAATTGACTCACGAGCACTTTGGTAATTTATTGAGTCCCATTGTACAACTTCCAAGACACGAAATCCCTTAATGAGATTTAAGAACTTAGAAGTAGGTCCCGTAGTCTTTCTACTGCTTTCTGAATTGCAAACTAGTGGCTAAATTGACTCACAAGCACTTTGATAATTTATTGAGTTCCATTGTACAACTTCCAAGACAAGAAATCCCTTAATGAGGCTTAGGAACCCGGAAGTAAGTCTCTAGTATTTTTTCTGCTTTATGAATTGCAAACTAGTGGCGAAATTGACTCACGAGCACTTTGGTAATTTATTGAGTCCCATTGTAAAACTTCCAAGACACGAAGTCCCTTAATGAGGCTTAGGAACCCAGAAGTAAGTCTCTAGTATTTTTTCTGCTTTATGAATTTCAAACTAAGTCTCTAGTCTTTTATCTGCTTTATGAATAGCAAACTAGTGGCGAAATTGACTAACGAGCACTTTGGTAATTTATTGAGTCCCATTGTACAACTTCCAAGACACGAAGTCCCTTAATGAGGTTTAGGAACCCAGAAGTAAGTCTCTAGTCTTTTATCTGCTTTATGAATAGCAAACTAGTTGCGAAATTGACTCACGAGCACTTTGGTAATTTATTGAGTCCCATTGTACAACTTCCAAGACACGAAATCCCTTAATGAGATTTAAGAACTTAGAAGTAGGTCCCGTAGTCTTTCTACTGCTTTCTGAATTGCAAACTAGTGGCTAAATTGACTCACAAGCACTTTGATAATTTATTGAGTCCCATTGTACAACTTCCAAGACACGAAGTCCCTTAATGAGGTTTAGGAACCCAGAAGTAAGTCTCTAGTCTTTTATCTGCTTTATGAATAGCAAACTAGTTGCGAAATTGACTCACGAGCACTTTGGTAATTTATTGAGTCCCATTGTACAACTTCCAAGACACGAAATCCCTTAATGAGATTTAAGAACTTAGAAGTAGGTCCCGTAGTCTTTCTACTGCTTTCTGAATTGCAAACTAGTGGCTAAATTGACTCACAAGCACTTTGATAATTTATTGAGTTCCATTGTACAACTTCCAAGACAAGAAATCCCTTAATGAGGCTTAGGAACCCGGAAGTAAGTCTCTAGTATTTTTTCTGCTTTATGAATTGCAAACTAGTGGCGAAATTGACTCACGAGCACTTTGGTAATTTATTGAGTCCCATTGTACAACTTCCAAGACACGAAGTCCCTTAATGAGGCTTAGGAACCCAGAAGTAAGTCTCTAGTCTTTTTTCTGCTTTATGAATTGCAAACTAGTGGTGAAATTGACTCACTAGCACTTTGGTAATTTATTGAGTCCCATTGTATAACTTCCAAGACCTAAAATCCCTTAATGAGATTTAGGAACCCAGAAGTAAGTCCCTTAGTCTTTCTTCTGCTTTATGAATTGCAAACTAGTGGTGAAATTGACTCACTAGCACTTTGGTAATTTATTGAGTCCCATTGTATAACTTCCAAGACCTAAAATCCCTTAATGAGATTTAGGAACCCAGAAGTAAGTCCCTTAGTCTTTCTTCTGCTTTATGAATTGCAAACTAGTGGCGAAATTGACTCACGAGCACTTTGGTAATTTATTGAGTCCCATTGTACAACTTCCAAGACACGAAGTCCCTTAATGAGGCTTAGGAACCCAGAAGTAAGTCTCTAGTCTTTTTTCTGCTTTATGAATTGCAAACTAGTGGTGAAATTGACTCACTAGCACTTTGGTAATTTATTGAGTCCCATTGTATAACTTCCAAGACCTAAAATCCCTTAATGAGATTTAGGAACCCAGAAGTAAGTCCCTTAGTCTTTCTTCTGCTTTATGAATTGCAAACTAGTGGTGAAATTGACTCACTAGCACTTTGGTAATTTATTGAGTCCCATTGTATAACTTCCAAGACCTAAAATCCCTTAATGAGATTTAGGAACCCAGAAGTAAGTCCCTTAGTCTTTCTTCTGCTTTATGAATTGCAAACTAGTGGTGAAATTGACTCACTAGCACTTTGGTAATTTATTGAGTCCCATTGTATAACTTCCAAGACCTAAAATCCCTTAATGAGATTTAGGAACCCAGAAGTAAGTCCCTTAGTCTTTCTTCTGCTTTATGAATTGCAAACTAGTGGTGAAATTGACTCACTAGCACTTTGGTAATTTATTGAGTCCCATTGTACAACTTTCAAGACCCATTAGGGTCGGAAAGGTCCTCTAATGAGTAGAGATGACTAGATACGGTCGTGGGTTTTAAGAATACGGAATGAAGGGCAACAACTGGCTCAAGAACAAAATAAGTTCTGTAGGGTGAGAGGAGCAACGTGGAGAAATTGGTCCGCATAAGATGGATGGACTGGCTCCTAAAGAAGCGATTTGATAAAATTTCTTGTTTGTTACTGCTGTTTGATAAATTTTATAATATATTTATCTTTCCGGATTTTAATTGCATATAAATTATATCGATTAAAATAAACATCAATTAATGTAACTACCCACTAAGTAACTTTTTGCAATATCATTTCTACAAGTGTATTAGTTGATATATTTTATTAATTTTTTAAAGAAAAAATTAAATTTAACCCCATTTTAAACCCACAATTTTAACCTACACGTGTTAAATACAATTACTTTCATAAATTTTGCACAAATTTTCGTAATAACACATTTTTAACCCTCTTTTTAAACTTAAAAAAAAATAAAACAAATTTAATTAAAATATCGATAAATATTGCAATTTATGTAAATACAGTAGGTTTAATTTAATATTTTTTTAACAAAAGTTGCGCTATAAAATTTCACCCACACATTTGTAGGGTGTGTCTTAAGGCGCTAAACATAACATAATTGAAATGAACAACAATAGTGAGAACAAGTGCAAGCACATTTTTTTGAGGGCCATGTCAAGGTGGTCTTGGAAGCTGCAAATCCTTTTAAGGAAGTGGTGATTGGTGAAAGTATTTTAATGTTTCATTGTCGATTATATGACCAATAACGACCCTGTCCTAGCACCTTTTGATCTTAATTCTCTATTTTTTTTAAATACCTTCAAATTTTAGAGGTTAATTGCCATTAATTGAATATAATTGAATAGTTTTGATTGTTAATTGATGTACGGTAATTAGACCATTACTAAATTAATTTTTTAAGGAAACTGCTTAAATTTAGAAAATCTTCAACTAAAGCTTATGAACTAATTGAAACTATCGTTTTCTTCAAGCGATCAAGTTTTCCCTCGCATTTTCCTTACTTCAAAGAATTTTCCACCATTTTCCGGTTCCACATAGGTCGCCAATTTTATAAGAAAACTAAGCATATTATGTATACAAGTTCAAAAACAATTAAGCTAGAATTTTGGATGATACAAAAAATTTCTAGATCAATTCGTACAAAAAGCTAGGAGTCTGCATCAAGTCGCTTCTCGTGATTCGTCACTTTGGCAATTTTTTGCTGGAAAACTGGCAAGATTAATTAAAATTTATTTAGACCACTCTATAAACAATTTATTATACTATTTATTGTAATAAGAAAAAATGTTCCTAACTCAATAACGAATAAGTTTCAAATTTTTGAAGTCGTGGGGTGACGCGAAATTCCTGATACTCGTCATTCGCCACTTAATAATTTCTTGCTGGAAAACTAGCAAAATAATTAAAATTTGAATTAACCATATCAATACCTAGTTTATTAAACTACAATTTACTTCCATAAATGAATTGTCTAATTATATTCTTAACGAAGTTATAAATTTTTAAAGTCTTAACAGTGTCCTTCCTAGGTTGGCTGATGCTGTGGTTCGTCACTTAGAAATTTTTTGATAGAAAACTGGCCATTTAATTAATATAAAGTTCAGAAAAAGTCAATAAAATTTATTAAACTACAGTTTTTCTTATAAATAAGTTTTCTAATTCAATTAATAACGACGACGACAAATTTTTGAGTTCGTAGGGATGTCGCAAAATCCCTGCTCGGAGTTCGGCACTTAAAATTTTGTTCTTGGAAAACTAGCAAAATAATTAAAATTTTACTTAGGTAGCTCAATAGAAAATGTATTAAACTACAATTTATTTTCATAAATGAATTATCTAACTGTATTATTAACAAAGTTACCAACTTTTAAAGTTTTAAGAGTGTTGGAGGTTAACTGATGATGCTGTGGTTCGTCACTTAAGAATTTTTTTGATAGAAAACTGGCCATTTAATTAATAAATAAGATAAATTCCAATAAATATAAAAAAAAATTGCATTATAAATAAATTTTCTGTCTCATTAATAACGAAGTTTCGAATTTTCCAAGTCTTAAAGTTCTCTCTTAGACTCATGGTTCGTCACTTGGGATTTTTTTGCTGGAAAACGAATAGGTAATTAAAATATTATTTAGAAAAGTCTATTAAAAATGTATTAAACTATAATTAACTTTAATAAATAAATTTTCTAAACCGATTATTAATGACGAAGCTTTAAATTCTTTTAAGTCGTCTGGAGACGTCGCGAAGTCGCTGTTCGTCACTTAAGAATTTTTTAATGGAAAACTAATAAAATAATTAAAATGTTATTTACACAAATTAGTAAAAAATGTATTAAGATACAATAATCCCTTATAAATAGTTTTTCTTCTAATTTATAACAAAGTTATGAATTTTTGAAGTCGAGAGGATGTCCCTGACTGGGTTCCTGTTCGCGCCTCTTAGTACGCCACGTAATTTTCAACTGGAAAACTGGCAAGATAATTAAAATTCTACTTAGACAATTCAATAAACAATTTATTAAGCTTGAATTTTCTTTAATAAAAAATTTTTGTAAATCTATTAATAAAGAAGTTATAAATTTTTGAAGTCGAGAGGATATCCCTGCGTAGCTGCTCGTATACTACGTTACTTTAATAATTTTTACTGGAAAACTGGCAAGATCATTAAAATTCTGCTTAGACAACTCGATAAACGATTTGTTAAGCTACAATTTTCTTTTATAAAAAATTTTTCTAAATCTATTAATAAAGAAGTTATAAGTTTTTGAAGTCGAGAGGATATCCCGGATATGCTGGTACTACGTTACTTTAGTAATTTTTTACTGGAAAACTGACGAAATAATTAATTAAAATCCTATTTAGACAGCTTAATAAACAATTTGTTAAAGTACAATTTTCTTTAATAAAAAAATTTTCTAAATCGATTAATAACAAAGTTACAAATTTTTGAAGAAGATGCAAGTAGTCGAGATGGGTTGCTGATTGTAATACGTCACTTTAGTGTAATTTTTTACTGGAAAACTGGCAAAATAATTGAAATTCTATTGAGGTAACTTGATAAATAATTTATTAAGCTACAATTTTCTTAAATAAAAAAAATTTCTAACTCAATTAGTAACAAAGTTACAAGCTTTTGAAATCTTAAAAGGATGTAGTTGTGGTCAGGTCACTGCTCAGTGCCTCACAGAGTGCTCATGCATGGTTCGTCACTTGACAATTTTTTGCTGGAAAACTAGTAAAATAATTAAATTTTTAATTAAATATTTGAATGGAAAATTTATCGACGTAGTTTTCTTTCTAATTTCTAATGCCATGTCCGCATATTCGCGAGTGTAATTGTCACCCGGCATAATAATGATTTTATGGCTTGCCATTTCCTATTGAAATTTTGCCTTTGGGAATAGCAATGCACTTAATTAAAATAAAAACTTTACAAGCTCATATAACAATAAAAGATGTTTGTATTCGTATAAATATTTTTTTAATTTATGCGCATCTGCATCCTCATTAAAATTGGTCGATTTAAAAATGTGCAATTGCAAATCTACAGTTTGAACAAAACATAATTCTTCTTTCATTCAAGGACTTTTGTTTATATTATGCACTTGACGTAAATCACATGGACTCCTTTTTTAGAAAATACACACACTCACAACAAACAAGAACTTTAACAAAAACCAACAACTTTACATGGTAATTCATAATTGAAGATGAACCACATTATTACTCTGGTAAAACAATTAAATAAATTTTTTTCTTCTACGAACCGCTTGACTTGTTTAATTTAAAATTCAAGTACAAGTTCATATATGGACAAATATCCTTAAAATGTAAAAGGACACAGTTTTATTTATTAATGTCGATATGCTGTAGCGGTCATACGTTTAAGATCAAGTTGCGTTTATAGAATAAAATACGGCGCCAGTTTCAATTCTTTGCTTCCTTAAAAGGATTAAGGTACTTCAACCTTGCATACAATTAATCCGCGTTTTAATCTTGATTTAGAGGTCAAAGATATTTAACACCGAAGTTAAATTGTGGAAGAGTATGTTTAGATGGAAAAATATGGGTGCAATTCAAGTTTTCTAAAATTTCAGTGTCACGGTTTTATTATGATATGAATCATAAATCTCTTTATTATTATAAAAATTAACTTTAATAATAAATTAGACTTTGATTGATCGATTATTTTAGATTTTTTATATCTAATATACATATGTAATTTGATATGAAGTTGTGTTAATAAATGAATTATTCAAATGTTAGATAATTATGTTGAGGGATGTTGATTGCATTTGAAAGGTTCTTCCTTCTTCGAATCAATCAAGAAACAAAAAACCTACAAAAAACATCGACGTTTTTAACCAGTGGGATAAAATTGAGTTGGTTTTTCTCCAATTACCCAAATCAAGTTAAACGTTTCAAAAAATTTAAGTTGGCTTTTCACCAGCTGCCTACAACGGATCCGAGATTTCTTTCTCTTTGTCTACTAGCAAATGCCTATACTGTATACAGTTACAAAAATGGTTAAATTAACAAAAAGTTGCGTATTTTGATATAATCGGTTTAGAAAATTCAAAAATTCAAAATGGTTGCCGAGATAACGCAACAAAACTTGAAAATTGGAAATTTTGTTTTTCAACTCAAACTGTAAATTGAAAATGGACTACTTTATAAAAATAATGCTCGTGACAAATTTTCAGGAGGGGTGCTCTCACGAGAGAGCTTTCAAACCATACCCAAACTCGACTTTTTGTCACTTCGACGCTAGGCATCGCGACGTTCAACTTTTTGTTTTCTTACCTGAACCAATTTTATTTTGCATAAAATTACTCGATGGGCTATTCTAAATTGGAGTACCAAATGAGAACTTTCTTCTAGTTTCTTTCTTAATTTACAATTTATGTTATGTGGCGTTATGTTAATTATGTTCCTTGCGTTTATAAAACTTAAAAAATGTCATACAGGGTGATTCATTGATATGCCGGTTTTCGATAGCTCTCTAGCCGTTGGAAATAAGGCATACATTTAAATACGAAAGTTATTCAACTCCTTAAGGATCATAACCTAAAATTATTTTCATCTCTACAGAGTGTTGTATTACTGCTCGGCGAGAATATTTTTGATTTTTTTAAATGGAACACCCTGTATATTTTTCTATATTTCGACTTGGTGTTAAGTGGCCTACATACCCATATTAAAATTTTTTAATTTCTTTGCGGTGTTGCCAAGTTATTAATGTTTTTCTCTAAAAAATGCCCGCGACACGCGTTGCTTTATAAAATCGTACTAAAGCCATTTGTCAAGGAATAATAACAAAAATCTTTTCCTATGCAGCTATCATTATCCTCTATGCTATAAAATAGAAAAAGTTCGATATTAAACTGTACAGAGTGTTCATTAAAAAGATCCAAAGTTACTAATTTTGAAATGACCATAACTCGTTATTTTCAAATGGAACACCCTGTATATTTTTACATATTTGGATTCTTGGTGAAATTTAGACACTAAATATGCAAAAATATTCAGGGTGTTCCAATGTAATTTTTTATAATTTTAAAAATAAAACACTCAGTATATTTTTGCATATTTAGTATCTAAATTTTACCAGGAATCCAAATATGTAAAAATATATAGGGTGTTCCATTTGAAAATAACGAGTTATGGTCATTTCAAAATAAGTAACTTTCTGACGCATTAATGAACACCCTGTACAATTTCTTCGAATTTTTTAAACTTTATAGCATAGAGGATAGTCATAACCACCTAGAAAAAATTTTTATTATTATTCCTTGAAAAATGGCTTTAGTACGATTTTATAAAGCAACGCGTGTCGCGGGCATTTTTTAGAGAAAAAAGTTAATAACTTGGCAACACCGCAAAGAAATTAAAAAGTTTTAACATGGGTATGTAGGTGACTTAACACCAAGTCGAAATATAGAAAAATATACAGGGTGTTTCATTTAAAAAAATCAAAAATATTCTCGCCGAGCAGTAATACAACACTCCGTAGAGATGAAAATAATTTTAGGTTATGCTCCTTAAGGAGTTGAATAACTTTAGTATTTAAATGTATGCCTTATTTCCAACGGCTCTAGAGCTATCGAAAACCACCATATCAATGAATCACCCTGTATGTTACTCTTTATCGTAAACAATAGCATAAAGTAACATAACAACATAATGTAACATAACATACTCTAGAAATGTTATGTACATTCACAGTTTGATTTAATTTTATTTTCTAATAAAATTGCGTTTCTAAAACTTCAAAAATGTTATTTGTTATTTTTCATCGCAAAAAAATACATAAAGTAACATATTAACAACATAACGTAGCATAACTGAGCGAACGCATAACAGAATCTAAAAGAATTTTGTACATTGTTTGATTTAATTTTATTTTCTAATACAGTGGCGTTTTAAAAATTTAAAAAATGTTATTTGTTATTTTTCATCGCCAAAAATAACCCAAAGTAACATAACGTAACATAAAATAATCTAGAAAAGTTGTGTACATTGTTTGATTTAATTTTATTTTCTGCTAAAGTTTAGTTTTTAAAATTTCAAAAATGTTATTTGTTATTTTGAATTGCAAAAAAAACGTAAAGTAACATATTAACATAACATAACATAACATAATCTATAAAAGTTGTGTACATTGTTTGATTTAATTTTATTTTCTGCTAAAGTTGCGTTTTATAAATTTAAAAAGTGTTATTTTTCATCGCACAAAATAACGTAAAGTAACATATTAACATAACGTAACATAACATAATCTAGAAAAGTTGTGTACATTGTTTGATTTAATTTTATTTTCTGCTAAAGTTGCGTTTTTTAAATTTAAAGTGTTATTTTGCATCGCAAAAAATAACGTAAAGTAACATATTAACATAACATAACGTAACATAACATAATCTAGAAAAGTTGTGTACATAGTTTGATTTAATTTTATTTTCTAATAAAATTGCGTTTCTAAAACTTCAAAAATGTTATTTGTTATTTTTCATCGCAAAAAAATACATAAAGTAACATATTAACAACATAACGTAGCATAACTGAGCGTAACGCATAACAGAATCTAAAACAGTTTTGTACATTGTTTGATTTAATTTTATTTTCTGCTAAAGTTGCGTTTTTTAAATTTAAAAATGTTATTTGTTATTTTTCATCGCAAAAAATAACGTGAGTAACATATTAACATAACGTAACATAATATAATCTATAAAAGGTGTGTACTTTAAGAAAGGAACCAGATAGAAAGTTCTTATTTCGCACCCGAATTTAGACTGATTAATTTTATAAATAAAAACAAAAGGTAAGAAAATAATAGGTTGAACGTCGCGACGCCTAGCGTCGATGTGATGAATAGTCGAGTTTAGTATCGTTTAATAGCTCTTTCGGCTTCCTGAAACTAAACTTTTACTCGAGGATTTCTAAGGTAAGCTGGAGAAACCATTTTGAAATTACAGTCGAAAACGAAACTTTTTTCGTTATCTCAGTAATTATTTTGAATTTTTGAATTTTTTATACGAATTCTTAAACTTTTACAAAATAAGCAACGTTTTGCTTAGTTCTTACCGTTTCCGAGATACCAATTTTTATACCTATCTTTGAAGAATCCATCACTGAGCCAGTTGCTCGTTATCTGATTTTTCACTAGTTGCCTACAAAATTGATCGGGGGAAATTGTTCTAGGTTTGGCTGCAGATAATACAGCGGATCAAGTGCTCTAACTGTATATTCGGCAGTTATTTCAATGGTTATTTCGAAAAAATCTAACATTTGTGGTAGCTTTCTTACCTTGGCTTTTCACCAGTGCCCTTCAATAAATTAATTTCTTTAGTTGCTTGCTTTTCCAAATGTGTTATTCGACTTTTGACTAGTCGTCCCGTGATTTAACTCGGATTTAACGTTTTAGGTAGTTATTTATCGATCTTTTATGACTTAAAATTTCATCCATTAAAATGGCTTTTCACCAGTTGTAAGGAATAATACATCTGTTAAATTTTTAAATACAATATTTAAGTTATTTCAAACTAATAAAATGTTTGATTTTGTTGTTGGTCCTAATGCCAATAAATTATTCAGATTAAATATTTCTATCAAGCAGTTAATTTGGTTTTTCACCCGTTGCCGCAAAATTGATTCTTCCCCAGTTTTGCTTCTTGCAAGTTATAATAATAATTTTTCAACAATGCATAAAGAGCTGCTATGGGCTAATTTAAATATTTTCCTTACAAATCCTTAAATTTTAGCTAATCCACATGCATTAGTTCATTTCTTTCTTCAATTCCAAGGCCTATTTGAAATTCCCTTTTGGGCAATTTTTGCCTTGGTTTATAATTCCTTATTGAGTTTGAAGTATTGCAAATTTAAAATTATGTTAATTAAAAAATATTTTTTTAAGAATGTCAAGTGTAAAGCAGATAAAACTATGGAGGCATGTAAAAATCACTAACAACCTTGACAAACTTAACAATGTTGTTACACATTGTTTTAAATGTATAATAAACCTTCAACATTAGCATTTTGTGCAAATCAAAATTCATTCATTAAAAAAAATACAAAAAAATAGAAATGCGCGATCCAAAAAAGGAAAATGGGCGTAAGAAGTTACTGTCAGGAAAATAACTGTTAATTAATTACATTAATGCACTTAAGTACATAGAATAATTTTAGATAAAGTAGCTGTTAACTTGTTTATGAAAGTGTAAGAAAAAATGATTCTCAAAACCGTTATGTTTACTGACAAATTCCAATTTTAGTCATATCCCGGATTAATCATTTTTATTGTGAATTATTCATATTTGTAAGAGACGTGGTTTGGCTTTGGGGCTACTTGGAGGTTTTTCGAGGGCCACTCTCGTTAAGACTGCGAAATTGCAAAATAAATAGCTAGCGATGCCAACGCTAATTAAGATGCTGGGCGCGACTGATCGGTTACGGTTGGCTTATTTTGATAACCAGTCCGACCCTGTTTAATGTTATTAATATTTCTTTTACCCAATACCCATATTTATACCATTTGATTGATATCCTTCATTAATGACGTGACAAACGTCTAATTGGAAAACATTTGATGACTCTAATTACAATTTCTTGCAATTTATGATTTTAATTAATTAAAAATTTAAATTTTGCAACAGAACAATTAATTTCCCATTTTGTATCATTATTAATCTAATTTTTTTCCATTTAATTTCGAACAAAGAAAGTTTTACGCGCTTATTATTTATTTCCTAATATCCTTCTTTTTCATACATAATTGCACTCTTTTTTTTTTAATTTTATTCTATTTAAATTACTTGGTGACTTGACTCAATCTTTTTGATTCACTTCCTTTTTGTGTTATAAAAGCTATTTAAACCACTAGGAAGTGTTGATAAAATGTAAATTTAACACGTCCGGCATTTAAAACTTTTTTTCCTCTCCTTTTAAATCTTTTCTCTATTTGTTTATTTATATACGCTCTTTGTTTAACAGTTCACGAACTCATTTTTTCGTGTCCTGTCTTTTTATTATAATGCTACTGTCTTTTTAATGTACACGCTTGTTATACAATCACACAATCGAAATGGGTTTTGTTTTTGAATAGGAGGCAATCACGTGCTACTACTACAACAAACTGCGATAGATATTTAAATTTTACAAACATTAAATGGGTACGAACGTTTAATGTTTTGTCACGGGTATTAATTTTGTGACAAAACAAAAGAAAGAGCATTGTTAAGTTACCTAAAAGTCGTTCTAATTGAAGTAATTAAAGTGTCTAAAATTTTAATTGGTCAAGGGCTTTGTCATCGTGTTTAATTGAAAGGCATTTTCACAAAATTAATCTACTTAAAAAAGGAGGCTGAGAAATTTTCTTGTTAAGACAATTGATGTAGAAACTCAAATTTTGAAAATTTAGACATCAAAGGTTGGAGAGACATCATAGAAACAATCAGAAGTTGCTTAATTTTTGTTAAAGAATACAAACATATTATTATGTGCGGAACTTTTTACTAACTTCGGGCGAGGGCGAAGCCCGAGCTGTGTGGAATACTATAGCTTGCACTCTCATTTTTCTTAAGGTTCTTAAAACTACAATTATTTTAAATAATACCTTTAAACATAAATACAAAGGGCATGATAATCATAGATTATCCACGATTAATTTGACAACTGTATGTTTTAAATAACGGCGAGGCCGAAGGCCGAGTTGTGACTAACTTTAGTCGAGGGCGAAGCCCGAGTTGTGTGGAACTGTTATTCTCGCACTTTTTATTTGGTTTTTAAAAATCAAATCATTTAATTTACAGCTTTCAACATTTACTAAAAGGGGATTCAGATCGAGCCTTTGGAATTACAATGCACAATGCACATTTCTGTAAACAAAATTTTTTTAAATATGATTCTAGGGTCTTAGAAGCGAGAATACCAAAAGCAGACCTAATCAGTGTATAGGAGCACCAGTTAGCTGTCGGAGAGCTCTAGAATATCTCAGAAGCTTCGAGATTCCAGAAGCAACCTGATCGATCCATTGGAATAACAACGCATATTTCTGAATACAAAAAAATTTGTAAATACGATTCTAGAGTCTTAGAATCCAAAATACCAAAAACTGTAATCAGTATATTGTAGGACAGACAGTTAGTTATCAGAGGACTCGGGAATACCTTTGAAGATCCGAGATTGCAAAAGCAACCAGATCGACCCCACGGAATAACAACGCATTTGTCAGAAAAAAAATTAAATACGATTCTAGGGTCTTAGAGGCGAAAATACCATATGCAGACCTTAAACTATCGGAGGGGTCTGGAATACCTTCTAAGATCCGAGATTCCAAAAGCCACCAGATCGAACCATTGGAATAACCAGGCATTATTCTAAAAAAAAAAATTGTTAAATATGATTTTAGAGTGTTAGAATCTAAAATACCAAAAGCAGACTTAATCAGTGTATTGTAGGACACCCAGCTAGCTATTGGAGGGGTCTGGAATACCTTCTAGGATCGGAGATTCCGTCAACAACTTCATCGAGCCATTGGAATAACAACGCATATTTCTGGAAACAAAAATTTTTTTAAATACGATTCTAGAGTGTTAACGGCGAAAATACCAAAAGCACATCTAATCGTATATTGTAGGACAATCGGTGAGCTATAGGAGGGCTCTGGGAATACCTTCTAAGATCCTAGATTCCAAAAGCCACCAGATGGAACCATTGGAATAACAACGCATATTTCTGAAAACAAAAAATTGTTTAAATTGGATTTTAGAGTCTTAGAATCGAAAATACCAAAAGCAGACTTAATCAGTGTATTGTAGGACACCCAGCTAGCTATCGGATGGGTCTGGAATACCTTCTAGGATCGGAGATTCCGAAAACAACCTCATAGAGCCATTGGAATAACAACGCATATTTCTGGAAACAAAAATTTCTTTAAATACGATTCTAGAGTCTTAGAGGCGAAAATACCAAAAGCACACCTAATAGTCAGTATATTGTAGGACAATCAGCGAGCTATCGGAGGGCTCTGGGAATACCTTCTAAGATCAGAGATTCCAAAAGCCACCAGATGGAACCATTGGAATAACAACCCATATTTCTGAAAACACAAATTGATTTTAAATACGATTCTGGAGTCTGAGAGGCGAAAATACCAAAAGCAGACGTAATCAGTGTATTATAAGACAGCCAGTTAGCTATCGGAGGGGTTTGGAATACCTTCGAAGATCCGAGATTCCAAAAGAAACCAGATCGAGCCATTGGAATAACAACCCACGTTTCTGGAAATATAAATTTTAAAAAATTGGATTCTAGAGTCTTAGAGGCGAAAATACCAAAAACAAACCTAATCGGTGTATTTTGGGAAAGCCAGGACGTTTCTTAAAATTTCCAGGTCTGAAAACCGAGCTCAATGGTGTTTTAAAACATTACAAGAATTTCCAGAAAATGTAAAACGAGAACGAACACTGGTAAGCTGGAGTACAGCTTCTGTTCTGTGGTGGTTTTACTTTGTGCTCCTGAAAGCGCGTTTGACTGTTGATTCCGGTTTGACACCATGGTAAATATCATAAGATCTGCTCACAGTTCGCGTGGTCGAAGTTAATAGTTAAAGCACTACTCGACTATAATAAAGTGGATGACAGCTCACTAAGGAACAGGCATAGGCCTATAGTATTTAGGGGAAGCAAAAAACCTCCCCACGATGTTATGATATAAAGTAAAAGACCAGCGAGATTCCTAAGGAAGCATCAGTGCTTTATGCTTTACGCTATTGACGGGGTGTTTACGGTAACCCATTAGCACACTGTCTGAAGATACATTAGAGCGAAAGATAGATGAGAAATTTTTGTAGACACGCTAGTTTCGATTTGCGTGGGCTTCTGTTCTAGTAAAAGTAGGATTAGCATACAGTTGGAGATCTAGAAATATCAGGCTAAAATGGAACTTACTAGAGGCTATACTCGAAGTAGTTCAGCATTTGGAACGAAAGCTCGGTGCAGAACAGAAACCTTTATAGGGAAATTTTGAATAAAAGTGGTGGTTGACGTTACCAATTGTTGCCCTTAAATTTTACTTATCTTTTATTTTTTAAATCTTTGGATCTTCTGTGAATTTTCAGGAATTCCGACAGTGAAATGTCACGAAATGTAATGAGAAAATGTAAATGGATTTCCACAATGTCGGCATTTAAAAAATTAAAACAATTCTTAACAAAATTGAGTTATTAAAAAACTATTATTTGATTATCAAAATTGAAGTTTTATAACAACAACAAAGTGCTCACGAAAGCGTTTATAATTGATTCGAACATTATATTGTCCCAATTAACATTTGTAATTGTGCAGATCCGCTAGAATTAACTTACAACTTAAGTTAAAAATGTTGTTAACCAAGGAGATTTGTTGGTATTATTAAATCTTCAACCTTTTTTTTCCTAAATTATATAGTATGCCAAAAATAATACATAGGTGCGTATAAGACGAAGAAGAGGAAAAAAGTACTTGACCTTGAATTAAATTACTCAATTAGTGACATTACAAATTTTTTTTTCGCCAAATCAGGAACACAACAATTTGTTACGTTTTATTAACATTAAATCACTCGAATCCCTTCTCGTCATTCTTCCTACATTAAAAATTAAACGAGGTTTTGAGCAGAAGGACGCATGTTTCTATTTATTTTATAAAATTAAAAGAATAAATAAAATTTAATTGTTGTTAGTTTTGAGTTTCTCGTCGATCGATACTATTGACCAATATTTTTTAATTTTTGGTGTCAGCATGTCAAACTCTTTGGAAGAATTTTATAATAACGTTTAATTTTAAATTTTTTTCCTAGTCAAGGGCGTAAAATATACGATGAGTGTTCTATTATTAACAACAATTAAGTTTAATATAAATAATTTTGTTTATTAAAAACGGTATTTCATTTAATTTTTTGAATTTCAAGGACTTGTTTTTTGCTTCAAGTCGCAGAAAAATTAAATGTAACTCGACTGTAATTTGCCATCTGTTAAAACGATTTTGGTGGTCAAAAGTGGTCATAAGAGAAGTGTGTTAGACGGGCAAAAATTGCAGAATTTTATGTTTACTAAGAAACACTAAAGAGATCTACAGCGGTCCCGGAATTTTCTTGAAAAATATGAGACCTCTTCTTCATAATTTTGGGGACCTCAAGGGCGCAGATATTTTTTGATACTACAGCAAAGTTAATTGCAGAGCAAGGCTGCTCGATACTCAGCTTCAATTCCTCAGTCTCAATAATCGTAATCCTGACACAAGTGATAGTAGGTAGGTATAGGAGGATGGTCTTTTTGTATTGGAAATTTTCTTTTTTTTTAAATGTGGGCAGTCTCACCCCCTAACAAGGAGGTTTATAGGCTTTTACAAACTAATGCGGCCTAGGTCGTGATCGCGATAGCGGCCGCGGTCGCGATAAAATAATACTACAGTATTATATTCGCGTGTTCGGACAATAACGATCTGGCGTTGATTATAGCTAGAACTAGATCGCTTAATCGCGGCCTTGGCCGCTATCGTGCTAGACCGTCTGATCGCATTGGTCTGCGAGACCAACGGCCGCGATAAGATAATACTACATTCTTATATTTGCGCGTTGAGTCAAGAACGATCTGACGTTCATTACAGCTAGAACTAGATCGCGGCTATGGCCGCTAGCGTGCTAGACCGCGTGATCGTAGTGGTCCGCGAGAGGCTTAAAGGTTTTCACGGACCTATGCGGTCACACGGTAGCGGCCACGGCCGCGATAAGATAATATCACAGTCTCTTGTTTGCGTGTTCAGACAAGAACGATCTGGCGTTCATTATAGCGAGACCTAGATCGCTTGATCGCGGCCGTGGCCGCTAGTGTGCTAGGCCGCCTAATCGCATTGGTCTGCGATAGCCTTAAAGGCTCTCACAGACCTATACGGTCACGCGATAGTGGCTACGGCCGCGATAAGTCTTATATTTGAGTGTAGAACGATCTGACGTTCATTATAGCTAAAGCTAGATCGCGGCTGTGGCCGCTAGCGTGCTAGACCGCGTGATCGCAGTGGTCCGCGAGAGCATTAACTATGCGGTCACGCGGTAGCGGCCACGACCGCGATAAGATAATATCACAGTCTTATGTTTGCGTGTTCAGACAAGAACGATCTGGCGTTCATTATAGCTAGACCTAGATCGCTTGATCGCGGCCGTGGCCGCTACTGTGCTAGGCCGCTTAATCTTATTGGTCTGTGAGAGCCTTTAAGGCTTTAAGGCTTTATGCGGACACGCGATAGCGGCTACGGCCGCGATAAGTCTTATATTTGAGTGTAGAACGATCTGACGTTCATTATAGCTAGAGCTAGATCACGGCTGTGGCCGCTAGCGTGCTAGACCGCGTGATCGCTGTGGTCCGCGAGAGCCTTAAAGGTTTTCACAGACCTATGCGGTCACGAGGTAGCGGACAAGATAATATCACAGTCTTATGTTTGCGTGTTCAGACAAGAACGATCTGGCGTTCATTATAGCTAGACCTAGATCGCGGCCGTGGCCGCTACTGTGCTAGGCCACCTAATCGTATTGGTCTGCGATAGCCTTAAAGGCTCTCACAGACCTATGCGGACACGCGATAGCGGCTACGGCCGCGATAAGTCTTATATTTGAGTGTAGAACACTAATATCACAGTCTTATGTTTGCGTGTTCAGACAAGAACGATCTGGTGTTCATTATAGCTAGACCTAGATCCCTTGATCGCGGCCGCGGCCGCTACTGTGGTAGGCCGCCTAATCGCATTGCGGTCACGCGATAAGTCTTATATTTGAGTGTAGAACGATCTGACGTTCATTATAGCTAGAGCTAGATCGCGGCTATGGCCGGTAGCGTGCTAGACCACGTGATCGCAGTGGTCCGCGAGAGCCTTAAGGTTTTCACAGACCTATACGGTCCCGCGGTAGCGGCCACGGCCGCGATAAGATAATATCACAGTCTTATGTTTGCGTGTTCAGACAAGAACGATCTAGCGTTCATTATAGCTAGAGCTAGATCGCTTGATCGCGGCCGTGGCCGCTAGTGTGCTAGGCCGCTTAATCGCATTGGTCTGCGATAGCCTTAAGGCTCTCATAGACCTATGCGGTCACGAGACAGCGGCCAGGGGCGCGATAATTCTTATATTTGAGTGCAGAACGATCTGACGTTCATTATAGCTAGAGCTAGATCGCGGCTATGGCCGCTAGCGTGCTAGACCGCGTGATCGTAGTGGTCCGCGAGAGGCTTAAAGGTTTTCACGGACCTATGCGGTTACACGGTAGCGGCCACGGCCGCGATAAGATAATATCACAGTCTCTTGTTTGCGTGTTCAGACAAGAACGATCTGGCGTTCATTATAGCGAGACCTAGATCGCTTGATCGCGGCCGTGGCCGCTAGTGTGCTAGGCCGCTTAATCGCATTGGTCTGCGATAGCCTTAAGGCTCTCATAGACCTATGCGGTCACGCGACAGCGGCCACGGCCGCGATAAGTCTTATATTTGAGTGTAGAACGATCTGACGTTCATTATTGCTAGAGACTGTAGTATTAATTTATCTCGGCCGAGGCCGCTATCTCGATCACGACGTATTGGTCTGTGAAAGCCTTTAAATATTACTTTATCTACTCTAGCGATTAAAGTGATACTCGATTATACTATTTTAAGTCGAATAAAGCACACTTTAACATCTGCTATTATAGACCACCCTAATGTATCTATAGTCTATGTCTAATTATTTGAAAGTTGACTATTATTCGTTCACTATTTATTTTATGTTTGGCCACGCCCCTTCAATAATTTAAGTACGTTGACTACTGCGTTGGTTGGGATAAATACCAATTTAGGTATCTGCGCATTGTCACCGCTCGTCTACTTAAAATATTTTTACGGTACTTAATAGTACAACAGATACAACTTAATAGGGATTTATTAATAAATAGTGAATGGATTATATGTAACTTCTCAGCTTTACACAGTTTTTTGGGGGTTGGGATCACTATGGCACCACTTTTCTACCCTTTCAACCACACCTTCTTCCTTCTTTAGAATCGCGTTTATGAAAAAAATGCAACTTCTCGAGGATTTTGGCTATGTTACGCATAGGATCAAACGTTAGATGAGCACTAATTTAGATAAGACAATTTCATACAGTGCTTGTTCCTGATCCCTCTTCCATCCAAAAAGTTTGTAATTCGAAATATTTTGAATTTGATAACATTTAGAATCATTAAAAGTTATTATTGTGTAATAAAAGATTTTTTGCTCAATTTTGTGCACACAGAAAAGTTTAGTTATTTAATGTTTTTGTCCATGTTAACTCAACCTAAAAATTTCACTTTTTCTTTTTATTTCATACATAAGCACGATGTGTTTATTTAAGAAAGTGGCAATTTATATCTAATTTTTTTAAACTGACAAGCCAAAAAGGAAAATTCCTTTGTTTTTTTCATTATTATTTATAACAAACATAACCTAAAATTTATTTATCTAAGATAAAGTTAATTTCTATACGTGTAATTCTATTATTATTTTTGTTAAGTGCACTATTGAAAAGTGGCTCTATTGATGTATAATAGGTACTGATAATTAAATCCTCATTTAAGTCTATTTATTTTGACATTTATCAGTTTTCGTTAATCAATATAAAAGTTAAATGGAATTAGTGGCTTAAAGAACCCATAAGAAACAGGTCAAATTCTTTGAGTTTGTAAAGAGACCATCATCAAATATTTACATATAAAATTACAAATAAAGACTTGCGTCAAATACATTTTTTCATATTTCTTAACGGTTTTCGTATTATTTTAACATTTAAAAATGTGTAATATTTTGCACAAATTTTATTACAAAATTAATAAATGAGTGGTTACAAAATTACATTTAATTGAATTTTTGCCCACACACATATCTATAAGATCATTATCACTTTAATAAAGTAACTATTAAATTATCTATACTCTCTAGATACAGATTACATAAGATAGAGATAGTAAAGTTAATCCAAACATATAAATAACTGTTATTGTAAGTAATTGAATCTTTTACTACAGTACTAAAGCAATTAATAAATAATTACGTAATTTAAAGACGATTTGACCATGAAAGGTCAATTTGAAGAGGTGAGGAAATGTTTACTATCGACAAGTTGAAGAGGTCTCGAGAAAAAGTCACATTTACGCAATTTTTAAGACATGTACTCGATAGTTACTGATGTCAGCCTCTTATAATCCCAACTACATCCACTTACTACTTTTAAATAAATAAATCGATAGTAAGTATTAGAATAAGCCCATCAAAAAGCACCCTGAGGCTCAGAGTCTTGCTCTGCGAGATTCTCGATATTTTGATTTTATCATCCAATAAACTTCTTTAAAACAGTAAATTAAGTACATCAACAGTACGTATTTATAAATGACTTTAAACTTTCTTCCCCTACGCTGGGGGCCTACAGGCGATCTCTACATTTAGAGAAGACAGTTATTGATCAAAAACGCAAAAACCATGTAGAATAGGCATAGAGTTATAGGCTCGTTCTATAGGTTTAACGTACAACGGGTCGAGGTAGCAAAAATCTCCAGCTGCAAGTCTGAAACTATTTACTACGGGCCCACAGGCGATCCATACACTAAGACAAGACGGTTATTGGTGGAAAACGCAAAAACCTCGAAGAATTTAGGTTATCACTTATCACGACCTCCCTGAGAAAGGATAATTTAGATATTTCCTCAGGTCCCATGTGTGGAGAAAATTAGACCGATGTAAATGCTGTTGGGGGTGTTGAATTCCCATACTTCACAAGTGAGCATAGCTCGGGACGTAGTTACGGTATTCGATTAAAACGATCAGATCAGAAATGTCTCTGTTCCCTGTTGGAGGAACTAACGAAAGTTCTACAGGGTATATTTGTGGGTGTAAGTTGAACTTCTTCTCCACACACCCTTAAAATTCCTAGTTTTGCCATCCAATTCCGGGGGTGACTCTGGTCAGATAGGCGTCGCTGGCAATAGATGAAAAGAAGTAGAGCTACATGCTCGGAGCCATGTGCAACTGGTCGGTATACTTCTCGTACCAAGGATGAATGTCATCTAGCTTGTGATAAGCTCCCCCACCCCAGGTATGACTGAATAAAATAACGTTACAAGGATGTGATTGGTAGAGCATCAGTGAGAGTTAGGAAGGATTGTCGCTCTTCATCTAACCTAACCTAACCTAACCTCTGAAGCTCCCGGGTATGGTCTCGACCGAAGCAGTTTTTACTTGTATGTCTCATAGCGCACCCGATCTTAAGCCTCTGGACAAAAGAAAAGCTGCTGATGATTAATCATCAGTGGTTGCTAGAGGTTGGGCTACGCCTACTGCCTTTATAAACGGAGGGAGAGCGGAGGTTAAAGATTTTAGGATTTGCAGTAGTTTACCTTTCACCTAACCTTATTAACCTTTTTTTAAGAGGTTTAAGTAATTTTCAAAGACGTCCTTCTTCAAAGACACCTTCTTCGGTCCTTGCAGAGAATAGTGTTGGATTCGACAGGGAAAATAGCTCTGCCGCCTACCAACTAACTTCTTTCTTCTTTATTCTACAATCTACGCGGGAATTCGCTTTTGTATATCTTCCGATGTAGATTTATCAGGAGCTCTTTGCTCTCTCGTCGTTTAACCTTCAGGTTTCAGGCCTTGTTCTTAGCGCTGTCTTTTCTGACGTATTCCATCGTGTCTTGCTTCCTGGACGTGTTGTTATTTGGAGCAGGCCTGTAGCTTCTCCGTACGCCCTCGACTCGAAGAACCTACTGCCAAGGCTTTCTGAGGATTGCTGGTCTTTGTTGCTCTCTCTCCACCTGTTCTTTAACTCCCATTATTCGGTCAGCTAACTCTTCTATTGTTTCCCAGTCTTTCACGTCTCGGAGCATGATGTTGATGAATGATGAGGTTGGCTTAAATCAGAGTTCCACCGGAGTGACGCCATGATCCGCCTCTGTTCCCAGCGGAGGCAGAGGAAATGCGATATTGTACTCTTCGCAGTATTCACATCTGGGAGAGGCCATTTCACCGAGCCGATGCTTGTGGGCATTGAAGCATCCGTGGCCTGTTAAGAGTTGTGTCAGGTGGTACGACAGGTTTTCCTGTTTCCTAACCTAACCTAACCTGACCTAGCCTAACCTAACACAGTAGAAAGTACAAGACTACCAGAGTGTTTTCTTAGATCTATCCGGTTTAGGAGTTCAGGCGTAGAGTCGGTTCCGGACGTACCAGTAGTATAGGTTGGTGGTAGGGAACTTTGGGACCCGCTCCTGTTCGAGGCGAGTTGTTATATGATTACTAAAAATGCATGCTGTCGAGTGGCAGCCTTGGGCGGAGTCATTTTCATGTACGAAAATTCTGAAATACCTATGACGTGTTGGAGGAACTGTCTAAAGTCCTGCAGGGCCTATTTACAAGGAATGACGTTTTGTAACGGAAACATAGCTGGACTATAGACAATTATTCACGCATTATAGCGCTATGACTTTAACCCTAGATGTCAAGGTTGTAGCTTAGGACAGAAGGAACTGAACTTGTACTTGTACAGCAAAAATTCATGTTGAAGAACTCTCTGAACATGGTGTCCAATGCCAACTAGCTTAATTTTTAAAGTTTATCGTACAACATTGTATTCTTTTGATACTTGCTCTTCTCTGAGAGGATTCATGTCGAACTCGAACCTGCGCTCAAACGGGATGCCTTGTTAAATCCGCGACTATACCTAAAGAAAAATTCTGATTTTTTTCGAAATATTGGTAGGAGATCTTACAACTAGTACCAGAAGCCCATACTTAAGTGCTGGGAGTTTACTTCTTTTGTTAGTCACCGAACGTTATTCCATAGATTTGTTATTCTCTGTATATAAACAATTGTTTAAATATTTACTAAAACAAAAGTAAACTACATCGATTTTTTTAATGCTAAGTCATTTTACATGTACGCACACAAGACTAATAATGTTAAAATTGTGTTCGTAATCTATGTAAACATTTTAAGAAGCTTAACTGTAAAAAGAAATAGCTGGAGGAAGATATTTTGGTCTTTGATGGAAAATTACATAAAAAAAGAGAAAATTAGGAGTAGGCTTTGATACTGAGTTTGGTTTTGTGTCGCAAGTGTCATCGTCTGATTGATGCGATTATGAAGGGCACACAATAATTTAAAAATGCTTTTCGAAAAGATTTTACGGTTTTAATTCAACTTTATGGCTCTTTAATTAAATGGACTTTAAAAAAATAAAATTACATAACGTCAACATTAGCTCGTGTCTCTTAAACAAGTACGGCTTACATCATGTAATTACAATCATTTTCTTAATTAGTGTACTTCATGACATACCTACGATTGTACTTTATTATGATGGTGGTTAAAGTACGCAATAATTTGCCTTTCGCCACAATTTTCACTTAATAAATTTTAATAAAATTATAACACTATTCTCTAAAATAGTTACAACTTACATCAGTGTAATACCTCTTTTTTAATTAATAAAATGTCAAGAAAAACGTGTCGGATTAGGTATTTGTAAATTTAATAAAAATTCAATTAAGTTACTTCCTTGTTACCATAAATAAATATAAACTATTAATGAATATTATTATAAAATAAACTGAAGGTTGCTCTTTAAAAAGTCTCCATTTGGAAATTGTGGTTTAATGAATTTGGTAATAAGAGGAAATTGTAGAAGAAAAAAATGACAATTTACTTTTATAGAAGAAGCCATGTATAACTAAAGCAAACATTTATTAAAATATCGAATTGGGTTTTGCTGTTTCGAAGACGTTTAACTCGTTATTTAAACGTAAACCTCTTTTAATATTCCTTGTAAGGAATTTTTGAATTAATGTGGTTGTTAGGGAATCTCTTATTTGAAATATTTATACTACTTTTTTTAATTTTATACTGTTTGTTTGAGAAATGCCAGATCACTCTTTAAGTGGCTATAAGTTGTGAAGACAAACAAACAACTCGCTTTGTTTTTGCAATATTCTTTCAAGATAATTAATTATCACAATCACCACTGACATTGTTATTAATGCTTTAAATAGACAATTTTATGCTCTATAATTTGTTTTAGAATTAAAATTAACGTCAGATTAATTTTTCAGAAGCTAAACTGGGGAGAGACTTGAAATCTGTAAAAAGCGGTCTTTTTTGTCATGCGGTGTTGTTGCAACGTAATAAAATCAGTTAGGGTTAATATTATTAAAGCACTGTATAGATAATTTTATGCCTTACAATTTTTATTAGAGGTAAAATTAACGCCAAATCACTGCTTTAGAAGTTATAATGGGGAGAAGATTGGATTGTGTAAGAAACTCGCACAAACGGATCTTTTTGGTTTCGCATTCTTATTTTAGTACAATTCTAAAATTTTGTGATAATGTTCTTAACCATTCAGATATATAATTGTATGCCCTAAAATTTTTATTAGAAGTAGAATTAACACTAAGTCACTCCTTTAGGAGTTAGAATGGGGAGAGACTTGGAATGTGTAAGAAACTGAAACAAACGGACCTTTTAGTTTTTTCATTCTGATTTCAGTATAATTCTCAAATTTAGTAATAATGTTTTTAACCCTTCAGTAGATAATTTTATGCCCTAAAATTTTAATAAGAAGTAAAATTAAAGCTATGCCACTCCATTAGGAGCTACAATAGGGAGAGACTTGGAATCTGTAAGAAACTCGCACAAACGGATCTTTTTGGTTTTGCATTCTTATTTTAGTACAATTCTAAAATTTTGTGATAATGTTCTTAACCATTCAGATAGATAATTTTATCCCCTAAAATTTCAATCCAGAAGTAAAATTAACGCCAGGCCACTCTTTCTCAGGAGCTAGAATGGGGAGAGACTTGGAATGTGTAGAAAATTCAAACAAACGGATCTTTTCGTTTTTGCATTCTGATTTCAGTATAATTCTAAAATTTTGTGATAATGTTATTAACTCTTCAGATTGATAATTTTATACTCTAACATTTTTATTAGAGGTAAAATTAACGTCAGGTCACTCCTTCAGGAGTTAAAATGAGGAGAGGCTTAGAATGTGTAAGAAACTCCAACAAACGAATCTTTTCGATTTTGCATTCTAATTTCAGTATAATTCTAAAATTTTGCTAGAATATGATTAACCCTCCAGGTAGATATATTTATTCCTGAAGTTTTTTATTGTATGTGAAATTAACGTCAGGCCACTTCTTCAGGAGTTAGAATGACAAGAGACTTGGAATGTGTAAAAAATGGAAACAAACGGATCTTTAAGTTTTTGGATTCTAATTTCAGTATAATTCTACAATTTTGTGATAATGTTATTAACTCTTCATATACAGTGTGTCGCATTTAAGATGAAGACACCCCCATATTTTTGCTATTTGAAGGAGTACAGGTTTGAATTTTTGCACCGTGATACAGATTGACGAGTCACATTTATTAAGGTACTCAAATTAAATGTGAACTTTAAACCCAGCCTACTACGACCTCGCAAACAGAGCCAATTCTCGATATTTTGTTTCGCGTTGGAGATACGGAAAAAAGTTGTTTAGAACTCAATTTTGGCCTTCATTGCCAAGTTTCATTACAAAATTCGAATTTTAATTTTATTAATATTTCTCTGTAAAATGTTTTAAACTGAAATATCTCAAATTAAAAATGCGAATTTTGTTATGAAACTTGGTGATAGGGCTCAAACTTGAATTCTAAACAACTTTTGCTAATAACTTTTTTCAGTATCTCCAACCGTATTATCTGTAGAATGTTTTAAATTGAAAATGTCGCAAATTAAAAACCCGAAGTTTGGCATGAAACTTGGTGATAGGTGTCAAAACTGTATTCTATAAAACTTTTCTTAATAACTTTTTTCCGTATCTCGAACGCGAAGCCAAATATTGAAAAGTGCCTCTGTTTGCGAGGTCTTAGTAGGCTGGGTTTAAAGTTTACATTTAAGTTGAATACCTTAAAAGATGTAACCCATCAATCTGTATGACTATGCAAAAATTCAAATCTGTATTTCTTCAAATAGCGAAAATATGGAGGTGTCTTCATCTTAAATGCGACACACTGTAGATGCTCTTATCCCCTAAAAGTTTTATTATAGAAGTAAAATTAACGTCAGAACACTTTTTCAGGAGTTAGAATGAGGAGAGACTTGGAATTGTAAGAAATTGAAACAAACGGATCTTTTAGTTTTTGGATTCTAATTTCAGTATAATTCTAAAATTTTGTGATAATGTTATTAACCCTTCATATAGATGCTTTTATCCCCTAAAAGTTTTATTATAGAAGTAAAATTAACGTCAGGCCACTTCTTCAGGAGTTAGAATGGGGAAAAACGTGGATTGTGTAAGAAACTCAAACGAACGGATCTTTTAGTTTTTGCATTCTTATTCTTATTTCAGTATAATTCTAAAATTTTGTGAAAATGTTATTAACCCTTCAGGTAAATATATTTATCCCTTAAAATTTTTATTATATGTAAAATTAACGTCAGACCATTTCTTCAGGAGTTAGAATGGGGAGAGACTTGGAATGTGTAAGAAACTCAAACAAGCGGATCTTTTAGTTTTTGGATTCTAATTTCAGTATAATTCTAAAGTTTTGTGATTATGATATTAACCCTTCAGATAGATAAATTTATTCTCTAAAATTTTTATTAGAAGTAAAATTAACGTCAGGCCACTCCTTCGAGAGTTAGACTGGGGAGAGACTTGGAATGTGTAAGAAACTCAAACAAGCGGATCTTTTAGTTTTGGGATTCTAATTTCAGTATAATTCTAAAATTTTGTGATAATGTTATTAACCCTTCATATAGATGCTTTTATCCCCTAAAAGTTTTATTATAGAAGTAAAATTAACGTCAGGCCACTTCTTCAGGAGTTAGAATGGGGAAAAAGGTGGATTGTGTAAGAAACTCAAACGAACGGATCTTTTAGTTTTTGCATTCTTATTCTTATTTCAGTATAATTCTAAAATTTTGTGAAAATGTTATTAACCCTTCAGGTAAATATATTTATCCCTTAAAATTTTTATTATATGTAAAATTAACGTCAGACCATTTCTTCAGGAGTTAGAATGGGGAGAGACTTGGAATGTGTAAGAAACTCAAACAAGCGGATCTTTTAATTTTTGCATTCTGATTTCAGTATAATTCTAAAATTTTGTAATACTGTTATTAACGCTTCAGATAGATAATTTGCTCCTCTAAAATTTTTATTAGAGGTAAACTTAACGTCAGGCCACTCTTTTCGAAGCTAGAATAGGGAGAGACTTGGAATCCGAAAGAAACTCACACAAAAGCGTCTTTTAGTTTTTGCATTCTGATTTCAGAATAATTCTAAAATTTTGTAATACTGTTATTAACCCTTCAGATAGATAATTATATGCCCTAAAATTTTTGTTAGAGGCAAAATTAACGTCAGGCCACTCCTTCAAGAGTTGTAATGAGGAGAGACTTGGAATATGTAATAAACTCAAACAAAAGGATCTTTTAGTTTTTGCATTCTGATTTCAGTATAATTCTAAAATTTTGTGATTATGATATTAACCCTTCAGAGAGATAAATTTATTCTCTAAAATTTTTATTATAGAAGTAAAATTAACGTCAGGCCACTCCTTCGAGAGTTATACTGGGGAGGGACTTTGAATGTGTAAGAAACTCAAACAAGCGGATCTTTTTGTTTTTGCATTCTGATTTTAGTATAATTCTAAAAGTTTTTGATAATGTCATTACCCTTTCAGATAGATAATTTTATGCGCTAAAATTTTTATTAGAGGTAAAATTAACGCTAGGCCACTCCTTTAGGATCTAAAATGAGGAGAGATTTGTATTGTGTAAGAAACTTCAGCAAAAAGATATTTTTGTTTTTGTCTTCTTTAAGTTCTATTTTTGATTACATTCATAAATTTCGTGAATTGCTGCTACCAAATTCGTAATAAGAGTGCAATAAAATAATTTTGGAAATTAAAAAGTAATAATAAATTTTGAATGTCAAATTTATTAACGATGATTATTCAATATTACTATTTAAATCCCATCGTGCCATCATAAATATTCCTCCAACGCAAAAAAAACTAAAATTTATTGTTGTTTCACCTTTTCACCAAAACATTGCATAATTGAATGTTACCTTTTATAAAAGAGAAGAAGTCAACATTTTTACATATCAAAATTTGTAAGGCAAACCTATAAAAAGACAGACGACCTAATAATGAGAATTTTGACTTTTTTTTAATTTGTTTTAATTATCTTCCCATCAGTTGTATTTACAACAGTCTTAGCTTTGGTCTCTTCTTACCAAATTTTTTTATTCTTCTTTTGTCTAAAAATAGATTCTTGTATGAATAACCGCAAACGCCGGATGTCGCTTGGTTAAATGTTTGGTTTTGAGACGTTTAATTGTTGTTCGGATCATTAAAAATCTTCTTTTATTATTTCTAAATATAGAATCATGTGTTATCACTTGTTTGATCTTCAAATTTTAATTGGCGGTTTTTTAATAGTCAAATTAGCTCTTTTGTATTATGGTAACCGTTACAAGAGAGCTCGGTTGCTGAAATTTAAACAACGGGAACTCTCTAGGAACTGTCCACTCTTCCAGGAGCTATTGCAAATTTTTACACTTTACACTTTTTTTATCGTGATATTCGCAGCAATAGCGGTACGAACCAGAATTAAAAAAAAATTTAATTGCTAAATTCAAAATGGCGGCTAGTACAACGATTGTCCCATTTTGTGGTTTTTCGCTTATAACTTGGCTGGTAGCTATTATTATAAAAATTTCAAATCGGCGTTTTATAACTAAAATATAGGGCTTCCGCCCGAACTGAATCAACTTTTTAATTTTTTTCAAAATGGCCTATCTCTAAAGGGTCAAAATAGGCCAAAATTTTGAAATGCATTTTCTCAAAATTTCTTTCGGTTATTTTCTTTATTTTTGGATATGCTATACACAATGGTTTTCTCTATCGAATGCCACGCGTTTTATTCCTTGGAAATTTCCAGGACCGGATTTATGATTTTTTGAATATCAAAATTTCAAAAAACTTTAATGAAAGCTTTGATACTTACAAAAAAGTCCTGTTATGGCCACTTCAGAGTTTTCAAATATATTGGGGCGAAAATCTACCCTTTAGAAAAGATTTTGAGTCTTGAACCTATACGAATAGAAAAATCACTCAACTGGAAAGTATGGGGAAGTGAGATATCTTAAAATCGTTTAAATTAAATGCATAATGAATTTTATCAAAATTTCTTTCGGTTGTTTTCTTTATTTTTGGATAAGCTATACACAATGGTTTTCTCTATCGAATGCCACGCGCTTTATTCCTTGGAAATTTCCAGGACCGGATTTATGATTTTTTCAATATCAAAATTTCAAAACACTTGAATGAAAGCTTTGATACTTAAAATAAAGTCCTGTTATGGCCACGTCAGAGTTTTCAAATATATTGGGGCGAAAATCTACCCTTTGGAAAAGATTTTGAGTCTTGAACCTATACGAATAGAAAAATCACTCAACTGGAAAGTATGGGGAAGTGAGATATCTTAAAATCGTTTAAATTAAATGCATAATGAATTTTCTCAAAATTTCTTTCGGTTATTTTCTTTATTTTTGGATATGCTATACACAATGGTTTTCTCTATCGAATGCCACGCGTTTTATTCCTTGGAAATTTTCAGGACCGGATTTATGATTTTTTGAATATCAAAATTTCAAAAAATTTTAATGAAAGCTTTAATACGTACAAAAAAGTCCTGTTATGGCCACGTCAGAGTTTTCAAATATATTGGGGCAAAAATCTACCCTTTAGAAAAGATTTTGAGTCTTAAACCTATACGAATAGAAAAATCACTCAACTGGAAAGTATGGGGAAGTGAGATATCTTAAAATCGTTTAAATCAAATGCATAATGAATTTTCTCAAAATTTCATTCGGTTGTTTTCTTTATTTTTGGATATGCTATACACAATGGTTTTCTCTATCGAATGCCACGCGCTTTATTCCTTGGAAATTTCCAGGACCGGATTTATGATTTTTTCAATATCAAAATTTCAAAACACTTGAATGAAAGCTTTGATACTTAAAATAAAGTCCTGTTATGGCCACGTCAGAGTTTTCAAATATATTGGGGCGAAAATCTACCCTTTGGAAAAGATTTTGAGTCTTGAACCTATACGAATAGAAAAATCACTCAACTGGAAAGTATGGGGAAGTGAGATATCTTAAAATCGTTTAAATTAAATGCATAATGAATTTTCTCAAAATTTCTTTCGGTTATTTTCTTTATTTTTGGATATGCTATACACAATGGTTTTCTCTATCGAATGCCACGCGTTTTATTCCTTGGAAATTTTCAGGACCGGATTTATGATTTTTTGAATATCAAAATTTCAAAAAATTTTAATGAAAGCTTTAATACGTACAAAAAAGTCCTGTTATGGCCACGTCAGAGTTTTCAAATATATTGGGGCAAAAATCTACCCTTTAGAAAAGATTTTGAGTCTTAAACCTATACGAATAGAAAAATCACTCAACTGGAAAGTATGGGGAAGTGAGATATCTTAAAATCGTTTAAATCAAATGCATAATGAATTTTCTCAAAATTTCTTTCGGTTGTTTTCTTTATTTTTGGATATGCTATACACAATGGTTTTCTCTATCGAATGCCACGCGCTTTATTCCTTGGAAATTTCCAGGACCGGATTTATGATTTTTTCAATATCAAAATTTCAAAACACTTGAATGAAAGCTTTGATACTTAAAATAAAGTCCTGTTATGGCCACGTCAGAGTTTTCAAATATATTGGGGCGAAAATCTACCCTTTAGAAAAGATTTTGAGTCTTAAACCTATACGAATAGAAAAATCACTCAACTGGAAAGTATGGGGAAGTGAGATATCTTAAAATCGTTTAAATTAAATGCATTATAATAATGACGTCAAGCATCAGTAATTGTAATTTATTATTGAATGCTTCTTACAGGAAGTGGACAAATCGAATTTCCTTTAACTTATGGTGCGTGATTGCAAATTAATTGCACGTTAAATTGATACTTTATTGGTCTATTAGTTAAATTGTGTTAATTATTAAAAATTATAAATATCGTGATATTTGTAGAAAGTTTTATAATAAGTCTATAAGTTTTTTTTTTAAATAAATGTTAATAAAATTTTATGTCCTATTGAAATTATCGAAGAAAGTTTGCTTTAAACAATAGGCCGAAGTTGAAATTATTTATCTTAAATTAAAATCGTATTTTATGTCAGGGATTGTTGAATATGGGAAGAAACATCGATACATGCCAATCAAATTTTAATTAAAATAATTTTTACATAAAAACGCATCCTTAAGGTAAAAGTACAGCGTGTCTCAGCAGTTGTGTGTACGAAAGATCTACGTCAAGTTGGCCGAAAAAATACTCACTGCACTGTCTTAGTTCAGAGCCATATTTGCATATTGCCATTGTGAGCACAAAAGGCATACATTTCATATTTGTTAAGACACACTGTATAAATATTTTTCCAAAACCTTTTTATAAGTAAAACTCGTGGATCAAGTGACCTAGAATTTAAACGAAAAACGATATTGATCTAAAAATTTAGTCCCGAGAGAATCCATAATTTTCTAAATTAAATTAATTAAGTAAAAGTTATGTAAAATAATAATTTTTTTTTACTAATTAATAATTTATTTTTTTAGCACGCCAATGCAGTTAAAATTCAAGCGGCCGAATATGTGAATAAGAAGCAAGCGAGAAAACTCATGACCAGATCCGTAACAGGATCGTTAGCACAAGCTCAACTATTAGTAGAAATTGCCGATGTTAAATTTTTTTCGACTGCAAAAGCTGGTACATTTTTTGCAAGGTACGTAATAAATGTTGTTTATATCCCAAAAAATTAGTTCAATGTTAAATGATAATTTTTCAATTATCACTAATTGACTTTCATTAATTTAAGAAGACCTCCATTAAAAATTTTAATTGAAATTAAAATTTAATTATTTACAAATTACGAGTCAATTAAGTTAAGGTATAAAATTTGAAAAAATTAGATTTTCAAATTGACAATTTTGTATTTAGTCTAGTCAACGAAGTGGTTATTGAGGACATGGAGGGTGGAGCGTGGAGGAGATGAAAAGGTCCCGTTTTTTTGGGTTTTTGCTTATATCTCAAAAACGGTGGGTCCTAGGAAAAAAATTATTGTTAGCAAAATTAAAGCCTATTAAATTTACTACAAGATTGTGATTATTAATTTTTTCTTTATTCCTTATAGTTTTCGAACTATCCGCCCGCAAAAATTGTTAATGTATGAAAAAAAAATTCGCCTCACGTTTTTCGTCACACTTTTGCCTTTAACACCTCAACCGTTCGTTTTACAGTAAAAGTCTTTCTAAAAGAATTTGTAGAGCTTTAAATTTACTTTACAATTTTATAGTTGAAAAAAATTTTTTTTCTTACATCAACGATTTTTTGTATTTTGAATTTGGGATTAACGATTAATTAATTTTTTTTTGCAGAGATAACGTAAGCAATTTCATTCATTGGTGCCGACAATCGTTAAAAATTATCGAATGTTTACTTTTCGAAACTGACGACCTAATTTTACGAAAAAATGAAAAACATGTGATACTTTGTTTATTAGAGGTAGCTCGAAGAGGTGCTAAGTAAGTGTCCATCTCCAACTTTTAATTTTTTGCCTAATTATTTTTTTCCTCAAATAGATTCGGTATGTTGGCTCCTATGTTGATACAGATGGAACGACAAATCGATCGAGAAATTGCGGCAGATCAAAGAAAATTAGGAAAAAGTACTAGCATATTAGAAGGTGACGAAGACGAATATAACGACGAAAGTGATAGCGAAATTGAAGACGAACAACCTGTTTTAATGTATGGACCATTACCACAAATTGTTACAAATGATCTCAAGAGCCTTGACGAAATGGTAAGTAATTTGTTTAAATAAATAATTATCGCTCTTGTGATAAAATAAATAATATAAGACGTAACGGAACCATTTCGTGCTTCTTATTGTTACTGTTATGTATAAGTTGTAGGTATGTTGCAAAACTAAATATGATAAATTGGCTTGTAATATTATAATAGTAATGAGTTCAATGAATGACTCATTAAAAGGTACTTGTGATTTAGTGTTGAAATTTTACAATTTATCAACAACTTGAATAACATGGTAATATTCTTGGCGCACGGACGTACCAGACTTTTTGTCTACACACAAAACCAGACGAAATCGATAAGAGACACTATTATTATACTGAAATGAAATTTTGTTCGTTTTGTATACGGTATTACCGTAAAAGGCAATTTAAAAATCAATTTTAATTGAGACCATGACATAGGGTTGAGATCATTTTATATGGGTCAAATATAAACATAAAATTTTGTACTTTCACCGAGTACTCTAGTTCACTGTAATAATGTGAAAACTCATTTCAAAGAGGTGAAAAAAGTCAAATTCTACAACTCACTGTGTCTCTCGAGGCTCTAGCCCTTTAAGGAGTAGTCTGACTGTAACTTTACCTCTTATGAAAATTGTAGAGCAGGAAATTCTCTAGCGAAACCCGTAAAAATATTTTTCCTCCTAGCTGTCATAATGAATTTATAAAAATTATTCAAATTTGAAAAATCATAAGTCGAATTCTACAACTCACTAAGTCACTATGTTTCTCGAACCTCTAGCTCCTTAAGTAGTGTTCTGAGAGTAATTTTACCTCTAATGAAAATTATAGAGTAGGAAATTCTCTATGGGAATCCGTAAACTTATTTTGTTCTAGTTGTCATAATTAATTTATAAGAATTAATCAAATTTGAAAAATTATATAAACTCGAATTCTACAACTCTCTGTGCCTTTCGAAGCTCTAGCTCTTTAAGTAGTGGTCTGAGGGTAGTTTTACCTCTAATGAAAATTATAGAGCAGGAAATTCTCTATCGAATACCGTAAAAATATTATTCCTCCTAGCTGTCATAATTAATTTATAAAAATTATTCAAATTTGAAAAATCATAAGTCGAATTCTACAACTCTCTGTACCTTTCAAAGCTCTAGCTCTTTAAGTTGGGCTGAGGGTAGTTTTACCTCTAATGAAAATTATAGAGCAGGGAATTCTCTATCGAATCCCGTAAAAATATTATTCCTCCTAGCTGTCATAATTAATTAATAAAAATTATTCAATTTTGAAAAATCATAAGTCGAATTCTACAACTCACTAAGTCACTATGTTTCTCGAAGCTCTAGCTCCTTAAGTAGTATTCTGAGGGTAATTTTACCTCTAATGAAAATTATAGAGTAGGAAATTCTCTATGGGAATCCGTAAACTTATTTTGTTCTAGTTGTCATAATTAATTTATAAGAATTAATCAAATTTGAAAAATTATATAAAGTCGAATTCTACAACTCTCTGTGCCTTTCGAAGCTCTAGCTCTTTAAGTAGTGCTCTGAGGGTAGTTTTACCTCTAATGAAAATTATAGAGCAGGAAATTCTCTATCGAATCCCGTAAAAATATTATTCCTCCTAGCTGTCATAATTAATTAATAAAAATTATTCAATTTTGAAAAATCATAAGTCGAATTCTACAACTCACTAAGTCACTATGTTTCTCGAAGCTCTAGCTCCTTAAGTAGTATTCTGAGGGTAATTTTACCTCTAATGAAAATTATAGAGTAGGAAATTCTCTATGGGAACCCGTAAACTTATTGTGTTCTAGTTGTCATAATTAATTTATAAGAATTAACCAAATTTGAAAAATTATATAAAGTCGAATTCTACAACTCTCTGTGCCTTTCGAAGTTCTAGCTCTTTAAGTAGTGGTCTGAGGGTAGTTTTACCTCTAATGAAAATTATAGAGCAGGAAATTCTCTATCGAATCCCGTAAAAATATTTTTCCACCTAGCTGTCATAATGAATTTCTAAAAATTATTCAAATTTATAAAAATTATTCAAATTTGAAAAATCATAAGTCGAATTCTACAACTCACTAAGTCACTATGTTTCTCGAAGCTCTAGCTCCTTAAGTAGTGTTCTGAGGGTAATTTTACCTCTAATGAAAATTATAGAGTAGGAAATTGTCTATGAGAACCCGTAAACTTATTGTGTTCTAGTTGTCATAATTAATTTATAAGAATTAACCAAATTTGAAAAATTATATAAAGTCGAATTCTACAACTCTCTGTGTCTTTCGAAGCTCTAGCTCTTTAAGTAGTGGTCTGAGGGTAGTTTTACCTCTAATGAAAATTATAGAGCAGGAAATTCTCTATCGAATCCCGTAAAAATATTTTTCCTCCTAGCTGTCATAATGAATTTCTAAAAATTATTCAAATTTATAAAAATTATTCAAATTTGAAAAATCATAAGTCGAATTCTACAACTCACTAAGTCACTATGTTTCTCGAAGCTCTAGCTCCTTAAGTAGTGTTCTGAGGGTAATTTTACCTCTAATGAAAATTATAGAGTAGGAAATTGTCTATGAGAACCCGTAAACTTATTGTGTTCTAGTTGTCATAATTAATTTATAAGAATTAACCAAATTTGAAAAATTATATAAAGTCGAATTCTACAACTCTCTGTGCCTTTCGAAGCTCTAGCTCTTTAAGTAGTGGTCTGAGGGTAGTTTTACCTCTAATGAAAATTATAGAGCAGGAAATTCGCTATCGAATCCCGTAAAAATATTTTTCCTCCTAGCTGTCATAATGAATTTCTAAAAATTATTCAAATTTATAAAAATTATTCAAATTTGAAAAATCATAAGTCGAATTCTACAACTCACTAAGTCACTATGTTTCTCGAAGCTCTAGCTCCTTAAGTAGTGTTCTGAGGGTAATTTTACCTCTAATGAAAATTATAGAGTAGGAAATTGTCTATGAGAACCCGTAAACTTATTGTGTTCTAGTTGTCATAATTAATTTATAAAAATTAACCAAATTTGAAAAATTATATAAAGTCGAATTCTACAACTCTCCGTGCCTTTCGAAGCTCTAGCTCTTTAAGTAGTGGTCTGAGGGTAGTTTTACCTCTAATGAAAATTATAGAGCAGGAAATTCTCTATCGAATCCCGTAAAAATATTTTTCCTCCTAGCTGTCATAATGAATTTATAAAAATTATTCAAATTTGAAAAATCATAAGTCGAATTCTACAACTCACTAAGTCACTATGTTTCTCGAAGCTCTAGCTCCTTAAGTAGTGTTCTGAGAGTAATTTTACCTCTAATGAAAATTATAGAGTAGGAAATTCTCTATGGGAATCCGTAAACTTATTTTGTTCTAGTTGTCATAATTAATTTATAAGAATTAATCAAATTTGAAAAATTATATAAAGTCGAATTCTACAACTCTCTGTGCCTTTCGAAGCTCTAGCTCTTTAAGTAGTGGTCTGAGGGTAGTTTTACCTCTAATGAAAATTATAGAGCAGGAAATTCTCTATCGAATCCCGTAAAAATATTATTCCTCCTAGCTGTCATAATTAATTTATAAAAATTATTCAAATTTGAAAATTCATAAGTCGAATTCTACAACTCACTAAGTCACTATGTTTCTCGAAGCTCTAGCTCCTTAAGTAGTATTCTGAGGGTAATTTTACCTCTAATGAAAATTATAGAGTAGGAAATTCTCTATGGGAATCCGTAAACTTATTTTGTTCTAGTTGTCATAATTAATTTATAAGAATTAATCAAATTTGAAAAATTATATAAAGTCGAATTCTACAACTCTCTGTGCCTTTCGAAGCTCTAGCTCTTTAAGTAGTGGTCTGAGGGTAGTTTTACCTCTAATGAAAATTGTTGAGCAGGAAATTCTCTATCGAAAACCGTTGAAATATTTGCCTTAACTGTTATAATAATTAATTTATAAAAATTCAAAAGCTCATTATTGCAAGGAAAAAGTCTTAGATAAAAAGAAATGATAAAATGAATACTTGATGATGAAAATGGGGTCGATATTGATACATATTGTAAGAGGAAATGGCAGAAAATCGAAGTGTAAATTATAGAGCAAATAGACTTGACTCATCAAGTCATCACTCTGCACTTATACGTATAGATTTACGTGTTAGGGTTGGGTTTCTAATTATCTTTGCTTTAATTACTCATCTCGGTACAACATTAATTTCTCATAATTTTCACAAGTTGTAATCAAAATGAGAAAAGAAAAAAAATCTCATTCCGAACATAAAATTTACACTCCCGAGTAAGTAGTAATTATTTTATTTGTAAATAACATCTCGACCACAATTTTCTCACATTAAAAACAAGAACTAATTAGTAACTTTAATTACTTCAACAGAGTTTGTTTTTAAGAAAAAGAAAAATAAAAAAAGGAGACATAAAGTTGTCTTATTAGTTTATCTCGTTAGTAATTCAAATATTTATTTATGTACACACATTTTGCAACAATTACGGAATTAACAACAATCTTTGTTTAAAGAAAATTTAATTAAGGAAATAATTATTTGTTTAACATTTGAGAGTCGTAGATAATTAAAAAATTTTTTAGAAGGTTAGTAATTTAATTTTTGTGGTTTGGATTTGGGTGAAGAGAAAAATCGATTAGTTTTGGGAAAATTTATTGCCTACTTTTTCAATATTAATGTTAATCCCCCACGACGGTTGCAAAAATTACCATTTTAGCCCCTTTTATTGGCTATATTTTTGCACTTAGGTTGTTACGTTTTTAGGGGATCTCGTTGAGTTCAGTTGAGGGTGGAATTTATAGTAATTCTAGGGGGTTTGTGAACAATAACAATAATTTATTTCGTTTCCAAGTGTGAAAACGACAAGACGGGCGTGATTTAAACTACCAAACTTTTTGGCTTTCGAAATGTCCCAAAAAAGAGAAGACGAAACTGGTTTTTCGTAACTTTTTTGATTTTAAACACATTTAAACTCTCCACAAGTTTACTCACCCCGAAAAATCCAATTAAAGCACCAATAAAACTCACCTGTTTTAATCAAAACACGCAAATTTATTATTTTTTATGGTTGTAAAAAATTTTTTTATTTTTTCAAGTTTAAAAATAGAACAAAGAATTTTTTTCGTAAACGTGTGTAGGACGAATTGACAGGTATCAGAGAACATTGTTTTTGTCTTAATAAAAAAAACGAGAAAAATTACCTTTTAGAAGTTTCGCCCACACCGTGTTATACATGATTAAACTGCCCATTTTGATTACTATCGTTTTCTAATGATTATTAGCATATATAATCAAGGTCAGGTTTTAATATAAAAAAAAAATTGCATTATTTATAGACGAGTGGCCTTTTCTAATTTGTTAAATCTATTGTTGTGTAAATACGACTTGGTGCAATAGTCTAGGTACTCAACGAAGGGGTTATAGAGGACATTCAAGAGGGTATAACTTTTTTCTTCAGAAGTGTGTTCCTTGGAGTAGTTAGGAGGTAAAAATACTAAAAGTCCCCGGTCCTAGCACACAGCTAAGAGAGGGAAGGGTGGAAAGGTCTCGTTTTGGGGTTTTCGCTTATATCTCAAAAACGGACCGTCTTTGGGTAAAAACTATTCTTATTGAAATAAAAACTTATCTAATTTTCTTCAAAATTAATTCTATTCATTTTTTCTCTATTCCTTATAGTTCTTGAGATATCCGCCTGCAAAAATCGTTATTTTATGAAAAAAAAATGCCTCATGTTTTTCGTCAAACTTTTGCCTCTAACACCTCAGGCCTTTCGTTTTATAATAAAAGAAGTTGTGGAACAATAAATTTCCTTTACTATCTATCTTCAACTGGTATTATTTAATAGAGACAAAATGGGTTATAAGGCCAGACTGACTCATACTATGCACCTGTGTAGCTATTAACTCAACAAAGGGTGTAGCGCACCTGGAGAATCAGAAATAGGGCAGTCCCAACGAAAGAAAAGCCGATTACGTGATAACCGTTGAAGTTGGGTAGTAGTCACTGGACTCTGAAGCCATGCCTCGTACAGATTTGGTCACGTAGTACACTTATCTTTCGTTGGGATTACTCTAAAGCGGTCTCTTAAAGATCGCACTGATGAAAGGCTGCAGGTATTAAAATATTTCATATGAAATGAGCCTCTTAGGACTAGGAGACTCGATCATGGCCACCCTGTATAAATGTATAAGCGATCTCATTATGATGATTACAATAGTAACAAAATGCATTTGTCGCACAATCCACAATTAATCTGCTGTGAGTGCAGGGTGTCAAAGAAACATCAGAATTATCCTAAACTTTTTCAAGTCGCTTAGTGAGATTGCAATAATGAGGACCACGCCTCGCGCAGATTTGGTCACGTGGTAGACTTTTCTTTCGTTGGGACTACTCTAAAGCGGTCTCTTATCGCAGATCGTAGTGATGGAAGGCTGCAGATTCTTAAATATTTCATTTGAAATGAGCCTCTTAGGCCTAGGAGACTCGATCATGGCCACCCTGTATAAATGTACAAGCGATCTCATTATGATGATTACAATAGTAACAAAATGCATTTGTCACACAATCCACAATTAATCTGCTGTGAGTGCAGGGTGTCAAAGAAACATCAGAATTATCCTAAACTTTTTCAAGTCGCTTAGTGAGATTGCAATAATGAGGATCACGCCTCGCGCAGATTTGGTCACGTGGTAGACTTTTCTTTCGTTGGGACTACTCTAAAGCGGTCTCTTATCGCAGATCGTAGTGATGGAAGGCTGCAGATTCTTAAATATTTCATTTGAAATGAGCCTCTTAGGCCTAGGAGACTCGATCATGGCCACCCTGTATAAAAGTACAAGCGATCTCATTATGATGATTACAATAGTAAAAAAAAAATGCATTTGTCGTACAATCAACAATTAATCTGCTGTGAGTAATTCTTTGTTCTTTGTTTGGTTATTTTTACTTTTTTTTCCTTGTTAAAATTGCACCATTGTATTTTAATGTACACAAATTTGGAAAAAGACAGTCTCGTTGGCCATGAGAAGGTACTTTTATAGATCGATGAATAACTCCAAATAACTTGCATTGATTAAAATTATATACAAGGTCGAAGATATCTGTTAAAAATATACAAAAATGGAAATTTACGAACAAGGTTAAGGTGAATTATTGGGTAATGTTTTGTAAATAAATTGGCATTAATTACGTTGGATGTTGTAATAAAGAAGAAGATTCAATTGATACCAGACGAGCTACAATGGGTGCAAAAAATCAGGACACCATCAAGGTGGCTCTTTTGAAACTGAAAGGTTTTGCTGTGCTTGCTCTGGATATGATTTACATTGCACCGTACAAGCCCTTAATTTATTTCAACAGACTGTTGTGGTTTTTGCCCTAAAGCTCATTGTACACCAACCGAAACATGACCTAACCTAACCTAATCTCACACAATCTACCCTAACATAACCTAACCTTACATAACCTAACCTAATCTTCATTTTTTGTGATAATTGTTCTGTTAGACCATAATCTAACGTAGCACCGACTAAGAGCCGTATGCCACTATACTAATTTCAGTCGTGAAATCAATACTAACAGTAGCGGCGCCACCTATTCTGGCACCCCCTCCCCCCTGCAAATTTGAAATATTTTGCCCCATTTTGTTAATATTATTAATAATAAAATATTTGTAATTAGGCTATTCCGCGTAGCCCTTAACATATTCCGCCCTAACATGTTGCGCCCTTATGCGCTTACCTTGCTTACCGCCTAGCGCCGCCCCTGATTACTAAAATTGGTTAAAAAATAAATTTGAAGTTTGACGTTTTTAGACGTTTTTATAAACAATAATTTAGAACATGTTCTAAATGTTTCTAAAAATCTTGATATTTTCTAATTTCCGATTTAACCGGAAGAGTTTTGTTAACCGACAATAGAATGAAATAGAGTGAAAATAGAGATTGTGACCGATACATTTACCATTTTTCAAGTTTTCATTTTTATTTATTTATTTGTTTATTAAGTACACAAGAAATGACAGATTTGACATTTTAACATTCAAAAAACCATAACTCCGGTCCTGCTTAATAAAAGTAATTAAAATAAGCGGCGTTCGATAGAGAATTACGTTGTCTGTAACACATCCAAAAATGAAAAACAACGGCCTAAACAAATTTTGAGAAAATCTGTTTTAAAAAGTTGAGCTACTTTGGTTCCTTTAAGGTAGACAATTTTGAGACAATTTAAAAAAACGATTAGGTTAGGACGATAGCCATATATTTTGGCTGTACAATGCCGTTTTGAAATTTTTATAATGATAATAATCGCTTAAGTTATAAGGGAAAAACCACAAATTGGTATGCAATTTTAAATTTAAAAATTAAAAATTTTATTTTTTATTGGAGCTTTGATGGACTATCTTATAGCTAAGTAAAAATAACTTAGTCCTAAATTTGACCAGGGGGCTCAAAACGTGGAAAAATTAAATAAACATTGTTTTTCGATCACTATTAGGTACCTCTAAGTATATCTGAAAAAGTAAAAATTCTCAAAAAGTTGTGAAAAACTGTGAGATTCGTAACTTACTGTGACTTTGTTGTGCAGTGTCAGTTCAATTCGTTAAAAAACATTTTCATCTCTGATTAAAAATTAATTTATAAGAAGAGTTTAATCGAATTAATTTGGTAATTATTTTAATAATTGCTTATAAATGTAAATGATTCGTGTACTTAATTAAAAAAATATGTAAGAAAAATTATCATCAACAGAAGCAATTACGATCTCATGTTTTTTCAATTAATTATATCTAACAATAATTATTATTATAAAAAAAATATAAACAATAACGCACATACTAATGCATGTTTTTCATTGTGTGCAAATGTTGTTTGAGATTTTATCATTTCGAATTAATAAAATATACATAATCTAATGATGATCACGAGTTTAGTGGTGAAAGTTACTCGAAATCTATAAATCTGAATAACCAATATGCAAAAGAAGTTATGAGAACTTAAATTAGCCTATAATACCAAAGGAAGAATGTACATAAAAGAAAATTTTTAATAACATACCTTTAAATTTTAATTACATCAAGACATTAAAAGTCGACAAATGAACTAACTAGATGGACGCTTTATAACAGTGATTCTCAAACTCTCAGCAACAACGTTTTTGAGGTCTCAGTTTTTATCAGATCTTATAAAAATATCCCAATTTTTTTTCAAAAATTGAAACCTTTGTTAATGTTTGAGACGGTGAAAACTGTCTCGACTCGTTTAGCCTACTTCAAACTATACCTATAACAACGTTGAAACTGTTTTGAAGAAACTTACACGATTGCCGAGAACCTTTTTTAAGCATTTCGCACGTTTTTAAGAGTTCTTGGGCTCGTAATCACCAAGGAAAAATTTATCGAGCACGAGAAAGGCTCTATTTTAATAAATACTCCAAAATTTGACTCTTCGAGCCTAGACAAGGTTTTCTAAAAATTGTGTAATATTAATTGAAGGCGAAAGTAAGAGCCACCGTTTGTGTACCACAGCATTCCTTTAAACCGAGTAATTAATGTAAAACAATTCTTTTAATGTGAGAAAGAATAGCTAGTGCTTGTAAAATTGCAATTTAATTACAATAAAGACAATTTCCTTCTTAAAAGTGCAAATTTCCCAAGTGTTAATAAAAGCATTAAAATCCAGTGGGACTTAAACTGTTACGAAAGATGAAAAAATATTGACTTTCAATTTCAAAATGTTCAGGTGTGTCGTATCCGAGTCAATTTGTCTTTGTGATTTCTCTGATAGCCAATATTTTTTTTATCAATTTGTTGTAACAACCAAGGTTTTCTACTACAACACAATTTGTTTTCCTTTATATAAATTCCTGTTAGGATATCATGTTTCAATTATTAATTGTTGCAAACCAGAAATGGAAAAAAAATTTATTTTAAAATAAGACAAGAATTTATGCGTAGGTTTAATCTAAACCAATCGAATTAAATTCCTTTATGTTGTATATTTATTGTTTATACACAGGGTGGTCGCTTTGTTAATGGGGCAATACCCTAAATTCGAAACAGACAACAGGGTTGGTCGAATATTAAAAAAGTAGCTTAATTTTCGTGCTCTGTATAAGGGCGTTTAGTTTCTGAAATATCCTAAAAAAGCTCAAATGTTGCTGTTAAACTCTGCCCATCTAAGATTTTGGACTAAAAACGACAAAACTTGGGAGACCCTAAATTCAGACTTTCATCTGGCTAAAGATCTGGAAAACTAACACATTTAAAAACAAATCTAAACTTCTCGTGTTTTTATAGCCAACTTTTGACTTTTTATGAGTTTAATATTTGCGATAATGTAACTCACTTATGGCCAGTATTATAAAGCCTAGTTAATCGAAGGTTAAAATTATAAATAAACGTCAATTTCGTCAATTTTTCTTAGGTGAACTAGCCTTTATAAAAATCTATCAGAGTGGCCTTAAGGGAAAACACTACTAGCTGAAACTCAACCTAAGGTTAGCTGTCATTTTAGTTTGGGATAACTGGACAAAATAGCGAAATTGACGTTTATTTATAGTTGAATGTTAACCTTCGGTTATCTAGGATTTATAATACTGGCCCTTAGGTTAACTAAGCTTTAGCTTTATAAATATTTAAGGCCAGTATTATATTTTGTTTTGAGATTACTGAACAAAATAGTGAAATTGACGTTTATTTATAGTTTGAACCTCAACCTTCGGTTAACTAGGCTTTATAATACTGGCCATTAGGTTAACTAAGCTTTATAAAAATTTATAATACTGGCCTTAAGGGCCAGTGTTACTGGTTGAAACTCAACCTAAGGTTAGCTGTCATTTTAATTTGACATAACTCAACAAAATAGTGAAATTGACGTTTATTTATAGTTTGAACGTCATCATTCGGTTAACTAGGCTTTATAATACTGTCCCTTAGGTTAACTAAGCTTTATAAAAATTTATAATACTGGCCTAAAGGGCCAGTATTACTGGCTGAAACTCCACCTAAGGTTAGCTGTCATTTTAGTTTGAGATAACTGGACAAAATAGTGAAATTAACGTTTATTTATAGTTTGAACCTTAACCTTCGGTTAACTAGGCTTTATAATACTGGCCATTAGGTTAACTAAGCTTTATAAAAATTTATAATACTGGCCTTAAGGGCCAGTGTTACTGGTTGAAACTCAACCTAAGGTTAGCTGTCATTTTAATTTGACATAACTCAACAAAATAGTGAAATTGACGTTTATTTATAGTTTGAACGTCATCATTCGGTTAACTAGGCTTTATAATACTGTCCCTTAGGTTAACTAAGCTTTATAAAAATTTATAATACTGGCCTTAAGGTCCATTATTACTGGCTGAAACTCAAGCTAAGGTTAGCTGTCATTTAAGTTTGAGATAATTGGACAAAATAGTGAAATTGACGTTTATTTATAGTTTCAACGTCATCCTTCGGTTAACTAGGCTTTATAATACTGTCCCTTAGGTTAACTAAGCTTTAGCTTTATAAATATTTATAATACTGGCCTTCAGGGCCAGTATTATATTTTGTTTTGAGATTACTGGACAAAATAGTGAAATTGACGTTTATTTATAGTTTGAACCACAACCTTCGGTTAACTAGGCTTTATATTACTGGCCCTTAGGTTAACTAAGCTTTATAAAAATTTATAATACTGGCCTTAAGGGCTATTATTACTGGCTGAAACTCAAGCTAAGGTTAGCTGTCATTTAATTTTGAGATAACTGGACAAAATAGTGAAATTGACGTTTATTTATAGTTTGAACGTCATCCTTCGGTTAACTAGGCTTTATAATACTGTCCCTTAGGTTAACTAGTCTTTATAAAAATTTATAAGACTGGCCTTAAGGGCCAGTATTCTAGTTCCTGTATTCTAGCCCAGTTAACTAGGCTTTATAATACTGTCCCTTAGGTTAACTAGCCTTTATTAAAATTTATAAGACTGGCCTTAAGGGCCAGTATTACTGGCTGAAACTCAACCTAAGGTTAGCTGTCATTTTAATTTGACATAACTCGACAAAATAGTGAAGTTGACGTTTATTTATAGTTTGAACGTCATTCTTCGGTTAACTAGGCTTTATAATACTGTCCCTTAGGTTAACTAGTCTTTATAAAAATTTATAAGACTGGCCTTAAGGGCCAGTATTACTGGCTGAAACTCAACCTAAGGTTAGCTGTCATTTTAATTTGACATAACTCGACAAAATAGTGAAGTTGACGTTTATTTATAGTTTGAACGTCATTCTTCAGTTAACTAGGCTTTATAATACTGTCCCTTAGGTTAACTAGTCTTTATAAAAATTTATAAGACTGGCCTTAAGGGCCAGTATTACTGGCTGAAACTCAACCTAAGGTTAGCTGTCATTTTAATTTGACATAACTCGACAAAATAGTGAAATTGACGTTTATTTATAGTTTGAACGTCATCCTTCGGTTAACTAGGCTTTATAATACTGTCCCTTAGGTTAACTAGTCTTTATTAAAATTTATAAGACTGGCCTTAAGCGCCAGTATTCTAGTTACTGTATTCTAGCCCAGTTAACTAGGCTTTATAATACTGTCCGTTAGGTTAACTAGCCTTTATAAAAATTTATAAGACTGGCCTTAAGGGCCAGTATTACTGGCTGAAACTCAACCTAAGGTTAGCTGTCATTTTAATTTGACATAACTCGACAAAATAGTGAAATTGACGTTTATTTATAGTTTGAACGTCATCCTTCGGTTAACTAGGCTTTATAATACTGTCCCTTAGGTTAACTAGTCTTTATTAAAATTTATAAGACTGGCCTTAAGCGCCAGTATTCTAGTTACTGTATTCTAGCCCAGTTAACTAGGCTTTATAATACTGTCCGTTAGGTTAACTAGCCTTTATAAAAATTTATAAGACTGGCCTTAAGGGCCAGTATTACTGACTGAAATTCAACCTAAGGTTAGCTGTCATTTTAATTTGACATAACTCGACAAAATAGTGAAATTGACATTTATTTATAGTTTGAACGTCAACCTTCGGTTAACTAGGCTTTATAATACTGGCCCTTAGGTTAACTAGCCTTTATAAAAATTTATAAGACTGGCCTTAAGGGCCAGTATTACTGGCTGAAACTTAACCTAAGGTTAGCTGTCATTTTATTTTGAGATAACTGGACAAAATAGTGAAATTGACGTTTATTTACAGTTTGAACGTCAACCTTCGGTTAACTAGGCTTTATAATACTGACCCTTAGGTTAACTAGCCTTTATAAAAATTTATAAGACTGGAGTATTACTGGATGAAACTTAAGCTAAGGTTAGCTGTCATTTTAGTTTGTTTTATTTTAGTTTTTAGTTAGTACACTTTATTAATTCACAAACTACTTGATGCAGACAAATCAATACGAATTCCACATAAAAATTCTTCGACTATTTTGTAACTCGAAGAATTATTTTGATATCGCGTTGAGTATTCAGCGATGGAATTTACAAGCCAGTTATAAGAATAATCCGACAATGATTTTATTTTCAAGTGGAATATTAATATCTTGCATTCTTTCGTAAAGATAATTTCCAAAAATAGACCTTTGTGGTCACAATTGATGTCTCGTCCAATTCAAATTTCTCGAAAGAGGTTTATGCACTAATAAAATCAATGTCGCATACGAAATGTTGTACGCAACGTGAATTTGTTAACCTTTAACTACACAACACCCATTTATAATGAATTAATTTTTGGTAATTTTGTTCATTACATCAGGAATTTTTTTGTGCGATATTTCAATTGCTTATTCAAGCAAAGCCATTGTTTTTTTACCTCTTAATGAATACCGACAATTACTTGCACGGTAATTGAAGGTGTAGGCGTTAAAACTGGATACTGTTGTTGTATAAGACCAATAAGACTAAACAGTCGTAATTGTTGATGGTTTTTTTATTATTATTGCGTTAAAATAAAACCATTAAAATTAATCGCAATGAAAGACTATTTTTCATAACTCACCGACTGTTAAATCTATTGTTTTATGTTTCTTTGTTAATGGGAGCGATTAGTAATATTTAATGTATTTTCTTTTATCGATTTTAAGTCCATTGATTGATTCATTATTACAATATTTGAGTTTGAAAAGCAATGGATCCTGCCTGTGCGATCCTCATACTATTTATGATGTTAACACCCTTAAAATGAAGAATCATTGGTTTTGGGTGGGTGATACGAACAAATGTTATTAATGTAATTTGTTTATTGCTACATTATCTAAAAATTCTTAGTATGAACAATTTTCAACCCGACCGATGGTTTCCCCAAAAATTTTGACTCAAACATAGGTAACTGAATTTCAAGTGATGACAAGAGTGTAGAATAAATTCATAACTAGTTTAGTGTTGATGGTACGATAAAATATTATTAAGGTAATTTGTTTATTACTACATTACCTAAAATTTATGTTATAAACAATGTTCCAACCAAATATGTTCCAACCCTACGGACGGTTTCGCCAAAAATTTTGACTCAAACGTAGGTAACTCATTTTCAAGTAGTGATAGCGCAGAATAAATTCATAACTCGTTTAGGGTTGATAGTACGATAAAATGTTATTAAGGTAATTCGTTTACTACTATATTACCTACAGTTTTTATTTTAGACAATTTTCAACCCTATGAACCGTGTTTCCCCAAAAATGTTGACTAAAACTATAAAACATAGGTAACTCATTTTCAAGTAATGATAGCGCAGAATAAATTCATAACTCGTTTAGGGTTGATAGTACGATAAAATGTTATTAAGGTAATTCGTTTATTACTATATTACCTACAGTTTTTATTTTAAACAATTTTCAACCCTATGAACCGTTTCCCCAACAATGTTGACTAAAACTATAAAACATAGGTAACTCATTTTCAAGTAATGATAGCGCAGAATAAATTCATAACTCGTTTAGGGTTGATAGTACGATAAAATGTTATTAAGGTAATTCGTTTATTACTATATTACCTACAGTTTTTATTTTAAACAATTTTCAACCCTATGAACCGTTTCCCCAAAAATGTTGACTAAAACCATAAAACATAGGTAACTCATTTTCAAGTAATGATGGTGGAGAATAAATTCATAACTCGTTTAGGGTTGATAGTACGATAAAATGTTATTAAGGTAATTTGTTTATTACTATATTACCTACAGTTTTTATTTCAAACAATTTTCAACCCTATGAACCGTTTCCCCAAAAATGTTGACTAAAACATAGGTAACTCATTTTCAGGTAGTGATGGTGGATAAATTCATAATTCGTTTAGGGTTGATAGTACGATAAAATGTAAATAAGATAATTTTTTTATTACTACATCATCTACAATTGTTATTAATAATAATTTCCAACCCTATAGACGGTTTCCACAAAAAGGCACCTTCCTCAAAGTGTTTCTGATTCTTTTTAATATCGAAAACCACCTTTAGAGTTACAAATTTTTTTGAGCCTCTCAGAAGGATTTGAGATTCATTTTTAGGTTGTTTTGTGTTTAGTAAGCTTGATGGAAGCTGGTCAAAGCCTTTTCTGCAGCTTAAAGCAGCTGATAAGCATATTTAAAGATTTTGTCAGTTTTGAATTTATTTTCGTCATGGCGGAGCTGTTTTTAAAAGGACAAGTACCTCTAGGATAAATAAACATGGAGGGATTAATTTGAAACGTGCCATTTGAAGTGGTGAAAAGATCAAGCGACTTGACGTAAATAGTTTTAAACGCAGAGTCCCCCAAAGGGTTTATGAAAGTAATATTTGAAATACAAAGGTAATCTTTAAAATAAATTACAGTTAAAAGATCAAAGTTGTAAATAATCATCTATTAATAAAATAATGTCTACTTTGTCACGCTTTTTTCGTAAAAAAAAATTTTCGATTTTACATACGTACAATTTGTGCAATGAGAAATTGCAAAATCTCATCGGTTGGTTAAACATTCACGTTTTAATTCAATATGTACGAATTACAAATTTCAAAATTATGCAACCACAAAATCGTTAGTTTTATAAATGTAATTTATTATGAAGTTTGCATTTCATTTGTAAATATGAATTGAAATATTCACGATATACACGAAAGATATACCTAATCTGTTATTATTGCATTCAATTCGTACTTTATTTTTTCATCCGACTCGGAGAAAAAAATTACAAAACGGACACAATCGATACTTATTTTCTATTTCCCACGAATTTTTACAAATTCGGTAGTATTTTTGTTAAAAAGAAAATGCACGACGTTTTAGAGTCGATAGAAAGTTGCAGATTATGTGACCGCGAGGAATTGTCTTTTAAAAACAATAGACCACTTACCGTTCATTATTTATTATTAACTATTTAATTTAAAAATTTTAATATATTAATTTATTGTTTACTAGCACATTTTTTCGGCGAGTCAGTTCTCTTGTTATATGAGACGACAGCGAGTCCAATAATTACTGACGAGCCAAAAAAGTCACCTTTAGCGCATGAAACATTGTATTTTTTCTTAAAACGCACAAAGATAATTAAAACCTAAAATAGAACATTTTGAAAAAGCGCTATCTCTTGTCAATTACTTGTACTTCAGTTGTCACGTTTTTTTAATTCACTTAAACTTGTAAAACAAGCTAATTATGCTTAGAAATATCATTTTATGTAACAGTCTGTTGTAAATAACTAAGGTTAGAATTTACTTTTACGTTCTAGGAGGTAAAAAGTTGACTTTTTTGTACTAGTATAAAAAAGTAGAACTTTAACCTTACTTATTCAGTAACAATAACGTTTAAAAAAAATTAATTAAACAGTGGGCCTTATAAACAAGGTAGTGACGACAGTTTCTCAGTTATAGGAATTTAACGTGTATAATCATACTTTCGTGTTTTCCTGCTTCCCTAATTTTTTTAGGGGAAAAAGCTTCAAATAAAAGTTGTAGGGCGTAAAATTCTGTATCTAAATCAGTCAAGAAAATTATTTGTGGTTGCTTTGTAACGGCAGAAATTAGATATGAAAATGTCAAAAATGCGTCTAAAGAGTTGTAGCGATAGGTGCGTATCTCTAAAAAATTTTTTGTTTCAGGTACGAGATTTAGTAGAAAAATGTAATTGTCCCACTCAGTTTCCAATGATAAGAGTATCAGAAGGAAAATATCGAATTGGAGAAACCAAAGTACTAATTTTCGTTCGTGTAAGTACCATTAATCATTATTTCGATTTTCCTTAAGAATACGTAGGTAATTAATTTTATTTAAATTTAAGATATTACGTAGTCACGTAATGGTACGAGTAGGTGGTGGATGGGACACATTATCCCATTACTTAGACAAACATGATCCATGCAGGTGTAGATCTCAACATAGAACAACTCACGGAGCTAAACTCGTAAATAAACCGGGTGCAGCTGATTTACAAGGAGCACAAGTTTTCTACGACCGGTAATTACCACTTTATTTCCTCGAGTATAAAATTAATCAACTTATTGTTACTTGTTACAGTTCGCCTCCACAAACTATTCACAATACAAATGGTTTTTCAACTAACACAAATAATAAAGAATACCTTGGTCCACCTATGCATTCCCTTAATCGTTCGCGTTCACGTTCACCTTCCCACAAATCATACACGGATACAACACGTAGATCAATATCACCAAATTTAGCGAGAAAAAATTTAGCACCACCTTCAAATAGATCTCGAAGTCCGACACCTAATTTTGTTTCCACTCACGTCACTAAATTAACAAATGGGAAAGGACCACCCCAAGTATTATCCCCAACACACTCAAATAAAAACAAAAGTCAGGTTACCGCAATTCAAATTCCTATAGACCCCAAAGTGACCTTAAAATCCGAAGCTTTACTCCAAGTTTCTGAAAATTTGACTGATCATAGCGACAACACTTCCGAAGTATCCGACGAAGGTTATAGAAGTTTAGGAGTCATCCAAAACGAAAAGAGTAAAAATAGAGCGTCACTTTATAGTCAAAATTCGATGGAAGATGCTGAAGAGAATGGTAAATTTTTCCTAATTTTTTTGTCAATTTACAAACAGTTTTTTTCAGAGCGTCAAAACTGTACCGACTATGAAGACGACACGAACGACGCCGGTTTACGTAAAACTCAATTTTCTCACATTTACAAAGAAAATTCCGAAAAGCCGAAATTAATGAAGCAAAATTCGTTGGAAAACACACCTACTCGCAATGCAATTTCCACCATGATTAGAAATAATACGCAGACTGATATGGTTGCTCCTAGACAAGCGAAAATAAATTCGCCAAAATCGTTACCTAAATTCAACGGGAACACTTGGAACGGACGCCAAAAAAATTCACGACCGTCGCTCGGAGCAGACACTTTTAGTCCTCAATTGACGAGAAATTCGCTTACGAGAAAAAGTGCTGTTAATATGAGCTTCGATTCGCATTCTCGTCGTTCCTCCTTATCTGCCAATACTTCGCCAACAAAGGGCAAACTTAAGGAAGAATTGTTAAAAGCCATGAAAAATAATAAAGACGACTTGAGTATTGCCGAGCAAGTTAAAAAGGTGTTGAAAAAGTATGGTAGTTTGACTGTTCTAAATGATGAAGATTGTGATAAATACGAAAATGGGGAAAATTTGAGTTTTGTTTCGCCTCGAAAGGATTCGAGGCCTGCTAATTTGATATCGAGAATTCCGGCTCCAATTTTACATAAAGCCTAAAATGATTTTTTTTCTCTCTATCTATACATGGGTTCTTATTAGGTGCAATATAAATGGCATTTTTTTAGAATCGTACCATTAATTGGTTTGCTAAAAAGTAAAGGAAATTGACTCGCTTTTACCTTCTTTGGGTACCATTGCGAAGAGCATTATTTAATTCGTATCTTTTATTTACAAAAAAAGCGTCTTTTTATTAAAATTTTACACTTTAGAACAAAATTAGACACTTTTTAGAGAGTATATTTTTCGTGGTGCTATTTAGAGTAAGAAATTTTGTTAATTTTTTGACAAAAGTACTTAAAAAATCAGGTTTTAGAACAACAGGGTACCTGTAATGATATTAAAACCAACTTATTATTTTTACCAATAAACGCATGCATCACTTTGTTTTAGTACGGGTTGTATATAAAATTTAATTGAGACGTTGATTTTATTATAATAAATCAATTTTATGTTACAAATTGGGTGCTAATTAATTTCTTATACAGGATCTGCCAAAACTAGACCATTCATAAATATTGATTTTATTTCTCAATTGCTCAGAAAATTTAAAACACCCTGTATAATTGAAAATTAAAATATGAAGGACATTTATACGAAAAACTTTTGTATTTAACATATCCTTCTAGCTTTAGAAATAAAAACAATATCGAAGAATACAAGGTTTTTGAAACACCCTGTATAGTGCAGCCATTTTAATCAAATAGCAACAATTAGTTCAACAAACTAAAAAGCAAAAGGATCTGGTATATTTAATAATATTTGGTTGCTCAATTAACATACTAAAGGCCTAAAAGTCTCCGAAAAATAAAAGTATGCTATGGTAGCCATCTTGAAAAATGGCGGCCATAATACCGTTTTTAAAACTGACTTCAAAAACTATCGGTGTTATCAAAAAATAAAAATGAAGCAGAGAGAATTTATTATAACAGCGACAAAAATCAAAATACAAAACATTTAATTTCTGCCTTAATGGCACGTTGTATCAAAAAAATGCTATAAACAAAACAAAAGATTATTCCATGACTAACATTTTTTGTTTGAAACATTTTTTTATAACACAAATAGTTTTCGAGTTACGTGTAAAAAAATATACAGGGTTAGTTACCAGTATGGAAACGGCGATTTATTGTCGTTAATATTCATTTTATGAAATAATCTTATATATAAAAGTTTTTATGGAATTTTTATCTATAATAATATAATAATTTGAGAATAACTCAAAATTTTTTTTCTTCAATTGTTTTTGAGTTATGGCTTTCCGCTAATATTTTTTTAAATGGGAAGGTGTTAATTTTATGTTACCATTCGATAAAGCATTTTATTCTCTTTATAATAGTATTAAAAAAAATTTTAAATTTCATTTTTAGAACACTTTTTTAACGAAACAGCCGTTTGAAGTATTTAAGAATAGTAGCTATATCTAAGCTAAACAAAAGTAGAGCGATAAACAAACTCAATGACAATTGAGTTTACAATTGTAAACAATAAACAATGACAGTTAACTCGCTGGAGTTTGTTTATCGCTCCGCTTTTGTTTATTTTAGATGTACCTACTATTGCCTACTATTAGAAAATACTTTAGCCGGCATTTTGTCGAAAACGAGTTATAAAAATAAAATTTAAAAAAATTTATTTTAATGCTATTATAAAGAGAAAAAAATGCTCTATCGAATAGTAGCATAAAATTAATATGTTCCCACTTAAAAAAATTTCGCGGATGGGCGTAACTTAAAAACAATTGAAGAAAAAAAATTTTCAAGTATTCTCAAATATAGATAAAAATTTCATAAAAAACTTTTATATAGAACATTATTTTCTAAAATGAATATTAACGTCAATAAATCACCGTTTCATACTTCTAACTAACCCTGTATGTTGGCCGCCATATTCCAAGATGGCGGCCGTAGCGCTTGTAAACTGTTAGTATGTTACTCGAGTGACTAAATTTTTGGTTTTTTAGTTTCTTAACTAATTTTCAAAAAATGACTGCACTTAATAATGGTTTCGGTTAAAATTGTACAAAAAAATTTAATTTTAAAATGTGTTATCTATAAAAAAATTTATGTTTAAAGTTAAATTTATTTATGCTATAAATATTGTTATTACTTATTAATTAATATTAATTAACTTGGTAGCTTACAAACCGTTGGTTAGTGATAGAATGGAAAATTTGCCTATAAAAATATTTGTAATGAGGGGTTGTAACTTGCACTAAATACGACCAGGACATTTGCTCATAGAAGAAAAACATATTTTTGCAACGCAAAATATCAATATTTTAAATTAAAACCCCCTCGTATATATGTAATTTTTTTAAATTGCACATTTTAACAAGTGGTCACTCGAAAACTTTATTAATGTTAGATTTTATTTTAATTACTAATTTAAATTAAATTTTATTTAAACAATTATAACTTGCTATTGTAATTTGTACTATTCAATAGTAATTAACCTGATTAATTTAATAAATTAGTGAAACAATAATGTATCGTTGGTTGTTTGTTATAAATCAAAGCGCTAGAGTCGATTCTAGAGCGTTCCTTCAATTTGTGTCGTTTTATGCAAAATAATGTCACTTTATTAATCAAAAATGTGTACAATCTGTATTTTAGATCTTAATAATTATCAAAATTTGATTCATTGTTCTTATATGGTAGACGATAAAATCTTGAAGATTTCGTCTTATCATTAAAAATTAGTTTGGTGTTTTGTTAGATATAATATTTAGAACGTTTATATAAAAAATTTTATTATCGTAAAAAAAACTGTTTATAACACTATCAATCCATAATTATTAAAGAATGAGTTAAAATCAATTTTTTTTAATGGTGTATGGTGGGTTGCCTAAGCGTTAGGCGCATAGCTCTTAACGAATATAATCTCTAATAATTGGTCTAATCGTTAATTCTTGGACTGTCCTGGCCATTATCACCATTTTATTTATATTTAGTATTTATAGACGAACTTGACACTACTTCGCTAGGGAGACCGTTCCACGCAGACACCACACGGAATTCCACCATTCACTAGAAATACTGTCTCACTAGTTTGTGAAAAGTGTCATAATCCAACCTATAATCCATTTACTATTTATTTGCGCTATGGTTGGCCATGAACGTTTGTTTTTAAGTTTGCCAAAATAAAAAGTCCCTATTAAGTTCACTGACAGCTCTTGACAGTACCAAAAATGACAGACTATTGACAGACCAACTATTAACACAATTGAATAAAAGCCGAGCTGCTCTACAATACTTAACCTAACTTTCTAATTAAAGCTTAATTCTCAGCTATCCGAAACCGTCGTATATGACGATACGAAAGTAAGGAAAGTTTTCCTATTGGTGGAATTTCGAAATTCCACCAATAGGAAAACTTTCGTATCGTCGTATACGACGGTTTCGGATAGCTGAGAATTAAGCTTAATACCGGGTGGAATCTGTCACCCTAACATGGCCAACCATAGCGCAAATAAATAGTGAACGGATAATATAGTCATGACCTCGCAGCCTGCTGTAGTTTTGAAGGCGAAAAATTGACGCCAGATCACAATTGTAGTAGCAGTCGTTGAGAGTTTTAAAAGTTTCAATGAGATCTCCTCTATGTCTTCTTGTCTTCAGCGATGGGAGTCCTAATACATCTAATCTTTCTTCGTAGGTCGGATGACTCAGCTCCGTTAAAATTCTTGTCGCTCTTCTCTGTGGTCTTTCAATAAGATTGATGTCTTTCGCAAAATAAGGACTCCACACCGGCGCGCAGTATTCCAAGATTGGGTGAAGGTAAATCTTATGTATCTTGGTAAAGTTGCGCACAGTCGGATCTTTGAAGGCCACAGGCACCAGGTATATCACTGTGTTGAACTTCCAAGTCAGCTGTCACTATGACCTCCAGATCGCGCTGCTTCTCAACTGCTCGCAATAACGCGCCATGTATTAGATAGGTTTCGGCATGTGCAGCACCAATTTGCTGATGATCGTTGGAATATCCGATTGCAAAGTGACACTGTGTTTTAACGGTTCGTTGTATAGTTTTAAGTCGTCAGCGAACATACTAACTTTGGATTCAACGCCCCCCAGAAGGTCACTGGTGTAGATGTTGAAAAGCAGTGGTCCCAATACCGATCCCTGGAGGACTCCACTTATGACGTTCAAACTTCAAACCGCTTGTCGGTGAGGAAACTTCGCATCCATCTCGGAAGGTTTCCGCGGAATAATGTTCAAGCTTGCACAACAAACGGTTTCTGCTAAAATCCAAGTACAACACGTCGACTGATGAACCACAGTCCAAAGATCTTGATCAGTCATTGATGTTTAATAGTAGATTGGAAAATGCCGATCTACCCTTCACAAATCCGTGCTGAATGACCGGAATTACGTTATTGTCGGTAATAAAGCTCCACATCTTTTCCGAGATTAACTTCTTTTTCTTCTTTTTACACAGAACGGATGTTAGACTCACTGGGCGATTTCTGAAGTCTAGCTTGTTTCCCTTTTTGAATATCGGAATTATAATTGAATTCTTCCAATCATTAGGGATGTAGCCAGTGATAATAGAAGTATTCATCAGCTTGGTGACGCTTGCAGCTAGCTCGATGGCACACTCTCGTAGAAAAATAGATGGAATTTCGTCCGGTCCAGTGCATGTGTTTTCTTTTAAACTATTTAACACGTTTATTACTTGATCTTGAGTGAATTGAATATCCTCAAGACAGTTGTTCACTCAGCTGGTTGACAACAGCTGTAGAGGTCTCTGTGGCTCCTGGTTCAAGAAACCGCGAGTTAATATGTTAGCCACATCTTGAGGGTCTGAGCAGGGTCGGACTAGCTAGTGGTTGGCCCTATTGGCTGCAAAATAAATTGGACCCAAATGCAGTGGCTTAGCGAGTAGCGACACTACCACTGGCCTGGGTTCCAAAGATTCCACATAGGCCTCCATAGCGCCGGAGGAAAAAGTTTTTTGACTTTTTAAGGTCAATGGGCTGAGATCAACTTTAAGAATTTATTAAGCAAAACAAAAAAGTTATGCATGTATTCTCATATAAAGTGAAATACTCTGTATGTTTTCTTCATTTTGATCTTTCCATTTATTTTCATTTGGCCCCACAGGCGATCGCCGGTCAGCCGACCGGGCCAGTCCGGGCCTGGGTCTGAGGTAGTCACCTCATCATCATTCTGCAAGCTGATGCACGGAATTCTGGAGGACAACTGACGTTTTATGTATTTGTAAAAGCCTTTGTCACAGTCATGATTGCATAATAGTGTTTTCATAATCGGATCTAGACATTTGAGAGCAGAAGACAGATCGTTGCTCTATTATCTATAAATCCCGTAGTCTACCGAGCTCTTGCTCGACCTGTAACGGTCCCCGAGTATTCTTTTACGTTTAATTTTAACAAGGTAGCAAGGTGCCCTATCCAAGACTTATATTCATCACTTTAATGGATCTCGTGAGAGGTATGAAATTATTGCGGATGCAATCGAAATCTGAACTTATTCCCGACCAGATAGCTTCCGGATTGGCAACGTCTGTAACATAGTTTGATGCTTGTAGGTAGTTCCTTATATTTCCGTAGTCCGCCTTCTAGAATTTTTTTCGCCGGAATTTTTATAGACGGAACACAAAGAAAACATTGATGGGTACCAACGAGGCAAACGTGGTCACTGAGTCCTATAGGCTGATCAAAGCTTACTTCGCTAATGAAATGGTTGTCACTAGTGAAGACCAACTCCAGAGTTGAAGGCTTATCATATTCTTGAATCTGGTAGGTTGAACGATGTGCTGGTGTAAGCCCGAATCGAGATACACATCTTCTATAAACTTGGACGAGGCTATTATGGAATTAATGCACACTTTTGTACAGGATAAACTTTGATTAATGTATATTATGTATAAATACTAAATAATATTTATATTTATTAAATATTTTATTAATATTCATTCAAAGAGTGGGTTGTTTTCAGTTTGAGTTGTTTGTCTAATAAAATGACGAATGAGCTATTAAAATTATTATTATTATTATCAGTCTGCATAATAAAACGATTGAAACATTCAGAATGAGCATTTCTCCACTTGACAACACTCAAATCTAAAAACAGAATAGACTTATCGTTGTATAATTGTGATTAAGCAGGTAAGTCGTTTACCTATGTCTGTGAGAAAAGAAAAAAATTTCTAGAAGCTAATTCAAATTTTTAGCTGCAACATGGACGTATTCGTACCACCAACATATTTAATTCTAATTACAATTTTCTTAATTACATGCTTAACTTATATAAAATGGGCTTACATGTATTGGGAAAGGAAAAACATACCTTATATAAAACCAACGTTTAGCACGATTGGCAAAAATCTAACACAAGTTATTGGACTTGGAGAACAATATAAAAACCATTATGACAAAGCAAAATCGTTAGGATACAAACACATTGGATTTTTTATATTTTGGATACCAATTTACATGCCTGTTTGTCCTGAAATTTTAAAAAGTGTCTTTAGTAAAGATTTCAACCATTTTCGTGATCGTGGAATGTACTATAACGAAAAAGACGAACCGATAGGAGCGCATCTTTTTGCACTAGAAGGAACAAAATGGAAAAATTTGAGAGCAAAATTAACACCGACTTTTACAACTGGAAAAATAAAAATGATGTTTCCAATATTAGAAGAATGTGGAAGAAATTTAAAAAACGCACTAAATGACTTTTGTGTAAATGAAAAACCTGTCGAAATTAAAACGTTTTCTGGTAATTTTACAGCTGATGTTATAGGCTCTTGTGCTTTTGGGCTAAATTGTAATTCTTTCGAAAACCCAAATTCAGAGTTTTCGTTTTATGGCAAAAAGGCTTTTACCGAAAGCAAGCTTCAATATTTAAAAACATTATTTGGTTACTGTTTTCCCACGTTTTCGAGAAGGCTTGGACTTACGCTTTTGGCTCGTGACGTTACTGAATTTTACACAAACGTCGTCAAAAGCACTTTGGAACATAGAGAAAAAAATAACGTTAACCGCAAGGACTTTTTGCAATTAATCATGGATTTGAAAACAGAAAACGACAACGTTTTAACATTCCAAGAAATCGCCTCCCAGTGTTACTTATTTTTCATTGCCGGATACGAAACATCATCCACAACCATGACGTTTTGCCTTTACGAATTATCCAAAAATATTTCAATTCAAAATAAAGTCAGAAAAGAAATTAAGTTAATTTTAAACAAACATAATGGAGAACTTACTTACGAAGCTGTGATGGAAATGAAGTATATGGGACAAGTTGTTGATGGTACGTTCGACCAATCACTCGTTAATTTAATTTCTCTGTCTTTATCTGTCTGTCTCTCTCTCAGTCAATCCCAGTTGTCAATCTCATCCGTCGTCTGATCTGTCATATCATTTCATCTGTCAATTATATTCTCTCTCCCCCTAACCCCCTTTCCCCCTCTCACTTTCCTAAATGACCAATTTCATGACACATGAGATGACAGATACGATTATAGATAAAATTACAGAAGAAATGACAAATAAAATGACATATGGCATGACAGATGAGATGACTCTCTCTAAATCCTTTTCTATTTGTACCTCTCTGTATCTATCTCTCTATCCTACGTTCCCCACTGTCTATTTCTTTTCGTCAATCTCTTTCGGATCTTACTGCGCATTCCCTATGACATTATTTTTTTTTTATTATAGGAATTATTTTTTAGAAACTTTACGAAAGTATCCACCGGTTCCAACATTAAATAGAATTTGTGTGGCGGATTATAAACTTCCAGGCAGTAACGATTTAATTGAAAAAGGTACTCAAGTAATCATTTCCACTTTGGGAATACATCGCGATTCTGAATACTATCCAAATCCGGAAAAGTTCGATCCCGAAAGATTTAATGATGAAAATAAGAGTCAAATACCACCATTTACTTACATCCCATTCGGAGATGGTCCAAGGATATGTATAGGTAAAACTGCGCTGAAATTCACCGCTTGACTTAAATAAACCCTTATTTTAGCTTCTAGGTTTGGTATATTACAAACTAAAGTTGGGTTGGCTGTTTTGTTGAAGGATTTTTCATTTTCTTTAAGCGAAAAAACAAAAACGCCCTTACAGTTTGATCCTACGACAATAATTTTGTCTACAGTTCAAAAAATATTGTTAGATGTTAAGAAATTGTAATTCTCAATATTTATTGTTTGTTAATCTATATATTGTAATTTTCAGACAATTCCAAGTGATAAAATTGCGATAATGTTAATAAAACAATCTTATCTTATGATGCGTTATTAATTTTCTTGAGTTGTTTTTAAGATTACGTTTTCAGTAAATCGTTCATAATTACATATTTTAAAACAGGGGTTCTCAACTTTTTTAGAAACTGTTGAACACTTTTGGACACCTTTTTATAGCGACGTTCACAGGTCAGCAACTGTCTTCAGTAGGTAAGAGTCTCGACGGCGAGACATGGAGAGATTCTTGTTGTAATAGTGGAAACAGAGCCACAGAGATTGGCTCACATGCTCAGGGACGGGGTCGTTCGCTCACTTCAGTTAGGTACCTCCAAGCAAACGCTTTTGAACGCATTATGGAGGAGCTGGTTTCGCACTTATTGCAGGAAAAAGCATACCTACGAGTTGGGCCGTACGGATTCCAAACTTTTTAAACAACATTAACATTACTCACAAGTCTACGGGCTTTACTCCAGTAGAACTATACAGTTGGAAAGGGTGTCCTTTCACCAATGAAGGACGTGTTGCGATCCGTGGTGGTACACCATGATAGGAATGTAGAAGAACAGGAGCGGGTCCACCCAGGTTACCTTACGGAAGCGGGTTCCTTCTTATTACCCCTCATATCCGAGGCTGGGACATTAGCCATACCAAAAAAGTATTATGCAGCTCAGCTGGCGATGGTCCACCCATTGCGATAAATTCTTCTGAGTACCGTCGGTGTATACGCGATTACAGGACAACAGTAACAGGCGTCCAACGCGGTAATATTCAGTAGTGTATTATTGGAGCTACTGGAAACCGTTCGTCAGAGGTCGCAACAGATCCGCACCCTTCCGCTTCTTCTTCTTCCGGAGCCTTCTGACCCCGACACCTAAAGATATTGTCGTACAAAACGGCTCCATTCTGAGGTAGGTGGGGACTCAAACTTCTACGAAAGGACGCATGCATTATGTCGTGGTAACAAGATGTCCCACATACTAAGCAAGAAGCCTCTCCGCCCATTAAGAATAACAGTCTCTAGGTCGCACAGTCTGTGGCTCCACACATCCAGCAGCAGTGAAATGTTGTTGGCTGAAAGATCCCTAGATCGGTAGCGGTCGGGAACCGGCCTTCTTGAGATCCGTATCCCTACCACCAACCAAATAATATTGGTACGTCCGGAATCGACTCTACTTCTGAATCGCATAGTAAGCAGTAGCTAAGAAAAAAACCCTGGTGGTCTTATGCTTTCTACAGTATTAGGTTAGTTTAGGTTAGGTTAACCGCCGTGGCCGAAAACCTACTAGATAAGGTCACGGCCAGTTTTCCTTTTGTCCCAAGGCCTAGAATCGGGTGCTCTACTTGACCTACATAGTGTATTCCTCTGGTCGTGAACACATCCGGGCGTTCAGAGGTTAGGTTAGGTAACGGCACTACGGATTTTTTCTAGATTGGGAATTTTTTAAGCCAAGCAGTCACAGGGAGATTCATTGTGAGCAATACGAAGTTTTGAAAATACTGCCGAAACTATTATAATAATAGAAAAGGAAACTTGTAAAGGTCATAATTTTGTACAAAAGTCTAAGAAAAAGGAACTTTCCCTCAAAGTTGAGTTAGGACATGTTATAAACAAACTCATAGTGTCATAGTGATGGTTTTCACGGAATAAGAAAAACAGTTGCTCTTACAAAGCTTTTCCAAAAATGAAGAAAAATGTAATTTGGTTTACTCCAGTATTAAATAAAAAGTTGAACATCAGCATCAATGAATAAGTGGGAATGAGAACCAAGACTCTTAGTAACGTAAAAAAGCGAGTATACCCGAGCCCCATCACTAAAGTGATTTTTTGGCGTTTAAAATCCCAATTAGCACTCTACTAATAAGTCATGTGTCGGTAAAGAAACGAAAATCGAAGTGTAGCTTAGCAACAAAGAACAAGTCACGTGTCGGTAAAGAAATGAAAATCGAACTGTAGCTTAGCAACAAAGAACTTGATCGTGACCATCTTGTACACCTTGATGATCAGAGGTTCTTTTAATAAAACGGTAGCAACAAAGTTCAAGCTCTTTAGAAACTCGTCAGTCAGATCCTTTTGAAGCTGAACATAAAGTTTATTTTCCTTCATTACTGGAATTAAGTGCAATCATAAGGTACTTCACATAAAAATAGAACATATCATAGATAGATACAAACTCAAAGGTTGGAATTTAAACAAAATCATTATCTAGGAGAAACGCAACTTGAACTTCATTTCCAATAAATTTATTGGCATGCAATATAATTTTTAGGGGGTTAGCCTCCTTGACCTAGAGTAGGTCTAAATTAAGAAAATTCCAGTGCTTCTAGAACTGTTTTAGATAAATTTTAAATTTGGGCTCCTGGTGGTTGGTTGATAAACTAGTAGACTCTTCCTACAATCCTGTTCAACTGTATGGCTGTACCTCGGTTCGTCCAAACAATACAATCTTTTACGATTACGATATACGATCTTTTAAAATTTATTGTTTACGAGCAATAGTATTTTGAACGAACTGCACTTGTAAATAAGTATCTCATATTAGTGATAACAAATTAATCTTGAAGATAAGTATAAAAATATTGTCTTTTTAGACAAACGAAAGTTATTTTTTGAGTAGTGCAAAATGGGTTGTTGCGTGGAAATTATTGGAATTATTGTAGCATTAGTAATTGGAATAGTAACACTTTGCAAATGGAAATATTCGTATTGGAAAAGAAGAAACTTACCTTTCCTTCAACCCACGATTCCATTTGGATCTATGGAAAATCCTTTTAAAAGAACTTCGTCCATAGGAGTTTGGGTTAAAAAAAATTACGATGAACTCAAATCTCAAGGTCATAAACACGGCGGTCTTTATAACTTTTTAGCGCCAGTTTACATGCCTCTCGATATTGATTATGTGAAAAACATAATGCAGAAGGATTTTCAATATTTTACCGAAAGAGGAACTTATTATAACGAAAAAGATGACCCCTTAACAGCTCATTTATTCAATCTTGGTGGAAAAAAGTGGAGAAATCTCAGAACGAGACTCACGCCAGTTTTTACTTCTGGTAAGATGAAAATGATGTTCGATACGCTAGTGGCTTGCAGTCATCCGATGAAAGAGCTCGTGGATAAATTAACAGAAGCAAACAAGCCTATCGACATTAAAGAAATTGTCGGACGATTTTCCACCGACATTATTGGTTCTTGCGCTTTTGGTTTGGATTGTAATAGCTTCAAAGATCCAAATTCTGAATTTAGAAAACAAGGAAAAGCATTTTTTAATAGAACGCCCTTCGAGCTAGCTTCAGCTTTAATATTTATTTCAAATCCGAGCTTAGGGCACTTTTTTAAAATAAGGCTTTTGAGCAAAAATGTAACTGACTTCTTTTTCAATGTCGTAAACGCCACTGTCGAGTATAGGGAGAAAAATAACGTTACTCGTAACGATATGTTACAACTGTTGATCAACATGAAGAGTAAAACTGGCGACAACGGTGAAGAGAAACACGACGGTACTACGTTGACAATTGAAGAAATTGCAGCTCAAGCGTTGGTGTTTTTCGCTGCCGGTTTTGAAACGTCTTCGACGACAATGACGTTTTGTTTATTCGAATTGGCCACAAATCCAGACATTCAAGAAAAAGTACGGGACGAAATTAAGGTTGTTTTAGCTAAACATAACAATGAAATTACTTATGAAGCTATGCATGACTTACATTACATGACTCAAGTTATTGACGGTAAAGTGAAAAGAAAAATTTATTTTAGTTAAAATTTCCATTTTTTTAGAAACTTTAAGAAAATATCCACCGGTTCCACATTTAACAAGAAAATCTGTTCAAGACTATAAAGTTCCCGATTCAGATATTGTAATTGAAAAGGGAACCAACATTTTCATATCAGTACTTGGTTTACATTACGATCCAGACTATTTTCCAAATCCTGAAAAGTTCGATCCCGAACGTTTTTCGCCTGAAAACAAACAGCAAATACAGCAGTTCAGTTATCTTCCATTTGGAGAAGGACCAAGAGTATGCATCGGTGAGTATTTCCAACTTAAAAGAAGTCATTTTCTTTATTCTTTTTTTTAAATAGGTTTACGATTTGGAATGATGCAGACAAAAGTTGGACTGACCGTTTTATTGAAAAATTACATTTTTACCGTCAACAGTAAAACGGAATTGCCTTTGAAAATTGATCCAAAGGGACTTGTTTATAGTACCAAAGATGTCATTTTACTGAACACGACCAAAATTTAGTTTCAGTTTATTTTAATTAGTTTATCAATTATCAATCATTACCAGTGGCGTAACTAAGAGTTTTGGGACCGTCCCGCAAAATCCATCAGAGTGGGGTTCTTACCCACCGTTAATCGATTTTATATCAAATTTTGATACTAAATGATGTTTTGGGGGCCCTTATTATCATGGGGCCCGTTATTTACGCCACTGATCATTACTTCATTTGTATTTTGAGACCATTCCTCCTCCAATATTCTTTTCTACACGGTGGTCTACTAGCACGTTGGATGGCGCACCACCAAATCAAACCAAGTAATTGAGCGGATAAACGAACATTTTTCAAACAAATGGATCGGCTATTCGAGAAAATCTTAACCAGTAGGGAGCGCCACTAAATTCCAAGATGTCGGAAATCGTGGGGATAACATTAAACATACTGTAGGATTCACCAGACATGGCATAAAGTTAGCGCATCGCGATTACTGACGATAGACTCCGAATTCGTCTCATAGACTTGCTTTTAAAATTAGTACAAAAAATTAATATAATTATTAATTATATATTTTTAAGTTAACTATTTTTTAAAGTTGGAAATAATTCTTTAAATAATAAATTTTCTTGCTCATTAGGGAGTTTGAAAAGAAGCAAAACTTTTAAAAAGATCAAATTTTATTAAACAAAATTAAAAATTACATATGATACTGCATTTAAGTGAAGTAAGCATTCGGTATTTAGGGCGGTACTTAAACGAACACTGCGCAGCTAAATCCCCACCATACCTATGCCATGACTAAAAAATTTACCTGTACAATTTTGACGTTTCCACATCCTGTTTCTTTACATTGGTTTAATGTTTATAATTATGCAAATTATATTTGATATTTATAACATATTTTTATCTTTTCTGTTTTAAGTACTTTTTATAGCTGTATGCTAAAATAAATTTGTATTATTGAGGTTATGTTGGCTACAGAATTTGATAAATAAATAACATGTAATACCCCCACGAGGAGTGTTTCATATTTAACCGATAGATGTCACAGCGGTTTCATAAAAATTTTATAAACAAATAACACGTGACACCCCCACGAGTGTATTTAACCGATAAGTGTCCGTTACATTTCCCCCCACGTTTCCTAATTTTCATCCTTTGTATTTGTATTATATTTTCTGGAGAGTGTGAAGCAGTTTGTGTATCAAAAATCAAAAATTTACAGTCGACAGTTACAGGAAAGAATTTGGGGTTTAGCTAATCGCATCGTAAGAAAAGGTCTAAATCAGGATTGAATTAGTTTTATTTGATCTTGTAGCAATAACTGTAATTTGGTTCCTGTGGCCTCTCCACCTTCTAGAAGGAGCAATAATTTTTAGGATGTAAACAAATACTTACGTATATTAAAATAAAATTTTTTTAGATTTGCTTTTATACAAGGTCGTTTTTATGCAAGATTGGGTTAAGGTAGGTTAAAGTAGCTTAGGTTAGGTTAGAGTAGGTAAGGTTAGGTTAGGTTTGAGACCTTAAAAAATAGGTTAGAGACGTAACCTAAGCCCGGATTTGACGGTACTCCTAAATGATGTTCCGCTATTTTATGTGCGCAATGACGTAAACAGATGGGTTCTTCTCAATAGAATCGAGCTCTACTCTCATTGGTTGTTGATTGCATATCTGTCAGGCTATATTGTGTGACTGGAAGCATATCCCTTAGGCGACTTTAATATTATCAAAATTTGGTTACATTTATATTCTACACATTCGAGTGTTTATTATTCTTTTTTTTTAAATTTCGTTTTATTCTATTCTGTATTCTACAGTGGTGACCAGAATGTTCACATGTTCAGTGCTCAGCACTAAACAAAGTAACTGATACAACATTTATTTTTAAAGATATGATTATAAAATTATGATTGAGGAAGCTTGGAAAATTTACAGATAATTGTAGATTGTGATTAAGTATAAATATGGGAATTCACCAGGTAATTAGAATCACTTAAGTGATTGTTAGACGAAAATTGAAGGCAATTGTCGTCACAAATTGAGACCCGACATTTTTAACCCATCAGCTGCATAGAACGATATACTTACTTTAGTTTGGATAAATCTTTTAGATGGTGTAACACTTTCTGTTGTATGAGCTTTGGTCGTATACAGGCTGTAAAGATTGCAATCCCTATTTTTCAATCCTGGGATTTCGAGATTGATTTTTTTTCAATCCCGGGATTTATATATTTTAATTAAATTTAGCCCCAAAAAATTATTTAAATTTACAAACATACCCTTTAACAGATATTTATGCAAAAAACAATGAATTTGTGAATTGTGAAACTGTAAAAGCTCTTCTAAGATGCCCAAATTTATTTTCAATTTTAAAGCACAATAATTTTCAAAATTAGGCCAAAAAAATGAAAGTATTTGGCAATTGAACCCTTAGTCTTAAAAAACACTTTAAGTTATTTCGAAATTTTTGGAAAATACTTTTAATAAAAGATTTATTTCTTATTAATTTGAAAAAACTTAAGAAAAATTAATCTCGATATCCCGGGATTTCTAAATTACTAATCCCGGAATTTTGAGATTGAATAATCAGGCGGAATTCCGGGATTCGGGGATTCCAAACCCTAACAGGCCGTCACGAAATATAGTAACCCCCAGTATTATCAACCTACCTTTAACTTTAACGGACCTTTAGTCAAATCTGTCAAAATTAAATCTCGTTTTAAATGGCTATTTCTCATTATTTTTGCCTTGAAATTAACTTTATATTAAATAATTTGGCAGTTAGCAACTTCTCCTTTAGTTTAATTCATAATACACTCCAGTAATATGAAAATAAAATTCGACTAAAGGGCCCTTTAACTAAAGGGGCAGTTAAATTGGTTGATAATACCGGCCGTAAGCCAAATTTTAATAAAATCCTAATGGAAATAGGAAAAGAGAAGTCTTTCGTGCAAAGCGCAGAGCTATACGCAAGAGCAAAATGGTATTTGTAGAATTTTTACTTTCAAAACTTGTCGTTGTACTATAAAGCTCTCGATTAATTTGTTTATAACGTCAAATTACCTAGTTTTAATTTGACATTCGAGTTCTATAATACCGGCTATTAACTATTACTATTATTACTAGATTACTTAATAATAATAATAATAATAATATATTTCGTCATTTCCAAAAGCATAGTTTGACACGTCATAAAAAATATTAGAATACAACCTTACAAAATATTTATCAGTACAAAACAAAGCAAGCACATATTAAAATTAAACAAAACATGTTAAAATCAGCTAAGCACAAAAACAAAGCGAGTACTACACATTAAAATCAAGACATGTTAAAATCAGGCATAAAACAAGATACAAGTTAAAGGTACGGGTCACTCGGAACAAAACAGATCAAAAGACTCATCCTATCCATCACTCAGCCATTGAGAAATTCATCGACGGAGTAATAAACATTTTCCGCCAGTCTCCTCTTGACCTCGGAGGTAAACTGTCGCAGGTTCAACGTTTTCACACTTTCACTAAGTTTATTGTACAATTTTACACACATATGATTATTTCCATTCTGGCTCGCGGCGATGCGGTGAAACGGTGTTACATATTTAGCTTTGTTGCGAGTATCGTAGTTGTGATTTTCAGCGTTTGTTTTAAATTTTTCTTTGTTTTTATGGACGTGTGAGACACACGCCCATATAAATTGAGAGTAAACGGTAAGTATTTTTGTCTTTTTAAAAAGCGCTCTGCAGCTCTGTTTTGGTCCTTCGCCGCACAAGACCCTCACCGCTGCCTTCTGTTTGACGAAAACTCTTTCAATACCCGGAGATGTGCCCCATATTATTATTCCATAATTCATTATGCTATGAAAATGCGCATGGTACGTCATCAGCGCAGCTGCCTCAGTGGATATATTTTTGATTCTTCTTATAAGGAAGATCGAAGACGACAGCCTTGCTATCAGTTGTTTTACATGTGAGTCCCATTTCATGTCCGATTGAAAGGTCACTCCCAAAAACGTAAGGGTGTCCCTATCACTCGAGTTAACATTGAAGGTAAGTTTCTGGGTCTTGTTGATGTTTAGCTTCAACTTGTTTGAGGCAAACCATTTTTCTGCCTGCTTCATGCTCACTTCACTATTTTCTCTTACAGAATGGAGGTCCTCGGAGCTACTTATCAGCGAAGTATCGTCCGCAAAAAGACATATCCCAGAATCCACTGCCGATGCCAAATCGTTTATGTACACCAGGAAAAGGAGGGGTCCCAGAACGGAACCCTGGGGCACGCCATGAGAAACCAAATTTGCCGTCGACATCAAGCCGTCGTAGTGCACCGCCTGGAGTCTTCCATTGAGGTAACTATTTATTAACTTCAACGAATTTCCCCTAATTCCATATTTTTCTAGCTTGTATGCAAGGATGTCGTGGTCCACTGTATCGAACGCTTTTGACAGGTCGCAGCTTGATACTTCACTAATTCTTCTCTCATCAAAGCCATTCAGTATGTTGCTCGCCAGTTCAACAAGTGCTGTCAACGTAGATTTGTTACTTTGATAGGCATGTTGATTCTTGGTCAGTACTCCTTGTTTGTCAAAAAAGCTCATTAGCCTATTTTTTATAATTGTCTCGAAGACTTTGGAAACAATTGGTAAAATTGAAATAGGTCTATAGTTCTCCGCACTGTTTCTATCCCCCTTCTTGTAGATTGGAACTACTCGGGCCTTCTTCAGAAGACTTGGAAAGATACCGTCCTCCACCCATCTGTTGAGGATAAAGGAGAGTGGTGTTTTTATTGCACTAGCTATACATTTCAGAACTGTAGTTGAGAAGCCGTAGATGTCTTTTGACTCCTTTGCTTTGACGTTTTTTATTGTTTTAAAAATTTCATCCTCTGTTATTTCATAGAAAAATAAGGAGCTCCGCACATTCGCACCATGTTTCGTGATGTAGAATTCGAAGCTGTCATTTGATGGCCTTACGCTGTTTGCTGTGAAAGCGCCAATGGTCGAAAAGTAGTTGTTAAAATCATCAGGTGTTAGCAGCGTTGTAGTTGTAGTAATAATGTATAATTATTTTAAAGTGGTACTCTAAATTTTCACTGAAAGGATGTGAAGTTTTATCGTAAGACAAGACAGGAGATAGTAAAATGCTTACACAAACTTCAAATAAGTATTATAATTTTGCCAAAAATTAAAAATACAGGAAATCACAATTATTGATTAAATTTTATGTCATTATCAAGAAAAATAAGCAATGAATAACTGTTGCTACATAAAAAAAAAACATAAGACCCACTCTAGAGGTCCAAAAATGCTCTAATCGCCTCAAGCTATCTTGTCATAACGGATGTCGCATGCTCCGATATTATCGTAATTTTTAATAATAATAAGAAAAGTAATCGATGAGTGCCTTTGCTATTAAGACTTATTCGAATTTAGCCGGGTTTTGCCATATAGAATTACCTACTGACGTCAAAAAACTTCTGAAGTGAGATTTCCTCAAAACAAATCGACCTACGCCTGCTCTTCAAGTACTAAAACTAGTTGCTTTTACTGGAATTAAAGGTTTTATCTGATTATTATTATTTAAAAGGGTTTGTAATTTACATTTAAGTTATAGTTTGTGACAAGAGTTATTAAAACAACAACAGCATCAATTTAAATTTGAAAAGATGTTTTTTTTCGTACCACTTAGTATAACTTTATTGATTGTTATTTACACTTTCTTTAAAATACGTTTTTCGTATTGGAAAAGAAAGCAAGTGCCTTACATTGAACCGACAATTCCATATGGTACTTTGGAAAATCCATTTAGAAGAAAACACGTTCCTGCAGTTTACTTTAAAAAACAGTACGACGAATTTAAATCCAAAGGACACAAAGGTGGAGGTATTTATTTTTTGTCTTCATTTGCATACTTAAGTGCAGATCCCGAATATAACAAAAATATTATGACTAAAGATTTTCAAAATTTTTCATCACGCGGATTATATTTAAACGAAATGGACGACATGTTAAGCACAAACTTGTTGACGCTTTCCGGAGACAGATGGAAAGCTTTACGATCGAAATTCACCCCAACATTTACGGCCACAAAAATGAAAATTATGTTCAAAACTATCGAAATTATCAGCAATCAGTTAGTCGACGAAATGTCTAAATTACCACAAAAAAATTTGGAAATCAAAAACGTTTTGGAAATGTTTACCATCGATATTATTGGCTCTTGCGCTTTTGGAATCGATTGCAATAGTTTTTCCAAAAACGAAAATAAATTTCTCGAAATGGGACGTACACCATTATTACCGTGGTCGAAATTGAAAACGTTAAAATTCCTTTTCACCAACGCAAATCATCGTATGTCGAAATTTTTACGTTTAAAAACGTTCGATTCTGAAATCAACAATTTCTTTTTGAATTTAACCAAAGAGACCGTGAGCTACAGAAATGAAAATAACGTGGTGCGAAACGATTTTATGCAAATTTTGATCAATTTAACCACCGGCAATAATAATAAAGGCGAAGACGTTTTGACTGTCGAAGAAATTACCGCTCAATTATTTTTATTCTTTCTCGCCGGTTACGACACATCTTCAACCACAATGACTTTTGCACTTTACGAATTAGCTCTCAACACCGAAATGCAAGAAATGGCGAGACGAGAAGTTTTAGACATTTACGAAAAATACAATGGCGAGTTGACTTACGAGGCCCTTAACGAACTGGTGTACATGGAAAAAATTCTAAGTGGTAAGTTATTTTTGTTCAAATCAAAAATTTATTTTTCATTTTAAAAATGCTTTTAGAAACTCTCAGAAAGTATCCAATCATTGCATTCGTATCAAGGATATGTGCGGAAACTTACAAAATGCCCGACAGTGATTTGGTCTTTGATAAAGGAACTCGCATAACAATTCCAATTTATGCTTTCCATCACGATCCGGAATATTTTCCAGAGCCTGACAAATTTGATCCCGAAAGGTTTAACGAGGAAAATAAATCGACAATCAAACCTTACGCTTACATGCCTTTTGGTGGAGGTCCAAGAATTTGCATAGGCGCTCGCTTTGGCATTATGCAATCAAAAATGGGCATAGCAGCCGTTTTGAAAAATTTCAGAATTGTTTTAAGTGAAAAAACGAGCGTCCCATTAGTTATGGATCCATTTAGTTTTCTATTATCTCCTAAGGATGGAGTATGGTTAAATTTAGAAAAAATCAGCGACGTAGGAAATTAACCACTAGTTTAGAATTTAGTAAATTATTTATTTATTATTCTATTATTTAGAATGTAATTTGTCCGATTATGTAATGTATTAGGCGTTTTTATTAATTTTATACATATTTAAAATTTAATATTATTTTTTCATTTTAACTAAACCTTACTGCTTCTGAGTAGAACTGGCTCCACTGGCGTTTCTTGGCTGTGCTTTTCTATAGGTACATTTATATTCGCACACATCAAACTGATAAGGTTTTTCGCCTGTATGTCTTAACAAGTGAAACTTCAAACTTAGTTTAAGAGAACCTTTAAATTCGCACAAATTACACTGAAAAGGCTTTTCGCTTGTATGTCTCAACATGACGTGTTGCTTTAGGTTTTGTATACGTGAACATTTATATTCACACACCTTACACTTAAAAGACATTTCACCTGTATGTTTCAACGCGTGACTGTAAGTTTTGTTTACGTGAATATTTATATTTACACACATTACACTGAAAAGGTTTTTCGCCTGTATGTATGATCATATATGACGCTTTAAGTTTGATGTATCTGTACCTACATTTATATTCACACATATCACATTCAAAAGATTTTGTACCGGTAATTTGCAATTATGCGCCCAAAATAACCACCTTATTTTTGGACACCCTGTATAGATTGCTTATTACGTCGAAGAAATTATTTTTTCTTCAAACGTCAAAAAAAGTTGACATTTTGTTACAGAACAAGTAAGGTTAAGTTCTACTTTTACATCCTAAGAAGTAAAAGTAAATTCTAACCATAAATATTTACAATTTAATAATTAGCTTCTTTTTACAAGTTAAAGTTAATTTTTAAAAATATTTGACAATTGAACTACACATAATTTTCAAGAGATGGCGACACTTCAAAAATTTTTATTTTTGTTATTTTTTAGTTTTACGTTTGAAGAAAAAATTAAGTGTTTCATACGGAGGAAAAATACTCTTTTTGGCTCGTCAGTAGTTGTCAGACTCAACTTCGTTTCGTCTGACAACTGACAAGCCGTACTGACTAGCCTAAAAAAAGTGACATTTTTACTCCTAATCAAACAATTTACTATTAAAGTGGCTAAAATCAAATTTCATCATAATCGGTTCAGTAGTTTTTGCTCTAGGGGTGGGGACATACATACATACCTACGTACATAGACATTTCAGTTCAAAAAATTGAAAAAAATTTTTTTGCATTTTTGGAATCAGGGCCCCTGAAAAACGGGGACTTAAAACGTCGAGAAATGCTAAAAAACAATATTATTATTATTTTTTTTTTCCCGATTATAACAACTTTTTCTTGGATTGGAAAAAGTTAAAAGTGTATGAAGATATTAAATTTGTTATTTATATCAAATGCAATAATAGTAATTACTATTTACTATGTTAATTGACGTATCTGTATTACTTTAAATTTTCAAATATTGGCGCCAACTTTGACATCTCAGGTTCTAGGGACAATCACATTCTAGGGATTTTATTTTCCAAGACTTTTGGACTTTAACCAATTTTAACACGAAACACGCACTATACTGTCATTCGATCTACTTATTTGACTGTTTATTAATAGCCCTTATGATTAAGATAAGCAAATTACGTGTTGAACTTAAATATAATAAATCAGAATGGAAGTAACAATCAAAGAAGAGTACAATTTTGGTAAGTAACTATCTCTCGTGTCTTTTAAAAACCCTACTTTATTATACACTACGGGGAAAGTTTTTCGATATATGAAACCTCACGAGCACATCAATACATTTATTTAAAGGTATAATCGAATCATAATCGCTTTGTAAATTCAGATAAAATATTTAAAATCTTTAAATGAAATTAAGTGAATGTTACGTATGTCTTGAAAATTATACCCCAAACTATTATAATTAAAAGTGCATATTTTTAAGATCTTAAAAATTTAAGGCTCAATTAAAATAGAAGAACACGATCTGGAGGAATCAATTGGAGAAATTGTTAAAGTAGAAGAAAATAGTTTAAACATCAACGAAGTCTACTACTGTGATATCTGTATATTTAAATGTTCTAAAAAAGCAAGTTTAAGAACCCATCTGCAAACGCAAATGAAACACTGTACTATGTGTAAATACAAAACTTCGCGTAAATCAAGCCTAAATTTACACATGGTGACCCATACAGGCGTAAAACCGTTTCAATGTGTTGTGTGCGAACGTCAATTTACAGCAAAATCTAGCTTAAAGGTACACATGCGTACACATACAAGGGAAAAACGTTTTCAGTGTGATGTGTGCGAATATAAATGTATAAAGGAAGAACGATTAAAGAAACACATGAAGACCCACACAGGCAAGAGAGAAATTAAATGTCTTGTGTGCGAACGTCAATTTACAAGACAATTTAGCTTAAAGGTACACATGCGTACACAATACACATACAGGAGAAAAACCTTTTCAGTGTGATGTGTGCGAACGTAAATTTTCAGTACAATCGCACTTAAAGTCGCACATGAAGACACACAACATGACCCACACGGGCGAGAAACCTTTTCAGTGTGATGTGTGCGAACGTAAATTTGCAATACAACAATACATAAAGACACACATGAAGATCCACACAGGCGAGAAACCTTTTCAGTGCAATGTGTGCGAATATAAATGTATAAAGAAACAACAATTAAAGAACCACATGATTACCCATACGGGCGAAAAACCGTTTCAATGTGTTGTGTGCGAACGTCAATTTGCAGCACAATTTAGCTTAAATGTACACATGCATACACACACACAGGTGAAAAACGGTTTCAGTGTGATGTGTGCGAACGTAAATTTTCAGTACAATCAAACTTAAAGGAACACATGAGGACCCACACGGGCGAGAAACCTTTTCAGTGTAATGTGTGCGAACGTAAATTTGCAATAAAAAAACCTTAAAAACACACATGAAGACCCACACACGCGAGAAACCTTTTCAGTGTTATGTGTGCGAATATAAATGTATAAAGAAAGCACGATTAAAGAACCACATGATTACCCATACAGACGAGAAACCTTTCCAGTGTGATGTGTGCGAACGTAAATTTACACAAAATGCACACTTAAAGGCACACATGTGTACCCACACAGGTGAAAAACGTTTTCAGTGTGATGTGTGCAAACGTAAATTTACGACACGATCAAACTTAAACCTACACATGAGCTCCCACACAGGCGTGAAACCATATCAATGTGTTGTGTGCGAACGTCAATTTGCAGCACAATATAGCTTACAGGTACACATGTATACACATACAGGTGAAAAACGTTTTGAGTGTGGTGTGTGCGAACGTAAATTTTCGGTAAAATCAAACTTGAAGGTACACATGAAGACCCACACGGGCGAGAAACCTTTTCAGTGTGATGTGTGCAAACGTAAATTTGCAGTAAAATATATCTTAAAGGTACACATGAAGACCCACACTGGCGAAAAGTACTCCTTTCATAAACAGACAAAGCTGTGTTATGAATAGACATCATTGTGTACATGGTGGTGACCGGACTTCTCGGTCATACAGATTTAACATGTAAAAACATACTTTGGTAATTTCCTGCTTCCCAATGTATTTTAGAAAGAAAATCTTCAAATAAAAGTTTTAGAGAATAAAAAAATCTGCATCTAAATGAATAAACAAAATTAATTTTGGATGTTTTATAACGCCTGAAATTTAATTTGAAAATTCCGGAAATTAGCAGAAATAGCGATTGCCTTGAAACACAATAGGGTATTTTCCAATTTTTAATATCGATTATTCCTGCGTTATTGCATAGCGAAGTCGATTATCAATGACTTGGGCACACTAAAAATATGTTAATCAAAAAAGTTTCATCAAAAACTGCTTTAGAAAAAGTATTAAATGGTACAGTTTCAAAGTGAAAATTAAAACGGAAGTGACGTCACGAGTCATACACATCACGTTTGTTGCTTAGTTACATGTATTAAATGTCAGTTAATGTGTAATCAAGGTTATAATAAGTTGGAGCTCATTAGTTGAATATTGACGAATATTGACAGCAACGACTCATGACGTCATGCCGCTTTTATGCGGGAAACTTTATAGTTTGAATTTCAAATAATTTTTTTGGCAAAACCTAGTCGAAATTTTTCTTTAATGTGGTTTTGAGATTACGTTATCAATTTCTAGTTACTTTCTAGTTACATTTTAAAAAATTGGAAACTACCCTATACTTAATGCTTGAAGATACATAAAATGCGGATACCTAAATTGGTATTTATCCCCACCAACGCAGTAGTCAACGTATTTAAATTATTAAAGGGGCGTGGCCAAATCTGCGCGAACTTATCCCTACCGCTCCTCAAGTTAAATTATTTTAGCTGTACACCGTATTTCTTTTTGAAAATATCAAAGTAGACGACTGATTTAATTATGGTGCAATGTAAAGCTACATTCTCACTGTGCGTGTGCATATTCGTTTCGCACCGCTGAAAAATTATGCATGTCACCAGACAGTCTCTTGACCTCTCAGAAGGTACTATTAACTTCATATCTTTTGACCATGTTAGCACAAATTGTGGGTGCAACCATCATAACACCAACACAGTTTGTTGATTTACTACTTGTTGGCAAAATAAAGTTACCCCTCGGTTTAAGTAGGGGTGCTATTGATGGTTGAACCCACAATTCGTGCTAGGCGTACAGCCGAAATTTCTGCAATGCTGATCAGTTATGCCGAGTGGTTTCTCCGATTTGCATGTGGGAATGCAGCTTTAAAAAAGCTCAAAAAAATTGTGCTCGCAATTTTTGCTAATTATCAATTATAAATTTATTACTACTTAAATTCGTATTAAGGATTATTATAGGTACAAAATATAAAATTTTTATATTTATTAAAAAAAATTTATATTTATAAAAGTTTTTACGGTCAAATGCTAGATGTGACCGTCATAATAGTTAATAATAATAATAAGTAGGTACCTACATAAGTGATTGAATTATAAAATGTTTACTAATCATATTGCAATAATGCAAATATATAAATAAATAGTTGAATATTGACGAATATTGACAGCAACGACTCATGACGTCATGCCGCTTTTATGCGGGAAACTTTATAGTTTGAATTTCAAATAATTTTTTTGGCAAAACCTAGTCGCAATTTTTCTTTAATGTGGTTTTGAGATTACGTTATCAATTTCTAGTTACTTTCTAGTTACATTTTAAAAAATTGGAAAATACCCTATACTTAATGCTTGAAGATACATAAAATAAGGATACCTAAATTGGTATTTATCCCCACCAACGCAGTAGTCAACGTATTTAAATTATTAAAGGGGCGTGGCCAAATCTGCGCGAACTTATCCCTACCGCTCCTCAAGTTAAATTATTTTAGCTGTACACCGTATTTCTTTTTGAAAATATCAAAGTAGACGACTGATTTAATTATGGTGCAATGTAAAGCTACATTCTCACTGTGCGTGTGCATATTCGTTTCGCACCGCTGAAAAATTATGCATGTCACCAGACAGTCTCTTGACCTCTCAGAAGGTACTATTAACTTCATATCTTTTGGCCATGTTAGCACAAATTGTGGGTGCAACCATCATAACACCAACACAGTTTGTTGATTTACTACTTGTTGGCAAAATAAAGTTACCCCTCGGTTTAAGTAGGGGTGCTATTAATGGTTGAACCCACAATTCGTGCTAGGCGTACAGCCGAAATTTCTGCAATGCTGATCAGTTATGTCTAGTGGTTTCTCCGATTTGCATGTGGGAATGCAGCTTTAAAAAAGCTCAAAAAAATTGTGCTCGCAATTTTTGCTAATTATCAATTAGAAATTTATTACTACTTAAATTCGTATTAAGGATTATTATAGGTACAAAATATAAAATTTTTATATTTATTAAAAAAAATTTATATTTATAAAAGTTTTTACGGTCAAATGCTAGATGTGACCGTCATAATAGTTAATAATAATAATAAGTAGGTACATAAGTGATTGAATTATAAAATGTTTACTAATCATATTGCAATAATGCAAATTGTTAATTAAAATTGTAAAAGAATAAAATGTAATTCATAAAATAATAAAGTACACTTCCAAGGTGTAAGTTGTGTTTTCCTTGTAAAATAAAACATTTTTTAAAAACGTTCTGGAAGGATCCACGAACAAAACTGACTACAATTGGAAAAAAAATTTAAGTTATAAACAGGGGCCAGGGCTATTGAAGTTCAATGGGGCTCCATTTATTGTTAAATTAAGAGTCTTTAAATTGAGGTTTAAAATTCATTTTTGCTTTATAATAATTCAATTTTTGTGGGTCCTTTGACACTTGGGGACCCAGGACTTGAGACCTATTAGTCAATATGTAGATCACCCCTCTGGTTATAAAAAATTTAGTGTATTTAATTTCACAGGGAATTATGCAGAGTGATTCTTTAGTAATGTTATTTCTTTCTCAAAATTTATTTTCTACGCCAATGCAAAAATATTTAAAACTTTCGTTTTAAAAAAATTGCAAATAGTGAAGAAGAAACACATTCACGCCTGTATGACTCATACAGGTGAGAAACCTTTTCACTATGATATGTGCGAATATAACCCATTCACTATTTATTTGAGCTATGGTTGGCCATGAACTTTTGTTTTTTGGTTTGCCAAAATAAAAAGTCCCTATTAAGTTGACTGACAGCTCTTGACAATACATACATAGTGTCAACTAATACAATAACATAACAAACATAAATGACAGACAACTATTAATACTTAACCCAACTGATTTTTTCTAATTTAAAGCGGGTGGAATCTGTCACCCTAACATGGCCAACCATAGCACAAATAAATAGTGAACGGACTATACGTGTCAATTTATATAATACACAGTATAAGTAGGCTTAAACCTGTTCTGGCAAGGGGCGCTGAGCGATACAGCGTCCCGGCCCCCGGAAGTTACGGTAAATCCGAGCTCTATTGAAATTAATAATAAAAAAATGTAATTTGTCCTATTTACTCAAAATTCTTCATTTAAGTTTTAAGGGTTGACATATTTGACACTACGATGGTACTTGACTTTTTTTAATTTTAACTAAACCTTACTGCTTCTTCATGGGTCAGTTGAACTTATTCCACTGGCTTTTCTTGGCTGTGCTTTTCTATACATTTATATTCGCACACATCACACTGATAAGGCTTTTCGATTTATGTTTCATTGTCATTGTGTGAACTTTTAATTTTGATTTAATTGAACACTTATAATCGCAAACATTACACTGAAAAGGCTTTTCGCCTGTATGTTTCATCATGTGTTTCTTTAATTGTTCTTTTGCTATACATTTATATTCGCACACATTACACTGAAAAGGCATTTCGCCTGTATGTCTCATACTGTGACGCTTAAAGTTGAATTTATTTGTACATTTATATTCGCACAAATTACACTGAAAAGGTTCTTGACCTGTATGTTTCCACATGTGTTTCTTTAATTGTTCTTTCTTTATACATTTATATTCGCACACAGTACACAGAAAAGGCTTTTCGCCTGTGTGTGTCATGATGTGACGCTTGAGGTGTACTTTTACTGAACATTTATATTCACACATATTACACTGAAAAGGCTTTTCGTCTGTATGTCTCATGATGTGACGCTGTAAGTTGAATTTATATGTACATTTATATTCGCACAAATTACACTGAAAAGGTTTTTGGCCTGAATGTTTCACCATGTGTCTCGTTAATTGTTTTTTCTTTATACATTTATATTCGCACACAACACACTGAAAAGGTTTTACACCTGTATGGTTCAACATGTGATTCTTTAATTGTGATTTGTTCAAATTTTTATATTCGCATACAACACACTGATAAGGCTTTTGGTCTGTATGTGCCATCATGTGATGCTTTAATGTTGATGTTTCTGAACATTTATATTCACACTTATTACATTGAAAAGGTTTTTCACCTGTATGTATCATCATATGACCCTTTAATGTTGATGTATCTGGACATTTATATTCGCACATATCACATTTAAATTGTTTTTCAGTTGCGTGAGTCAACATATGCGAGTTTAAACTTGATTTGAACGAAGTTTTGTAGTCACACTTTGTACAGCGATTCATGTGAGTCTGTAGATGGGCACGTAAAATTGATTTTCTAAAATATTTAGTATCACAATTGTAACAGTTGTATATTGGGATAATTTTTAAACAATTTTCTTGCGTTTTTTCTTGTTTTACATTTTCTTGAATTGCTTCTTCCACATCGTGTTCTTCTATTTTAATCAAACCTATAAAATTATACACGTATAGTACCACTAGCATTAAGAAATTAAATAAAATACATTCTTACCGATATCCGAAAGATAATCGTAAAAAGGTTCTTCTTTAACAGATTTATCTGTAATAATATGTATTACATTATTTAAAAGGATAACAAACGAGTTATTATAGGTTATAGTTACTTACTGACGTTGTCACAGTTGTCCTCTACAACAGCATCCAACACTTCTTCTTTGATTGATACATCCATTGTGATATAATTTTTTAATTTTATGAAACCAAACTACATCTAACAACAAGTTTTATTACCTTTAACCAAATATACACGAATTATATCAAAACGTCAGCATGACCACAGAATAACCATAGTATAAATAGTAATGAGAATAACAATACGTTACGGACGCTACACTTTACCCCCACTTGTAAACTCGCGCAGCCTCGGTGCGCAAGTATGACAACCATACATTTACCCGGAATTTTCAATATCAATACAAAATACTATTAGTTCCTCAATATTATTTTGCATGCACCTTCTTTTATAGACCCAGTGAGATGTTTATAGATCAAATTTCATACTAAACTGTTTCTGGAACCCTTTATATCTTGGGGCCATCCCGCAACGCGGACTCTCCTGGCCCTTCATTTACGTCACTGAATTTAGGGCTCATTTTACAACGATGCAAAATTCTATCCGGATGCTGGACCCAAATACTGGTACAGTATTACAGCATCCTGGAAATTTTTAATCGTTTAAACCAGCTGCTTGCCATTGTTTTAATTCTTTTTGCTAGCGCCGCCCCTGAAATCGAAATGGAGATAAATTTTAGATGCCCGTGTTCAGCTCTTCAAGCACTTTCATTTGAGTCCAATCTCATCAAGATTGGATCAGAATTACGTACTTTTAGTTTTCCCTATTTTGTTATCAGTGTTATCAGTTATAATAGCTGATTTCCCTGTAACTCACCAACTAAAGAGCTAGAGCTTCCGTGTAATTTTTAGTTTACATCTTAAATCATTTTTAACCCTAGAAAAATTATTTCACCCTTATCACTATTTTTAAAGTGCCTTTTTAAGCTAGCCTTACACCATAGCTTCTAGAAGCTAGCTTCTTTTCTAAGCCAATAGAAACCTTGCATTTCTAGCATCAGACGCTAAAACATGGCCCAAGTTTATTTTCTATTGGTTTGAAAAAAAAGCTGAATTCTAGAAGTTTTGATGAAAGGCTAGTTTTATGGTACAAACTACGGTGTAGAGTCGTGTGGTTGTCCAAAAAGGCCTGACCAACGGGAGGAAGCGATTGGCCAAAAAGGCCTGACCGTGTAGGGTCGTGTGGTTGGCCAAAAAGCCCTGACCACGAGTTTAAAAAAAAAAAAAAACCGGGGTTGAAAACGATGTTAGTTTTTCCGGTTTTTCCAGTATCGGAGGCAGAATCTTAGTAATTCGTAACACTGACACGTGTAGTAAAACACATCGTTACAAGTTGACGTTGTACATTAGTTAAAATCCAATCATGTAAATTAAATTACTATCATTATTTTTAATTACTTGATTGCGTTAATTATTAACTTAAAATCAATAACAAAGTGTTACTTTAAAACTTAATATAAAATAAAATAAAAGTGCTAGTGCACCAGGAGACATAATAATGTCTCAGTCACTATAATACGGTGCCTTTTAGCTATTAAGACTTTAGAAGAAGCATTTTTAGAAAAGAATTTCGCTGGGCTCTGTCAATTAGAATTACCTACTAACGTCAAGCTCATCAAGAACTGTAACTATATAGATTCCTTTACTGGAATGAAGGGTTTTATCTGATAATTTTTATTAGAAGGGTTGGTAATTTCGATTTAATTTATAGTTTGTGAAAAAAGGGTTAAGACAATAACAGCTTAAATTTAATCTATACCTTGACGAGTATAAGATAAAATTAGTCGCAATTACACAGGATGTTCAGTTACTACAGAGCGAGTACAAACTTTTTTATTTTATTTATTAACACACCCTATATATTTTGACATATTGGTATTCCCCAATCCCAAAGATTTTTTGAACTAAAATGTCGGTATGTCTAACTCGGCGAAGCAAAAGATTTTGATAAAATTTTCAAATTCAAAAAATCGAAAATTTTTTTTTTCTACTCCCATATGTGAAACTAAGCATTTCGTCATCACTTACTCGTTACGAAAATAGCATTTTCGTCTCTAGTGAGAAAAAGTGTTATTACAAGCAGATGTTATTTACAACATGAGGTGAAACCAGTTTTTTTGTGGTCGGTTCACATTTTAGTAAAAAGAATTATTTTTTTAAAATGTACTAATTATCGTCGTAGAAAAAATAGCATTTACGACTCGAGATGAAATCCGTTTTTTTCGTTCGAAAGATTAATTCACTCGCCCCTACGGGGCTTGTGAATTAAATTCTATCTCACGAAAAAAACGTATGTTTCATCTCATGTTGTAAAAAATACTATTTTGCATTTTTGGAATCAAGGGGATTCAAAACGTCGAGAAATGCAATAAATTTTTTTTCTATTTTTATCTCGATTATAACTTTTTTTTTGAAAATATTCGCTTTAAAGAGTGGCAAAATGACCCAAAAAATTTTTGTTTATTTTTTTTCTGTAAAGTAGTCTAAACGCCAGTTGATTCAATATAAAACCATAATTTTCTCTCAAATTTTTATACCCGCAATAAATTAAATACCAAATGATGGAAAAATCCTATGTATTTTAAATACAAAAGTCCTTCGCGTTAGGTACAGCGAACCTTTAGCGATGTCCTAGGAAGTTAAAACCGGGCTTAAAATTTTTATTTATTTGCAATAAAGTTAGGGGGCGGCAAAAATAATATAAATAAGAACCACCCTAATGTTTTTACATATTTTATTACCTGGTATAAAAATAGATACTAGTTTTATTTGAAAAATCGTGAAAAATTACATATTGTTTTTTTATTGATCCAAACATAAAAATATATAGCGTGTTACGTTTGCAAATTTCGAGAAAAACGACATTTCGCGTAAATTAATCACCCTGTATATAGGATTACGCTTTTTGAAAATGTTTGCCTCGTATTTTGTAAGTTGACTATTATCGATAATCCATGGAATAAGCAGATTTACAGTTAATGAATTTGCAGAGAAATATAGGGTGTTCTATTTAAAACACAAAAGTTTGTTAATGCCCTGCATTATTTGAACAACCTGTATAATGAAGACTAATTTTATCATATTTGACAGGCTTTGTTCTAATGGCCCACCCTGTATAATTTGTTCGATTATGTCTTTTATTGTGATAAGTGTTTTTATTAATTTTATAAATTTTTACAATCTAATATACAGGGTGGTTCAAAACTCGAGGCGAAAAATAAAATGCCATATTCACTATTCAGCGTCAAATTTAAAGTCAAAAATGTAAAATAATTTTTTTCCTATCGTGTTTCGTTTCCCAGATAATTGTTTCCAAAGTTTCCACAAGAAGTTATGTAGTTATTTAATATACAAGGACAAAAAGTGGAATTTCTCGGACGAATACGTGAAATTGCTGGAAGAGGCAAAGCCGAGTCCAGCAAACGTCATACAATATTTTTTATTCGATTGTAAGAAATCCTGAAAGATAATAATAAATTTTTTTAATAATATCAATCTGACAGTTATTTTAATTTAATTATATCAACGTCTGTCAATTAACAAATTTTGCACGTCTGAAAATACTTTTCGTCCTAGGACGAAAAGTAACACAGCAAAAGATGGTACTTTGATGAAAAGGTTAACATTTCGTTCAAATAACTTAACCATAAAATGTCACTTTTTGACACAAGGGAATAAAAATATTATTTTATTGTTAAATAATTATTATTTCACTCTATTAAAAATATTTCAAATAATATTTTCAAAATAAGTAGGTATAATTACACTTGATGATAAAATGAAGAATTAGGATGTTTCCACTAGTAGGACGGATAGAGCACGTGATAAGCGCATGGGAACTCAATACATAGCTGACATGGGACATAAAAAATTACTTTTCCTACTTTTGCGTCTGAAATCGTACTTTACGCTTCATGAATGCACGTCTAAAGTTAGTCATTTCGATCGAACGAAAGTACATAACCAGAAAAAATTGTACATAGGAAAGTATATAAACAAAAAAATTATACATAGAAACAATATAATCAAAAAAGAAGTACGACATATTTAAAAAGAGGCGTGTCTTCAACAACTGTCATACATAACCTAAAAACTCCAAGTAAAATTTATTTAATTTTGCAAAAGGAGGAAAAATTTTGTATGTATCACGAGCTAAAAGCGTTTTTAGGCTCTAGATACATAAATAACTATTTTGTCCCACTATCAAAAAACATCTAATTTTAATATCATTTATAAAACGCACAGTTTGCTCTTTTTAATAGTAGCATTTTTTTGATTTGGTATCCTTGACAACGTAAAAATCAACGAATGTGGCCATACCGGGAACTTTTTCTTGTCCGCCTAGTCTTATCATTTTGTATTTTTATAAATAACATTTAATTTAATATCTTCAGAAAGTTAATTTTTTCAAAATATTCTAAAATATACAGGGTAGGTATTTCATTTAAATTAAGAAATTTGATTGCATTTCCGGTTAAACGGGCAGTCAAAATATAATGTGTGTGGTATCGTGTAACAGCTAATTGTACGAGCTTTCAAAATATTTAAAAATATACAGGGTGTTTCTAAAAATTTTTAATAATTTTATAATTTAAGATTTAAGCGGAAGCGTTTTGTTAAACGAAAATACTGTCAAATAATAGATATTAATGGGATTGAATGAAGGAGACCTTAGAAGTATTTTTTTAAATCATAACTCTGAATCTGCATCGTGCAGGCGATTAAAAATGCAGAGATATATTGAGAATTATGTTGCCAATAACATAACCAAATTTAAAAAAACGCTCTTACAGGAAATCAATATTAAAATTACCTACTTACATAGGTACACAAAATAATAGTACGTAATTTAATAAATTAGGATTAATATTGCAAGGTTGTCCGGATGTCAATGTCGATACCTCATTAGTCATTGTTAAAAAATGGGTCAAGTTATTCCGAACAACATAATTCTTATAGAAAAATCTTTACAAATTCTGGAATTTTCAGGTTTAAATCCAACAAAAATTAGTATTTGGGATAATTTCAAATGTCTTGCATCGTTCATGTGTTTTTTTATACTAACAATTGAATCAATATTGTTATATTTGAACAACACAGAGGATTTTATGATATATTTATATAATTTGATCGCAATAATTGGTTGTCAACAGGTATTTTCGATAGTTTTAAAATTTTGTATATATTTTATTGCAGGCCCAGACTAGCCCCGCCGGCAGGGCTGGGCAGTCTTAAAATACATGTATTTGAATTAATAAATATCTATTATTTGACACTATTTGCGGTTAATAAAACGCCTCTGGTTAAACTGGAAATTAAAAAAAATATTTATTTTTAAATATTTTGAAAGCTCATACAATTAGCTGTTACACGATATCAAACACTTTATATTTTGGCTTCCGGTTTAACCGGAAATGGAAACAACTTTCTTAATTTAAATAGAACACTCTGTATAGTTTTCAATATTTTGAAAACCAGTAAAATTATAGTTATCTAGAAACACCGAACACTTTGAACTTTATTAAAAATATTAAATTTTTTAATTTAAGATTTGACGGGCATTTTAAAAATCCCGGTATGGCCACATCCGTTGTTTTTTTTTCTAAATTTTATCTTTGTACCTTCAAACAAATTTTCAACCATTTTCAAACCACTTTTAGCGACTGGGCTTTTCATTACATTGTTAATTTCAGTTTGTGTATTACAGGTTTTGATAAAAATTTATATAATATTTCACAATCGTGCAGAATTGCTCCATTTAATACAAATAATCAACAATAATTACTGGAAAACTGACAGATATGGTGGAAAATTACAAAAGCAAATTGAAAATCGAAATAATTTTGTTAAAAAAGCATTTATTTTCGCTGTTGTTATTTATTTATCATCAAGTGCGACCTGTTTCGTAAGTCCATTGTTTAACAGACGTTTACCAATCGTTTTATATTACCCTTCGGAATCAGATATGTCTTTGTTTACATTTACAATTGTATACATTTACCAATTATATACAACTATAATTTTTGGATTGGCTGTATTTATTGGCGTCGACCTGTTAATTACAGCAATTATAATTTACAACTTAAACGAGCTAAAATTAATAAAAAAAGGATTTACCTTGTTAGGTAACGAATACGCCTCATCAGATGATTTACAAGAGTTTAAAGTTTTAGTTGAGCACCACATACTTGTTTTGAAGTAAGTCCTTAATTTCTTTATAAATTAGATTTAATTTAGTATTTTTCAGCTCCTTAACGAAAGTTAAGAATATCATGTCGTTATATTTCTTGGATTTGTTTGTAGGCACTTCAATTGTCATATGCCTCGGTTTGGTAGGTGCAATCTATGAGGGGTAAGTTTTGCCCAATAATTATTAATGGTAAATGTGAAACATTTATCTATGTTAAAACGATATTTCAAACATTTCAAAGGAGCAAACTGTTTGCGTCCCGTTGCACACATCTATAAAAAGAGCGGACCTAGGTTGCAGCCCTGTGGAGCTCCTGACGTTATTTTAAAATTATTCAAAATGTGCTATTTGTTTACTGGTGAATTATACTTTTTTAAAGATTTCTATTCCCTATTTTTAAAGATGGGATTAATACCGATAATGGTGACAATTAAAAGGAGTTTTAAATAAAATCTCTCTTGCCATGGAAAACAATTAAAAATCGAAAGTCCCGTTTTCAGAGTTCCAAAATTCACATTCGAAAAAAAAAAGTAAAATATTTGACATTATTTGTGTCAGTTATTGTCAAATATTTGAAAATCGACATTAAATATGACGTTTTAGGTTTTCCATTGTTTTCCACAGCTACCAGAGACTATACAGGGTAATTTTTTTAAGTGGTACTAACATTGGGATCTCGGTAACCGCAAGAGATACGAGATTGGTTAAATTAGCAAAAAGTTGCATATTTTAATGACCTTTAAGAATCCATTTAAAAAATTTCAATATTCAAAATGGTTTCCGAGATAATTAAAAAAAACTGAAAATTAGCAATTTCGTTTTTCGACTGTAGTTCCAAAATGGCTTAGTTCATAAAAAATATTTTGGGATAAAATTTCAGGAGGTCAAAAAAGCTATCAAACGATACCAAACTCGACTTTTTATCACATCGACACTATGAGTCGCCGCGTTCAACTTTTTTTTTCTTATGGACGATGTATCATTTTTTTCGCAAAAATTACTCAGTAGGCTTGTCGAAATTCGGATGCCAAACGAAAACTTTGTAGCTTCTACTTTTCTATCACAACTTTTCCTGTTATGTTATGTTACGTTAGGTTAATATGTCATTTTATATTATCTTTTATGATGAAAATTAACGACTAAAGCTTAGTTTTTGAAGTTTTAGAAACGTATGTTGATCAGGAAATAAAATTACATTACTAATATTTAATGGTATAAGCGTTGACTGAAGGAGTTTTAGAAGATACGCAAGCTTATGGAACAAAATGTGCCGTACGATGGGTCGACCTTGTGGCGATGGTGCTCTGCCATTGGAGCATCTCGACCCAAACTGCTAGTTTGTAGGCAGCGGGGAGAACAAACTTTTAAATATTGGTAGGAAAACAGGCACACATTTTAACTAAGCGATGCGTATCTTCATAAAACTCCTTCAATCAACGGTAAGTTTAAATTGAAGCGAACGAACGAACTAACAAACAAACGAATTCATTATCATTAATAATTAATTAATAATGAATTCGTTTGTTTGATTGTTCGTTCGTTCTTTCGTTCGCTGCAATTTACACGTACCATAATAAATAACGAGCGGGCGCCCCCGTCGAAATTCGACGAAGTAGTTGTAGAGATGAATGTGTTAGAAAAATGAAATTTTCAAAAATTATTATAATGCACTTACTTCCTACACCGATGATTGTTTGTTAATTTATTATTTTAAAAAAATTTATGAAATTGGTAATTTGAAGAAAATAATTAGTGCTGACATATCTGGGAGTCGACAGCTTCAATTTAAAAAAAAATAGCGGTCACCCCCGTCGAAATCGACGAAGTTTTTGAAGATATGAATGAGCTATGACTATTTTATAAAAAAAATAAGAAAACTAACCTTAAAGATAACTAAGCCAAACAGAGCAACATAAAAAACCGTCTCAAAAATCCAAAATTCACAACAGCACGAAACGTAATTAAAAATGCACGCACCAACCTGACCATATCGCTTATTAGAAACGTACTGGTCGAATAAAAGTATTGAAAATTTTATCACCACGACCAAATGTATAATGTGTGCCTTATCGTATAAAACCAAATACTATCTACATTTATTCTCATTTATAATTTCTAAAATTGGATTATTTTAAATTATAAAATTGATTATTTTATTATGTATATTATAAAATATAAAACAATGTGTGAAATTAATAATTTTGAGAAAAAAATTAGTGGTGACATATCTGTGGGTCAAGAGCTTCAATTTAAAAAAAAAATCATCAAAATCGGTCCAGTAGAAGTACGCTAAAATTAGCGGAAAAGAAAAGGCTTCGCGTTTTAAATATATGGATAATTGGACTTATTTTTATTTTTGATGAACTTACGTTTCTAAAGCTTTAAAAACTAATCTTTATTCGTCAATTTTCAACGTAAAAGATAACATAAAGTGACATATTAACATTACGTAACATAACATAACCTAAAAAATTGTGTAAATCACGAAAAGTACAAGATAGAAAGTTTTCGTTTGGCATCCAAATTTTGACAAGCCTACTGAGTAGTTTTTGCAAAAAAAATGATATGTCGCCCATAAAAAAATGAAAAGTTGAACGTCGCGACGCCTAGGGTTGATGTGATAAAAAGTCGAGTTTGGTATCGTTTGATAGCTTTTTTGACCTCTTGAAAATTTTACTTAAAAATTTTTTTTCTAAAGTTAGCCATTTTGAAACTACAGTCGAAAAACGAAATTGCGAATTTTTAGTTTTTCTGCGTTATCTTGGAAACCATTTTGAATTTTTAAATTTTTTAAGCGGATTCTTAACGGTCATCAAAATATGCAACTTTTTGCTAATTTAACCAATCTCGTAACTCTTACGGTTTCCGAGATCCCAATGTTAGTACCACTTAAAAATATCACCCTGTATATTGCCAAAGCCTATATTTTTATCTTCAAATTCAGGCGACCTCTTTTTCTTCTTCATCTGATAAACTTAATTTTCTTATTATAGTTTGAATTTGGAAAATATTCTTCATTTTATGCTAGAATCATTTGTACATGTAAATGTATTATTTCTGTATTCTTTTATTGGAACTTTAATAACATCAGAGGTAAATAATCAACCTAACTATGGTAAAATAAAAAATTTAATTAAATATTCCAGAGTACAGACGTTTCTCATTCAATTTATCAAAGTAAATGGTGGAACAGTCCTCATTTAAGTTTAAAAAAAAACTTAATTTTACCAATGATGAGATCCCAAAAAGAAATTAAATTAACTGCTGGTAACATGGTCAATGTAAATTTAAATACTTTTCTGCAGGTTTTTATTAAGTTTTTTTAAATTAATAATTTAACTAATTAAACGTTCTTTTAGGTTATGAAAATATCTTACAATTTTTATAACTTAATTCGTGTTTTTACAAAAGAAAAATATTAATTACTGATTGCTGTATTGATTGGTCATCTTTTATTGATCATCCTATATGCAGAGTTTTTCAATTCTACTAGAAATTTAATTTTTATCTGTTAATTTAGATGTAAATATATTTTAAAATTAAACAATAGGATTCAAAAAAGCATAAAATAATAGTTTAGTTGTTAGGATGTAAACTTGAATTTACAATTCTTTACAGTCACGTGACTTTTAGAATACTCCAAAAATAATTAATTAAATAATAAACTTTTTAAACAAAGGTTTAATAACAAACGTATTCAGTAAATTAAATAATTAAACTCAATAAGTAAGTGGTTTTCATCTTAATTTATACCTATTAATAAGGTAAGGTGGTCACGTGCCTGTAAAGAATCTTGAATTCAAGTATAGCTACTTTAGTCACTATTGGGCTAAAATGTACATTTATTTTAATTAAATTCTGTATGGATTAATTTATAAAAATAAAGTATATAAGCAACAATTAATGTAGAAGGTAGATGTGTGAAAAAATATAATACTTTTTCATTAAAATAAAGAATTAATACTCAAACTACGTCCATGAATGTGGAATGTAGTTATGACCATAATGACCACTCTGCAAAAATAGCAATTACTACAGTCAAATTAGATGAAATAAAGGGCTAACCTCGGAATGAAAGTTAGAAAGCTAAATATTTGCATAAACTTATATTTTGACGTTCTAAAGACTTGCTCAAAAGTCTCATAAAATCTCGTGTCCGCGTCGCTAGATATTCAAGGTCAAAGGTCACAAAAATCGTTTTTGTCCAAATATCTCGTTTCCTATGCATCATACGTTATTAGTGGTTATTACAAAAAGGGTGTTCCATTTGAAATTAAAGTTTTTTAGGTTTGAAATTTCCTCTAATAGTCAGCAGTTTTTGAACACCTTGTAAATGAATAGAGAAAAATTTTAACATCCGAGCTTAGTCTAACATTCTTAGAAAAATATCTGAAAATTATGTAGCTCTTGTTATCATCATAACGTCAGTATGTAATTTTCAAGAAAGGCGCGCAAACATCACTATTTTTAGAAAATTCAATTTTTCTTAAAAACGGTTGAAAATCGGTAGAGAAACATGTTATAAAATTGGATTTAGAAATTTTCGTAGAATTCATGAGTATAAAAAAAATATTTAAAATCAAAAATTTAGTGTTAGCGCGCCTCCCACTCTCCGCGCAATATTTCGAAAACGGTTAATCGCACCAAAAAATGAATTCGATCAAATTTGTAGAGAATTTTATGATCTACAAGTTTTATAGTAACCTCTAGGGACGTATGATGCACAGAAAACGAGATATTTACAAAAAACGATTTTTATGACGTTTGACCTTGAATATCTAGCGACGCGGACACGAGATTTTATGAGACTTTTGAGGAAGTCTTTATAACGTCAAAATAAAGGTCTATGCAAAAATTCAGCTTTCTAACTTTCATTCAGAGGTTAAATCTTTATTTGACTGGTGTAAATTTCGAACACTTAAAATTTTGGACATCTTTCATAGTTTGCTTGATAGGATTAGATGAATCCATATTATTATGCTTTCAAAATACATTGAATTTTAAGACATTTTTATATCATATGGTTTTGGTACAAGAAGGTCTAGAGGTATATTTCAGAATTTTTAAATTTAGACAAATTTCTATTCAGCGAACAGATGCAGCTAAGTCACTCCCAAAAAAGCGCGGGATATTCAAATAGAATTTTTCTATTGGTCGAGTTTTGAAAATATGCTATAACACTCACACAAGAATTGACATATGTCAATCTTATTTGACAAAAATTTGTGGGGAGTGGCTTAGCTGCATCTGTTCGCTGAACAGAGATTAGACGTTGATTCTTTAGAAGATCTATGCGACATCAATTTTAGTGATTTATAGAAGGAGAGAAAATGAGTACTCGCTCTCTTCATCTGTTGGCTCCGCCCAGGTCAATCTCAAAAACTCAACGTCTACAATAACTCGAATTAAATTCCATATAAACTCATCCATTTATCCAAGCCTTCTCAATTTTCTTTAATCTATAGTCTGCTTATTTTATTGCAGATAGTGTTAAAATTTTCTATATTATTTTGGAACCGTGAAGAATTAAACTATTTAATACAACTAATCGAGCATAATTATTGGAAAAGTAGCAGATATAGTATAAAATTACAAAAGCAAATTGAAAATCAAAATAATTTTATTAAAATAATATTTATTGTTGTGATTACTATTTATTTCTTAGGAAGTATCATGTCCCAGATAAACCCATTAATTAACAAAAGTTTACCAATGACTTTATATTACCCTTCGGAAGCAGATATGTCTTTGTTTACATACACAATTGCTTATATTTACGAATTTTTCTTAAACGAGCTAAAATTAATTAGAAAAGGATTTACATTGTTAGGTAAAAGAAGATGCCTTACGGGATGATTTGGAAGAGTTTAAAGTTTTAGTTGAGCACCACAATCTTGTTTTGGAGTAAGTCCTTAACAGACCCCGCTCAATTCTTATGGATTTTGGTGCTCGTTCAAATGAGACACTATTGGTCAAGTGATGAAAAGTCTCGATGCACAGACGGCTCAAAACTTTGACACGCAGGGACGTACTGGCTAGGCCAGCTTAACAACTAAATTTGAAAAAAAAACAGCTTCCAACAACTATTTTTCTTCCTTTTTTTCTCTTCTCTGCGCTCGAAAGCTTTTTAGTTAATGATATTCAACCGGCTCACGCCGGTTAAATAATTTAGTCTCAATTCAGACGTTTTCGTGACGTAAAACCGAATAAACATTCCCTCTGATCTGCTCTGAATATGTTGAAATAAGGGGAGGGGGATAACACCTGGAGACATTTGGAAAATCCGCCATTTTAATTAGATTGAACTTTTTTAAATTCTATGTGTTTGCCTGAGTAGTATAACTATGGGGATTCTAAACCGAATGTGACGTCACATCAGAATTAAAATGGTAGGAAATTCAAATATGGAGGCAAGAGGGCGTGTAAACTAAAAATAGGTGTGAAGTAGGTTTTACTATGAGCGACGAGCGTGGCTTGTTTATGTACGTGTTAGGGTATTACCTAGAACTACAATTTCCCATAATTTTAAACAAAATCCATAACAACTGAGCGGGGCCCTTTGCTTGTAAGTAAAAAGCTGATAATATTTTTATAGGTCTTTAATTAAAGTAAACAAAATTTTTTCCCTATTGTTTTTGGATTTGTTTGTGAGCACTGCAATTATAATCTGCCTTTGTATGTTAGGGGCGATTAATGAAGGGTAAGTTACTTCAGAAGCGTACACATTAAAATTGTACCAACCGTTTGAAATCATCAGACGCTTGCGCAAATTTAATTTAGTTGAATATGCGCATGCGTCTGATGATTTCAAACGGTTGGCAACTGTTGTACAAACAAACCTATTTTGAAAACTCGTACAATTAGCTGTTACACGATACCGTAAACTTTATATTTTGACTTCCGGTTTAACTGGGTTTAACCTTCAAAATATTTTGAGAAGTTTTTTTACAAATTTTTGCACTTTAATGTTAAAATGGATGTAAAATATGTCCACTCTGGCTTGTCACCTTCTATCCACGGTAATAGATATTGAAGGTATGCCAACGGACGTTTTAAGCTTTTAAGTTAAAGCAAAACTTGAACACTAGCAGTGCAATTGAAGGCATATTAAGAGCATTAGTACGTAGGTTAGCCCGGCTAATTAACGTATTTTTGTAATAACTTATCAGCTTTTAATGAAATAAAGCATTATTAATAATTTTGATGACTTAAACACATTGAATTAGTGCAAATAATATCCCTTAATGTGCTTTCTCTGTCTTGTATTAGCACGACAATATCCCTTAATGTGCTTTCTCTGTCTTACAAAGTCGTTCACAAGTGGCCTCAGTTCGCTACGATTGTTAAAATAGCCCGTAGGCATACCTTTTATATCTATTACCGTGCTTCTTTTCAATGTTATATCAATGAAGTATGCAAGTAACAATGTATCGTAATACTAGATTATTAAAATAATTAGGTCATTCTATGCTCGTGGGGTTGAACATGTGCTCATTAGTAAAACTATATTGAAAAAAATTACAATTAATACAGAAAATACGTTCAATTTTCTAGTTATTTCGATACCTTAAACCTTACTATTCAAAAAATGAGTGAAGTTACTTCAAAACAAAAAATTCTTATAAAAGAATCTTTAACAATTTTACAAGTTATTGGATTAAATCCAACAACAAACAGCTTTTTCGATCATTTCAAATTTTACGTATCTTTCATGTGCTTTTTCATAACAGCAATCGAAGCTACACTGTTATGCGTGTATAATACAAAAGATTTTAACAAATTTTTATATCATATGATTGTAGTACAAGAAGGTCAAGAAGTAGGCGATGATTTTTTGGAGAATTCCTGGGCGGAGCCAATGCGCTACGATAGGGTCGCATCAATTTTAGTGATATAGAGAAAGATAGTACTATAGTTCCCTCTATCTGTACTACGCAAGATATTGGCTCCACTCAGACAATCTTTAAAAAATTAAGATCTACTTATTATCACGAATTAAAAAAAATTTTTCCTAATTAATTTCTGGGCTTAGCTCACAATTTTAATACTCGTTTCTACAACCAGCTGTCTTACAGCCATCTTAAGACTTTCGATTACAATATTTTTATTACAGATTATGCTGAAGACTTTTTTATTGTTTTGGAACCGTAAAGAATTATTGCATTTAATACAACTAATTAACAACAATTATTGGAAAACGGACAGATATGGGCAAAAATTACAAAAAGAAATTGAAAATAGAAGTAATTTTGTTAAAAAAGTATTTATTCTTGCTATTTTTGCTTACTTATTATCAAGTACCTTGTATTTGATCAATCCTTTAACTACCAAAAGTTTACCGATCGCCTTATATTACCCTTCGGAATCAGATATGTCTTTGTTTAAATACATAATTGCTTATTTTTACGAATTTTTCCTGATTATAATTTTTGGAACACCTGCATTTTATGGCGTCGATATGCTTATTGCATCAATTATAATTTACAACTTAAATGAGCTCAAATTAATAAAAAGAGGATTTACATTGTTAGGTAAAAGAGAAGCCTTACGGGACGATTTGGAAGAGTTTAAAATTTTAGTTGAGCACCACAACATTGTTTTGGAGTAAGGGCTTTTTACTTGTAAATTCCAAGTTTATGATATTCTTTTAGATCTCTATTGAAAATTAATAATATTATGTCTTTATTTCTTTTGGATTTATTTGTAAGCACTGCAGTTGTAATGTGCCTTTGCATGTTAGGTGTTACCAATCAAGGGTAAGAAATCTAAGAATTTCATTCTTTGTTTTTAGTAATAAGCTTAAATTTTCTTGTAGATTAAATTTCGAAAAGATTTTTCATTTCACGCTTGAACTACTTGGACATTCGTTTATTTTATTTCTCTACTGTTTTATTGGAACTTTAATAACATCTGAGGTAAATTATTAAACATACATTGTACAATAAGAATTTATATTAATATTTTAGAGTACTGAAGTTTATCTTTCAATTTACCAAAGTAATTGGTGGAACAGTCAACATTTAAGCTTAAAAAAAGACTTAATTTTACCAATGATGAGATCTCAAAAAGAAATAAAATTAACTGCTGGTAAAATGATTGATATGAATTTAGATACTTTTACACAGGTATCAATCAATTTGGCCAATTTATAATTGAACTAATTAAACATATTTTAAGGTAATGAAAACATCCTACAGTTTTTTTAATTTAATTCAAGCAGCCATGAGTCGCAAGAATTAATAATAACTATGGTCGAAGGCAAATTTACTAGTAGGTAGTCCACTTCTAAAGGATCTGAAAATCTCAAGCACTTGAATTAGTGAAATTATTTATGTAAGGTAGTATTAAATTGTTCACAAGTTCACATAAATACTTACACTAGTGTTCCAACAATAAAAATTATTTAATCTCTCAATAATATGGTTTGTTTCCCTATTAAAGGGGTATCGCCTGAATTGTTAATAGTTAAACATACCACGTAAGATGTAAGTAAATGTAAACGGATGTAGAATTTTGCTGGGAAATTTGACTTTATGATTAATCCACCGAATTATTGCAAATTCCTTGTCTGTATTGAGAATGATCATTGTACACACACCGTGTAATCCACATTTCAAATCCATGCCGAATGAAATCTATGTCTCATAGAATTATTGTAAAGTAACTTTTCCAGTTTAAATAAAATTATGCATTTTTATACAAAACTACAAAAAAAGGAAATTAAACACTCCAACGTATAAAAAATACTTTTAAATTACCTGCAAAAATGTTTTAGCTTCTTGCTCAGCCTCTAATGCTCTAAATTTGAGGTTATGTTATTTGTTTTTTTAAAGTTTAGGGATTTTCAATGTCTTGTTCAAGCCGGATGGCAACACTGTCCTTTATTAAATGTCAAATTAACGTCAACTGTCATGTATTTCGCCCATTTATGAGGTTAATTTTAAGAAATAAATAAATTTTTAAGATAAATTAATTTCTGTACCAAAATATTCAATAAATCATCATGGTAAATACAAATTTTACTTTTTACAATTAACTTTTATTTATTGCAAACATAGCCTAACTTTGAAATCAGTTAGTTTTAGTTTTGGGAGATTTACACATTCCACATAGATGTAGCAGTTTACCTGCGAAATTTAAGAAACTTTTAGTTCCTGGAAGAATACAACATATTCTTTGTACCGGTAATTTATGTACTAAAGAATCTTACGATTATCTCAAAACATTAGCAAGTGATGTACATGTCGTTAGAGGTGATTTTGATGATGTAAGACAAGTTTAATCAGCAAGTATGATATCATTTCACTAATTTCTATTTGCAGAATTTAAATTATCCAGAACAAAAAGTTGTTACTGTCGGTCAGTTTCGGATTGGATTATCACACGGTCATCAAGTCGTTCCTTGGGGCGATCCCGAATCACTTGCTTTAATACAAAGGCAATTAGATGTCGATATTTTGATATCGGGACATACACATAAGTTCGAAGCTTACGAACACGAAAATAAATTTTATATTAATCCCGGATCGGCTACTGGTGCATATAATGCTCTGGATATGTAAGTTTACTACTGAACTTTATGAAGCTATTGGAAAGGTTGACAAATGATTCTCGTGTGACTGTTGTTGTTCTGACTGTTTGTGAATTTTATTGACTAAAAGGAACTTTCGTTGTAGGTTAATTACACCTTCGTTCGTTTTGATGGATATTCAAAATGCTACTGTCGTAACATACGTATATCAATTGGTTGGAGATGAAGTAAAAGTAGAAAGAATCGAATATAAGAAAAATTGAATAAAATCTGTTGTTATTTATTAAGCTTATAATTTTTTACATTATATTGTTTATTTTAAATGTATTATTGGAAACTGCATGATTCTTAAAGTACTTTTTACACCTATAATATTATTGTTACTTATCTTCCTATGTATAATTATGTGTTTATAATAATATAAAAATTGGATTTTTATTTGTCTAATTTTTAATAAACTGGTGTACGTTTTATTTTAAACGTATAAGTTTATTTACTGTTTACAATTTGTTATGATAAGAATAATCGAAGATTTTTGTCCAATTAATTTTTATTTGCTAACGATAAGAAACGATTCATTTTAAATTGATACACTCAGATACAAATTTAATAATGTTAATTAGTTAAAAGGTCTTATTAGAACAAGAAAGATCTTTTTAATTTCCCTTGCTGATAATTGAAGAGTTGCTATACCAAAGGGACTAAGTACTAAAATACAGTAATGTCCGCCTATAACGAACCCGGTTGTAGCGAACTCTTGGTTATAACGAACTTATTTCATAAATAAAATTATAATTTACTACAACTGCGTTTTTATTATTTTATCACTTATAACGAACCTTGGATATAACGATCTGATTTTATTGGTCCCTTGAAGTTCGTTATAAGCGGACATTACTGTATTTAAATTTAATATTAAGGAACTAAATACCTTCGCCAATGTACTTGAAACAGTTGTAAGTGCATACACCCTTACGACTATTTAAAGATATCACAAGTTACATGCTCAGTTTAGGTTTCAAAAAGTTTTTTTAAAATTTTCTCAGATAGAAATTTGATCCCATTTTCGGTTAAACCGAAAGCCAAAATATAAAGTGTTTGGTATCGTGTAATAGCTAATTTTACGAGCTTTCAAAGTATTTAAAAATTAATATACAGAGGGTTCCTAAAAGTTTTGATACTTTTGTAATTTCCGGTTTAACCGGAATCGTTTTATAACCGAAAATAGTGTCAAATAATAGATATTCATGGGATTGATACATATATCAATTTTCAAGTTTTCATTTACTCAAAAATCATTTACTTAAAAATCATTACTCCAAAACGGCTCGAGGGATTTTGATAAAAATTTATATTTCGATAGAGAATTACGTTTTCTGTAACATATCCAAAAAATAAAAAATATGGCAGAGGAAATTTTGAGAAAATCCATTTCAAAATTTTGACCTTATTTCGCCCCTTAAAAGTAGGCAATTTTGAAACAATTTTGAATATCAATTTATTTAAGACGAAAGCCCTATATTTTGGCTGTACAATGCCGTTTTGAAATTTTTATAATAATAGTTACCGGCCAAGTTATAAGAGAAAAACCACAAAATGGGACAATCGTTCTATTGGCCGCCATTTTGAATTAAAAATTTTGAAATTTAATTTTTCAATTGGGGCTCACTTGCACTATCTTATAGTCAAGTAAAATTGAATTTGGCCCAAATTTGCAAATATGCGCCCAAAATAACCACTTTATTTTTGGTCACCCTGTATAGATTTCTTATAAAAGCTTAGTTTGCCAATAAAATAATTTTAAAGTGCCTCACAGCTGTAACAGACAGACAGACATTTCAGTTCAAAAAATCGAAATTTTTTTTGCAGTTTTGGAATAAGGGGGGGGGGGGACTCAAAACGTCGAGAAATGAAATGAAAAAAACTATTATTTTTTTTTTTCGATTATAACAACTTTTTCTTGAATTGGAAAAGTTAAAAGTTATGAAAGTGTCCTCACGCTCACGTAAAGTGAAACACGCTATACCTATAATGTATACCGGGTGTCCCACTTAGCATGCTCACCATGGGGATCTCGTAAACTGTAAGAGATACGAAGTCGGTTAAATGACACCAAATGTAGCCTCTTTCATAGCCAACTGGATCGTACTTTTGTATTTTGAAAAATATTATTAGCACTCTCCATATTTAGAAAAAACTGAAAAAGTTGATTTTCTTTAAATGCCTATAACTTTTTTATTAATTAAGATAATTTTAATTTTTAAAAAAAGGATAATAGGCACTACTACAACCTATAAATTTAATATACAAACGAATTTTTTTATTAGGCCGTTTTGGAGATATGAAGCGAAATTATATTTTTTTAAATACAAACCTAGTATTAATATTATGTTAATGCATATCTAATTTTTTTCTCTTTTCAAAAATATAAGGGTTGATAGGCTTAATTTTTCAAATTCTTGTTTGGTAACATAAAATTAAATAATGTTTGTTATTAAAACTTAAAAAAATTTTTTTTAATCAAATATCCCTTGAAACAATCGAATAAAAAAAACAATTGAAATTAAACATAAGAATATCAAAAAAAATTGTAAAAAAAATTCATGAAGAGATACTAAAAAATTAAAAAAATTAAAAAATTTAAAAACGTATATTTTTGAAAAGAGAAATAAATTAGCTTTGCAAGAACATAAAATTGAGGTTAGGTTTGCATTTAAAAAAATGTAACTTTGCATCATATCTCCAAAACGGCCTTATAAAATGATTCTTTTGTTTATTAAATTTATTGGTTTTAGTAGTGCCTATTATCCCTTTTTTGAAAATTAAAATTATTTTGATTAATAAAAAAGTTATAGGCATTTAAAGAAAATCAACTTTTTCAGTTTTTTCTAAATATCTAGAGTGCTAATAATATTTTTCAAAATACAAAAGTACGATCGAGTTGGTTGGCTATGAAAGAGGCTACCATTGGTGTCATTTAACCGACTTCGTATCTCTTACAGTTTACGAGATCCCAATGGTGAGCATGCTAAGTGGGACACCCGGTATTTTTGAATACAAATGTATATTTTTCAACATACATTTACATATAAAATTACCTATAAAACTTCGATGGAAAAACTCGAAATATAATATTTTTTTAAATACAGTGTGTTTCACTTTACATGAGGACACCTGCATAACTTTTTAGTTATGCACTTATATAGGCCATTGTATTTTAGGCATTGTATATTTTTGAATAGTTTTAAACTTCGTAATTTTAGCTTTAGTATGTACCAAGTCTTGTTATCGCCCGAATTTTAATCAAAATTTTGGAATTACCTAGAGCTGAATCTTAATAATATTGTGGATTAAAAAGGTAAACTTTCAAAGATAAGGAGTCACATTGGAAATGACTTACTAAGAGTTACTAATTTGAACTTCCAATTGCTACCTTCTGCTTCCACCGAGCAATTCAGTTTGTAATTAACCACCGAACGAATCAAAAGTTAAAAAAAATGAAGACATTAAAAGCGCTTATATATGTGGACTATTTGAGTGTGTATGACTTCCACAATTACGTTATGTAAGTAGGTATTCAAAAATCTTTTAGTATGTCTCTTAATAGAGTAATAAAAAGGCCTTTATTTTTAAATAAAATTGATTTTAATTAATTCGGCGTACGTGAGAAAGTAAGAGTAGGACCGTTACGTTACCAGCTTTTGGTGCCTACGTGCCTCGTGTCCCATAGATAGCTACCATTTACGTGCAGCACAACAAAAACAACTCCCTCGAACATTGACCTAGATATTTCGTTATGTAACCTTGATAATAGTGTTCCTCTTTTACTGTTTTGACGATAATGTTTGTTTACATCTTTTGGAGAATTATATGAATTTTATAAAAAAATCTCTTATCACAGTTTAGTATAGTTTTGACCTCTACCACTTACCTATAATGAGCCGATTTGCTTTCTAATTTTTTTATCACAAATAATTAGTTCAATAAGTGCGTTTTGATTGAATAATTATTTTTAAAAAACCAAAATATTGAAAGTTCTCATCTCATGAGAGAGTTCCAAAACATTCAAATTCTGATATAAAATTGCAGTAGTTCTGAAAGGCGTTTAGCACTACACTTTATACCTTAGTTGTTACCTATTTACAATTACAAGTATTATGGCTAATGGCTATGATTATGAGATGTTAATATGGCCTTCAATGAGCTATTGACCCAAGAAAATCGATTACAATATTACATACATGTAAAATGTAAATAACAAGTCTCTCAAGAACACCATAAAATTACTTTTCTATTAATGAGATATTAAAATGATATAAGAAAAATATCAAGGTTGTATTCTTGAGATTGATACTCTAAAAAATTTCCGAAAAAGTGTTGGTTCTTCCTTTCTTTTACAAAGTTATCTTTAAGATTTTCAAAAAATACAACACAGCCAAATACATATGGTTGTTGTTATTACCTTCAGTTAGTGCTCTTCCTCAATATCTGTATCCATATAATTTTAAGGATGTGGAAGCATTTGTTTTCTAATTCAGAACTAGAGAGAATGGAAGAAAGCCATGAATTTTTGCAAAGAGAGAATTCGGAATTTGATGGAGTGTCATACGCCAAAAATCCAAGTGGGAATTTACTTTTAAAGTAGAGCAAACCATGGATGAGCTCCAAACAACTTTTGGAAATAAAAAATCAAGTTCAAACTAAAAAAAATATGCCAATTGTTTTGTAATTGTAACAAAATTACATTTGCAATATGCTGGCTCCTTATCTACATTTTATCAAAACAGTCAACAATTGGAATACATTTAAATTAATTGGTAAATAAAACAAGACTTAAGAGAGGGGGTTTAAATGAGTATAAAAACCAAACCACTACAGTCAGTGACTCGAGTATAAAATTTTATTGCTACAAGAGAAGAAGTAACTTTATCGAATACAAAAACAAGTTTTGTGTTTTTTAACTGTGTGTTAAAATGGCCTTTTCAATTTTACGAAATGGGGTGCGTTCGTTGGCAGCTTTTGAAAAAAATATTGCAGCCTTGCAATTTTTGAAAATTAGTTTGGAACCGAGTAAAATTATGGTGAGTTTAATTCAACTTTTATGAATTAAAAAAAATTTGGGTCTCTATTGACATGCCTTTAGGGCTCTCCAAGAGGTGTTTTTGACCTTTCGTATACATCTACGAGTTTGTGTACTATAAATTTTTTTATACTAGTACCTACTTTGCATTCACTTTCTTGAAGGTGTATTTCAAAATAAAAGGTGTAGCTAAACACACTTCTTTTGTTTATTAACTCGTTTTTTTTTTTAAAATAGGTCTTAAGAAAAAATTTCTTCTTATAAATAATTTGTGAAAAAACTTCGAAAAATTGAAGATAAATTTTGAAAAAAATTCCACAAGGATTCCAAAATGTGTAGGAAGACCGGTTTTTGAAAATTATGTCTTCATAGTATTTGCCCTTTAATTGACTTCAAGTTTCAAGAGCAACTAAATCTTCTTTTTCCAATGTTTTTTATATGCAAATTGGATCTAATAGTATTCTAACAAATTCAAAAAAAACGATTGTCCCATTTCGTGATTGTCCTATAACTTAGCTGGACATTATTGTTTAGAAAATCTAAAAACAGCATTGTATAGTCAAAATATAAGGCTTTAGGTCTAATTTAGTAAATTTTTGAAATTGTTTCAAAAATGCCTATCTTCATAAGGTTGGTTAAAATTTTGAAATGCATTTTCTCAAAATCGGCTACAGCCGTTTGTTTAATTTTTGGATATTTTATAGACTTCGTAGTTCTCTACCGATCGCCGAATATTTTATTTACTTCTACGAAGCAGGACCGGAGTTATGAGTTTTTGAACGTAAAAATTTCTTCAACGTAAAAATTTTAAAGTTGGCACATGAATTAATCCCATGAATATCTATTATTTGCCACTATTTTTATTAACAAAACGTTTCTGGTTAAACCGGAAATTAGACAAATATTAAAAATATTTAAGAACATCCTGTATATTTTGGAATGATTTGAAAGCTTCTCAAATTAGCTGTCCGATGATATAAAACATTTTATATTCTAACTTCCGGTTTACCCGGAAACGGCAACAACTTTCTGTATTTAAATGGAACACCCTCTATATTTTTGTATATTTGGAAAGCTCGTAAAATTAGCTGTCTGACGATATAAAACATTTTATGATTTAACTTTTGGTTTACCCGGAAAAAGGAAGAATTTTCTTAATTTAAATGCAACACCCTGTACATTTTAGAATATTTTGAAAGCTCGTAAAATAAGCTATCTGACGATATAAAACACTGTATATTCTAACTTCCGGTTTAGCCAAAAACGGGAACAACTTTCTTTATTTAAATGGAACACTCTGTATTTTTTTGAATTTTTTTAAAGCTCGTAAAATAAGCTGTTCGACGATACAACGCATTTTATATTTTAACTTCCGGTTTAGTTGAAAATGGCATCAACTTTCTTATTATAATTGAAACACCCTATACAATTTTACTGCTTTAAATCAGGGAAATGTCCAAGGAAAGGTTTTGAACATATCCTCTTTTTATTTTTTAGTTGGAACTAAAGGTATATTTTTCTGTCTCAGGTTAACAAGTCAAAGAGTCAGTTCTTGTGTCCCATTGTAAATGGAGTCCAAGCACAATCGTGCCCCATAAGAAAATATTCAAAATACGTCCGACCACATCATGCAAGCGCTAAACATAATTACAAATCAGATTACGATTCACTAAGCAGCAGTGATGACGAACTCTTAGGACATAGGGTACGAAAATTCAATTTTTTTCAAAATTTGAGAAATTAATAAAAAATTCATTATAGGGCGAATCTGACTTTTGGAGAAGAAAAATGCGTACTTTCCACAGCATTCTCGATGTAAACAAAGATGGTGTAATTTCTTACGACGATTTCAAACTTTTAGCTGATAAGTTTGTAAATTTGGGTCATCTCAGTGAAAAAAATAAAAATCAGTTTAATCAACTTATTCAAGTAAGTTTAAAGGTTCCATAATCAATGCTAGATATTAATTTAATTGTTGGAAGTCAATATTGCATGACTATCATGTATAAGCAATTATTTAAAAATTTTCCTCTTTACAGGATTTATGGGAAAAATTATGGGGCGAAATAACACCGTATAACTTAGTGACGATCGAAAGGTATTTAGAAGATATGCATCACGTCCTCAACGACAGATCTCTTAAGAAAAACGCTCATAGTTTCTTGCCATACTTCTTTAAGGTATTACGAGTCCCTCAAAATAATGAGTATATTCTAATTTATTTAATTTTACAGGCAATCGATCAACAAAAGACTGGTAAAATCACACTCGAAGATTTCAAGCTATTTTTCCAATGTCTCGGTTTGACGGAAGCTGACGCCATATTATCATTCCGTTTAATCGATAAAAATTGTGACGGTAAAATTACGCTTAAAGAATTTGTTGACCATGGACGACAATTCTTCTTGACCGAAGATCTCGAATGTACTAGTAAATATTTTTGGGGTCCATTAATCGAACATTAATGATTGGTAACTTCCTAAAAATGAAGAAAAAATTTAAAACACGGTCTAACAATAATTTGTACCTTAATTTATATTTTTTAATTAATTAATTACTTTGAATTAATAATTATAAGGGAAATGATTATAAATTCAAAATTTATTGTGATTAATCTTGAAGAATATTTATTTTGTAATATTTTTCTTGTATTTCGTGATACTTGATATGTGAATTTAGTAGATAAGGAAATTTTTTATACACTTTTATAGTAGCTTACGTTTCTTTTACAAATATAACTTATACCAGTTTTAAGTTTTTTGTAATAAAAACAATTCTTTTATAACTGAATAAATAAATCATAATTTCAAAACTTCTTATTGTGTCCACAGTTAAGCTACTACCATTACTACCAGAGCTGGGACGATTACAGGGAAAATATAGTCCATTACTGATTACAATTACTTTTCTAAAGTAGTAGACGATTACAGAATACAAGCAGGAAAATGTAATCGATTACAAATTAATTACTACTCGTATTTAAAATTCAAAGTAAAAAAGATTAATAATAGGTTGCGAATTAGGTATTTATTTTCTTATAATTCATATAATTTATGTCATATATGACTATTTCTAAAACTTTTACAACCGGCATTTTTACAAAGTTTACAAATGCAGTTTGCCGACAAGACCGACCGTTTCGTTGCTATTGTTGAAACATCTGTGTAACTTTACTACACTACACTACTACTATATTCATGGGATTGATACATTATCCATTTTCAAGTTTTCTTTTTTATTACAAAAAAAATTAGATATTTTTGAAGTTTTGACATTCAAAAAATTATTACTCCAAAACGGTTCGAGCGATTTGGATAAAAATTTATATTTCGAGAAATAATTACGTTGCCTGTAACATATCCAAAAAAGAAAAAATATCGCAGAGGAAATTTCGAGAAAATCCATTTCAAAATTTTGACCTACTTTGGCCGTTGGCCCCTTAAAGGTAGACAATTTTAAAACAATTTTGAAAATAGACTAGGTTAGGATGAAAGCTCTATATTTTGGCTGTACAATGCCGTTTTTAAATTTTTATAATAATAATTGCCGGCCAAGTTATAAGGGAAAAACTACAAAGTGGGATACCTAATCGTTCTATTGGCCGCCATTTTGAATTAAAAAATAAAATCCTTTTTTCAATTGAGGCTCAAATGTACTATCTTATAGCCAAGTAAAATTGAATTTGGCCCAAATTTGCAAATATGCGCCCAAAATAACCACCTTATTTTTGGACACCCTGTATAGATTTCTTATAAAACCTTAGTTTGTCGATGAAATTGTTTTAAAGTGGCTAAAACGAAGTTTAATCAAAATCGGTTCAGTAGTTTTTGCCCCACAGCTGTAACAGACGGACATTTCAGTTCAAAAACACCGGATGTGCATGGCCATACGAGGAACTTTTTCCTGTTGTATTTTTTTTGTGCATTTGTTTAAAAGTTTATTAAATTAAAAAAAAAAAAATTTTTTTTTACATTTAATTTGATATCTTATATGAAATACATTAAAGAAAATTTTAAACTATAAACTTTTAAAGAAATGCACAAAAAAAATACAACAGGAAAAAGTTCCTCGTATGGCCATGCACATCCGGTGTTTTAGTATTAAATTTATTTTTATGTTAATGTACATTACATGATATTAAAAAAATATTTTCAAAAAAAATAAAAAAAGCTTTTTTTTTAAATTGCTTCCGTCCGGGATTATGAGACTTGTATGTAAGCAAAATTTTTAGGTATAAATTGTTTCAAAAATTTCATTCATTTTGTTAAATTGGCATAAATTGAAGTTCAAAATATACATTATTTTATATCTTCAGAAAGCTAATTTTACGAGCTTTGAACATATTAAAAAATATACAGGGTGTTGTATTTAAATTAAAAATTTTGATTCCATTTCCGGTTAAACCGGAAGTGAAAATATAAAGTGTTTAGAATCGTGGAACAGCTAATTTTACGAGCTTTCAAAATATTTAAAAATATACATGTTCATAAAAATTTAAATATTTTTGTAATTTCCGGTTTAACCGGAAGCGTTTTATTAACCAAACATAATGTCAAATAATAGATATTCATGGGATTGATATATATATCCAATTTCAAATTTCCATTTTTATTACAAAAAAAATTAGAGATTTTTGAAGTTTTGACATTCCAAAAATCATTACTCCAAAACGGCTCGAGCGATTTTAATAAAAATTTATATTTCGATAGAGAATTACGTTGTCTGTAACATATCCAAAAAAGAAAAAATATGGCGGATGAAATTTTAAGAAAATCCATTTCAAAATTTTGACCTACTTTGACCCCTTAAAGGTAGGCAATTTTAAAATAATTTTGAAAATCGACTAGGTTAGGACAAAAGCCCTATATTTTGGCTGTACAATGCCATTTTGAAATTTTTATAATAATAATTAATGGCCAAGTTATAAGTTAAAAGAATTAATAACGGAATTTTTTGGGGCATTACTGACAATCAAAGCATTTTGCCATGGTTATTCATTATTCTTGTAATGTTGATTAGCAGAAATAGTGTAGATCACTTTTGATATAATTTCGCTCGTTTTGTTTTAGTAATCGCAAAAGTGCGGGTACTGATTACAATTACTTTTGAAAAATTCGTATGATTACAATTATAAATCACTCCATGAAAAAAGTAATCGATTACTGATTACTAATTACTTTAAATGTAATCAATTACTGTAGTTGATTACATTTGTAATCGATTACTTCCCAGCTCTGATTAGTTACTATAATTATACCAAAGGTCTCTGGTGTCCTGACTTCGGTCGGTCGGTCAGATTACGTCGGCAATCAAAACTCTTGAATCCGAAAGTACAGACACACTTTAATTTTATCATAAAAAATACATAATGAAACAAGAACAAATTTAGAAAAATTAAAAAAGGTTTTTAAGTTAAGGCAAGCTTCTTCTTATACTCGTTTACTTCTTTGATCGTATTTGTTATTTGATTAGTCCTAAAACAGCAATTTTAAATCAAAATTGAAAAAAAAACGTTACAAAACCTACATATCTTGCAAATTACTTTTTATAGCGTTTGACTGTACGGATCCTAATCCAGCATCGTTTTTATTTTGTTCTCTCTTCCAATTTTCCATCTGTTGGAAAAAATATGTTTAAAAATATTGTCAAATATGGACATTAAGGGGTGCATTCGTAAGTTGTAAAAATAATTCAAAATGTTATGAAATTAATTATTATATTACGGAAACATACACAACTCTGGAATGTGCTTATGCAGATGATCGTAATAGACTATACTATCGTTATTAGTTATTAAGTTAAGTAATTAGGTTAAGGAAATAAATGAATAAACAGAAAATACTTCGGTCAGGGTAGAAATGGTTGTGTTGTAAGAAGTTAGTTAGCGATTGAGCTCCAAAGAAGTCAGTTGACTGACAAGGATCACGAGAATCAGGTGACAGTCACGGATTAAACTTGAGTGTTAAAGTATAACCATGAAGATGGATATAATTACTGTACTCATGTTACATGTAAGAATTGTTAGATATATATGAACTCTTTTGTATATGAGCATGTTATCTAAACGTGACATATGGTGGAGGCGCCGGGCATTTGTTTGAATTCAACGTACCTGCATGTCTTGATATTTCATTTGGTTTTTTAGTTTAGCGATGCTCGACATATATTTATTCATTTTGTCTTGAGTCACCTTCAATTCATTCAAAAAGTCTTTTTCAGCTTCCGAAGTTTCAGATCTTCTTTGCGATACCAATACTAACATATGCTCACATCTAAAAATAAACAAAAATAATGTTTACCTTAACAATAAATTATTATAGTAATAGCGCTCTTTAGAGCCTGACATTATAATGAAGGTAATGTGGCCAGCACTAGGCTTACACCCTGAGGTGCAATAGACGTCAAGTTGGAATTCAAACCTAAGACTTATCGATCCATAATCCAGAACTGTACAACTGGACCACTAATAAGCAATTATTACTCACCTTTTCTTAAGATTTTCCTGTTTATCTTTAATATCTTCATATTTCTCCGCCAAACTTTCAGCCTTTTCTTGCAAAACTTGTTTTTCGTTAGTAAATTTAAGCAACTCTTTAACTTGATACTTTTTCAACATTTGCAAAACTTTAACACGCTTTTGAATTTCCTCCCTTGCTTTTTCATGATTCTTAAAATATTCCTCTCGAAACACTTGAGCCGCCCTTTGTAAAACCTAAAAATACAATTTAATCTTTAGATAACCAAATTTGTGTGTAACAAACCTCGTAGCTCTCTTGAGGGGATCGTTCACCACTTCCGGATAATTTAAGTATCGGCTGCGTTGTAACTTGTTGAAGTATTCTTTGTATATGAAGATCAAACGGTTCATCGAGCATCTGAAAATACTATTATTATTTTCTCGAATAATTAGGTCTTTCATTTACCTTTCTCAAAGGAGAACTGAAGTTTTCAATATCTTCAGGAAATAAGTCTTCTGTAGATGGCAACGAGGAAAAAGACACAGCTAAAGAACTAACAACTTGTCCTTGTGCTAATAAAGTTACAACACTGGTAGGATCATAATAAATACTAAATCCAACCACAGGATTTATTTCAGTCGACGGAACAGTTTTTGTGCATAAAAGATAATCTGCACTACTCGGCTGATTAACAACGAGATCCAAACGATGAGAATCTACAAGAATTGAAATGTTATAAAAGTTGATATTTTAATAAGTCATTTTTACCGTCGCTTCCATTTACCACTTGTTGTAAAGCACTAATAGCCGGAACGTTGATAGAATGAACACCACCTTCGTGTGTCGCAAAGTAATGACCCAAACGTGATTGGTCGGGATGTAAAAAAACGGGACAAGAATAATCCCGTAACGATTCACTAACTGCCATTCCCAATTCTAGCTCTAAAGCTTCAAAAATGTACAACGCACAATTTGGTGGTTCGAAAAATTCCGATTTTTCCCAAGATGACTAAGGGAAAAATGAATTAGAAAAGTTGGTAAATAATAAAGTTTTATTACCATTTTTGGATTCGAATTTTCCACAGGTAGAATTGTTCCATGGTAAAGCGTTCCATTAACTGTGGCTATACATAAAACTGGTGGTGTCGATTGTTGGCATAGAATTGAAGTGAACGGATATGTGATTCCATCTCCAAATTCAGGCCACACCGGAACGTCTCCTTTCATTTTTGCTGGTTTTCTAAAACATTTTTTTAAATATAAAACATCTTAAAATTTAATTCCAAACTCTTATTAGCAAAAGCACGATTAAGACATTTACCGCCATCTATTGTAAAATAATTGAACTACATACGCGTAGTGTAATGTTGGTTGCCTAACGTTCAGTTAATACAAAATTTGAACTTTTAATCACAAATTAGTGCTATTATTTGTAATTTGGGTGAAATATGATATTATTTTTAATATTTTAGAGTTAAACGCTTGAAAATTACACTCCAGTTGCAAAGAAATCCTTTTACTTTTCAATAAATTCTTTCATTTTAACTTGTCAAAATGCAAGATAAGATACTAAAATCTGCCACTACGAGCGTAATAACGTCAGTAAGCTTTTTAAATAAATTTTAAAAATTTTACAATAACACTACCCACTATAATCAGAGCATAAGGCCTTTGTCTTTGAATGCGAGAGCGCTGGGTTCAATTCTAGCTTAATACAAAGCAGTTTATTGCATCTAACTTGTTGAAACACTCCAAATAATTCCCCAATCCGTATATAATGTTTTTACTTTAGCATTAGCAACGAAGAGAAATAATGGATATAAAATAAGTCACAATTAATATTAGAAAAAACCCTTGCACTATCCAAATGAAGCATCCTGTATTAACTCCTTAATATTTAGACATAAAATGAACGATTAGTGTCACTGATAGCCAAATAGGCGACCCACAAGATGCCACAATTTGATTAAAGTTACATGAGCTAAACAAACTACCCTTACAATATCTATCCCATATCCTGTTAAAATTGCAAGATACTCCCTTATTGAATTAGACCCGCCTCATCCCAAAAACCAAACTCACTTTAAACTTAAAATTTAAAAAAATTTATAACGTGGGCGTTTGAAACTCAATGAGGAACTTACTTGTTGTTGATATCAATCACAGCAATAATAATACTCCCATTACCATAAATTACATAAACGGGCCATTCCAAATAGCTCCATTTTTCTGTAGCTTCTTTAATTAGATTTCTTTTTCCGGTGCTTATTTCAAAATCTGAAAGTTTCAAAATTATTTATACTCTAAGGACGGTGAAAAAAACTTACTGCTACTAAACGGATTTGGTTCTTCTTCTAAATTAACATTATCGTCCGACAATTCCGGAGGACCAAAGTCGAAGTCGACTCCAGTGTCGCCAAGTAAACCAAGGATGTACGATTTTGAACCGGGCATCACACCCACTGGTCTTCTACCGAAACCGTGAACTTTCAAACAAACAGCAGATGAGTTCGAAATGTTGTATAATCTGAAAGAGTTTGAATGATTTAGTTGAGTGGATTTGGTTATAAACAGGCACGTTTCTAAAATCAGGTGGGCAATTTTTTGGTTGGGCCAAATTTTTTATGTGGGTCTGGGCCCACCGTGCCCTTTCCTTAGTTACGTGCCCGATTATAAAAAATACAAACCTGAGCGCGTTGTCTGATGTTAGGACTAAGATGTGAGTGTTAGTTTCGCTGGCTGGATGAAATCTCACTTGTCTAACTTCGATGCTCGGATTACACGTTAATAGCTGCTCGTCCAAATTGTAGCTTCTGCAAAAAAATATTTTTTAAGGAGATTTAAAAGAAAATTTAATCCGAAATCTTTATTTAAGTAGGAAGAAGAAAAGAGGAAATTTTTAGAGTGGTTGGGTCGTAAACAGTTGCATTTATATCACGTCATATTAATTATGCTACCTAACCTTTTAATAAATGTCCGGGACCATAATGAAAAGAAATTCTAATTAGGGAAATAAGAGCCGTGGCGTAAAGTCTTGGATTTATGATTTTTATTCGCGGCATTCGCAGGAAATGGTAATGCGACATGTTTTTACATCAACCGTAATGGATAAGTTTGGTTAAATGTGGCAAACTTCTCTGCATTATGCCGATAAATTAGAAGAACTTTACACCCTCAAAAGTTATACTTCAAGGATAAATGTAAAATTGTTGTAATTTTGATGATGGGATGTTTTATTTGCGCGCGTGTTATATGATTATAAAGCATGCGATATTATGTGGATGTGTGTTTGTGTGGATACCCTTTTTAGTTATTCTTAACTTATTTAATTAGTAGTAATTTAAAAGGGTTGATTAATATAATTTATGTAGCGCATTAAGCTTATACAGAGTGTTTGTTAAAATCGCTGTTTAAGTCGTTTAATTTTTTTTTTGGACAAAATTAAGTGTTTTATACGCACCTAAGCACGTAGTAGAAGAATAACAAAAATATTAAAATTCATTGCACATGTATGATATGATATATGACAGAAAAGGGTAGCAAAATATAGGGTAATTAAGAATCGAGGGTTGGGAAGCCGCAGTTTATTCAAAAAGTCATATAATGTTGCTACAATGTAATTTTTACATTTAATTCTGTTCACCTATACTTTCCATCTTTTTTAGTACCAACATTTTTGAATATTATAAAAGAGAAGCAAAATGATGCGTGGTGAAGCACGCGAGATCATATATTAGATGTGTACCAGTCATTTTTATCATTTAGTCTGTTTCTCGAGTCCCTGGGTACATGCTTTTATTTTTTGGATAGGACATTAATATCTTTTATTTTTAACAGATGTTGCCTTTTTTGATTTCGCTAATGTCAGGTTTATGTAGGCACTGTACGTGTGATGCATTGCAACCCCAGACACATAATATATTTAATAAAATAATCACCGGTCTATTTTGCGTCAAAAATATAAAAAAAAGAACAAAACTCGACCATTTCACAAAAACACCAATCCATAAACCACCAAAACCTTTTACATAATTTCATTAAAACTTATTCCCAAAACAAACATAGTTTTAGTTTAACTAGAAAATAACTTTTAGAATATTTGATTAGAACTCAATTCTATTCCGAATTCGTCAAAGATTCATTTACAACGAGACATCACACTAAAATATTCAAATATACATTTGTCACGTTTAGATGAGAAGTCGTAAAACTGAACTGCATCAAACACGAATATCGTCCGAGAGCATGCAATTTTTGTTGTATCTGTTGTTGATACCTGTGTAAATACGAAACAAGCTCATGGGAACAGTTTGTTCAAAATAAAGGAATGCTCTTGAATAAAACTAACATTTCTTTTAAGGAGTAACTTTCAAAGTATTATTATTCAGAGCAAAATTCTTACCTAAACATTACAAAATTTTTCACTTTTTGAAATTATCTGTACGGTCAAAGATAAAAATATTTTACAAGAGAGCCGTAGAAATTTTTTTTTAGATTGAATGATCCAATTTGAGCATCATTGTAAATTCCGATCTTTCGACCAGCTTTAGCTTCAACTTCTGGGATGGATGCATAATACTACTCTGGGGCTTTATAAACTTGATAGTGTTCGTGGCAACGGACGTACTACCGAAATTCGCTGTAAAGCCTAGTGTAAAGCAGTCCCATTTCTTCTTCTCTAGACTAGTGCGTCTCAGTCAAGTCTCCGTGGAGGTTATGCATTCCATTGTGTACTCAGACGAGCGCTGCTTGCGAGAGTACATCTCTAGCACCATGTCGCTCTCGGGCGTACTTTACGTAGAAAACTGTTAAATAACCCCCTCATCGTACCTTCCTGGTTCCTCCACCATAGTAAAGTGTTGTCTTTCAAGACTTCTGGGATGGCGATAAGGGAATCCTCAAGCCAATTTCAGCAGCATTGCAAACCCCCATCTTTCGACCAGCTTCGGCTTCTGGGGCATCTTAATCTCTAGGGTTCGTGGCGACGGACGTACTACTGAAATTCGCTGCCAAGCCCATCGTAAAGCAGTATCAGTCCCTCTTCTCTAGACTAGTGCGTCTCAGTCAAGTCTTCATGGAGGTTATGATTCCAACGTGTACTCGGATGAGCGGGAGCGCCTTCCGGCGTACTGTAGGCAGAAAACTGTTAAAGAACCCCCTGATCGTGCCTTCCTGGTTCCTCCACCATAGTAAAGTGTCGTCTTTCAAGACTTCTGGGATGGCGATAAGGGAATCCTCAACCCGATTTCAGCAGCATTGCAAACCCCCATCTTTCGACTAGCTTCGGCTTCTGGGGCATCTTAATCTCTAGGGTTCGTGGCGACGGACGTACTACTGAAATTTGCTGCCAAGCCCATCGTAAAGCAGTCTCAGTCCCCTTCTCTAGACTAGTGCGTCTCAGTCAAGTCTTCATGGAGGTTATGATTCCAATGTGTACTCGGATGAGCGGGAGCGCCTTCCGGCGTACTGTAGGCAGAAAACTGTTAAAGAACCCCCTGATCGTACCTTCCTGGTTCCTCCACCATAGTAAAGTGTCGTCTTTCAAGACTTCTGGGATGGCGATAAGGGATCAACCCAATTTCAGCAGCATTGCAAACCTCCATCTTTCGACCAGCTTCGGCTTCTGGGGCATCTTAATCTTTAGGGTTCGTTGCGACGGACGTACTACTGAAATTCGCTGCCAAGCTCATCGTAAAGCAGTCTCAGTCCCTCTTCTCTAGACTAGTGCGTCTCAGTCAAGTCTTCATGGAGGTTATGATTCCAATGTGTACTCGGATGAGCGGGAGCGCCTTCCGGCGTACTGTAGGCAGAAAACTGTTAAAGAACCTCCTGATCGTGCCTCCCTGGTTCTTCCACCCCAGTGACGTGTCGCCTTTCAGGACTTTAGGGATGACGAGAACGAAGTCCTCAAACTACAGGTAATACAGGTAAGGGCTTTTAGAAAAAAAGTATACTTAATCGCTTTTTCGGTAAAACGCAGCCCCCACTTTGCATGCTAACAAGTCTCAGACCAGAGTGGCATGCTTAAGAGTAAAAGCAATGCACGCAATGATGTTAGTACCATGGCCATCGCCTGGTATCCTAGTCTTGCACGATTCAAAAAATACATGCATTACTTTAAACGTACAACACCCCTTCCCTCAAAAATAGCATTGTACCCTACCCTTGCTTTGAGAAATAGAGCTTAGTATTACTTTAGCACACAACCGTCGTCGCTCTTTTCAGCGATGGGTGACAGTTTCTCCAAGTTTAATATAATTATCTCAATGGTCTCGGACTGCATCACAGCATTAAGCGACATCTCGAGAAACAATACTCTTGAAATGTGCTGGATCAAAGGACACCAAGATAACGCAGGCAATGAGAGAGCTGATGAGCTGGCAAGGCAGGACTCGGGATCCTGTTCGAACAGATCGGAACCGACCCTGACTCTGGTGGTCAGCACTCTCATCAGAGCCTCTTAAAACAAAAAAACATCAATATCACATACTTACATATAAGTGGTCGAAAGACACGAGCTGTAGACAAGGCAAAGCAGCAATTGCAGGCCCTTCGACACGCAAACTACTGTCTAGGTCACATCTGCGAATACTTACGAATACTTAACGGGCATCATTACAGGACATTATATACTAAACAAATACTTCCACACTGTGGGACTAATCGATAGACCTAGATGTAGAGGCTGTATTTAGGAAAGTGAAACCGCGGAGCACGTGCTTTGCTCGTCATACTTGGTGACTAACTACTTGCGGGATAGGGTAATAATCATAAATACCCCACCCTCCAAGCTGCTCGAGTCTATCTTAAAGTTGGGATGGCTCGAGAATTGAAGGGGAAGGATACGCTTCTGGAGAGGTTGAACATGATCCAGATCAAGTGGCCTTAAAAACCAGCTCTGCCACTAGTAATACAATCCAATCCAATAAATCTTTAATTTTATTTATAATATGGCCACCTCAATGCAAAGCTAAAAAGGCGATGGTCGAGGGTTATGGTCAGTGCGTCGTTGTGGCCTTACCATAACGTAGGGTCCACAACGTTTGAAAGTTGAACCCTTTAAATCCTTCCTACGTAATATCACAATGTAGTTCTTATTTTCAATCCCACTGGTTATTTACTAGACAAAGACTCTACCCTACTCTGGTTCCCAGTATTGTCAATTTGAAGTCACACTCTTGAAACTATAAATATACCACGTGTAAGCGTTGTAATATTATTTACTAGCGTCGTCTTCAATGACCGGCAATGGTTTTTAGAACAAACCTTTCATTTTTCGTGGTTTGGTGTTTGGCCTTTGCACACCTGGTGGTAATAGATTTAACCACGACTTGTCAATTCTGGATTTTGATAGAGAGAACCCAATGTTCTCAATGAGACGCCTCCCAACAGCAACATCTCCATTCCTGCCAGTCTTACGAAGTCACCTAGAAAGAACTCGAGGATTTTGGAAGATCCAGTGTACTGTAGTAGAAGTTGTATTCGCAGTGGTAGACAAATTCCAAAAACCTGCTGATGTAATGTTTTATTTTCCACACTGGGTATATTTTTCAATATTCCGATTCTTGAAACAGTAGACGTTTCCATTTAAAACATGATTCTTTACAGTTATTCCAATTGAACTTAACGAAGTTATTGGTCTCAATATTGGCCGATTCTTCAAGATCCCACTTCTGAATTAACAATTTGTGTCTGATACTTAGTATTTATACGAAGGTGTTGTGGTCAGCATTGCGCCTCCAATCACCGACTATTACTCATTCAGAACGTTCGAGCAAGAGTAGTGTTCAAATAAAAGGACCCACCTGTCCACGTCTATCGGAAGTGATGGGACGACCATTTAGGAGCGTGGAGCGCCGCCAAATATACATACTTAAAAGGGGTCAGACGGCCTCGTCAGTACGCTCATGAATGTAGCTCCCGTATTTTCACTAGCACTTTGCACCCACTTGGGCAATGACGCGATGGGTTCTTCTCAATTGAATACTACCAATTTGTGGTCCACGGCCTACTTTTGAGATTTCCTAAAATAATTTATCACAAACAACCAATACGTGGATCTTCAGGGAGCATAGCTTATTATTGAAAATCGCACAAAAATACGTCTTAAGAAAAGTTATTTCGTGAATCTGGCATTAAATAATTATATAAGAAGGTAATGTGGTGAGCAGGCTTCTAACCATTAACTATTAGCACATCATGTTATTTATCTGTATCGTTCCGAAGGCTTGAGCTACTAATTTATGGCCCACAGCTCACTTTTCAGATTGCTTAAAATAATACATCAACTGTCAAAATATGTCAAAAAACTATTTTTCAGTTTAAAGCACTTTATAAAGTTACCTTTGGCTTTGACGAGTATTTTTTAAATAATAAATGGAATTAATTTAACTTTAGCAACATCCCATACATAAAGTTAATTAGTAATTCCGATTGTTGTACGATGTTGTGTAAGTTATAACAATATATTTCGCGAAATATATTCAAATATAAAATATTAATTCCCATTTTATCGCGGTGTCCATTGCGAAAAATTAAACGATGTTATGAATACAAAATGTCCGTTCGACCTCATATTTTAGCTTGTATCCCTCAGGAGAATTGCATATGAGCTCGCATTTCTTCATGATCCTGAAAGGGATGTGTGCATGTTTTCGTTTATGTCAGGCTCCGCGCGCGCGATTAGTGGTGCACCGCCAATTTTAATTTTGATACAAAAGAGAGAAGTTAGATAAATGTGTACGAATACATAATTTGGGAAAAAACGACAAATTTTTTTACGAAATTTCTTCTCGTTTGCGCGAGCGGGACGATTTGCCATTGGTATTAATAATTCGTTAGTACGTTTTATATAACGAGGAGGAAAATATTATACCAAGAACTGTAAAATTCATTCAAATGTTTCTACATTTTTGACTAATGTCTTTTACGGTAGATTTGAGTCCGGTTTTAAAATCCAGCCGGAATTATCGCAGTCGTTTGAATTAATCGTTTGTCGACTTTACAAAAATTATCTCAACTTCCGTTCGTTTTCTTTGTGGGATTGTAAAAGCAAAAATTTAGTTATACGAGAAAAGTTGGAAGAAAAACTAAGAATAAAAATGGGAGGGAAAAAATTATTTTTTGCGTTAGATTAATAAAGGGGTGGGTGTTAAAAAAAAAAGAGCTTTCGTTTTGTTTATGGAATATTAACACTTTAATGATGCAAAATCAGTATTCAAGCTGTAGGAAGTAAAATCCCAAGGGGGTTGGTTAAAATTTTTGCCTTGTAAATCCTTGTTAAGTCCTTTACACTTCTTTTAATGTTAGCTACGAGTCATTTAAACAATATTATAATCCTAATAACTGCAGTTATAAGCGTTGTTCTTGTAATCCTACAAACTTCTCCAATCTCGCGGACAAAACCGACCGCTCCGTCGTCAGCTTCAAATTTTATATTTGTTCAAACCTATAATTTCAATTTTATTTATCTTTTTTTATTTAATTTAAACGTAAGGTATACGTTTTTTAAGTAATACTTGTCGTTTAGAATTATTATTGTTCACATTTGTGCTTTTGTCACGTCATACAAAAACGTACAAAAACAATTATAAAGCTTACAAAATGAGAAAACAAATTTGCTTGTATGTAAAATGTTGTCTTAAATTAAGCGCTTTTTATTTTACCTCTACGTAACACGTAAAAAAGATAACGTTAACTAATATAATAATTAAAGTGTCGGAGAGGGATGCGAATAAAAATCGTAAAAAAATATTTTTTTTAAACAGAAAGGTAACATTTTAAAATACACAATGTATATGGAAGTAAAATTATGGGTATTAAATTTGCATCCCAGAACAAACACGGATGTGATTTTTCACAAAGGGTGAAGTTGACTCAAACTGGGAGGTTATTTCTTTTTAAGTGTTTTCCTGTACACTAATAAATACAACTATTGTTTAAATACAGCAGGTTTGTGCACTACCTTCTAGTAATTTGAGCTTCGAATTAAATTTATTTTGAACCATCCACATACTATAATGTCAAAGTCACGTTCAAGTTCCATAAAAATCATGATTTTGATGGAGAGAGGTATGATGGCTCCCGATGTAAGATGTAGGTACCATTGGGTTTCTCTTATATTCCCAATAGCCCAATTTTAAGGATTGGTTACAGCCCTACGTACTACTCGTCATCTTTAGTGTTGTAGCGATGGACACGAGAAATAAGACAGTCAGAAAGTCAACCCTGACAGTTAAGAATAAGAAGTCGTTGTTAATCTCAAACATACTAATAAATATATGAACTGTAACTCAGTGTTTCCTAATATTAAATTAGATTGTACAAGAGTACCACAATTGGTGACCCCGACGTGATTAAAAACAGCACGTGCTTGTGATTAACTTTAGTGTTCCCGTCTAAAACGCCTTCCTGAGTGTTTTTTGGAAATAGTTAGCCCCTTTTAATAAAAAGCAATGCCCCGTGTTGTTTTTGCACCCACCTTTGAATTATATCGTCTATTCCATTCATTCCCCCTTGGCGGTCGTTCTACTGGTCTTCTACCAGTCCACACCAGTACCGTTCTAAGCCAGCTCATTCCATCATCATTAATATTCCCAGCACTCGACCTTCTGTGTTCTCAAGTTGTTGATATTATTTTACTAAATGTCCAGATCTTTCGTAACATCGTTCAATACAAGAAAAATTGTAAACCAACACCAACGTTTAGTAGCACAAATTAAAAAAAAATCTTCAACAACGAATTCTAATTTCGGAAGATGGAACTGATCGCCACAGAATTAACCGAAATTAAGTACTCGTCCTACCGAACTTCTTGTCTCTGATTACAATCTAGTCGATTTCACTCTCCATCGATACCCATTCCTCCTGGTAATTTTCTGCTTGCTCCATGTCGTCTAGGTCTAGGGCAACAGTTTCATCCGCGCTGTCCTCTAAGAGATCTTCATAGACCTTTGCGTCCAATTCGGTAATCTGATTCATCAAAGGATTAAGAAACAACAGGATTGGAATCTCTGGATGTTTAACTGTCTCACAACTTCACTTCCACATCTTTTGCTCTCACGGCCAATCGTACCCTCATGATAATCAATATTTTATATTAAACAGAACTTTTTAGTTTAAATTAAAACAAGAACGACACTGAAGGAAGACCAACAATCCGTAACAAGTAATAGCAAGGGCCTTAGATGGGGCTTGTAATTTGCAGCACCCCATTTGCAAGATTTCCACTTCTTTAATACATATTTAGAATTAGAATCAAAGAGAGGATGATAAGCTTGGAAATGTTTAGCACTTAAGCTACAAAAAGCGACCATTCTTTCCCTAATTTCTTAAGATATTCTTCTCTTTGAATGAACATGAAGATTCTAGAAAGTTGAGTGTCACTGATACTGTTATGACAGACCAGCTACTGCTTCGTACTGTTCCATTCTTAAGTGCTAATGTTGGACAGTGACAAATTACATGTTCCACTGCTCCAGAAGAGTGTTAATGGAAGTCGTCAGTTCGGAACCAAGTACATCTAAAATGAGCTCTTACATTTCCTTCATTTCTCTCATTGATATATTAAACCACCATACTAGCCAGCTGAGCTCGTTCTTGTGAGGATAGGTAGGATGCTCATCAACACACCTTAATAAGGCCCTTGTGCTTAGTTTTTGTCCTGTTGAGTAGAAACATGGTACATTAAAGGAGCATACGGAATGGGACTCTATGGCTGTTTAAAGTAGCCAGTGGATCTCGTCCTTGTCGGGATAGGTTGGATGCTTGCCAGAACACCTCAAGAAGTTGCTCGTTCTTAGTTCTCGTCCTGATGAGTAGGAAAGGATCAGAAGGAATGGGCCTCATCGCTGTTTAAAGTCGCCAGTGGAGCTCGCACTCGTCAGGATAGGTAGGATCGGCACTAACCTAGCTCAATAAGGTTCTTGTGCTTAGTTCTCACCCTGATGAGTAGAAAATAATACATTAAAAGACCAGACGGAATGAGCCTCATGGCTGTTTAAAGTCGTCAGTAGAGCTCGCCTTTGTCGGAATAGGTAGGATGCTCATCAACACACCTCAAGAAGGTGCTCGTGCTTAGGTCCGGTCCTGATGAGTAGAAGATTATACATTAAAGAACCAGTCAGAATCGGCCTCACGGCTGTTTAAAGTCGTCAGTGGAGCTTGTCCTTGTCAGGATAGGTTGGATGCTCACCAAAACACCTCAAGAAGTTGCTCGTGCTTAGTTCTCGTCCTGATGAGTAGGAAAGCACCAGACGGAATGGGCTTCATCGCTGTTTAAAGTCGTCAGTGGAGCTCGCCATTGTCAAGATAGGTTGGATGCTCACCAACACACCTCAAGAAGGTGCTCGTGCTTAGTTCTCGTCTTGATCAGTAGGATACTTATGATACATTAAAGGACCAGTCGGAATGGGCCTCATGGCTGTTTAAAGTCATCAGTGGAGCTCGCATTCGTCAGGATAGGTAGGATCGCCACCAACCCAGCTCAATAAGGTTCTTGTGCTTAGTTCTCACTCTTATGAGCAGAAAATGATACATTAAAAGACCAGACGGAATGGGCCTCACGGCTGTTTAAAGTCGTCAGTGGAGCTCGTGCTTGTCAGGATAGGTTGGATGCTCACCAAAACACCTCAAGAAGTTGCTCGTGCTTAGTTCTCATCCTGATGAGTAGGAAAGGACCAGACGGAATGGGCTTCATGGCTGTTTAAAGTCGCCAGTGGAGCTAGCCATTGTCATGATAGGTTAGATGCTTACCAACACACCTCGAGAAGGTGCTCGTGCTTAGTTCTCGTCTATCAGTAGGATATGATACATTAAAGGACCAGTCGGAATTGACCTCATGGCTGTTTCAAGTCGCCGGTGGAGCTCGCTCTCGTCAGGATAGGTAAAACCGCCACCAATACCCAAGTTTGGTTATTTTCTCCTTGTACTAGCGTAAAATTTCCAAAAACCGTTCCCCAGCCATCTAGAGTCCAGTTTCTTTGTCATCGTGTTATGATTGTTTGAAGACGACAGGACAGCTTTCTTTTGTTAGTATTTGTAGCATGTGATAATGCTAAGCCATCGTGAGCCCATTTCAAGTTACAACCGACCAAAATTTACATATTTTCAATTGATTTCTTTTTCTGTGGCTTCAGACCAATGAAAACCTACTTACTACGGATCTAACCTAAGTATGTAATTTTAAGCAAGAACATAACAAATTATAAAGAAGCTAGAAGTCACATCGACTGGAAGCATTTAAAATTTTATATTTTTCTAATTTCAAAGGTACATAAATAAAGTTGTTCGTTTGTTCATTTTTCGAGGGGTAGGAAAACAAATTAGATTTTTTCCCTAACCCCAAAATTATACATATTTTAAGTTAATAAACGTATAAAAATTGCAAAAGTAGAATTTTTTTGTGACAGTGTAGTAGGTTTTAAGCGCTAAGAGATATTCCGATAGTGTCTAACGAGTAGAAATTATTAAAAGTCCAGCAACCCTTTACTCTTTCCCTATAATTCTTTTGTTTCTCGATTCCCATTCCCTCGTGGATGGCCTCGCAATAAATTTGGAAACGGTATCGTTTTACATATCCTATGATCATTGCTGAACAACGCACGAGATTACGCAACCACAGTTTTCTTGCTTAAGAGTGGATTTTAGGGGGTGTAATTTATTATTTTTATTGCATAAACGAAAATCGGTATTATACGTGACTTTTTAAAAATTTTAAGTATAAAATATTAAAATAAGAAAAGTTAATATTTTAGAAAAGCTTTATTTGGCATTTTAGTTTAAGCTTTAATTGCAAACAATATGAATATTCAACCACAAATATATGTAATTAAGAATACATAGGTTATAATACAGAATTATACGAGTCGGCAACTTGGGCTGTAAGATTTCTAAAATTAACATAAAAAAGCAATAAAATTATTGTTGGATTAAGTTTTGGCAGAGTGCGGGAATCCACGTATCTTGCGGGTTTACTGGAATAATTCGAGAATAAAACTCTATTTAATTCTTGTATAACTTTACGGAATTGTTTTCTTAACCTCCCCCCTCCGTTCTCAATTTTCATAACCCCTTATTGTCTCTTATCTTAAAGAAAACACGTAGGCAAAAAACAATTCAAATATATAATATTAAAGCTAATAATAAGATCATAATTTCACTTCTTTCATAACCCACCATTTTCTTAAATCGTAAATTTGTATAATTTTACAGGGTGTTCAAAATTAACAAATTTCCATTAAACAAGATTAGGTATTTATACTACATACTTCGTGGTTGTATTCTGTAACACCAGCTTCCACATGAACTGCAGAGTAGAAGAGCAAGGTGCTGTCTCCTCAGGGCTGGGATCCTGTAACTATTAGCGTAGCGATTCGCTGCGCTATTTATTCTCTATCCCTCTCCCTGTCCATGTCCATGTTCCTGCCCCCACCCCTGTTTTGAATTTGGAATCAAAAGTGGATGCAATCGTTTGTGCTTTTAATCACATCGTTTGTGCTTTCGGCGTCTCAGAGATATAACAAAAATGATCGGGGGAGGGGCGCTTCCCTGGAACGTTATGAATCCGCATCACCGTGTATCACCCTTAAATTCTCTTCAGCAGTCCCTCTTCGATTTGGTTCATTGATTTAATCCGCTTCATGTCTTATATTCCTTCTCTAGCATCTTGGTGCTCTTTGGTTACCTACATCTTCTGTACGTGATCATTCAATGTTCGGCGGCGCGGCGTCTTCTTACCGTTCATCTCAGTTAACCGTTATCTCATTATGTTTGATTCTATCTCGGAGGGCGAGCCCTGAAATGGATCTCAGGACTTCCATCTTAGTTCTTAATCAGTCTTTTTTATTTTTTTTTGTTCTGGTCTCTCCAGCGTACTGGTCAGACACACTTTTTTAATGAGTCATTACATAGTCTGATCTTTCACTGCTCTCTCAACACCACCTTCAGATACAGTAATTACTCTAATACTTAATTAATAATGAGCAAATAACTCCCAGCTGAACTTGCGACACTGCTGTATTCATGACACTTACATTTGAGATAACTTCATCTACGATAGCACTGAACAGGATCGGCCTTGGACTATCGTCTTTGTAATTTGTCTTAATATAAAGATGGCGTCCACTGCTAATCAGTCCTGTCTTTCTTCGCTGACTAAAACTCTACCCATTATTCTGTCTTCGAACCTTCCAAGTTGTATTTAAGAATTCCAGATAATATTCCAGGACGATTCTCGAGGTCACTCTTAGTTCCATTTTTGAATAGGTACAAGTATTGTTAAGCGGGATTTTCATTGATCAGGAATTTTGGACAAGGGATTAGACCCTGGGCCTGTAAGAGAAAAATCGGGGTGATCTTATTCGGGTCCATCTCTTGGGAATAAGCTATTTGAGTGCCACCGAACACGAAAATCGGATTGGCTGCCCCAAAAACTGGCTTAAGACCTCAGGACTTCTGTGGCACTCAAATAGCTTATTCTAAAGAGGTTGGCCTGAATAAGATCACCCTGATTTTTGTGTTACAGGTCCAGGGCCTAGATGTAATTTTTATTTATTACATCTGAGCCTCCATGGTTAAGATTTGCGATTAGATCCGCATATTTAATCTATTTTAACTGCTTCTCTTACTGGTAAAATTAAATATTACCCTTCAAATTGTGAGCACACGGTATATCGTCCATTGTTAAATTTTTTACGCTTTAAGGGGAATTTTTACGAATTGACGAAAATTTGTAATTTGGGTAGGATATAATAGCATTTCAAATGCTATTATTAAAAGGGCAATAAATTAATCTAACGGCTGGAGAAAGCAAACAGTGAAAAATTAAAACTGTTATCGATGTTAAATTCAAATATAATAACTCAAAGCAAGATATCGCTTAACCCCAATGGGACATTAAAAATGTGAAAGACGGAAAAATACACATTCAGCACGCTGGTCACTCCTGATAAAAAATCGACTGTTTAGCATCGGACACTATTTTATAAAACGCACACATAACTTCGAAAGTAAATATTGAATTTTGACCGATGATTGTATCTATTTATTGCTGTATTTAAATTTTATATAAGGCAATAATTCACCATCGCGTTATAGAAACCAACGATAAATAATTAAGAAGTTCGATAACGGCTCTGCAGACTGATATATAATAAACAAAGTTAAAATATGCCCCTTATTTCGAACCAACCACAACGACCTATATCTTATAATCAAACCATCCCGCTCTTTATTATTTATTCATTAATTAATCTATTCCCTCACACTCTACTATATTGGTTATCCTTTACTTTTGCAATTTAACTAACGGCCACTTTCTTCGTCTTTTATTCCGCAATTGCGCTTCTGTGCATCTTCAACTTTGTTATAAATTCCAATCAAGGGAATACATTTTAAATCGACTTTGCTTTTTAACGCCGAGATTACATGATCGTGAAAATTTAATAATTTCATCTATAAGTAAATTAAAAAACTTTTCCCCTCAACTACAACATGAAATCTTGCCATAATCACTCATTAAAACAAAGACACCAGTTTGGACTCTTAACCAAGTACCAACGGTCTGGGTAGTCCTGGAGAAGTTCATTCAGAAGTTCATTCGAGCCGACAAACGAGTAACGGTTGATATAGGATGTTTTCATGATCGTTTTCGACTTTCTGAAAAGTAGGCGCTTGGTGGATTCCAAGAAAGTTGACTGAGGAACACAAATTAATCTAATGGACTGGTTCTCTAGTGCTTGGCAGGATTGCACCACTGTCAACTAGAATCCAAGCTTGCTTCGATATACGGAAACCCCCTTCTGACTTTCAACCAATCCAGTTCACGCCATCAGCAGGTAAGGTTACGCTTACAGAGTTCTGCTAGCACATTTTAAGAAGAGAGATGAGAAAGGGAGTGGTGCATCGTACTGCGAAGTTCTGTCGATGCTTCTCGCTACTATTGACTTCATGGGTTGCTTGATCACGACAACCTATACATTTATGTTCTCGAACATATGCGTTATGGTCCTGATTTTTCTCTAAGAGTGGGAAATCAGAGTCAGATACATAAAGGCCAAATCGGGCACATAGATGGGGCTCGATCTCCATTCGGTTCAGGGGCAGGAATTTACAGTTTAGAACCAAGTACAGAACTTAGTCTTGCACTAGGTTCATATCCATCCGCCTTCCAGGTGGAGGTCTTCGATATATCCACCGGACGCTAGGTTAAACCAAGAACAATCTTACCATGCCATGGTAGGAAAATTCCGAGAAAATTCACATATATCCTGACAGTCAAGAGCTCTGAAGGCTCTTCTCAATTGTAAGACAACCTCTAAGCTCGTTCTGGAATGCTGGCAGACCTTACAGAATCTATCTAACGATATATAACAGGGTGTCATAGCAATGGGTTCCAAGCCATTCTGGCATAGATGAAAACGAGATAGCGGATGACCTAGCAGTGAGGGGCACTCTGATCCCTCTCTGCAGACAAGGACCCGCACTTCGAATCTCCTATAGATTCATGAAACAAGACCTCGCCAAATAGATCTCCAGAGAACACAAAAGACAATAGAAAAAATCTTAGGCATGCGAAGCTTTTTATTAAACAAACATATTACTAAACCTCAACAGATTAAGACAGGTCTGCTAACAGGTCACTGTTTCCTAAATAAAGACCTACACGCTATTGGAATCTGGGATGACCCTAGATGTAGAGGTTGTGGGGAAAAAGATGAATCCGCCCAACATATTTTAAGTCAGCATCAGACATACAAAGAATCCACTCCTGTAGGCTAGTAACCTTCTTTGAGGAGACTAACGGGACTAAGGCTGAATCCATAACCCCTTTGGCTAACGCAAAGGGTCGCTTTGGGCCAAGTGTTAGGGTGTGTTACAGGTACCCCTTGGAAGAAAAAAAAAACTTCGGTAGAAAAGTTGTCACGTAAATCCCTATTGAGGTGCTACAGCACTTCACCTACCACCAGCGTAAAAAATACAAAAGTGAAACAACAAATATGTAGGTAATGCAAATAACAAAAGAAAACTATTGAGAGAAAAAAAAAGAGAAAAAAAATTTAATTTACCCTAATATTTGTAGGGTGTTAACTCAATGTATGAAAGTATAAGTGACACGTGTAACAACTAGTAACTGAATTATGAAGTTTCTTTACCACCGAGGGTAGTAAAGTAAGGTCCTAAAACACCTGAGGAATTCATTTGATGTTGTAGAACGTTGTAAAAACTCAGGTCTAATGAAAAATTCGGCGAGCAATCACATGGCGTGTCGAAGTATTAAAATTTCCCAACTTTTATTGGTCTATTTTTATGACTAAAACTTCAGATTGACTTCATTAAATGTTTGTTTAACGCCTTTTGTTAGATTGAGTTGAATTTTTGATAACTCTTGTAATGTTATATATTTTTTTCTGGAGGGTTGTATTATAAAAAACGAACATAAAAATTTTTTTTTTGCGTATGCGAAAATCGGCAGTAAAATTCGAATTGAAATCGGTAGATTTGAGAAAAGCCCTCTCTTACTGCGTGTTTATAACTGGTATGTGTGGCTTACGAGTGTAAATAAGTTAAGAGGTGGCGATGTAAGGAAGGAAGGAACGAACGAAAAGTCGTTGCTTTAGTTTTAGCTACGTTACGATACTATTTAGGGGACAATATTAATGCAGAATACAAAACAAGGTGCCTAATCTTATATACACGGTAACTTCCAAACTGCAATTAGAAGCAAACGGTTAGTTATAATAAATTACAAAATATTTCTATACCAGGCAACTTTAAATAATGCCACTTTAGAAGCCAAGATGCGAAGGTATAATGTATTCTCAACAAACTTTAGTAATATAGCGCAAGATTAACAGCGACATCAAATTTGTAACATCGTGATACGAACTCGCGTATATTATATAGGAAAAAAAAAGGAAAAAGCAAATTTTCATTAATGGAACTATGATGGACTTTGGAAGAAAAATGCGCAATTACAAATAGTTATAAACAAAATCCCAAGTTTGGAAGCTAATAAATATGTATAATCGTGCCAAACTATCCAAAATAGTACTAAAATTGTCATCAGTTCATTTAAATAAGGCACGTGACACATAAATAAAACCAAATTGCTAAGAAGTTTAAATTATAAGGACATATATCTTGGGTAGATTATAATATACCACCATTTGTATGACACAGCTAATGGAACTTTGAAAATTCCGAGACAGGTGTTACTATACTTTTAAAGCAATTAACTTTGCCCTTTGGTGTCTAATGCACCCTCGTTTGGTTAAGAATTATCCCTAACAAAATTTATTTATAAATAATCTCATAATTATTAACGTATTATCGACAAACTTTAATTACATTAACGATTTTCAAATAAATAATCTCCAGAAGTTGAGAAGCGCCTAGCATCTGAAAAGCGAAATCTCTTAGAAAATGGTTATTGCAATGTTATATGCTTTTCAATTTTTTCCTCACATAAAATCTGTTTTATATGGATAAAAACCCAACAGAGCTTGTGATTGACCTAAGAACAAAATTTAACACCAATAAGTTGATTTAGAAAAAAATTAATTAAACATTTTAAAAGCAGACAACTAACTTAACCTATTTCATCAATGAATTATTTTAAAATTAAAAAAAATAGCCACTTCTTCATACAGCTTCTGAGCAACTACCATCACAGAGACACTTTAACTTAGCAGACTTCTACTTTGAACCTATGGTTAGGCACCGCCTGCTAGACACTTAAACGACTTAACCTTTATTTGCATTGCTGTCACCTGATGGTCTTGGAATGGCGCTTGTTCATTATGGTAGACAACGCTTTCACTTCGTTAAGTAAAAAATGCAAATAGAGCTGAGCAAAGCGAAGAAAGTTTGTAAACGGTTTTTCAAGATTTTTCTTCTTCTAGCAGGCCTATAGCATGCTCCTTAGTCACATTATAGAGCACTACGTGACTTAAAGTGTGGCTTAAGCTTGATGGGGGCTCCCATCTCTAATTAATTAGTCGACGAACGCTCAGTCATATAACGCGTTTCTCATCAACTTGTCTTATTCCTTTCTATTTTGTACATGGGCAGAGGATTAGTCTCACTGCTCTCCAAAGTGCAGTATGAGAAAAGCGCAAAAATTGACGTTTTCGGCCACTGGATCGAAACGTGGACCTTAGTAAAGGTAGGTGCGCGTTTTGTTCCATTGTTTCTTATCAGACTCGTCACATTGAAGCACCAACCCACTCTCATAAAAAACGATGCTTTATTTATTTTTTCAGCGCGATGGTAAGTGCGATGCTAGAGGCAGTGTGATGTGCGGTACACCGACGTGGCGACGCACTTACGCTCTTTACTAGCTCCCTATAGGTGTTTGGTTTTTTCTAACTCTGAACTATGTTCCAATGAAGGAGAGATATTAGCTTCACCACTTTGTTGTACCATCCCTTCAATTACCTCATAGTAAGGTGTTGCTGGAATATGAGATGGAGTGAGGTACTTCAAACCAGGACTAGTGTACGGGAAATAAAGCAATATCACACCTAAAAGGGAGGATTGAGGAGAAACTACTCCTTCGTCATTATTGACGAGATACTGGAAATATAAAAATACGTCATAATAATTTCATAATTATTAATAATTTCGTCATAATTTTTCCACACCAGTGCTTCGAGTATCTCGGTTGCAAATCGTCATAATTATACACTCTGTGTTCGATTAACAAGTTTGATGCTGGCCACATCTGTGTATCTGATTTTGTTTGCTTAACTGCATAAAATGTCAATTGCTTGTCGAGTGGATCCGAGATGGTTGTAGAATATTCCATATAAGCCCCTACTCCATTTTGATAAAGGACTTCTCGTTTCACCATGTTTAATTAATCAATGAATTTAATTTTCAATTCCTCATTTTATTTTACCCCGTGTTAAATTAGTTAACTAGTGATCTTTCTTTGAGGACCGGTTGGATCTCAAAGAGAAGACTATTGATCTAGGGAGAAAAGTTTCCCTATTTGTTTTCCATCAGGACTCTGTGATCTCTCTTCATCGAGAGAACTCGGGATCTGGTGGACGAAGCCCCGCGGTTGCTCATCCATCAGGACGCGGTTATTTCTCTTAACAGAGGCATCGTTTAAGGCATCATCAAATATCTGAGACATTGTCAATACATTCAAAAATATTTTATGGAACGTGCACAATAGCATATGTTATAGCTATCTAATAAATTAGATCTAAATCGATAATTATAAGAAACGATTGCACGTTTACGTAAATCACAGCTTTACTCGAAAAGATAGGCGGTGAAATCAATGAAAATCGTTTGCGAGTTTCGAGATGTGCAAAGTCTCTTGCCTGAATGCTCATCAGGTAGATAAGGAGATCTCAAAACCTAAGAGGAAGAAGATTACACCAGTGGTGCTGGCCACATTATATTCATATTAATATCGGGTTCACGGCGTTTAGTGATCCTAAAATCTCATTAAATGCTATTAGAAGGGACTATATGAAGGTACATTATCGGTTAAACAACGTATTAAACTGCTATTGGTTCCCATTGAACTCAATATGGGCGAGAACTGACGATCTTTAATCAGATCATTAAATTTGCTAAACCAACAGTAATAGTACCGACCCTTAAGGGTAAAGTTTTAGGGTGTCTGTGGAGAAGAAGAAAACGAAAATTGACAATTGTCAACTGATGAACTTCACCACCGCTTTGAGCAAAGTAAAATTCGGGAATGACGTCTTGAAGTTTTCAAAACAAAGAAACGCACGACAAAATCCCTCAAAACGAAGGTAGAAATTAGTTTTTGATTATGATATAATTAAAAATGACGTAATTTAAAAACAAATCAAAATAATTTATAAGCTTTTAACAATGTCAAAGCTTGTGATATAATTCTAATGCCACTTTCCTGTTTCATGTCTTTCCATTATAACTTCCGCCAAACTTTTTAATGTTTTTAATACGCCCGTTAGTTAGTAAATGAAATCAACAAAATTATTTAGGTAAACTTCCCTTAAAAGTGCACTACCTCAGCTATGAATTAGAATTAGAATAAATTTAATTTTTCACTTACTTGCAATAAACCATTTCTTTATTATTGGCAAAAGCTCCATGTGGTGGACACCTTTCGGGTAATTCGAGAACTATAATTCCGCTGGTACCGGCAACGACCAAAAGGGTATTTTTCGAATTCACCCTTAAAAGTTCTACCGAAAATCGTGACGTAGTAGTCGGTAATAAAATCTGAAAGAGATAAAAAAAATAATAATTCGAGATTAAATATAAGGTATTAAAAAGGGGGAAAAAGAAAAATTATAATTAAAGGATAAATTTGTAATTTTCCCAAATCGCATATAAAAATAATTATTTAAAAACGAAACGAGGAATTTATTAATAATTAATAACCCAATATTTTAAATTCTAGATGAGAAAAAAACGAAGAAATTGCTCGTCTTAATCCAGGTTATTGCCTAATTTAAATCGAGCTCGGCAACGAGCGTATAAATTATTGAAATTATTATATTAAAAAATCCATCTAAGAAGTCAAAGGAGCCATTATGCGAGCCCGTTTTGCCGCTAACTAATAGCTATTTTTCGCAGCCTCCGGCATTTTCCGGTTACCAACTCGTCTTATAAAAATGGCCTTACAATTAAGGGATCTTTTGTTAATCGATTGGTTTTTCTAATATAAAACACATAAAAAAAATAATTCACACGTTTTCTTAAAAATTTTCAACATTTGAAAATTCGACGAAGGCTCTTAGGTAGTTAGTTTCTTAAGGGGTGTCAATAATCGTTAAAAAGTAAATTTAAATTGCAGCCCCAAGATGGATTTTAAGTAATTTCATTTTAAATTGTTTTGAAATTAAGTCGAAGCAATTCTTTTTTACTTGTCGGAGAATTATGAGGATTATCAAAAAAGTGCATCGATTTTTTTTTATTGCAGCAGTTAAGGGGGACAATTTTCCACCGAACGGTTATTGATAATTAATCAGCGGTTAGAATGAAAATAACCCAAGTCTTTAAACGCTATCGCCAAAATTAAATTTAGTTAAATTTAGGAATAATAGCCAAAGTGCACTAGAAAAGAACATTTTTCAGAAAGAAAACAGAATTTTTGTTCTATCAGGCCTATGGCACCCTCCCCTTAATATATGTTCTTTATAATATAGGTTCGCATCTGTATATCTAATTCTGTATGTTTAACTGAATAAAATGTTATATCTTATTGGCTGACGAGTGGATCCGAGTTGGTCGTCTGATTTTCCGTATAAGCCCCTAATCCATTTTGATAAAAGACTTCTCGTTTAATTCGTTTAATTAATTCTGTATGTTCAACTGAATAAAATGTTATATCTTATTATTGGCTGACGAGTGGATCCGAGTTGGTCGTTGGATTTTCCATATAAGCCCCTACTCCATTTTGTTAAAAGACTTCTCGTTTCACCATCGTGCTAATTCGTTATTCGTCATTTTATTTTACCCCGTGTTAAATTACTGAACTAGTGATCTCTCTTTCAGGACCGATTGGATCTCAAAGAGATCCCTCTCTATTGATCTAGAGGGAGAAGTTTCCTTGTTCGTTTTCCATCAAGACTCTGTGATCTCTCTTCATCGAGCAGACTCGGGATCTGGTTGACTAAGCTCTCCGGTTGCTAATCCATCAGGACTCAGTGATCTCTCTTGTCAGAGAGAACTCGCGATCTGGTGTACGGAACCCACTCATCCATCAGGACTCTGTGGTCTCGCTTCATAGAGAGGACTCGGAATCTGGTGGACGAAGCCCAACTGCTTCTCCAGGATTTAGTGATCTCTCGTCAGAGAGGACTTGGGATCTGGGGAACGAATCCCTACAATTTCATCAGAACTCTGTGATCTCTCGTCAGAGAGGACCCGGGATCTGGTGGACCGAGAATGGAACCCAAGTATCCGAGTTCATATAAAGAGTTTTATTAGTTAGTAAACCATTTTTATTTTTCTTTAATCAAGTTTTTGTATTAGTACCCTTACGTACGTAGCGCTATTTTTATTTATTTTGAATAATTTTTTTTTATGGTGTTTGGTTTTGTACCCCTCCCGTCTCCATCTGTGAGCGACGCTAAAGGGAGAAATTATTGCAACTCCGATTTTCGATGTATCTTATTATGGCTCTATTTTATGGCTCTTTAAAGACATCGATACATTTTTAACTAAAGGCTTAAGTGAAAATGAAAATTTTGTAAAAGAAAAGTCCATTTCTAAAGTGGGCCATAATATTTTATTGAAAAAAATCTAAATTTATTTAAATTTTTCCAATTCAAATCTAATTTTCTGGAACTTAAATAAAGAAAAATAATTGAAGTTGTCCCTTAAAGCAGTTTTATTTTTAAATTGTGTATATTGTTTTTAAAAGCTCCTTTTCCTCTCCAATTTCTTATTATCCGCACAAAGTGTTTGTGCAACTGATTGACTATTTAAATAGAACAATTAAATTTGAAGTTATTAAAAGAATCGTAAAACATAAGTATGCACCGATAATAAGATCTTCAGTACTGACAATTTTCCGGAACGCTGGCTTCGAGGTATTGAATTTCTTTTTCAATCAAGTTCCGAAGCTGGCGGTACAAGTTGGCGTGCTTCGCTTGTTTTTATTGAAAAATTATTCAATTATAAAGTTTTAAAACAGATTGGAAATCATACGGTTCGCTGAGAAAAGAATTTTGAGGTTAGGATTACGGATTTATTATATCTTTACCACTGGTTATCTTGTTTAGTATTCATTGCTTTTTGATTTTCTTATTTTTTACCTTTTAAAAATATTACAATTTTTTTACTCTTCGCGTATATTCTTTTTTCATTTAACTAAGTTTAATATTCAGCAAAAGTTGATGTAATAATTCGTAGTTTATTCTATAATTTTAAAGAAATGTCCCGTCAATTTTCAACTATTCGAGCAATCAAGAAAATCATAAAAAACTCTAAAAGACGTGACAAGTCAAAAACAGCAGCTACACAGAGTTGTACATTACTTACAAATTGGATGAAATCTACTGCAAATTTTCATACGATTAACTCAATTTGTTTGCAAATTTTTTTTTCCTAAAAGAGAAAAACAAAATACTTAACAGGTGTTGGAAAAATATACACACAGTTTCACCTATAAGACATTTCCTTCTTTTTCCCTCTTTCTCAAGTGAAGCCTAATTTTTCTATTTAAAAAAAGAAGCGAATAAAAATAGCCCTAGAAATATTTAAAGGAATTTATTTTTAATATACCTTCGTAATGAATCGTTAAGCTCATCGCAATTTTTATGAGCTCAAAACTTCTTATAACAAATTTAAAATTGCTTGAGGATACAATTTATTCTTATACGAAAAAAACTTTACATCATTTCATGTCAATATTATTTCCTCAAAACTTTTCTTATTATACTTTAATTTTGCGTGTTTTTAGATAACCAATCAAGAAATACCGAAAAAAAAATTATTTAAAAAGGCTATAAACGAATTAACTTTCTTTTTAATAAATTTATTAATAAAAAAAATGGAAGAGAAAATTGAAAAAGTTTTTTTAAATTGTAATTGATTTCATTTTTCCAATTTGAACCTTATTCATATCTTTATACAGGGGTGGCATTTTCGTAATACGCCGGCCTACATAATAAATATCAAGTAAAAAAGATACTGAATTCTATTTTCTTAACACGTCACAGTTACCCCCTAACCTTAGATTAGAAGTATGTGTTAAAACCATCGTTCAACCCCAAATCAGCGTATCACTCTGAATTCTGGATTGTGATAAAGAAAATCTGCCAAAATCAGGTCTATTGTGCCTCCTCTCTGCAGCGACATCTCAGGTTCTCGTCACTTCGCAAGTGATCCCACATTCAAGAAGAAATCGAGGATTTTGGAAGAATTTTGAATTTGGTAAGACGTGTGCTGGAATTTTGCCTCGATACTTACGACCTCTGCATTTAGCGTTGTCTACGAGTATACTATACAGTGTTAAAAATGTTTATTTAGTCAGCGGTGTCCCTTAAAAGACCCAGAGTAGGGTTTTAGAGGGAGTCAGATTGCGGAGTCAGTAGATGATCAATCAGCCAGTCCGCAACTAATCGTCGGTATAACGTTAGGTGTTTCAGTATTACCAATTACTATGATGTCTCCAATGATTATAATTGTAGGGTAAAAAATACTATTGTATTTACCACATTCTTTAAAAATGCTCGGTGCCTCCACCATATGTCACGAGTACGATCGTTGCTTTTTCATGAACATTGGAGTCATTGTCATTGGAGGGAAAAGGGGTCCGCAGACGGTTTCATTGTATTTCCGTGTTCGGACTGATTCCAGAGTGTTGGGTACATGAGTGTTCAGAGGATTTCAGATCCTCCCTACATCCTCTACATAGCATCTTCTCAGCCACCTATGTTGGCAACACTTACCTTGGGTTGCAGAAAACTTTTAACGGCTTGTTACAATTGATGAGAGTTTTGAATGTGAGTTTAGCTACATTTTGACATCTGATACGTCACATTCAAAACTCTCATCAATTGCAACAAGCCGTTAAAAGCTTTCCGCAACCCAACCTTAAACCTCCTGGAATATGTTAGGAATTAAGCACGAGCCTTCACTATATTTCTTAAAATTTTAATTGTATCTACCACATTCTTTTAAATGCCCGGCGCCTCCGCCATATATGTCACGAGTACGCTCGCTGCTTTTTTCATGAACAAATGGATCTTTGGATGGAAAAGGGGTCCGCATATGGTTTTATTACGCTTTTTTGCTCGGATGGATACCAGTGTTGGGAGATGAGTGTTCAGAAGATTTCGGATCCTCCTTACATCCTCTACGTATGATCTTCTCAGGCACCTATGTTGGCAATTAATAGTTAAACCTTCTGGAATAGGTTAGGAATTAAGCACGAGCCTCTACCATATTTCTTAAAATTTTAATTGTATCTACCACATTCTTTAAAAATGCCCAGCGCCTCCACCATATGTCACGAGTGAGATCGTTGCTTTTTTCATGAACATGAACAAATGGGCCATTGGAGGAAAAAGGAGTTCGCAGACGGTTACATTGTGCTTCCCTGCTCGGATGGATTTCAGTGTTAGGTACATGAGTGTTTAGAGGATTTATGATCCTTCCCACATTCTCTACATAGGATCTTCCCAGGCACCTATGTTGGCAATACTTAAACCTTCTGGAATAATACTTTGGGAATTAAGCACGAACCTTCACCATATTTCTTAAAATTTTAATCGTATCTACCACATTCTTTAAAAAAATGCCCTGCGCCTCCACCATATGTCACGAGTATGATCGTTGCTTTTATCATGAACAAATTGGAAGGAAAAGGGGCCCGCAGACGGTTTCATTATGCTTCGCTGATCGGATGGATTCCAGTATTGGGTACATGAGTATTCAAAGGATTTTTAATCCTTCTCTCATCCTCTACATATGATCTTCTCAAGCACCTATGTTGGCAATACTTAAACCTTCTGGAATAATATTATGTTGGGAATTAAGCACCGGCATTCACCATGTTTCTTAAAATTGTATTCGTTTCTATCTTGTTTATTAAAATTGCCTGGCGCCTCCACCATATGTCACGAGTACGAACGTTGTTTTTACATGAACAAATGGGTCATTGGAGGGATAAGGGGTAACATATGATCTTCTCATGCACCTATGTTGGCAATGTGCAAACTTTCTGGAATATGTTGGGGTTCTAAACTATTTTTCGGAATTACAACAAGCACTTTTACTTCATTTTCCGTCAAGAACTTATTGTTAATACACTGATACACTGAAGTTTTTAAAGGAGTAATTAATTTTGCAGGTATTATAAATTTACAGTTAGCAACTACTTGTATCGAGATTTGTATAGTAATGAAATAAAATAAGGGGTCGAAATAACGTATTTGGGAACGTACATGTCGACTACTCCTATGAACAGAACACACAGCACATATAAACAATACGCAATACAACGATGCTAAAACAGGCACCATAATTTAGTAGACATTTTGATATACAAACAATCTTTAATGAAATTCTTGGTGTTCATTAATAACGCATTTATACGGTGTGAGCCCGTACGAGAATGTACAGAAAGGCGTAATTTGCATGTCGATTTTGGGTGAAATTGCAAGCCCCGAATTATATAGTGTGCTGTAAAATTAACAAATGACGATACAGTGGTGAACAACAGAATAGGGAGTACATTATCTCTCGCATCTCTTTCGCTCGCGATGTTCTAAAAACAATTTATTTTTTCTAAATAAAATTTCGCTCTATTTGCGATAGTAAGAAATTAATGTCTACGCTGACAGTGTATAAAAATGAATTATTAAAGATAGAAGTTGTCGGACGGAAAATTAACCGAACAACTTTTAATATTTTATAAATTCAGTATTTGTTCTTATGTTTAAGAAGAGGAAAAATACAAATTGACATTTCAGAGGAACAAGCTAATTGAATGCTTAATAAGGGAAATTTAAATTTTTTATCTCGGGAGAGAATTTCTAATTCCAATAGCTTCATTTTGATACTTCCTGCACAGTGAAGCTTATATTTTTTTCCTATACGTATACTTTACTACTTCAGAAGGGTCTTCGTAAACGAATTATTATTTCATTTACTTTAGACTGTTTTTTATTTATGAAAAGTGTATATTTTTTATTTTCATTATTTTAAGCGTTAAGAAGGTAATGACGTATTTTTTACCTAAATTTGTTCAAATAAATGTTTATTAAAAGCGAGCACTTAGTGGCTCGTTTTATACGCCCGATTTAAAAACGAGAGGAGAGAAAAAAAACAAAAATTTAGGGGTTGTTATGGCTTATAATAAAACAAGACTACATTTTAAAAAAGTAGGTGTTCGTACTTAAAGGGCGTAAGAAAATTTAAGAACAATATTATGCAAATAATCCGGGCAAGCAAATAAAAAGTGGCAGTGTACATTTGCGGACTTTAAAAGTCGTTGACTAATTCATATCAACTTGTATTGTTCGTCCTTTTAAAACCCTTAAAACATGAAATATTGGTCGTCCTTTTTTTCCTCATCGATTCGAGGAATAGAATAAAGAAGGAAATGCTTAACGGCGGCAATTTTTCCGGATTAACAATAAAAACTGTTGTCGCTTCTAAGAGAAAAATGCCGAGTTGTTCAATTAATATATTCAAGCGTCCTTTGCCCCCCGCCACTTTCATCCAAACACAGAACATTATGCTTTCGGTTTTAATTTTTTATTCTTGAAAATATTCCGTGGAGATTAATAAGGCTTGAAATGCGATGTCTGTATACGCGGCTTTCAGCGAGAATTAAAAATAAAGGGGCTACTATTAGGGGATGAGATATTTAAAGATATTTGTAGATATTACTCAGAGAGTAGCAAAATACCAAAAAAATTACATTAACCTTTCAAAAAGTTTTTCTTGTTTCTCTTTTTAAAACAAAAATATCGCCCAGAACCATTTTTCCCGTACGAAAATTATTTTTCTCTTAAAATTTAATGAACTTTTCAATGTTTTCCTACTCTAATTCGAATATTAAGATTTCAAACCATTTTAGATTAAAAAATGTCTCGGCCCTAGCGGTTTCTTCTTTAAATTAATATTTTTTTAAAATATATAATTTTATTCCTTGCTCTACTGAGACATAAATTTCGATAATTAATTGCTAATTTATAGCTTTCGCTTAGTTGAGAGAAAATTTCAGTAACCATAAGCAGACAACTAGAAGCGCAGGCATACAAGCAGAGAAGTAAACGTTTATACAAGGTGTTCCTGAAATTTAGAGACAAGGCTTGTTGACCACCGACAGATCCTGATGACTGATGAGATTGGTGTGCGGACAAAAAGAGGGTCACTAGCAACCCGCAAAGAGTGGGATCTGATACACAAATTGAGCTCAGGGGCAGGAATTTATGGCGTAGAGCCAAGAACAGAACTTAGTCTTGCACTAGGTTCATATCCATCCGCCTTTTAGGCGGAGTCTTTGCTATATCCACCATGGTTTAGCTAGGCTAAACCAAGAACGATCTTACCATGGTAGGAAAATTAACATTAACAGCGACAGCCAAGCAGCTCTGAGAACCCTTCTCAATTTTGCAAGAAAATCTCTAAGCTCGTTCTGGAATGCAATGGCATAGAGGGAATCAAGATAGCGGATGGGCTAGCAGTGAGTGGTACTCTGATCCCTTTCTGCGAGCCGAAACCCGCACTTGTAATCCCCTATAGCTTCATGAAACAAGACCTTGTCAAATGAATCTCCAGGGAACACAAAAGACAATGAAAAAGCAAAATTTGAGGCATGCGAAGCTTTTTATGGTCAAAGAAGGTAAACACACTGCTAAACCTAAGTAGGCTAAATAAACACCTGCACACTATTGGAATCTGTGATGACTCTAGATGTAGAGGCTGTAGGGAGGAAGGTGAATACGTCCAACATATGCTCTGCTTTTGAGGCACTGACATACAAAACAATGGATCTCGCCTACACAGAACCAGCAGAAATATAAAGAATCCACCCCTTTAGTCTAGTACCCTTCCATATAGAAACGGGACTAAAGATGGGTCCATAATCCCTTTGGCTAACTCAAAGAGTCGCTTTGGCCTAAGTGTGGGGGCCTGTAACGGCTCCCCCACAGGAAGGAAAACAAAGCAGTCTTTATCCAACAAATAACACCGACTATGGAGCTTTCGGACGTATCAATGAAAGTTGAAGTTTAGGTTCAGAACCATTCATCATTTCACATGCATCCTTCACAATGTTTGCAGCATGCAGATATTGCACTGATGATGGCGTTAAGGATAAACCTGTTACGGTAGCTCAAGACGCAGCTAAAGTCGTTCTTAGCGGATGGTATTCCGAGTATTTATATCGAGGTCTGTGTTTATAGGTTTTTCTCTCAGCAAACGTGACATACGACAACAAACAATGGAAATTTACCGTTATTTATTCAACAATATCCCATTGGATTGCCGTAAGGACGTTTAATGCAAACAAAACGAAAATTATTAAAAAAAGAAAAAAATTAATAAAGAATTAAAAATAATGTTTTTACTATGAACTGTACAATGGAAAAGAATTTAAAAGTCAATTCTATTCTCGAAAGGTGAATGATAATAAAAATGGGGTACAATTTTTCTCGAGTTTTAAGTTGAGCTTCGTAATTATTTCCAAGTCCCGCGGGGCACTCGAGTTCGGCAGCTAAATATCTTTGCACCTTGTTTTACAAATACTAAAACTTTCCTTTTCTTACACAATGTTTTTGTTAATAAATATAAAAAGGAAATGAAAGGCCGACGTGTACTCGTCTTTTACACGTGTGCTGATTTACATAGCTAATGGTAATGTCTCCCGGTAGATGTATCTGGCTAGAATCATTTTTAGCGAGTACTTTGTATTTGTATTTACTAATTTTTGTTCCCTAATTTCCTCCTCCACTTTGCCCTTGTTATCGTTATAAACACGAAATGTTCTTATTCAAGTGAATTTGAATTTTTATATTTACATTTAATAAATTTTTACTCTTTTTATCTTTCTTTTGTTAATTTTTCGTGACAACTTTTCTTTTACAGGGCACTTCCAAAAATGTATTGTACTAAATTAAAGACTAAGCAATGTAGAAAGCCAACATATAATGTTCAAAAAAGTAGACGTTTAACGTAAGGATATGAGGCCTCAATCAAATACATGGAAAGCAAGATAAAGCTCACCTACTAGATGTATCCGCATCGGAATAAACGCACAATTGTGGCTAAGTTAATGCAAAAGACTTGTAGACTTACTCGTCATCACGGAAGAACAAAATAAATAATACCTGGGGACTTATAGTGATCACCCCATTCCCGGATGAAAATGTAGAAATGAAGGGGGCGAACTGTGAAGACACTGTAAACGCCTGCCCTATACTATACACACTGAAATAGATTTGTCCACCGGGAAAAGATACAGAGTCCGGCAAAGAGACGAGCAATTATTAAACTTTTAATATGTACGAGGTACGAGGGGTATTAAAAAAAGTCATCTACTTTATACAGAAGAAAAAAGACTTGCCATTTTGTTTTTTCAATATATTCTCCATCAACATTAACCAACTTTTGCGCCATTTTCCGGAAGGGAAAAATGTCTTCTCTTAGTTGGGAAATTATTGTTCAATAATCTCTTTCAACTGTTTATCCGTTTTAACAAATAATAGTCCGATGGTGCTAAGGTCTGGGCTCAATGGTGGGTGGTTCAAGTTTGCTTAAGTCGCAGTCCGACAAATTGACCAAACTTTGGCAACTTTATGCACGATCGCTTTGTAGTGAAGAAGAAGCACATTCGCTTGAGACAAATTGGGATCTCTTTAGAATATTACTGTAGCTTTCTGCATTAATTTTAGCAATTTTCGGCTTATAATTAATTAAAAGAACGCCTTCAATGTCCCAGAAAATTATTGTTCTCCTGCTGAAGACTGAGTTAGTGTAGCCAAGTCACATCTTTCGTTACAATTCGACTTAAAATACAAAATCAGTCTCTATAGTGTCCAAATGATTTTGCGAGGTTTGACCGCTTTGCAGTTTTTGTTCAGGAGACAACAACCTGGGAACTCAGTATCACCTTGCTCATGCCAAATTTGTCATGCAATATCTTAATAACGCTAGGCTCAGATATTCCCAATACTTTGGCGATGATCGACAGTCCTCGAGAACTATGGCCTCCACTTTCCTGCACTTTTGGATTTGTTCAATTTCTGGCATCATACATGGACCCTATGACATCTCCATCAAATTGTTTAGACTAAAACGTCACCACGTAATATGAAAAGAGCCACCGTTTGCGTAGATCGCAGACATTCGCTCATGAATCTGCTCACACAACACAATTTAGCAGATAGGATTCGATGATGACCTCTATTCGACCAACGATCGTCTTGGCTGTGATTTTGAGGTTTTGTTAACTTTTGGATTTGTTCTACTTCTGACATCATCCATGAACCCTGATAACATTCCCAGAGAAATTGTTTGGACCAAAGTTTCACCACATAATATAAAGAGGGCCATCGTTTGCAGAGATTGCAGACATTCGTTCATGAATCTGCTCACACAACACAATTTGGCAAATAAGATTCGATGATGACCTCCATTCGACCAACGATCGCCGTCCCTGCTACCCTGAGATTTTGTTAACATTCGGGATCCTTTGTGTTGAGGGATTCCCGATGTGTCCCAGGTTTAAATCTGGCGAAAAAAAATTTGACCTCGTGCTCGGCGGGACGGTCGAGGTCCTCGGGAGATTAGAAGCTGTTGTGCGGTGCGAACGACGCACTTGCCTGTTGAGCACGTATTTACGGGTAGGCGTACGATCCTGAGATTCTGTCAACATTCGGGACCCTTTGTATCTCGGAAAAACAAATTTACCTCGAGTTCGGCGGAGTAGTCGAAGTTATCGGGGGCTTAGAAGCTGTTGTGCGGTGCAAACGACGGACTTGCCTGTTGGGCACGTATTTACGGGTAGGCGCGCGATCCTGACAACATTCGGAATCCTTTGTATCCCGGAAAAACAAATTTACCTCGAGCTCGACGACGCGGTCGAAGTTCTCGAGGGCTTAGAAGCTGTTGTGCGGTGCGACCGACGCACTTGCTTGTTGAGCATGTATTTAAGGGTAGACGCGCGATCCTGAGATTTGGTCAACATGCGGGATCATTCGTATCGGGGGATTCTCAAGGTGTTTCACATTTGGAGAAAACAAATTTGACCTCGAGCTCGGCGCGGCGGTCGAGTTCCTAGGGGCGATGAGGGCTTAGAAGCTATTGTGCGGTGCGAACGACGCACTTGCCTGTTGAGTGTGTCAATATCTTGAAAACGATCTTGATATACCATACTCTTTGACCATCACATACTGGCAGATTCGAAAATGGCCAGTTTGTAAAAGATTCCATTCGGGAAAAGCTACTGCAAGACCTTCATAGATAACCTGATAATATGCGAAGTAATCCCATCCTGTTGAAACTGTCAGATAAAATGGGGATTACCCTAAAGTCTATAAATAATCTTTTTTCCCGCACCCTGTACGTGATATACGCCAAGACACGTCTTCGAGAAGGCACACATTGAGGAATTAATCTTTAAGACATAAGAATACGTAGACAATCAGAAGACTACAAAAAATTAATATTACTCCTCCCTTACTCGGGGGAGGAAGATAGGGAGTTGTTATTAAAAGAAAAAAGAAATAAACTTTATGATAATGCCCCGTATAAATAAAGATGTAAGAACGATATCCATAATGTAAATTTTATTACTAATTCGTTATAGTAAATTAGGTCTTATTTCGATATATCCCGCACATAAAACAGACTAATTGGCTAGAAACACGTCTAATTCCCAACGAGATATTAATTTACCTCTAGACTAATAAATTATAAAATTTTTGCCAACCACCACAAGGTAACATCAAAACATAATATAGTATTTAATAAGGCTGTGTAAATTAACACTACGGTCCTACATTACAAATTCCATATACACGATAACATACTACCTATACTCAATAACAACAAAGATACTTTACGTAACATTGTTTACATCCCTATTTAACACATTTACCCTTATGGAAGTATAAGTAAAGACGCTTTAAGGTGTCGAGACGCCATTAAGTTAGGGTTAGTGCATTGGTTAAATATATGTTGATGGCGAAAGTGTCCTCCGTAATTTATTACACGAATATTAACGAGATATGTTTGAGGGTACTCTAATAATATAAAGAAAAGGGGTTCAACAAAAGACGTAAAAATTTTTCAAATTATCCTTTTAAAAGGAAAGTAAGTTTGGTATTTACAAAATACAAAGTACTTTTTAGTTTTGCACACTTATACAGACTAATAACGCACTTTGGTCTTCTTTTGTTGACGCACACCAACTTTACAACTTGACGGAATACCCACCTATAAATCACGCCGTAAAATGATGACATTCACGCGGAAATTCTAAAACGATCGAATTGAGAGATTCGTAAAGAATCGAACTGATTTTCATCGATTATTGATTTGAATCAAAAGCAGGTGACGCACACTGGACGATGTCTTATCGTCTTAGAGCTTCATAACTTCTAAGGGTATAAGCGATTCTTTTCGTTTTAGCGCTACCTCATGGTAGCCAAACTACAGGAAGGTCTGTTACACAACCCCCATAAAGGACACTGTCGCTTTGCAAGACGGTTTTTGAAAAAGTCAAACAACTGTATACCTCAGAGTAGTACGAATCAGCACACTTAGTCATCAATAGAGCCATGGAAGTCACGTCATAAGTTTCAGGTGAATTCTTAAACACCAAAAGAGAACAGTGCTAGAGAACCAACCATGGCTGCTTTACAAGGTCTTGCGAGGTAGAGTTTACAAAAATTCTGTTGATTCGAGCCAAATTTAATGTAAGAGGAAGCCAGGAAGAGAAGAAAATTTAACCTAAGATTTTTACGTAGCAGTTAATTATTACTTCACAATATTCTTTTTCTTGTTGAAGTTCAAAATTTTCCTTCTTTGAAAGTTTACGAGAAACAAAATAAATTTAAGATTAAATTTGATTCCTCAATAAGTCTGTCATACTTATACCTGGCTCAAAAACAAGTACCTACCTAGTAGGTGAGAGCATCTTTGAAGTGTTTGCAAATTAAACGAAAGATATTAAAATGTTAAAACTCATATCATTGCTTGAATGAACCAATAATAAAGATTTCTCTTGTTCATTTTAGTTGTTAAAGAGGAAGAGAATTTAATCAAATGAAATTTACAACCTTAGAAATGTTTGATAATAGACAGAAAATGGTAGTTGAGTGTGTTTTGGCAGCTAGTATTCATTTAAATCCTTAATTTGGTAAATCATTTGTCTCTTTCTACTTTACCTTTAGTTTCAAAATGTTTATCTCTTTTATAAGAGATGTTTTACGTAATAAGGAACTTTTCAACAACGATCATCGCGATCATCATCTTCACGATGATAATAATAGGCGATTTCATTTCAGTATATCAAGTTCAGTTCATTTGACTGTTTTAACTTTTATAAGGAGAAGTTATGTTGAAAGTTGATTGTCTTAAATTATTTCTAATCTTATTTGTCGTTTTATATCAAATAATAAACTAAATTCTTTTAAATAATTTAATTATAAACCTTTCTCATTTAAATCTGCATTAAAATTACGTTATTACTATTAGCAATCGACTCAAGTTCTAGTTTTAGAAGGTTATTGACTTACAGCCTTATTGGTCTAACAGGCTGATGCGCTTGCAGGATAAACCACCAAAAACGAGAGTTATTTCCTTATAGTGCAAATCTAAGGCCGGTATTAGACTGTAAAAGCTCTTTGACCAAATTCTTCCATAAGAGCTCTTTTATAAAATATTTTAGAGTGAAATGTATAAAATGTACACTATTACACTCTTTTACACCCTTTTACAATCTAATACCGGCCTAATATACAGAGAGGGGCCTCTATTAAGCGGCATTCCAACTTGTGCGTTTCCATGTCGTAACTGAGATGCAATATCAAACTTCATGAACATAAAACACGTTTTAAAGCAACAACCAAATGCAGCAATTTTATGATTTCTCACAATCCGTGCTCGGGCGCCAATTTATAACGAGCTCAGCTGCATGCCCTTTCTCGTTAATTTATAGATAATGTTAGGTGTTGATGATCTCATTGCCGTAATTTTGTTGTTGCAATTGTTTTTTTGGGTTTCTCTTATACAGGGAGGTGATCGACCTCTCGGTCATAGGGATCTAACATGTAAAATCATACTGTGGTAATTTCCTTCACAATCTGTACGGTATCGCAATCTTCAGAAGTGAAGAAGCAGCGTTACCGTCTTCTTGAGTTTCAACATCAGTATCAGTGACTGCTTTTTTGTTCCCATCTCTCACTATTTCAAGAACGCTATAGTGAGTGATTGTGTATAAGCTGTCAAGTCTGTAAAATACCTCAGCAAAAGCTTAGACCTTCTATACGTTTGTAGTAATACGAATAATAGTTAGTTTCTATTGGACCTCTCTCTCTCTTTTATAGCATTCTTCAAAAGTCAAGAGGTAGCATCAGAACCAACTCAAGCTACCAACGTCAAAATCAGTGACTGTAGTGGAGTGGAACACCTCAACAGTCACTAGCTCCCATCTCTCACCACTTGTTCTAAGGTTGTTAAGTTATCGTGAGCAACAAATAAATGCGACAATTTGAGGAATTCTCACTATCCGTGCTCGGGCGCCAATTTATAACGAGCTCAGCTGCATGCCCTTTCTCGCTAATTTATGAATAAAGTTATTATGATAACGTTAGAAGTAGTTAATGTACTGCTGGTTACAAATAAACTACCAAAGTCAAAATCAGTGCCTGTAGTGGAGTGGAACACCTCAACAGTCACTGGTTCTCATCTCTCACCACTTTTTCTAAGATTGTTAAGTTATCTTAAGTAACAACTAAATGCAGCAATTTTACGAATTCTCATTATTCGTGTTCGGGCGCCAATTTATAACGAGCTTAACTGCTTGCCTTTCTGGCTAATTTATGGTTAATGTTAGAATTTGTTTTTTTCTTTACGGTTATTTTGATGTTTGACGTAAATTCAAAGAGTGGTGGATCAAGCAGGAATTCAGAGCAGACCCACAGTTGTTTTTTTATGGTTTCTCTTATACCATTGGTGACATGGTGACCGGAAGAAGCAGCGTTACCGACTTCTTTAGTATGAGTAGCTGCAATTTGGTTCCCATCTCTCACTATTTCAAGAACGCTATGTTATAGTGAGCGATTGTGTAAGTGCTGCCAACTTTGTAAAATCCCTCAGCAAAAGCATGACCTTACATACGTTTGAATTTATACGATTACACCATTCATTAAAAGTCAAGAGGTAGTATCAGAATCTCTTAACTAACAACGTCAAAATCAGTGACTGTAGTGGAATGAGGCACCTCAAAAGTCACTGGTTCCCATCTCTCACCACTTCTTCTAAGGCTGTTAAAGGTGTTAAGTTATGGTCAGCGTTACTGTAAGTGCTCTGAAGTTTGTTAAATCTTCGAGCAGCAGCTAGCGAACACTAAGGTTGATCACAAACGCGTGGTTGCATAAACACGATTTTTTTAATCACGTCGGGGTCACCAATTATTGTATCCTTGTACAATCTAATTTAATAACAAAAAACACTGAGTTACTGTTTTATTTTAACTATCACGGTTGACTAACCGACTCTCTTTTTTCCCATAGTCTCCGCTAGAGATCTTGTAAGATGTGATGAAGTAGGTCCCATAAATTAAAGGTTATTTACTCAACAAGATCTGACTCAGACGAAAAAAATTGCCACCTAAACTAATACTTTTGGTTAATCACATAATCGAGGAGAAATTTAACAATTTTATTATCGAAGTACCCTACCCTTAAATTAGAAGATTGTGATAATGAAATTTCGATATAGTTGGTTATGAGAAATGTGCCCATTTAGCTTACTTATGCAAATGTCCCATTAATCTAACATGATGTACGTTTTAATACAACATTTTTACGTGACCGCAATTTGATAATTAAATAAGGTGTGAGAAAAGCTTGTCATTTACGATTTTAATCTAATGCCATCATAGTTTTTCCTAACGTTTATCATAAATTACGAGATAAGATTTTAACCTCAAAAAAATGAAAAAATATGAAAATAAAAAAGCGAAAGAATCAAAAATTAAATTAAAGCATCGTCGTAATTTAAATTTACAAGAACATAAAAGCTTAAAACATGGGTCTTTGATAAAATATATTATTTCGTCCTTTTCTAACAATACCAACAGTCTTAAAGTGAAAGAAAAAGTCAACAAGAGATATTTTGTCATCAGAACCCTTTTAGGCATAAATGTCTCCACAAAATATAATTAGAGAAGCAACCCTTGTTTAATTTAGATCGCCTTCAACCCCATGTGCTCAGAAGATAAAAAAAACTTAACCGACTTACACCAATAACTGCTAATTAAATTAACTTTTTAATGGTGCTCTTTTTCATGAGCTGCCTTGCAAATGGCCCCAAATTATTCCAATGCTCGCTTGTTATCTGTATATTATCTTCAGAAAGGGTTGTGCAATTTTAATTCCTTCTGTTTGTCTTGTAAGTTTGTTTATCGTAAATTTTTTTTTAAATAATGTATTAAATTAAATAATAGATGTGCGTTGAGGTGATTTATTCGGGGTCGTTGTTTTGGCCGAAATTGCATCTATAAGTTTGTTTTGACATTAAATACTCATAGATAAATAACAACACGGGTATAACGCGGTATTATAAAATCCTTATAGAAGATGGCGTGTCCAGCGACAATACAGGACCTACTCACATATATAACCTACCCAATATGCTTCGAGCACAAAAGATGACAAATTTTATCATTAGGGAAGTGTCGCTTGAGTGCCATATCACGTTTTGTGAGTTGGCAACACTTTGTCATACAGGAATGCGAATGCGATGTAATTTCGGCAATTTTTATTTTCAGTATTGTGTAGGTATGGTGATTACCGTTATTAGTCTTGTTAATTTCTCTAAAACCGCCACGAAAATTTACAATCATTTGTTCTTAAATTATGACTCATAAAATCTAATTAAACACAGACAAACAATTTACAATCAAAATGTTAATTAAAGAAACAATTAATTATACGAAAAAAAATATTTTACTTCCTTCAACTCCAATAGCTATTAGTAGATAATTTTTTTAATGCATTCGTATTAATTTCGATAAGATCAAAACTCGTAGTTTACACAGAAAGTTACATTCTAAATAACATCAAATGATTATCATATCCCTTATGAACGACCACACCTTCAATTCAATTATTCCAAATGTTGTTAATGGTGACAAATTCTATCAATTTAGTAGTCGGAATTAATTTTGTCTCTAATAGTAATAATAGAAGTAAAAAAAAAAGAGGACGGAAGAAGAAGCACACATCTCTAAATATTACCCCATCAAGAACGGAATAATCAAAAGTGCCTTTAGAATGATTTGCATAGGAATCGCATCTGAGATAACGACAACCCTTCCGACACTCGTTATCAGAGACGTTGATTGGCTTGTTTTAATCGTTTCTACATTCACATTCCTTTACGCCATTGCGTAAACCGACGTCTTTTTTATTTGTTAGACAAAGTTACTTTTATTAGTTACGTGTCTCAAATACTTTTGGATATCACTTTTATAGGAATGATCGCGAAATACAGAATAAGATAATGGGGTATCGTGTCTCGTTAATGTAAATGTGTTTGCGTATTTCTGATATCTAATGCTTTAAAGGTACCTCTTGAAGCTTTTGTTTAAATTTTATAACAATCGCCCGTCTTTTTACGTTTTAATGTTAAGCTCATAATACAATTCGACCCCTTTTTCATCCAGAAGGGATCTTACAACAACTATCCCGCATCTTAAAGCGTACAAAGCTCAGAGGGTCAGTAAGTAAATTAGATTATGGATTCTGTGTCGAAACATCTTGTTAACATCCCTTAATAACACTACATAAGTAGTCGATTTTAGTCCGACTCCGATCGGCCCACGTTAGAGATGGGAAAAACGCTTATAGATTATTAACGGATAATACATGATTAATTTTCATAAAGTCGTTACATTGTTTGTGTCATTTATTTACGACACACCCTAATAGCGTGTTTACAATCAATGGAAACTAATATTACCTTTTCAATTATTTTTACCTAACCCCCTTCTACAACATTACTATTCAAATTTAAGATTTCGTTCGATACCCTCACCATCTCTCTCTTATTTTTACTTAATGGACAAACTAAAATAATACGCAGAAAAAAAATGAAAAATTTTAACCGATAAGTCTAAATGTAATAAAAGGGGGAAAACATTTCAGAATGAAATTAATGTAACAATAGATAAGAAGTGTGGTTTTGAATCAATGATCTATTGCAGAATTTCTCGAATGTTTTTTTGCAAATTGCCGTTTAGTTCTGACAAACGATTAATAACCGGAGTAAATGGCACATAAAAACCTGATTTATGAAAGGAAGCAATCTGCGCTTAGGAAAATTTTGCCAATATTCAACATTAAAATTAACTTAACCGAGAAAATATTGAAATTATTTTAAAACACGGGATGGATATAATGTTCAAATTATAACCATAAAATGGAATTCGCTCCGTGGCTTAATCGCAAAAAAATTTACTTTCGGAGACGGGAAAATTTTTTTTTTTTTTAATTATTTTTATAACCGAAAACTAAGCAATATAATTTGACATATTTTTCGACTAAAAATGAAAGTTTTTGGGTGCAATGATTGATGAAATAACAAAGTTTGACTTTTGATTTATCCTTGGATTTTTACCTACCAAGACGGATTGCTTTAATAAAGAATGGAGTAAAATTAATGACAGGCTAAGAAAGACGAACTCGTTTTTCTTGATCTTACTTCAGTTTGTCTTCGTTTTATACTTTCGTGATGTACGTTAATTTTATAACCACATTAAAACCATCTTTTTTAAAAAAAGCTTTAATTTAAGACCATTTGCACATTATAAATAGTTTAAATATTCCCCATCTAGTAGGTAATGCACGAACTCAAGACCACTCTTTCACGGAAACACCAACAGGTAAACCAAACAGAAGCTACCATTCATAATAGGATTACAATAACTTCGATAACAAGTCCTAGAATAGCAATGAAGCCATTGAAACTCTTTCCATTGTAGTTTTATTAGAAATAGTTGCTTCTGAAGACTCGCACGCTCATTATTAGAAGACTTCCACAACGGTTACGAAACTCTTTTCAATTCTCTTTCATTGATGCCGACACTTGTAGCACGCATTGTTTGAAGTAGCTCTAGAAACGGTGAGCCGCCGAATACAATTTTAATCAAAAAGACGCATTTGTAACAAATAATGAGAGTTTATCATTGACCACTTCTAAGCCGTGTGTGTTACATTCAACTGTTTTATCTCTATCTTTCGTCACGGAGCCAATCTGTTCCTTCTTAAACTTTCAAATTAGATGATTATTTAGAAGGCGCTGATTAATTCTTGTTAGTGCTGTTGAGTATTGCATTGGTTTCTTCTGTAACTGCCTAGCTCTTACTTTCCCGCATATAGTGCATACGACCAACGTATGGGGCCTAGCGTCCCACGTTGGGCGCCAAATGCAACAGATCGGTGGTTTTTAAAAACCTATATGTTTGAATGTTTGAAAATTCCCGATTGGGTATCACGGACGTACAGGATCACAGATGATTAAAATTACCTTATTTGCAGTCTTATTAAGGGGTTGTAAGTTACAAATTCTTCAATCGGACCACTACTCGGCCAAATTAGTAGATTATTTAGAAGGTGCTCATTAATTCTGGTTACTGCTGTTTAGCAGAACATAGCTCTGTTTCTTCTGTAACTGCCTAGCTTTTACTTTTCCCACATATAGTGCATACGACAAACGTATAGGACTCTAGGCCCCAAACGTTGGGCGCCAAATGCAACAGATCGGTGGTTTTTAGTGTCTTCGGCGATTTTGTCAAAAACTTATGTTTGAAAGCTGTTTGAAAAATGTCTAAAAATTCCCGATTGTGTATCACAGATCAATAAAAGTACCTTATCTGCAGTCTTATTAAGGGGTTGTAACTTATAAAATTCTTCGATCAGGCCACTACTCGAAGCGCGTAGAGGGTAGAACAATGAAAATCTTTGGAAAATCTTTGTTTTGAAAGAAATCAATTTGACGTGTCTAACCGATTTTGGATATCCCAGTTGAGAAAAGGAATTTTTCCATTATTCCATACTTTTGGGACGCACTGTAAAACTTGTCTGTGACGTTCAAATACCGTGCTTCACCGTCCTAATTTGCGAATATTTAAATTTTACTTTATTGAATAGCGCCTAGAAATACGGTAGTAACATCGGAAACCGGGTGTGCATTCAATCTCCCTTAAACGTTGCTCAGTTGGAAACGGGGGGGGGGGGGGTTGCAGTAAGAAATAGAACACACTATGGAAAGTTAAACAAAATATTTATTAAATGAAAATAACGCTAAGTACCTCAATGATACACAAATAAAAAAACTTATGTATGACTCGGCCACTGTTCTTCCAAACCATCAGACCTGTCCTCAAGACCTAGTCAAACCTTAAAGAGAGACTACCTGACTTGGAAGACACGGAACGGGTTAACCGAATCCCCAGACCACCAGACCTGTCCTCAAGACCTATCAGACCTGTAAGAAGATACCACCTGACCTGGAAGACACAAGAGGGACGAGGATATCCCCAGACCACCAGACCTGTCCTCAAGAGACGTTTAAGGAGAGACCACCTGACCTGGAAGACACGGAGGGGTTAGCCAAATCCCCAGACCACTAAGGCCTGTTCTCAAGACCTATCAGACCAACTGACCTGGAAGACACGGGCACATGGGTAATTCCTGTCACCAGACCACTAGACCTGTCCTAAAGACTTATTCAGACCTTTAGCTCTAGGTCTAGCTCTTATGGTTGCCGAGTTACAAGTATCTGTGATAACGCTGATATCAAAAATTAAAATTGGGTAATTTTGGTCTAATTTTCTCGAGATTGGGTTCAAATGACAGTGCTTGAAGAGTTGAACACGAGAATGTAAAGATTATCTCCATTTTGATCTCAGGAGCGGCTCTAGGGGAAAACTAAAGAAGACAAGTAGGTGCTTTAAACGATACAAAATTTCCAGGATGCTTTAATACTGTACCAGTATTTTGGTCCAGCATCCGCATAAAAATCTACATCTTTACACGGTGCGCTACGGTCTTCTCTACGGACAACGATTCTTTCCAGATATCGTTGTGGTTCAAGTTCTCGGATTCGATCAGTACGATCTAAGGACGTCTGAAAATGACAAGTTGCGCATTTCTGATAACTTAGTGTTGTCATATTATGTTAGTGGTCAAGGATTAATTTCGAGACTAACGTATAGAGGATAGCTGCTCCGTAATTAATTTTGCCTTAGCATCGCCAAGTTCCAAACTCAAAACGCCAAGTACGGGCAGTAATAGTATCAAAATAACAGAAATAGTTACACATTTCGCTCAAATGACATGAGAACTTAGCGACGATTTTTCCAATACACGAGTTTATTTTTTTTTCTATTTGAAAGTTTTTTTGAATAGCAGCTTATGCAATACTCGAACACCTCCCTACATGTATGTTGAAAAAAAAAGAAAATAGTAACTGATGCGATAAATTATTTAGATAAGAACATAATTCTTACGTGAAAAAACTTTTCAATATTAAACAATGACAAGAATAAAATAAATCGGTGTTTGTTATAATAAATAATTAAATATAAAGTTAAATGATTAAAAAAATCCCAAGAAGTATATAGAGCACGTACGAGCACTCGAATACTCTCTGGTCATTTTCCAACAACACTCGTAATGACTGTGTTTCCTAGGGGACCCTATGATGGAGATGGCTTGGGATAGACGTCGTTCTTGCTACCAACACTATTTTTCTACCTCCGACTTTTAGTTCGCCTCATTTACTTTCTTCTCTCTTTTTTTCTATTTGTATTCCTTTTATATTACTATTTTACTAACTAATTTTTCTTTTAACAAAATTTTTATGTGTACTTGACATCAAATTTAAGATGTTTATTTAATGGTCCGATTTAAAAGCCACCCCTTTTTATAATCTGCTATTGACGTTAAATTTATCAAAAAAAGTACTTTTTTCACCCTTAAAAAAATCTCGCATGCACCAAAGAAGTAATAATAATGATAATAAAAACGAATTTTTAAAATTTAGTGATAAAATTAAAGCATAAAGTAAGTTGCAAGTATTAGGACACGCAAAACCATCATCATAACAGAGGGTTAAGGGTTTTCAAGTTCAAGCTAGGTCAAGTAGTGTAAATGACCAGTGTCCGCGCTCAACAGGTGCTCATAGTTCAGCACCGTCCCCGATCAGCACCTTCACCCTATCTATCAGCAGCCTATTACGCTCAATTGAATTGCTTTTGCAACCCCTAAAATTTGTGGTCGTTTTCGTGAATTTAAAAACATTCAACAAGATATAATGTTGTTTTTTTTTGGTTTTATTGACATTATTTTCTTCAAGATGACCAAAGTTAAGACAAATGTCGACCGAGTCAACCGGAATCATTAACTATCGCTATCCAATAAACCAAGCACGGAATTGCTCACATCTATAAACCCTAAACATTTATTTATTTTCTTTCTTAATCTTGCGATTCGCTTTGATATATTACATGCCTTTCGTCTCTTAATTAAATATATCAGTCTGAACGAAGCCTTAAGAATTTACGTTTTTCCGAAAAAAAATATACACCCTCTCTCCCACATGTTATTTACTGTAATAAAGTATATTAAATAAGACAACAAATCAGTCAACACAATGTAATATTAATTAAAGAATTGAAAAGAACCGTCAAATACAATTTTATAATTTTAAAGTAAATATTCATTTGTTTTAAGAAACAAATGATTTTAGTAAAGAAATAAAATAAAAGAAAATCGCGACTGTATTATATTCTTTTGTTTCTTATAAGACAACCAATAAGAATAAATAATTTGAATAGAAAAAATGTCACGAACATGTCGTCTCGAATTTCTTTGTGAGGTTATGTTTTAATTTAATTTGATTAAAATAAGTTGAAATCGATATTTTATACATTGAAGACAATTTTTTATGGCAATCTTAGTGGCGACACGTAATGCCTTACGAGTTTATCAAACTTAGAGCATTAAGACACAGCAGTAAGGGTGACTGTTTTTGATAAATGCATATACATTAGAGCCCCCCTGTTGCGATTTCATGCCGCAACTCTCCGCAAAAGCGCGGAAAGGGATTTCTAATCTTAACCAAACGAATTAATAATATAAATAATAATCAAAAGTAAAACGGCACATTTTAATTTACGCTTTGATTCCCGAACTGATTCCATCTTTTTCCTATTTACGATAATTTGTTGAGAGACGAATGTTTTGCGTGCGAGTAAAATTATAATTATTATTAAAATCACCTGTAGAGGTCGCATATTTCTATTTTGAGTTTGAGTTAGTCGTCGCCATTTTAATTAAAACCTAACGAAATGATTGTCGGTTTTGGAACGATTGTCATTTGTTAACAAGGTTGTGATTATGTATTGTTTTAGTTTGATAATGTTTTACGAATGTTCGCGCATTATTGAATTGTGTTTAAGAACATAATGAGTTCCATTATTAGAACAACAAGAAACGATTTGGGTCTTTATTATTGCGTCAAGCAATTCGCAAGAAATAATTGCGAGTCGAAACAATGTAATTTTACAAAATAACGTAATGACATTCATTTTTCAATGACTTTGTATACTAATGCAATTTTTTCCCGCATTTTGTATTATTATAATAAAGTTAGAGCAGGTACACTATATGATAAAAACGGTAAATGAAAATAAATTTGTTTCTAGCTCCAAATCTCTCCGATCCAAATCGACGATTTTTCTACGTCTTTTAGCTACTTTTCCGAAATTGCGCATTTCTTTATACTTTTTTTTTATATTTATCACTAACTGTCAAGAGAGAAATGCTATAGTCGATACAAGTTTCTTTTACTTAAAATCTCTCTCAAAAGCCCATCAATACATTTCAAGTAGGTACGTTTAAGATTTAACAGCGAAAAAGGAGTTCCATGTAATACAATTAAAATAAAATGACGAGGAATTAATCATCTACTTATATAGAAGGCCGTGCCTTTAGTCTTCCCTGTATATTAGAGAGTAGAAGATTACTCATAATAATAGATGGTAGAAATGGTGGACTTTTCCCTACTGATTTCTTACTATGTCGAAATTAAATTATTTCAGCCGAACAACCTTTCAGATACAAGTTTCTCGATATCTTCACAGTAGCTTAAGCTTAATGCAGTCGCTAGACGTCATCTTCACCATTATAACGAAGATAATGTGGCTAGGACTATTATTAGCACAGAAAATGGGCCCGTGTACTCAATTTCAAGGACTGACAATGTTCAGAGCTCGAAAGTAAAACCAAACTGATATGTCGAATTTCATCCTCATGAGTAATAGCTTTGCTCACAGCTTTTCTTTTCTATTCCTCTCCTTTCATAAAAGAATATCCCTTATTTAGTTCGCCTCTTGTAGGTGATTGCATTTTTTTTGAATGTGGGACTTGGAGCCATAAATCAGAGTTCATATAACCTTACTCTCTGGAGGTAGTGCAATGGTTAATTGTACCAGATCTTCGTTGTAAATGGTTTTATCTCTACTTACGACGACAGCAGATACCTCCACTTCTGGAGATGGCACATTTAGAGCGTTAGGGGTTGGGCACCTAGAGCCATCGTCTATCACCAGCATCCACCCCTAACATTTTAACGTCTTGGTGTATGACCATATAAACGGGATCTGCCGGAAGGGTAGCGGCTAGCGATACAATTAAAAATAGTGTATCCATAGCCCAGCGCAAACTTTGGGTACGACTACATTAAAACGCGATTTCCATAGATGGTCGCTTAGTACATTAAAAAGTTTGTTAACATCTGGGAAACTATGAATACACTGTGTTTAATTCTAATGCTTACCCGCCAGCCTCTACTCTCCTGACAAATTGCTTTGAACATAGCCATACCCGAAGTGTAGTAGGTTAGGCATATTAAAAGCGATTGGCCAGAAGGGTAAAGCCTAGGAGGTCGCTTAGCAGATTAGAGGGTTTGTTAACACCTGACCATATTCGAAGCTGAGCGGGGAACTATGAATGGGCTATGTTTAATTCTAATGCCTACCCGTTAGCCTCTACCCTTCTGGCAAATTGTTTTTAATATAGCCGTACCCAAAGTGTACAAGATGTACGGCCATATTACAAACGGTTGGCCAGGAGAGTAGAGGCTAGCGGGTCGCTTAACAGATTTGAGGGTTTGTTAACACATGACCATATAATACGCTGGGCGGGTAACTATGAATACACTGTGGTTAATGCTATTGCCTACCCGTTAGCCTATACCCTCATGGCAAATTGTTTTGAATATAGCGGTACCCAAAGTGTACAAGATGTACAGCCATATTGCAAACGGTTGGCCAGGAGGGTAGACGCTAGCGGGTCGCTTAGCGGATTAGAAGGTTTGTTAACACATGACCATATAATACGCTGGACGGGTAACTATGAATACACTGTGGTTAATGCTATTGCCTACCCGTTAGCCTATACCCTCATGGCAAATTGTTTTGAATATAGCGGTACTCAAAGTGTACAAGATGTACACATGAACAGCCATATTACAAACAGTTGGCCAGGAGGGTAGACGCTAGCGGGTCGCTTAACAGATTTGAGGGTTTGTTAATACATGATCATATAATACGCTGGGCGGGTAACTATGAATACACTGTGATTAATGCTATTGCCTACCCGTTAGCCTATACCCTCATGGCAACATGTTTTGAATATAGCGGTACCCAAAGTGTAGAAGATGTACAGCCATATTAAAAACGGTTGGCCAGGGGGTAGACGCTAGCGGGTCGCTTAGCAGATTAGAAGGTTTCTTAACACCTGCCCATATTTAGACGCTGCGCTGGGTGGTTAACGATGAATACACAGCGTTTATTATATCGTCAATCCGTTAGCCTCTTCCCTTCTGGAAATTTTGCTTTTAATATGGCCATATAGTTATGGATTAAAATGTGTAAATTTCAATGGTTGTAGCTGATAACGATGGTAAACGACGGCTCGAGTGTGCATAACCTGTTATATCTAAGTGTCATTTAATTTTGATTTAAGTTAGTCCGTGGAAGACTTTCGTAGTATGTTTTATATCTGGGGGGTTCCCGTGAAATATTTCAACTGTGAGCGATCTTCTTCTTCGGCTATTCATCAATTTTCGTTGGTAAAGCTCTATCTTTCATTCTACAACACTGGAATGTAATTCCTTAGTAGAGTAACTACATTTTTTGTACTATCTGGGTCCGCCATCGTTTTTATTTTGGTATTTAGGTGACCGTGGTATAAAAGTCAGAGAACGGACTACTCATAAAATATCTCTCGGAAGACAATGACAATGACCATCACCACGAGTAAAAGTAAAACTTCACAGTTTAGTGTTTCGGATTCCAAATTAAACTGTAGTAGCCGCTAGAATTTGATACTTTAGCACCACAACTCTTGACAACTTAAAACTCTCCGTGCCGTTTCTCTCATGCTGTTTTTTGTGGAAGACGATTGCACCGTTGTCACTGTCACAGGTCACTGTCTCCTAAATAAAAACCTACAAACTAATAGAATCTGTGATGATCCTAGATATAGAGCCTTTGCAGCACTGAGACTCAAAACATTGGAAGCCGCTTACCCGGAACTTGCAGACATACAAAGAATCCACACCTGTAGACTAGTAACCTTCTTTGAGGAAACGAGACTAAGGCTGAATCCATATCAATGTGGCTAACACAAAAGATCGCTGTGGCCTGAGTGTTAGGAGCCTGTAATAGATCCCCCTCAGGAAGGAAAAATTGCAATCAACAATAGGCGGTTAGAGGCATAGATCTGTACAAATATTAGATCGACAAAAGTAGTGATAAATAAGTAAAATTAATTAAACATTGTTTGCAAAAGAAGAAGCTGCGAACACATGATGGTCCAACTTTGCATATTTATACCGAGATTTGATCTTTCTATATACATCAAGAAAGTGTTTAATTTAGAAAACTATTTTGAATTTCGTTTTAATCTAAATATTCAGTTAACCGCAAGTGATGCAATTCCATTTCACTTATACAATTAAATAATCTCGTCCAAGAGAGCGCCCTTAACGAGATTTTTTACGACCACGATAAAATAGAGAAAAATTTCTTGATAATATTGAAAAGTTTTTGATTTGAACAAACGCAACAAAAGCGCAAGGGAAAACCAAAAGGAATGAGGTTATTACAACACAAATTGGTGATTTTTTATCAGACGCAGAGCGCACGTATAACGAAACAAAATTGTATTATAAAAATGGCTCACTCTCAGACCTGATCAAGACAAATTCCAATACATTGTTTATTGTGAAAGTGAGATGAATAGATGGAGCGTCCGTTGGCAGAATAAAATAGATCACCCACGAGTATAGAATTTATACTTTATCTGAAAATAAAAGTTTTCACTTTATAAAAAAAATTTCTTCGCTCTACATATTTAGACCAATTTAGATAAATTGGGGAGAAAATCAGATAAATGTCAAAAATTCGATTATTAGTGCAAGAAAATGTCAAGAAAAGTTTTAAGGTATCTATATGTGTGTGGCTTTTCACGAAGGTCCATTAGGTCTCAAATGATGTGTGATTCTTAAAACCATAAAAACAGAAAAGTTTCGACGACGAATTGGCGAAAGAGAAAATATTTTTTTATTAAATTATAACGTTTGGAAGAATGAAATTGTTTAAAAAGGTGCTCGATGAGTTCGTAGGATAATTTAACAACAATTTATTTTGAGTTTCAAGGAAAATTAGGATTGAGTAAGTAATATTAAGACTGGAACAGGAGGCGGTGACAGTAAATTAGTTCCGCCCCCGTACATACAGAACACTGCGCATTGTCAACACCTTAGGATTGATTTTTATAATTCTCAGAGCTAAAAATTATATAATTATACATTTTAAAATATTTGCGAAAGTTTAATTTTAAAGGAACCTTCGACGACAGCAACAAAACGCACCCGCAGTTGCGCCTCTTAAAAATGATTAGTTTGGGAAGAGTTGTGCGTGCGAAAGGTATGGAGGAAATTTTTCAAAGATTTCAAAATAATAAAAACAAATTGAAATTATTTGAAAGAGAAAAATTGGAACAGGTTTCGATTCGATGAACAATTACCCCCTCCTAGTCTTTTACGAGATTGTACAAGTGTGAAACTGAAGTCAAAACTATATACATAATAGACGATTTGGTAATCTTACAAGAACGCATAGAATCAAACAAGTGTCAGGATATCTAGCAGAGAATTGCGTTCAGAACATAATTGGCGTTTTCGTGTTCTACTACGTAATCCGTTAGAAATTCGTACAATACAGGTGATAACCTTATAAAATAGGGAATAATTTGAATGTAATTCAAAATCATTTCAAGTGATTTTAGCAGATAAGAGACAAATTAGTTTCTGAACTTTAATAATTTGAGCACAATTTGTTAAACATTTCCATAAGTCTAAAATAATCTCTTGGGTTCCAAATGTAAAGGCTTTAAGTAAATACCACCTTTACAAACTTTAATAAGGAATTTTTCGTTTGTTAAATGAAAAGAGAAACAAACGCCGAGATTACTATTTTTTATTCAAAATTTTTTCTTAATTATGAAGTTCTTGAAGGATCTTTTTAGGTTACGTAGAAAGTAAAAAGAAATAAGAACGCTATAGGAGAAGACAATGCGTCAGGAAGAGAAAATAAGATACTTAAAACCTAAAAATATTTCTTATAGGTTCGAAGATCAGTATCTAACCAATGCTATACTAAAACCTAATATGCAGAAAATAGTTCAAACACAAAGAGCAGCGGAGAGAAGGGTTCAAATGTTATGACCCCAAAAATGCAAAAGAAAAATAGCAACCTTGAACTGGAAATGATGGGATGACACCACTGGTCGCTTCGGGGCTAATCCATAATTAGCATCTCCTTTAAATAAGTGTTAAGCCTGCGCCACACATACAGGCTTGCCTTCCGGTTTGGTCTGAGTAGGCGGCCTGCCCAGGCCAAACAGGAGCGTCTGGACATGGTTCAGGCCTCATCAGGTCGGCCTGCACAGAAAGGTAAGCTTGTGTGTGTGGCCGCGCAGCCTTATGAGCTAAAATTAAAATAAGCGGAAGTACAAAACCTTAAAGAAAAAGAAAGTGTGAGCATAGGGTGTCAGTTAGGTTTATTGAAATTAAAATTCCTTCACCCTTGATGAGGCTCGGTCTCACGGTCTCGCTAACGTAGATGTGTAATTGGCTACCGATTTAACCCAGTCGATTACGACCACATTCTGACTGTGCAAGAGAAGCCGAGGCCGATTAAACAGGACAAGTAGACGAGATAAAAATAATGGTGGGACTAAAATGAATCAGAGATTCATTCATTCAGAGCAGCTCAAGACGGTAACAAATAGACAGATAAGCGGGAAGGCTATGTTCGACATTGTCTTGCACAAGAACAAGACGAGAGTTATATAGTTTTTACTCGTATAGTTACATACACAAAGCTTGAAACACAGATATACCTCACAAATGCAAAAGAAATTCCTACATCCTTGATGGAGCTCGGTCAATCGGCTCTGCCAACGTAGATATGCAGCTAGCTACCGGTTTAACTTAGTCAATTACGGCCAGATTCTGAATGTGCAAGAGAAACAAAGATCGATTAAACGGGATGAGTCGACGAGATAAAAAAAATAGTAGAAGTAGAATGGAAAAGAGCAGCTCGAGGCGGACACAAATGGATAGACAAGCGGGAAGTTATTTTCGACACTGAACGATCTTCGATTTAAGAGCGGGTAAGTGAGCAAAATAGCCCTTATTGGCATGGCATATTCTTCTGAAGATTTCTTTCAATATCCCATTTTTGTCTGTGTTCGGGTCTACCAAATACACTCCTTTACTCTCGAATAAATTCATCAACCCTACCTAATAAACTGCTTCACTATTCAGTGCTATCTTTAATACTTTCCTATTTCCTATAATATTTTATTATTCACACCACACCACTACTACGCAATACGCTGTGCTGAGACTCAAAACGATAGATGCCGCCTACCAGGAACCAACAGACATATAAAGAATCCACCCCTGTAGGCTAGTAACCTTTTTTGAGGAAATGGAACTTAGGCTGTATGCATAAAACCTCTGGCTAACATAAAGGGTCGCTTTGGAGTAAGTGTAACAGCTCCCCCAGGAAGGAAAAAAATGCATAGATGCCGCTTACCAGGAACCAACAGACATACAAAGAATCCATCCCTGTAGGCTAGTAACCTTTTTGAGGAAATGGGACTTAGGCTGGATCCATAAACCCTCTGGCTAACACAAAAGGTCGCTTTGGAGTAAGTGTAACAGGTCCCCCAGGAAGGAAAAAAATGCATGGAACTAACTACGTACGGTTCCATAACAACAAATATCGTAGACGTAGGCGAAACATGAAGTAAGACTTAAGAAAAGCAATTGTATTAGCACGGAAAACTTTGAAAGCTTGAATTCCAACCATCAGGAGTACGACGGAGACGGAGAGGCATTTCAGCCAGCACCTGGCCATATTAGACGTAGGACGGGGAACTATGAATACACTGTGTTAAATTCTCATGCCTACACGTTAGCAACTACCCTTCCAGCAAATTGCTTTGAATATAGGCGTACCCGAAGTGTACTAGGTGTACAGTCATATTAAAAACGGTTGGCAAGGAGGGTAGAGACTAGGGTCGCATAAAGGATTAGAAAGTTTCCTAACATCGTTTCTCGGGTTTCTCGATACACAATTGTTTCGCCAACCCGTTAGCCTCTTCCCTACTAGAAAATTGCTTTTAATATGGCCCTATAGTTATGGATTAAAATGTGTAAATTTCAGTGGTTGTAGCTGGTAACGATGGCTCGAGTATGTCCAACCTGTTATATCTAGGTGTCATTTAATTTTGACTTGAGTTAGTCCGTGGAAGGCTTTCATAGTATGTTTTATATCTGGGGGGTTCCCGTGAAACATTTCATCTGTAAGTGATCTTCTTCTTCGGTTATTTATCAATTTTCGTTAAAAAGGCTATATCTTTCATTCTACAATACTAACCTTAGGTTGCAGAAAGCTTTTAACGGCTTGTTACAATTGATGAGAGTTTTGAATGTGACTCTAGCCAATACATTTTGACATCTGAAACGTCACATTCAAAACTATAATTAACTGTAACAAGCCGTTAAAAGTTTTCTGCAACCCAACCTAAATGTAATTCCTGTACGAGAGTTGCTACTTATTGGTACTGTCTGGGTCCACCGTCTTTTTTATCGTCAGCAACAATGCATAACCGGAAAGAACATATTATACTCTGGAGATGAAAGCGAATGATACTTTATTCTTCCCAAATAGTATCTCAAAAAGTCATAACACTAAAGTCGTCTTCGAGTTGTTGGTTCCAAATTTTCGGTAACATAGGCAATGAGACTCGTGGTTTCCCCTGAGTTACTCCTGACTGTAAAACGGAAGTACTCCTAGAGAAGGCAAAGTACTTATGAGTACGTTGAGTTCCAGAGGGTCTCAGCCTATTCTATGATCAATGAATGCTTACTAATATCCCGGGTATCCCGGTTTAGGTTTACTTCCTTATTGTCTAATCAGAACAGACCAAGACACCCTGAAAGCCCTTACAAAGGTACGAATATCTCAAAGATGCACCGGTAAGTGCGGACGCGATCTCTACATAGATGTCACCCTTACATAAGAGAGATTACATCCATGTAGGGACCGCGATAGGGCTCATCGATGCATTTTCAGCATGTTCGTACCCTAAAGCTTCTTAGAGCGTCAAGAATAAAATTTTATACCATATAATCACCATATCTATAAGGAAGGTTTCTGCAACAGACAGACAGAGCGAGTAAAGGTCGCCGCCAGTAATTCCTACTCCTCTCTGATCTCAACAGAAAATCGAATGTCATTGAGATATTCAAAATGTGAAGACTGACACCTTCCGACACCCCATACACTTTAGCCATTTATCAAACACTCAAATAAAATGATTAAAAATGGCGCCGCATTGAACTGAAAACTAGTAGTCTTGATAGTTCATTAAGAACACTCGAAAAAGAACAAGAAAATTTTAACGCGGCGATAATTATCATACAAATTCACAAGTTTCTTTCTTTTCGATTTTTGAATAAAACATAATTATACACTTTGAACATATTATAATGTAAGGGTAGGTAATGGGATAATTGACAAACTTAGCAAGTATGATGCGGGTTCATAAAATACTCAAATTAACCCTATTTAATTTTATTCGAAATATACAAAAATGGATTTCAAAGGAAAAAGTATGTAATTAATATTAACAAGCATCCCCTTGATTTTCTGAAGATCCATGCAAGATTTATTAAGCTTTCCATTACAAGTTTTAGCCCCGGAGTTAAGTTGTTTTACCATTCTGTGATGTTAAGAAAGTTCATCCACAGTTTGTCTGATTTACGTACCTACTATTGTGTGGTCTGCGTTGGACAGCACACAGTTGTCCTATACCACAGAACAAGACCGCTAAACAACAAGACAAAACGGGGATAGTTGTTAAGTTGATTGTTAACGTGGTGCTTGTAATTGTTGCCAATCCCCGCAGGGCGACCAACATTATGAGAATGTGGCCACCGAGTGCAACAATTTCCCGTTTGAGTGCTTTAGGGTGATTGGCTCGAAACCTTAATAATTCCCTTAAAAATAAACGTCGCGCTACACACAAAAATAAACCAAAGTTCATTTAATTCGAGAGTCCTCTTGTTCGCAAAACGTTTTAAGTCGCTAATGTTTTCTCTAACGAAACTTACTTGTCTGTATAATACGGCTAATTATTAAATCTCAAAGCGACTTCCACAAAGCAATAAATTCAGAGGCCATTTCCGAACGAAATAATAAAGTTAAATCAAGCCACCGTAACGGTATAAAACAAAAGAACCCTTAATACATTTCTTTCACACAAAAATCACAATGACGTTACACCATTTTAAGTAACAAATGAAAGAAAATAACAATGGTTGATTTGCATTTATGGGCGAGCTAAAACAATCGAACTGCCCTTGCAACTTTTGCCCGATACGCACCACTGGCGGACTACCAACAAAATTAAAATTAAATCGCTTTTAATTTATAACTCGAAAAACTTTATCCAGACCTACCCACTTTTCTTTCAGCCAAAAAAATATACGAAAAAATAATTGAAAATATCGCCCGCACATACTATAAGTTACGGCAAAATATCAACCCTCAAGAATTTTTCAAGAGAGGAGCATAGCGTCCTTTTAATCAAACGCATTCGTTCAAGAATCGTCACAGTTAACTTGATAAAGCTGCAATTTCAGCCGCCGTTAAATTAATCATTTGATTTTAATTTAGCTTGACTATTACTGCAGTAATTTACACGTAGTTAACGACGAAAAAACGCGACTCGAAATGAGCAAACGACAATTTTTTTCAAGCTTCGGCAATTAAATATCTAATTAAAATCATCCACTATCTTTTCTGCACTCTTTCCTTTCATTAATGGAATGTTTGCAATAAAATTTAAAACTTTTTCTTTTTTTTACTCTAATAATTTTCATTCAATATTATACCATTTTCACATCTACTAACGTATAGTTTAAACTTTAAAAAAAATTAATTAAAATTAATTTTCAAATTAAAAAAAGACAACAGTTCATTTTAATAAGCTCCTCCAATGATTGAATTAAAAATTTTTATTTAAGGGGGTAAAGTTTGAATACAAAAGTTCTCAAAGGAACCCATACCTTTCGCCTTATTTCTTTCAAAACTTTTAAAAAGGTAACGTCAACGTTCAATTGTAGTTTTCTTGAGATAGTGACTTTCCGAGTTTGTTTGCCTTCTCATATTAGAAACAAAAAACACGCGCTGTCCTCTCCTCATGTTAGGGGGTGAGTATAGGAACTATCGGCATATTCGATGCATTAGGGTAGATTATGACCTTTTTGAATTCGTTAGGTATACTTAAAAAACCTGTGTACTGGTAGGTAACCATAGAAAGAAATCTGAATCTTATTATAAACGGGGGGGGGGCTTTAATCATTAAACTGGTGCTGGAAAATGTCACGAAAAACTGAATTATTTTTAGAGAATTCAAAGACCACAGCTAGGAACAAAACTTCATTCATTGGAAGGAAGACCTTCTGTGGAGTACCTACAGAAGTCTTTGTTATAACAATCATAACAGCTACAGGCCTATTGAATAGAGAAGAACTCAAGCGTCATTGCGCGAAAGACAAGGCGAAAGACTTAAATTGCTATTAGAGGTACGGCCGCTATACTCATCATGGGCATACTGATGCATCTCGGTCGCCTGACTCCTTTTATATTATTATATATTTTATTATTTTATATTTTTATCTCGCTGACTCTCTATTCGACAAGCCTCTACCAGCTAATAATAGTCCCAAGGTCTATTACAAGGTTTAGACCCTGCCTACTTAAGTATCGAAATGGGCTAGATGAGAGCTCGTAAATGAACGTCCGGTCCGGTCACTTTTGGTGTGCCATGACGTATAGGCAGGTGGGCTCTTCTCTATTCAGCAAGCCTCTACCAGCTAATAATATTCACAAGGTTTAATAAAATATTTAGATCCTGCCTACTGAAGTATCGAAATCGGCCAGATGGGCGCTCCTAAATAATCGACCCGTTACTTTTGGTGCGGAATGACGTCTAGACAGGTGGGTTCTTCTCTATTCAACAAGCCTCTACCAGCTAATAATAGTCCCAAGGTCTATTACAAGGTTTAGACCCTGCCTACTTAAGTATCGAAATGGGCTAGATGAGAGCTCGTAAATGAACGTCCGGTCCGGTCACTTTTCGTGTGCCATGACGTATAGGCAGGTGGGTTCTTATCTATTCAGCAAGCCTCTACCAGCTAATAATATTCACAAGGTTTAATAAAATATTTAGATCCTGCCTACTGAAGTATCGAAATCGGCCAGATGGGCGCTCCTAAATAATCGACCCGTTACTTTTGGTGCGGAATGACGTCTAGACAGGTGGGTTCTTCTCTATTCAACAAGCCTCTACCAGCTAATAATATTCACAAGGTTTAATAAAATATTTAGATCCTGCCTACTGAAGTATCGAAATCGGCCAGATGGGCGCTCCTAAATAATCGACCCGTTACTTTTGGTGCGGAATGACGTCTAGACAGGTGGGTTCTTCTCTATTCAACAAGCCTCTACCAGCTAATAATAGTCCCAAGGTCTATTACAAGGTTTAGACCCTGCCTACTTAAGTATCGAAATGGGCTAGATGAGAGCTCGTAAATGAACGTCCGGTCCGGTCACTTTTGGTGTGCCATGACGTATAGGCAGGTGGGCTCTTCTCTATTCAGCAAGCCTCTACCAGCTAATAATATTCACAAGGTTTAATAAAATATTTAGATCCTGTCTACTTAAGTATCGAAATCGGCCAGATGGGCGCTCCTAAATAATCGACCCGTTACTTTTGGTGCGGAATGACGTCTAGACAGGTGGGTTCTTCTCTATTCAACAAGCCTCTACCAGCTAATAATAGTCCCAAGGTCTATTACAAGGTTTAGACCCTGCCTACTTAAGTATCGAAATGGGCTATATGAGAGCTCGTAAATGAACGTCCGGTCACTTTTGGTGTGCCATGACGTATAGGCAGGTGGGTTCTTCTCTATTCAGCAAGCCTCAACCAGCTAATAACATTCACAAGGTTTAATAAAATATTTAGATCCTGCTTACTTAAGTATCGAAATCGGCCAGATGGACGCTGCTAAATAATCGTCCCGTTACTTTTGGTGCGGAATGACGTCTAGACAGGTGGGTTCTTCTCTATTCAACAAGCCTCTACCAGCTAATAATAGTCCCAAGGTCTATTACAAGGTTTAGACCCTGTCTACTTAAGTATCGAAATGGATCAGATCCAAGATAGCCTTGTATCGAAAAAGATGAAACAGAGTGCTTTAACGTCAGTGTGAAACACTTCAGAGAATCACACGCTGCGCTATGCCGAACGTTCTATATTTTTAGTTGCGAGACCGGTATGACAACGATCTTGCAAGAGTTAGTTATGAAATTTGATTTTCAGGACCAGAATCTTTTAGCAATAGTCTCAAATGTTAGTTCAAACGCTAGTTCAAATATGTGGCTCAAAATATAGGGCATCAATAGCCTTAGGAACCCACCCCACAATTATGCAAGCTGAAACTCTTGCAATAGATCTTATGTGCCCGAGAATACCTTCGACGAAATTTAAAGGACAAAAAAGTCTACAAATGTCTGACAGCCAAGCTGCGATAAAGGTACTCAAAGCCAGTACCTTTGAGTCCTTATCCACTTGAGAATGCATACAATCCCTCAAAACTCTGGCAAGGGACAACAAAGTTGCCCGTCATTGGGTGCCTGGTAACGAGGGAATTGAAGGACACGAAATAGCTGATGAATTAGCTAAAACAGGTTCAAAAGCCCTCCAGATTGGACCCGAACCATTCTGTGGACTATCTAGAACACTAGAAGGCCGGTGATTCAAAAATGGGAAACTGAGAACAAAATTCTCACTGAAACAACGCATCAGGACAAATTCATTGAGTACTCGACCACTAATGCTAAAAAGCTTCTTCTATTGTCAAAGAACGAAGTCAGACTCAGCGCGGGTCTTTTTACTGGACACTGCCCAGTAAGGTACCATTTCAAGAAACTGGGACTGGATGATAGTGGAGCAGACTGTGAATCGGAGATCGAATCCGGCGAACACATTCTCTGCAATTGCGATGCATTGGCTCCGTATAAGCTGAAACATTTAGGGCAGGCTCAATTGCCGCCTGAAGAAGTGAAAAGCAAACTTCTCAGGGACATTCTATGCTTCGCTGCCAATACTGAATTCCTGAGAACATAAATACGAGTAGGGTTATGAACAAAAGATCAACACTGGTCGCAGTTCTGTAATTGACCCCTGAGCACAATACAATAGTTCAAACGCGAAATGATCTTTAGTTCAATAGATGCAACCTTGAACTTAGGGAAGAAAAGCCCTAGCACTTCATTTTTACAAAAACAAATTAATACACTAAATTCTGGATTGTAAACTGGACGAAGAGTGGGGTTCCTGGCTTCCAGCACTTAGATCTATTGACCGTATGCAGAACAGGCAAGAGTTTCCACCAGCTGACTAATTGCTCATCCCCTCTCTCTGTTTATTTTATGGCGAGGAGTAAGCGATCCGAAAAGTATGCCATTGAAGCTTGAAGCTATGAGCACCTCCTGAAGACTCAACTGTTCTCTCATTTGAACAGGCCCATTGTAGCATTTCACGTGCTCGTTAGTTTTTGAACTCTTAAGTTGTTAAATTTTAAGATGTTAGCTGTAGGGTGGCGCTTATTCTTGCCTTCTAACAGGCTCCAACAGTCATAGCATACTTACTCGCTTAGAAAATGACTTGGCCTAAAGCCCTGTGGTGAATTTCCTCTAATAGATGATACACTTTTAGGTTCGCGTTCACATAAATGACGTCGTCACTTACGAACTATAACATATATATTTGTCATTTGTCGTCATTTCTTTAACCAACAGTTTGTTGAGGACGATATTCCTAAACGTCAGAGAATTGCTTTCATCAATGATTCCGAATTTTTTAATCTAAATGCAATTACTTAGATATTCGCAACCAAAATAAAATAAAAAACATTGAGAAAAAGAGTAGTAAATTATGTAAATAAAGTTAGAATAGAAATTGCTTATAAATGTCGGTAGTTGAGCAATTTTGATGTTCAGTTGACAAACTTTACATATATTTTGAAGTAAATCAAAATACAAAACGACAAACACATCAAAAATAAGAAGAAAAAAAAAGTTGGCAATTTCAAACAATGTAGCACTCAAATGTTGTATTTGTCACCTTTCAGATGCAAAACGTAAGGCATTGGGGTGAACAACGTGCAAGTTTCCTGATATTTTTCGCATATATTTTCGTCAAGGGTGCGATTCAAAGTAATTTATTGCAAAATAATGTCAATTTTGAGCCTCCTAAGGCGCAAATATATTCGGAATACCTTTAAAAGTTGAGTTCTATTCCTTCTTCCCATAGTTGTTTCTCTATGTATAATGGTCTTTACTGTAACATAAATAATATCGACGCGAAAATCGAAAAGTTTAAAGAAAAATATTAAAGTAAATAAATTATTTAACGTGCGAGATTATAAAATGTACATTAAGGTTTATTGTAATAAGAGGAGAAAACTTCTATCCAACTCACTATATTACATGTACTTAAATAAAGATTCGCAAGTATTTCAAAACTCATATAACTAATAATTATTTCCGTTGTGAGCGGCGTTAACGCCACTTCGCAGCAATCTTACCAACGTAATAAATACAATAACAATGGAGAACACAATAAAATATCCCTCGTTTTACTTGCTTAAGTTGGAATAATAAATTATAATCATAATGCGGTCTCGTCGGTATATTAGAACCATCTCTTGAGACAGGATGCACTTGTACAAACGTATAAAAGCTAAAACCCTCAAGCGGAACCAGTTAGGAAACGACAAGGATGCTAACCCACAGGAGTTATTCCTCCAGATCCTACTTATTATCAAAATGTGACACAAATTGCAGGTTTATCACAACTTTTACTAGTAAAAAATCCACGATTATTAACTTCAAAATCAAGTTTTATGAATGGAAGATTCACATAAGAGAATTATAAATCATTTTCTTTTATAAACTTTGATAAAATTTTAAAATATGGCATAATTACATTAACAATCACGCCAAGTTAAAAAGTTCCAAATAAACCATCCATTAAATACCCAATTTAGTTACAAACTACTTATACTATTGAATTTTAAAGGGCACACGGTGGTTATTTAAAAATTTTTGAGTACAAAGAATTTTAATAAATTTTTAATCCGGCCCTGACGGGTACGTCAATTTTCAATAAAATCAATATTTAACGGTGATTTAACGCCAATTTTGCAAATAAAAAAAATTATTTAAAATTAGTTATTGATAAATTAAACTAATTTCATAATTTTTATAATAATTATTGAAAAAAAAATTTAAAAAAAATATTAAAATGCCTTAGGTAAAAATTAAAAGCACGCCTATGCTTTAAAAGTAACAGATAAATATTTTAGGTTATGTACCAAACAAACTAAATAAAACTTGTAAATTAACTTACAATCGTTAAAATTCTAACGACACTAAATAAATAAATTATAATTTAGATAAAAATACAACTTACTTGGTGTAAAACACGATCATCTTCGAAACAACGAGCTTCTTTTAAATTTAAGGTTAGAACACAGTTATCTTGAAAATCCCAAGTAAATAAAACACCGTCGTTGATTGTTAATACATTTTGTGTTTTAACAACATTTTTTCTACACGTTTCGTTTAATTTTTTAAACAATTTATGTTTATTTAAACCTAAATAATCGGTTGATTTGTTCATTTTGACATTTCTTTTACGACGAACAGAAAGCACACAAGTTGCGTGGTGCGCTGCGTTTGTGTTGTTTTGTAAAGCGCGCTAAATTTGAAATTTAAATCTTTTTTAAAATTTATTAAAGTTGTAAATTATTCGATTGTTGGTAAATACAATGAGATCGCTTATTGTAAAGTTGTGAAATAATTTATTAGATGTGTTGAAAGGACGTTATCTTATGTATAAAACATATTCTAGAAACTAGTCTTGTGTGTTTGCTTATTGTTGGGTATGATGTACGAGAGATTGTGTTCTGGAAAGTTATAATATTACTAGAGTATCTACAGTTTCTGATTTTTTTTGTTCTACTGGTTTTATTTTTTACAAGCAATAATTTTATGTATTGATTCGGCCACAGTTTTTCCAACGGTTAATTTTAAAAGTGCTCATTAAGCTGTTTTATTGATTTTTGTTTTTTAAGGGACGGTTTTGAACTGAATTACTACCTTTTATTGGTACTAACACTGGACTTCTGGATCCCCATCACATTTTTTACACCATTAAACTCCCACAAACTCTATGGTGTGTAACGTTGGGGCTTGAGGAGCTAATTATTTTCGGACCCCTACAAAAATACACTGTAGTTCACAAAATAAAGTTTTATTTATAGTCTAGTCAACAGAATGGACACATGGAAGATTATTTTATGAATTCAGGAGGTAAAAACTACTAAAAGACCCCCGTTATAGCTACAAGGGCGAGAGGGGGTGAAAAGATCCAGTTTTTTGGGTTTTCGCTTATATCTCGAAAACGGTGTATCCTACGGAAAAAATTATTCTTAGTAAAATGAAAGCTTATTAAATTTTCTACAAGATTGGTTTAATTAATTTTTATCTACTCCTTATACTTTTGGAGATACCCGCCCACAAAAATCGCTATTGTATGAAAAAAAAATTTGCCTCACGTTTATCGTCAAACTTTTGCCTCTAACACCTTAGTTCTTCATTTTGAATGTTCGAGAAGTTAGCAATACATTGAAAGCAGGAATTATGGGACCCAGTCCTGCTTGTGCTGCTATATTCCTGCTTCATCTCCAGACATAGCAACACAAGCCGTTTTCGAAATATTACAAAGTCTTTTGGCGTTGCTGACTTCACTTCCAGCAACACATTGGACGCAGGAATTACGAAACCCAGTCCAGCTTGTGCTGCTGTATTTTTCCTTCATCCTGCCATATCTCCTAACACACCAAGTTGTAGTAGAGCATTAGTATTCCTTTATAGGCCCTCTACAACACCGCGGGTCCTGAAGCGCGCGCTTCATATATAATCCAGCCCTGTTGTGCAAGGAGTGTGCCTTGTGCCTTCTGTTGTCTTCAATTAATCTTGCTAACATTGAGAAATCTGTGGCTTTTTGGACTCTTTATTGAAGAATTGAGCATCCCGAAGGTTCAGGATTTTTATTGTCTTTAAGTAGACGGTCGACAAGGTTGATAAGGTTTTTTTTGATGAAACTGTATGGAGTCCCACGCTCGTAAGGACAGGACGCTCTGAAAAGCCGTTATACAGGAAATGATATACCTATGTAGATAGATACTGAATGCTTTTAAATTACCAAAACAGGGCCGTAGGCAGACTATATTATCTGGACAGGCTCAAAGGTTTTCTTTTTCAATTTCATCGAGTTTTACGTCTCAAAAGCTTAGCTTAGCCTGGTTACAGCCCTGTACCAAAAATATCACTGGAATTGATAAATGCCTCTGTGTTGCTTATCAGTCATTAGTCATAGCTTATGTAATATTACAACAGAGGACCCATATCTTTCGTGAAAAGAATCTTTTTCAATTTAATCGAGTTTTACGTCTCAAAAGCTTAGCTTAGCCTGTCCTGGCGTACCCCTGATTAGGGCCCTGTACCAAAAATATCACTGGAATTGATAAAATCTCTGTGTTGCGTATCAGTCATCACTCACAGCTTATGTAATATTACAACAGAGGACTCATACCTTTCGAGAAAAGAATCTTTTTCAATTTAATCGAGTTTTACGTCTCAAAAGCTTAGCTTAGCCTGGTTACAGCCCTGTACCAAAAATATCACTAGAATTGATAAAGTCTCTGTGTTGCTTATCAGTCATCACTCACAGCTTATGTAACATTACAACAGAGGACCCATACCTTTCGAGAAAAGAATCTTTTTCAATTTAATCGAGTTTTACGTCTCAAAAGCTTAGCTTAGCCTGGTTACAGCCCTGTACCAAAAATATCACTAGAATTGATAAAGTCTCTGTGTTGCTTATCAGTCATCACTCACAGCTTATGTAACATTACAACAGAGGACCCATACCTTTCGAGAAAAGAATCTTTTTCAATTTAATCGAGTTTTACGTCTCAAAAGCTTAGCTTAGCCTGGTTACAGCCCTGTACCAAAAATATCACTAGAATTGATAAAGTCTCTGTGTTGCTTATCAGTCATCACTCACAGCTTATGTAATATTACAACAGAGGACCCATACCTTTCATGAAAAGAATCTTTTTCAATTTAATCGAGTTTTATGTCTCAAAAGCTTAGCTTAACCTGTCCTGGCGTACCCCTGGTTAGGGCCCTGTACCAAAAATATCACTGGAATTAATAAAGTCTCTGTGTTGCTTATCAGTCATCACTCACAGCTTATGTAATATTACAACAGAGGGCCCATACCTTTCGAGAAAAGAATCTTTTTCAATTTAATCGAGTTTTACGTCTCAAAAGCTTAACTTAGCCTGGTTACAGCCCTGTACCAAAAATATCACTAGAATTGATAAAGTCTCTGTGTTGCTTATCAGTCATCACTCACAGCTTATGTAATATTACAACAGAGGACCCATACCTTTCGAGAAAAGAATCTTTTTCAATTTAATCGAGTTTTACGTCTCAAAAGCTTAGCTTTTAACCTGTCCTGGCGTACCCCTGGTTAGGGCCCTGTACCAAAAATATCACTGGAATTGATAAAGTCTCTGTGTTGCTTATCAGTCATCACTCACAGCTTATGTAATATTACAACAGAGGGCCCATACCTTTCGAGAAAAGAATCTTTTTCAATTTAATCGAGTTTTACGTCTCAAAAGCTTAGCTTAGCCTGGTTACAGCCCTGTACCAAAAATATCACTAGAATTGATAAATGCCTCTGTGTTGCTTATCAGTCATCAGTCACAGCTTATGTAATATTACAACAGAGGACCCATACCTTTCGTGAAAAGAATCTTTTTCAATTTAATCGAGTTTTACGTCCCCAAAGCTTAGCTTAGCCTGCCCTGGCGTACTCCTGGTTACGGCGCTGTACCAAAACTATCACTGGAATTGAAAAAAACATCTGTATTGCTCATCAGTGATCCAGTCACAGCTTATTTTATAATACAACAGAGGAGCCATACCTTTCGAGAAAAGAATCTTTTCCAATTTAAACGAGTTTTACGTCTCAAAATAAAAATTCTTGTAAGAATTAGTATTAAACTACGTAACCTAACGTTAATTAAAATAAATTGATTACTTAACGTTGTAAAATATATTTCTTGTGATAAGGTTTTTGTGACAGATAACTTGTGCATACTAATGTTTAATATTGTGAGTTTGTAAGTTACAACGAGATCGTCTTGCTGGGCACCTTCGATATAATGAAAGGACTTTAGTAGATATAAAGGGTTAGTTAAGATGAACGGGGTAGTAAAAAGGGGCTTTTGGGTGGTTATTTACACCCTCATCAGTTTACAATGACCCGCACTAAAGAGGGAAAGTGGTAAAATTGCACGCGTGGATTTATGTCTATGTGAAACTCAATGCTTTTGAGATAAGAAAATAACATTAATGAGCAAACCTTTTGTTTATTTACTTGTGTTTTTTTTAATTAATTAAAAAAGTAATTTTTGTTTGTTAATTTGTTACAACAAAACCATTAACAAACAAGCTAAAGACAAAAGAGCAGTAAACCTTAACAAGGACTATCATAATTCATAATCTATTGTCCAACGGTTGCAAAAGCGTGAACAGCTCTCCAACTTTGTGGCTTAAGATTAACAGGGAGTAATCTTTAGACAACTTTACATACATAAATATCCCTAATATATCTCTCCAGTTAGGACAGGAAGCCCATATCTTTGATATTGTTTGTTTAATCACAGCAAATACTGGACTACCTACTATAACTTAAGTTTTGTTTTTCCATCCTTGTCTTTCGTTATAACATTTAAGGTAAAATAGAGACATAAGATTATTATAGTCAAATTTTTAATTTTTATCATTTAACGAGATTATCTTTCTTGCTTAAATTATATTTTAGGGTTGAATAGATATTAGACTTTGTTGTGGTAGCTCTAAGATATTTGATGCCCAGTCACACACTTCTATTCATTAGGATGAATAAGGAACATTGATATTTTATAGGATGGGATAAAGGATTATTCAACACCTTGTGGTGAAAAGGATAAGTTTTGTTATCATGTTACATTATTACTAGCGAAATTAACGGTGTTATAATAAGGAAATTAAGTTTAGAATTAATAAAGCAAATTGTACACGTTCGTGCGTTGAATTACACCCTTTTGGGACTTAAAAAAAAGAATTAATTTCAAAATTTGCTAAAAAGTTGTGTATTCGACATACTAAAAGTCCCTTATCTTCTGCCTTAAGCTAAATCCGCCATCTTGGAATATGACATTTGCTTTTTAGTTTCTTAACGGAGGGTACTTTTAGTATGTTGATAGGGCACTTATACACAATTTTTTTTAATGTTTTGAAATAAATTCTTTTTTATATCAAATTTGCATTTAACGACTGCATTTTTTTGTTTTCAAAAATAATTATTTCTTAATATTCCACACCGTCCGTAAAGTAGATTGTAATATTGTAATAGGCATATTGTACAAAGCATCTTATATGTTGACCAATAAATTCTCTTAGCCTTGTCGGTTTTGTAATTAAGTACACACACACGATCTTCGAGGGTTGTTTCTTGTTCGCTTCTTGAGAGGTACTTGTAAAGTTATATTTGTAGATTAGTTTATCCTTATTAGTTGTAAGGATAACGAGTAAAATTAAAGGGAGATATTAAACAAATGATTATAATTTCTAAGTGTAATGTTGTATTAAATTTTTTTCGAGAGTGTACGAGAGGGGGTTGTTGTTATAATCGATTTTTTTGTAAAGATCTATCATAAAGCTTTCTCACCCCTTATGCTTTGAGTTACTGATATCTTATAAAAGCGCTTACCCCAAAAATACTTAAAGCTTAACTAACATAACATAAATGATTGCTACATTATGTTTTCTTCCCTTATTCTTTTATCTGCTTTTGTATATGGGTTGATAATATGTTTACAACTAATGATATATAATTTTTCCAATTTGATACTTCTGTTTTTATGAGTCATAAAGTTGGAAGTATTTGTGCTAATTATTGTTATCGAATGGATACGAAAATCCACAAATTGAACGCCTTTTGTAAAAAAAACCATTATGAAAGATTTTTTTGTTAAAAATTGGATATTTTGACCTTTTTAATTCAAATAACGTTATGTTTTTAATAACAATTAACCAATTACAAGAGTAACGTAATTATGCACCAAAAAAAGTTGCTAATGTTCGTTAGATAAAGTCAAAAACTACGTATTCTTAAATGAAGTTTTCAGGATAATTGAAAGGACTCTCACACTCTGCCTAAAAAGAGGGCTAACCTAAGTATTTCGAATCTATTTTAGGCGACACTTTTACAGAACTACTGAGACAACTTTTATTTACAGAACATGGGATTATCCTTATGGAACGGACTGGGACTAAGAAACCGGTCCCGGACTAACGGATTAGGATTGGGATTGTTACCAGCTTGCAGCCCAGAGTTTCCTGTGGGTCGCCAGTGTGTTACTTTTCAGCAGAGTGTCGAGGGTGCTGATTGAAGGAGTTATAGAGGGCCCGGAGTTAATAGGCAAAGTCGCCGAGCCCTCTCTCGCCAACTGATCAGGTTTTTTATGATACCCTCCTTTAATTGATGATCTTTGACCCAGCTCATTATTTCTAGATATCTGATTCAGAACTTTGATGCATTCTAGCACCATACCAGAGCAAAATTTGTAGCTATTTAGTGCTGTGAGCACCGTTCTGCTATCTGTCGATATCAAAATGTTTTGTTTGACGATTTTGCTCTCTATAATTTTTCCAGAGCCTTCTAGCACACCTATTAGTTCCGTTTCGAACTAACTAATCGTCTGGACTAAGTTGGTGGGAATATTTTAATTAAGTACACCAAGAAAATCCCGAGAAAGGCTTTAAATGCTAGACCAAATTAAACGACCAAATTATTTTTGAAGAATGTCGTGTAGCATAGCAACGAAGCCAAACAACATTGTGGTCGGTGAAGACGACTGATGTAGCTCTTACGTCCACAGTCGAGTGACCAGGAGGTAAGCATTGGCTGAATGGATACTTTTTAGAGCATTCCCCGTATCCTCGCCATAAAATAGACTATAAGCGAGTCAGCTGTAGGGAAGTATTGCTCTGATTGCATCCATTATCAGAAGACCATACTAAACGTCCGATAATGACACAGAATTGCCCATACAACATTACAACAGTCGTGATCAGGGGTAGCAACTCTTACAGCCTTCGGTTTTATAGAAAGCTGAACCATATGCGAACAGAAGTCATCGGATGATTTTTGGCTGAATGGATACTTTTCAGATCGCTACCCTCGCTATAAAATAGATTATCGATGAGTGAGCTGTTGGGAAGTATTCTATGCTCTGAATGCACTCATAATCAGAAGACCATGTTAAGCTTCCGATAATCATACAGGATTGCTCATACAAATTTTTTTTCTGAAGATCCTGCGTACAGCACAGCAGTCGTGATCAGGGGTAGCAGCTCTTACAGTCTTCAGTTATATAGAAAGATATGGACCATGTGACCTGTGAGTGATCTGGAAGGGTCAGGAGGGATCGCTCCCCTTATCATCGCCATAAGATACACTACGAACGAGTCAGTTTTTGGAAAGTGCTCTATGTTCTGAATGAGCCCATAATCAGAAGACTGGCCTATTGAAGCATCCGATAATCACACAGGATTGCCCATACAAAATTTATTTTTGAAGATTTTGCGTACAGCAAAGCAGTTTGTTGTGATCAGGAGTAACAGATTTTACAGCCTTCGGTATTATATAATGATGGATTATGCGACTTGTGAGTGATCTGGAAGTATCAGGAGAGATCGCTCCCCTTATCATCGTTATAAGAGACACTACGAACGAGTCAGTTTTTGGAAAGTGCTCTATGTTCTGAATGAGCCCATAATCAGAAGACTGGCCTATTGATGCATCCGATAATCACACAGGATTGCCCATACAAAATTTATTTTTTAAGATTTTGCGTACAGCACAGCAGTCGTGATCAGGGGTAGCAGCTCTTACAGTCTTCGGTTATATAGAAAGATGGACCATTTGACCTGTGAGTGATCTGGGGGAGGGGGGTGGTCGCTCCTCTTATCATCGCCATAAGATACACTACGAACGAGTCAGTTTTTGGAAAGTACTCCATGTTCTAAATGAGCCTATAATCAGAAGACTGACCTATTGAAGCATCCGATAATCACACTGGATTGCCCATACAAAATTTATTTTTGAAAATTTTGCGTACAGCACAGCAGTCGTGATCAGGGGTAGCAGCTCTTACAGCCTTCGGTTTTATAGAAAACTGGTAGGAAAATGAGCTCAAATATTTACTTTGCAAGTCCCCAGATATAACATCAATATGAACGTAGAGGTAGATGCTGAGGCATTACCAGAACTTATCTTACAATGAGGGTCATTTAAGTGTTGACAGTTTTGGATACGAAAAAGGAATAAAAAAGAAAAAAGTTAAAAATTGTGTCTTTGGTCTTAAACTGTCTAGGATGAAGCTTCCTTTCCATAAATAAAGTCCTGGGTAAATAAATGATTTGTTTTAGATTAAAAAATTTATGTTTAGTAATTTGGGAAGCTAAGAAGTAGGTTTTTGAATAAAACGGTTGTTTTATTTAAGTATTAAAAATTTGTTTTGTCAAAATTTCCATTCATTAAAATTCTAAAGAACAAGCTAATAATAATAAAGCACGCGTTTCGTATCGGCGTATCGCAGAAACCAGACAGAACAAACGTAATATTTTGTGTGTCGAAAGTAAAGGGTTCCTTAGGGATACACGAACTGGGATAAGAAACATTACTTGCTGATCTACCAAAAGATATTCTAGAATTAATCCCGAATATTATTCTAAGAAGTCCGTTTGCAAACACTGGATATAGAAGTTTAAGAAATTTGCATCGTAATGATTGTGAATGTAATTATACATAACGCATTTCTATTTCATTTTATTACACGCAGTATTTTCTCTCTTATATTCACACAAGTAAAATAGACAGAGTAGACAATGTTAAAAGGAATTATCGGTAATTGCAAAAGCTGCTAGTTCAGATGCTGCCGAGGTGTCTGTTCAGATAGGGTTAGATCGTAATAAAATGTTGGCACCACGGCGTATTGGTGAACTCCATTTATTTAAATTTAGAAATTTCAATGTAAATAAATGTTCCGACGCTATTGCGAAAATGCAAATTTGAATAGAATACTGTATTTGAAAATGTCGAAAGTACACACCGATGTTAGCAAGGTGTAAACCAATTGGGAATTCGAATTTTAGACGGATATTACTAAAGGAATCTCTAATTCTTTTATATACCGAGCAAAATGTTTTTTATTCATTGATGACGACATTGAAAAATTGCTACCAAACAATCATCACTTAACTGTCGAAAATGTAGTGACAACGACAAATAATCCAATACATTGATTGGTCGGGACGTGTAAGGTACGCGGAGTAACTATCAACTACTACGATGACATTCTATATAATATGAAACAAGTGACAGACGCCAGCCTGTTAGATATATTGATACCATTCCCTATAGACAATCTACCTGACTGGGATATCAATATCAAGTCTTACACATCGTATATCTTGTCAAATATTGTTTTATATCTAATGCTTATTCCGAAATATCATTGCGAACGATTCCTCCTCTTCAAACTTAACATTACCATTTTTCCCAATTCACGAAAACGACGATAATAATAAAACAACCAAACAAGTTAATGTATTTCAATATTAATTCATTAAAAAAAATTCCCTTAATAGGTGTATACACCCAGTTACTTAGTCACTTTAGCAAATCGATCAAATATCATTAGGGAGTTAAACATATAATTATAGGGAAGTAATTTCTAAATAACAACCCTTTTATATTATACGACACTCCTTATTTCATTACTAAGCGCTTTTCAATAAAAGATTAATGTTTAACCTAAGCTAACATGTGTAAAATTTAATAAAAAATTATTTTTATACATCTATCACTGTTAATAGATGAGTCTATTAAGGGGTTCGAATTTGTAATGTCATTTCGGTTTTAGTTAAATCATTGGCAAATTAAGGGTTGAATCAATGTTTTACCTTGCTTTTACACGAGACAATTCAAGGAAAGAAAGTAGCAATAACGTGTTTGCTCTTTGAATAGTAAATAAATAAAAAAAATGGTAGTGTTAACCCTAAGAAAAATTTCCGAAAATGATAAAAAATTAAGAATATTCTCAGTGGTAAATAAATAATGATGACGAATGTTAAGAATTAATATCGAAGAAAAATGTTCTGGTTAATTAATATTCTAATGAAAGTTTATCTAGTATTTAACGAAGTTATAAAGTAATTAATTATTACCATTACAGTGACAGCTATTCAAATTGCTTTATTAATTCCAGGTCGGTCCTTGCCAAGGTAAAGGCTAACGGGACCCTAGCCCAAGACGCAAATTCGGAAGACACTCAAATCAGACTGAAATAATGCTTTTGTGTTGACTGCACTATTTCAATGGCCCCCGCGAGGCAGTGGGTACAGTTTCTAGAGAATTAAAAAACTTATTTTATTATTATTATTATTAATTAGCGAGAGGCTAATTTATTTTATTTATTTGTGTAAGAAGTTGCAGAAAGTGTCCAAAACTGACTGAAGAGTGAAGGATATGGTGGAGTGGGTGGCGGAACTGGAGCTCACTAGACTAGTTTCAAACCTGACAATGACTCAGATCAAGGACAACTGCCACTGGAGAGGACGCGTCCAGTATCCAATAATCATAACACCACACCCTGAACATGAGCTGATGGTGACTCTTTTGGTTACATTTCGTAATCTTAGGCATACCAAACGAGTGTTGAGTAACCCAGTAGGCTGGTGAAGGATCCGTCGCCCCAGATGGCACGATTCATGCACAACATAGAAGGACCCAAGCCAGCAAAGACGAGACTGCTCGGCATCTCTTGGCTCTGGAGAGAGCCACGAAGCTCGAAGAAAGTCCAACAATTCAAGTTAACATCGCCGCTAGGCAGAAACAGAAAATGGCCAATAGATCCGATCCCTCATAGTATATACAAAAATGGGTAGAGAGGAAACATGGTGAACTGTCATACCATCTGCGCAATTGATTCTCACAGGCTATGGATTTTTCAACGCCCAAGCATCAAATCGGAAAGTTGGCATCTCTGAAGTGCGAACACTGCAACGACAATGATATCGCAAAACATATTCTCTTCCACTGCTACCACTGAGAACAGAGGCGGATCACGTGGTCGCTGTGAGTCGGGTGAAACTCTGATTTCAGCGCAATAAATTCTGTTGAGTACCTCTGGTTTATAACGGATTAGAAGATAACAGTAACTGGTGAAACGTTCAACCGCGGTAATACTCAGCAGTATAATGTTGGAACTACTGGGAACTATCTAGGATCGGCTACCATAGAATCGGCCACCTTAGGATCGGTCACCCTAGGATCGGCCACCCTAGGATCTAGTCGCACAAATCGGCTCTATCTACGGGGCCGGTTGGAACTGAAACCTCTACAAAAGTACGATGCATCACGTCCCGATGACAAGGTGTTTCACTTATTAAGCGAAAAGCTTCTTAACCATTGCGAGACCTGCTCCAAAAGGGATGGCAAACTCCGGCTTAGACCAATCTGTGGCTCCATCCCTCCCGCAACATCGAAAAGTTAGCTAAGTTTCCAAAGCTCCCTGGGTCAGTAACGATCGGAAACCAGCCCACAGAAGACTCGTATTCCTACCTCAAACACCAACCAAATACTACTGAGACGTCCGGAATTGACTCTATGCCTAAATGGGATAGTAAGCAGCAGTGAAGAAAACACCCTAGTTAGGTTAGAAATAGACTATAAAAATCCTAAAATCTCTCAACTACCCTCTCTCCCCTAGTGTTTCACAAGACAAGATTTCTTGTCTTGCTTGACTATTTCTTGTCTTGTCTTGTATACCAAGACAAGATATTAAAATATTTCTTGTCTTGCTTCATTCTTGCAAACTAAAATCTTGTCTTGTCTTGTTAGTCTTGCATATTTCTTGTCTTGCATATTTTCAATGAAAATAACGTCGGGGGTTCTCCTTTCTAGTTTTTTCTTGGAAAATACTTGCATTCTTGCACCCCTGGGATTTGACAAGAGAGCAATAATGGAAGAAAATGTAAGAAACTCTTGTAACTCTTGCACTTTTCTCCCAAGCTAATTTCTACAATAAAATAAAATATAAAATATAAAATCCATAAAATGACATATGACAAGAAAGCAAGAATGCAAGAAAATGCAAGAAAATCTTGCAACTCTTGCACTTTTCTTGTAAGCATCATGTCATGCATCATCATTTATATACTGAGCTTATAATAAACATACTTTTATGTATGTTGAAAACAGCACTGAAATTAGTTGCTACAGGCACTAAATGAGCTAGATATTAGCTGACCCGGTGGTCAGTGTAAGTGACGAAGGTATTAGACCTATGATTGGCTATAAAGTAGAAAAATAACAATATTATGGACGAAGGGGTTTCTTAGGAAAGAATCGGTAGCTCATTTATTAATTTTATTTTCATAAGCACCTCTACCTATTTCCCAATTCCACAATTATAGAGAGTGACTCATTTCTAATATGTGTTCACAAGCTTTAGCTAACTATAGTCCGGCTTCTATTGAGATAGATGCAGAAAACACGTGCCGCTTTAATAGAATAACGTACTTTACTATAATTTGACAGAAGCTTAGTATTAGAAGTGGATTCGAGTACGAACGATTGTTCATAATGCTGTACCGAAAAATCTCCATGTAATCTAGTCTTTATTTTATAATGAGAACGTCATACGTGAAAATTTGGAGATGTTTCTCAAGATAACCGTGAGAGCTAAAATAAAATAGTAGTTGCGAATCTCAAACATACTAATAAACCTCTAAACAAGGATAAAATAATTGGTGACCCCGAAGTGATTGAAAACATTGTGTTTACGCAACCTTAGTTTTCGCTTGTGTCATTCCTTCGTGAGTGTTTTGACTAAACATTTAGTCGCTTAAGAAAAAAGAAAATAGACGATAACATCCCATATGGCGGACGTATAGAACGCTTCTTTAGACAGCTCGTCTCTGCTTTGTCGTTTCCATAATTTTCTCTCTAAATCTGATCATGTCGTATTGGATTAGACTTTTCTGTTCAGCTGGAACTATTCTTAAGACCAATATGTATCTAGAATATTTGGTTTGTAATTAACTTTGATGTCACATCTGCAACGACACTACCGTGTATCGTGCACTATAGTCGTATCAACGTCACCGAGAAAGGCGACTTACATGACGATCTAAAACTTATTAATTTGAATGTTTCCTTCTGAACTGATGTTTCCTTCAAACTAACTCAGTAATAACGATTTTCGTGCACTTTTCATCATTTTTAATTTTTAACGCTTCTCGACTGCGTTCGTATTAGAGACCCATCTTTAAAACTTTTGATACTTTTCATAAATGTAGGTTTATACGATTCTATAGGAGTGGAAGATAATGCAGAATAACATTATCTAAAGACAAAATCAAATTCATAAGTAAAATCCTTAAAAACTTGAAGTTTTCGTACAAAAGTTTTCTGTTTTTTTCGGTATGTGAAAAGAAAATCAACTTTCAAAACAAACTTATTTAAACTTAAAAACCATCATTTTTATAAATATGTGCATTCAGCATAAATCTTGCATTATAAAAAACTAAATTTTCATCGTATAGTCAAGTTAGTTGTAGCGTGCAGTATTTTCTATTCACGTTATGTATCTGTTTAACAGACGTGATATGTTAGGAAAAACTTTTGACATGTGTTGGGACGTCATCTCATATCATTTTGATTTGGTCTGATTTTATGAGATAGAATTTATAACAAAATGAAAATAGACATTTATACATATGTACAATTTTAAAACATTTACTTCAAGAATTGCTATTAAATTGTCAGTTCTCTTGTTTTTGTAGCCTCTGCGTTTTTTTCCTCTATATCTATCTACCTTTGTAATTGAATTTTAAAAGGAACGAGGGTTTAATTTTAGTTTATTATTTTATATTTATTTACTATATAAATCTATTTAGGAAATGGTCAAAAAATGGCATAGAAATTTGTGTAATGGAAAGAAAAATCATCAATAATTCATAATACCTACCTTGTGATGTTTTTCTTTTGAAACAAAATTGGACACGTATGATGTGTTGCCTATCCTATTAATTAATAATGTCGCAAATCAAGTGAGTTTGTTGCCATCGCAACATCTTAATTGTTTGGTCATTTCTATTCTTCATGAATAAAAGTTTGTAGTTAGGAGGTCTAGCTATATAGCTAAGGAAGAGAGGGTGATAGAGTCCCTTTTTGGGGGTTTTTTGCTTATACCTCGAAAACGGTAAGCCTAGAAAAAAATTATTTTTAGCGCAATGAAAGCTTATAAAATATCCTACAAGATTGTTTCTATTGATTCTTTCTCTATTCCTTATATTTTTCGAGATATCGGCCCGCAATAATCGTATAAAAAAATAAAAAATGTATGAAAAAAAATTTTTGCTTCCCGATTTTTAAGGCATATATCTTGAAAACTATAAGGAATAAGAAAAAAATTAATAGAAATAATCTTGTAGGAAATTTTATAACCTCTCACTTTGTTAAGAATAAATTTTTCCTTAGAACTTACCATTTTCGAGATATAAGCAAAAACTCCAAAACCGGGACCTGAATGATTTTCCTTGAGCCTTCTAGCAGTTCTCTTTGAACTGATTGTATCCAAGTGCAAGTAATTAAAAAATTGTTTGATTTAAAAATGAATTTCCAATTGTTTAAACTAAAAAGTGTGCTCAATTACTAAAAATCAACTAAAAAGATCCCTCCAATTAACAATCATAATAATAAATCTCAATATTGAAGCAATATCAACAAATTATAAAACGTCTTTATATAAAATCCCCACAATCTTTTATGTTATCTTATACATCCCTTATTTAAAGTTAAACATTTGCCTAGATTTAAATGCGGAATTTTGTGGTGGTTGCTTTAAATTCAACATACCTTTTATAAATCCCAATCCGATTTATCGAACCGATGACTTTAGTTTGTTTTATCAAAGACTACTGGGAAATATCTTTACATTTTAAGGGTTGATATTCTTCTAGTGGAACAAATGTTTTTTTCTTCGACATCGTCGATTCTCTCGCGTTTGTTTATTTAAAAATAACTTAATTTAGAGGGGTGAAAAACAATGAATGTATAATTTCGATTTTTAAGTTAAAATTAAATTTAAGGCTTTACCCTTAGACGTATCGATGTGTATACTTTTTTGTGTTTGCATTAATGTTGGTTGAGTTAATGCTTGGCACAAGGGTATAAATTGAATACGTCGCTTATGTATAATAGAAGCGAATTTGGGCCAATATCCATTCTTCGATAAATCGAGTTTAAATTTTAAACATCTTTACTTGAAGGGAAAAGCTAAAATTGCTCATGATTCTGTTATTGCTGATAAAAATGTGAATAATAGTTTATAAATAATTTAATTTTTAAAGAAATTTAAATGTATAAGGGTGGGCGGGCGTATTATAGATGTAGGCATGGTGGATATAATATGTATGTGTTAGGAATATATGGTGGTTGTACAAATTGTAGATTAAACTTTGAAAATTAATTTAGTAACTTATTCACTCGTCAAGTAATAAATAATTGTTGGAAGCAGTGAATTTGCTAACCCTCTGAAAATCCCTTGAGACGTAGCAATATTGAATATTTACCAAATTATCAGATATAATTCTACGACTTAAGAGTTTCAAACAATACTAAATCGAAAGCAAACTTCTATTTACCTGAGCTAAAAGTGTATTGTAGTGAAATCAAGCTTAAAATTAGAATAAATATTAGCGTAAGGAATTGGAGAATTTAAGCTTATTAAGTGTAACTGTTTGATCATTTATAATATCTTATAATATTTAAGAAAAATAAATATTTGATTTTATTTATTAACTTTCGATTTAATTCATCATTCACTTTCTTTAATCTCTGTAATCTAAAAAACCGTTAATGTATGAAAAAAGATTTTTTTTCTCAAATAAAGGAAGTTTTTAATGCTCTATAATTTCTTTGTTGAAGACTTTTCTTGTAAAAGAGAAGACTGAGGTGCTAGAGGCACAAGTTTGACAAAAAACGTAAAGCAAAATTTTTTTTCATACATTAACGATTTTAGTGGATGAATATCTCGAAATCTACAAAGAATAAAAAAAAATAGTAACAATCTTATAGCAAATTTAATAAGCGTTCATTTCATTTAGAATAATTTTTTTCCTAAAACCCACTGTTTTTGAGATATAAGCGAAAACCAAAAAAAGAAGACACTTTTACCTCTCTCCCACCCTTAGCCATATAGAGGCTAGGACCGGTGACTTTTAATTTTTTTTTTAATATTTTATTTAATTTTAAGACTTTTCGAAACGACTTCTTCAATAAATTATGGATTGCTTCTCAAGTGTAAGTTTAAATAAGCAGAGACTTTAAGCAAAGACTTATTTTCCATCAAAAATCAAAAAATTCTTTTTTTCATACATTGACGATTTTTGCGGGCGGATATCTCGAAAATTATAGAATAGAAAAAAATAATTAAAAAATAATCTTATAGGAAATTCAATAACCTTTCATTTTGCTAAAATTTTTTTTACTAAGATCCACCGTTTTTGAGATATAAGCGGAAAGCCAAAAAAGAGGACTTTTTTATACCTCCCTCCCTTTTTAGCTATACCTAGAGTTAAGAACGGTGATTTTTAGTAATATTTTCGTATTTTAGTTAATTTTTAAACTTTTCGAAGCTACCCATTCAATAAATTACAGACTATTTCTCAAGTGTAAGTTTAAATAAGCAAAGACTTTTAAGCAAACACTTATTTTCCATCAAAAATCAAAAAAAATGTTTTTTCATACATTAACGATTTTTGCGGGCGGATATCTCGAAAACTATAAGGAATAGAAACAAAATAAGTGGAAACAATCTTATAGGAAATTTAGCAAGCTTTCATTTCAGAAACAAATTTTTGTCCCTAAGATCCACCGTGTTTGAGATATAAGCGAAAACCCAAGAAAGAGGATTCTTTTACCTCTCTCCCACCCTTAGCCATATAGAGGCTAGGACGGGTGACTTTTAATTTTTTTTTAAATATTTTATTTAATTTTAAGACTTTTCGAAACTCCTTCCTCAATAAATTATAGGTTATTTCTCAAGTGTAAGTTTAAATAAGCAGAGACTTTAAGAAAAGACTTATTTTCCATCAAAAATCAAAAATTTTTTTTTTTACGATTTTGCGGGCGGATATCTCGAAAACTATAGAATAGAAAAAAATAATTAAAAAATAATCTTATAGAAAATTTAATAAGCTTTCATTTTGCTAAATTCTTTTTTACTAAGATCCGCCGTTTTTGAGATATAAGCGAAAAGCCAAAAAAGAGGACTTTTTTATACCTCCCTCCTACCTTTAGCCATAGAGCTAAGACCGGTGACTTTTAGTATTTTTTTAAATATTTTATTTAATGTTTAAGCTTTTCAAAACTACTTCTTCAAGAAATTACAAATTATTTCTCAATTGTAAGTTTGAATAAGCGGAGACTAGAAGAAAAAAAATTTTTCCATCAAAAATCCAAAAAATGCATTTTAATACATTAAAGATTTTTGCGGGAGATATCTCGAAAACTATACAGAAAATAAATAAAAAGTAAAAACAGTCTTATAGCAACTTTAGTAAGCTTTAATTTCAATGAAAATAATTTTTTCCCTAAGAACCACCGTTTGTGAGATATAATCAATAACCCAAAAAAAGACTTTTTACCTTCCTCCTACCCTTTTAGCTATACATAGTTAGGAACGGTGATTTTTAGTAATTTTTTAATATTTTAGTTCATTTTTAAACTTTTCGAAGCTACCCATTCAATAAATTGCAGCTTATTTCTCAAGTGTAAGTTTAAATAAGCAGAGACTTTTAAGCAAAAACTTATTTTCCATCAAAAATTAAAAAAAATATTTTTTCATACATTGACGATTTTTGCAGGCGGATATCTCGAAAACTATAGAATAGAAAAAAATAATTAAAAAATAATATTATAGGAAATTTGATAAGCTTTCATTTTGCTAAAAATTTTTTTACTAAGATCCACCGTTTTTGAGATATAAGCGAAAAGCCCAAAAAGAGAACTTTTTTATACCTCCCTCCCACCTTTAGCCATAGAGCTAAAACCGGCGACTTTTAGTATTTTTTTAAAATATCTTATTTCATTTTTAAGCTCTTCAAAACTACATCTTCAATAATTTACAAATTATTTCTCAATTGTAAGTTTGAATAAGCGGAGACTAGAAGAAAAGACTTATTTTCCATCAAAAATCCAAAAAATGCATTTTAATACATTAATGATTTTTGCGGGCGGATATCTCGAAAACTATAAAGAAAATAACAAAAAATAAAAACAATCTTATAGCAAATTTAGTAAGCTTTCATTTCAATGAAAATAATTTTTTCCCTAAGAACCACCGTTAGTGAGATATAAGCAATAACCCAAAAAAGACTTTTTACCTTCCTCCCACCCTTTTAGCTATACATAGAGTTAGGAACGGTGATTTTTAGTATTTTTTCCGTATTTTAGTTAATTTTTAAACTTTTCGAAGCTACCCATTCAATAAATTACAGATTATTTCTCAAGTGTAAGTTTAAATAAGCAGAGACTTTTAAGCAAAGACTTACTTTCCATCAAAAATAAAAAAAAAAAGTTTTTTCATACATTAACGATTTTTTTTCGATATCTCGAAAACTATAAGGAATAGAAACAAAATAAGTGGAAACAATCTTATAGGAAATTTAGTAAGCTTTCATTTCTTGCGAATAGCTTGGTAGCATATCAGCTTGATATAAGCAAAAACCCAAGAAAGAACACTTTTTACCTCCCTCCCTCTCTTAGCCATATAGAGCTAAGACCGGTGACTTTTTGGGTTTTTTCTTAATATATTATTTAATTTTAAAGCTTTTCAAAACTACCCCTTCTATAAATTACAGATTATTTCCCAACTCTAAGTTTGAATAAGCAGAGACTTTTAAGCAAAGACTTTTATTTTCCATCAAAAATCAAAAAAATATGTTTTCGTACATTAGCGATTTTTGTGGGCGGATATCTCGAAAACTATAACGAATAGAAAAAAAATAAGTAAGAACTATCTTATAGGAAATTTAGTAAGCTTTCATTTCGATAAAAAATTTTTTTTCTAAGACCCACCGTGTTTGAGATATAAGTGAAAACTCAAGAAAGAGGACTTTTTTATCTCTCTCCATCTCTTAGCCATATAGAGCTAGGACCGACGACTTTTAGTGTTTTTTTTTAATATTTCATTTAATTTTAAAACTTTTCAAAACTACCCATTCAATAAATTACAGATTATTTCTCAAGTGTAAGTTTAAATAAGCAGAGACTTTTCTGCAGACTTATTTTCTAACAAAAATAGCAAATAGAGAAGTTCTTTTATTTGATTAATTGTTGTGTAAAGAAACTTATGTTGTAAGATGAAATCAATTGTGTATGAGGTATCTTGTAAAATCAACTTTAGTGTGAGTAAATAAGGGTACGTACCCCCCTTCAATAGTATCTTGGGAAATCGGATGTGTTCTGCTTACTAAATGCAATCAATACGATCCCCAACTTATTTCAAAGACTACAAGGTTTCCGATCACGGACATACGACAATTAATTAATTGAGACAAAACGTACAAGAAGACAATTATGTTATGTTTAATTAATAATTAATTATTGTGCGAGCAAGAGAGGGGTTGAATAATTTTGGGGTTTTATTTTATTACGTATGGCTAAAAAAAAAGTTTTTAATCAACTAAAATGGTTTCAATAAAATTAACCAATTCTACACTTTGTCTTTAATTAGTAAAAACAAAGAGAGGACTCTCGTTTCTACCCGTATTTTGAATGACTATAGGTATCGTTTAATACAAATAAACCCTTACAGCTAACAAAACTACCGACCATGCAGGTTCAATTAAAATAGGTCCTTGATGATGATGGTTAGATACTTTACTCTCTTTTCCTTACATTTAAACAAAGCTAAAGAGAAGAAAACCTAAATTCGTACATACACATAGAACCAAATGTGTTTGTACTGTGTATTATTAGAATCGATACGCCCTTATGTTCTTTGATGATTCTAAAGGGTTGAAACGTATATTTGAAGAATGTAAATTTACAAAGCTTTTGCGGGCTCTTTTAAGTTACCTAAGGGCGTTCTTTTTATTTTTGCTTTGTTTTTGTTGCATTTCTGTCATTGTAAATGGAATTTTTAAATTTTTGCGGAGCTGTTGGAATTAAAAAAGATAATTTTTAAATTAAATTATTTATAAAAGGAATTGTTTTGGTTAAAAGAATGTAAAGAATATTATAAAGGGTTTTTGTAAATTTTTTTCTGAAAAGGAGGAAAAAAATGAGAGCAAATTTATAAATTGTTGATTGACTTCCTGTCGCAAATTGTGTAATATATTTTTTAAAAAAAGAAAAATTTAATTTTTTATGAAGGTGAAAATGTAAGAATTTATCTATAAAACAAATAATGTTAGCACGCGAAGGCGTATAGTCGTAAATTGTAATATTGAATTCAGACAGTGTATTGTGCCTGGGGAAAACAGACAAACACATTGATAACTAGAAAAATTTCATTACGACAGTTATCATTAATAACTGTTGAACACAATTTTATCATTGGATCAAATGGTTGACGTGTATCGCAAATCCCATAATACCTCATAATATTATTTTTTCCTAAAATTGATTCCATAAATACCTAATTTATACAACCAAATTTAATGAAAATCCTCAGAATCTTTAGATGAAAACAAATTTTCTGAAATGGCTTTCAAGGGCTTCTCACGATGGTCGATACTTTTTTGGTTAACTTAAATAAGTTTATGCCGAAAAAACAAAAACAAAATTACAAAATAGACATTAGGATAATTTTTGGAGACTTTCAAGAAGTTGAATTGAAATGGAAACCTTTTCATGTGCTTGCACTTGCCCTTGCCCACAATCATCTCTCCAAGCAATCTAAGCAATCGCAAAAAGAGTTCTTCTTACCTATTCCGAACAAATATCCATTCCTGATCTAAATTTGGAGACATCAGCAGTTTCTTGAAAGAAATACACAAAAATTAGATTAGATTATATTAGGTTATATGTTAGGTTAGGTTATTTTAGATTAAGTTAGGTGAGATTAGGTTGATTCATCGACGAGAGCGAGAGCGAGAACGAAGCGAGAGCGAAAGAAGCAGTCGAAAACACATATTTTGTTGGATAGCATGAGAGAAGACTCACACTGGTCCCAGAGAAGTCGAAAGCTATGATGGTATGCCGAAGAAGGAGATTCCGGCCCATCAAAACCCAACTGCAAGGTGTCGACATCCATCTCAAAAACTCTTTTAAAATTCTCGGGGTGATAGTTGACAAACACCTCAACTACGCAGAGCACATCTTGGAAATTTCTACTAGGGCAGCATCTACTACCGCCCAGATGGCACGACTCATGCCTAACATAGAAGGACCCAAGCCGGTAAAGAAGATACTGCTCGGCATGGTCGCGCAAGCGATCATGCTGTATGCGGCTCCCGTATGGCATAAGGCACTGGCAATAAAACAAAACGAGACCAGAATGCTGGGAGTCCAGAGGCAGATGGCACTCAGATGGCGCCTATAAAACTGTCTCTTTGAACGCCACTGATCCACCTCCTGACCCTGGAGAGAGCCACGAAGCTTGACGAGTGTCAAACAACCCGCGCTAATACTATCACCGTGTGGCAGCACCGCTGGACAGAAACAGAAAATGACTTAGGACCCGACCCTTCATACCTAACCTCCAACAATGAGTAGAGAAGAAGCACGGTGAACCGTCATACCATCTGACACAAATCCTTACAGGTCTTGGATGCTTCAACGCTTACCAGCATCGGATCGGAAAGTTGGTCTCTTCCAAGTGCGAACACTGCGACGACAACGATACTGCAAAACATACCCTGTTCCACTGCTACAAAAGCGGATCAAAGCGTCGTTGAGTCACCCTAGTGGTCTTGTGCTTTCCACCGTGTTATGTTAGATTAGGTTAGCTTAGCTTAAATAGACTACAAAAATCCGAAAATCTCCTTTCTCTCACCGTTTATGACGGCAACCAGTATGGTCGAACCACTACCGGATTTATCATCATCAGCTTTCCTTTTGCCAAGAGGCTTAAGATTGGGTGTTTATGAGACCTATAGGTAAACTCTTCCGGTCGAAAGCGTACCCGGGCGCTTCAGAGGTTAGATTAGTTACTGTACGAGGATCTCGCAGGTAGGAGAGTTTTAGTGAGTAAAAATCTCACATACACATTAGCAACGGGGCCTGCTGATTGTGCAGCTTCGTCGTGCGAAAAAAAAACTGCGACGACAACGATATTGCAAAACATACCCTGTTCGCTGAGAATCGGTGAAACTCTGACTCCAGTCAACCTCGTCAACATTACGCTCCGAGAGGAGGAAGACTGGGGAACCATAGCAGAGTCAGTTTACCGAATAATGGGAACTAAAACGCAGCTGGAGAGAGATCAGCAAATACAAGCATTCCCCAGAAACTCTCGACACTAGGTTCTCCGAACGGAGGGCGTGTGGAGGAACTACAGACCTGCTCTAAACAACTACACCTTCAGGAAAAAGACAAGATGAAATTTGCCAGACTTAGACGGCTCGCAGGGTAAGACCGGAACAGCAACATCGAGGAGAGAGCAAATGGCTCTTGACAAACATCTGAAGAAATGTGAAAGGGGATTCTCGACTAGATTGTAAAAAAAGAGGAAAAGGGATTAGTGGGTAACACCAGATCAGGGCGAACAACTTGTCTGGCGACTTCCACACATCCCTCTGCGTAGATCCAGCAGGAAACGTCTATAAAAAAATTTCCCTCAACCTTTGAAAAAAAACGTAAAGTTAGGTTAGGTTAGCAGTGGAAAAAGATTCTCCGTTACATACACTCTTGACATGTTACAGGTGGAAAAGAGAGTAAAGAGAGGCCGAACTGAAAACAAGATGGAGGTTCAGGAATAAAAATGTTGCAGATAGCCTAGAGAACGGATAGGATTGATTCGTATTTGCAAAGCTTATGTGAAAGATTATGAAGACCAAAGTGGAAGACGAGCTAAAGTTTGAGAAGGATCAATGATTGACTTTAAGCTACCTTAGGACGCCATAACTGTAATAGATAGTGATAATGATAGATTGTGATATTTTATTCCTTAACTTGACTATGTGATATATTTTTTATTAGTAAAATTACAGAGGATAGGTTTTTGCTTGATACTGTGATATGCGACAACCGAAGTGTTTGTGAACGGGATTCTGTCGAGCCCCGCCGCCGGAGGGTGTCCGTACAGGAAAAATGCCAGAGACATCGGTCAATGACTAACATCGTAATAAAATCTAGCCGTCTGTCTTTTACCTGCAGTACCTAATGTAATGCGCAAGCGGTTCCAGGTACTGTTCGATGGTCCCGCGAAGAGGAGTTTTCTGATGAGAAGAAATCTCACGCCACCGTCAGTGCCGACTGCTGACGATGTATTTCGTCGTGAAGAGGTTTCTCCTACCTCCGGTAAAAAAAGGTTAGGTTAGGTTAGGTCTGTAGGCGAGGCACTTACCGACACCCTCGCACCCCTCTCCCTGCACGTGTGCAACGAGAGAGGGGAGCCGACCTGGGTGCGGGGAGAGTCCAGCTCCATATTGGACCTGACTTTCGCCAGCCCGGAGATCCTGTACCGCATCACCAACTGTAGCGTGCGAGAGGAGGAGACATTAAGCGATTATCTCTACGTCTCCTTCCAACTAGGATCTCCAGGAGCAGTACCTGCATCGGTACCCGGAGGATAGGCGGGACATAAATAAAGTCCCCAGTCGTTTGGGTCGCAGTAGATGTGGAGGCGAAACGGAGAAGAAGACCGAACGCAGAAGACCTCATCAGAGTGCTCTCTGCCGCTTGCGACGCGACGATTCCCCACCGAGGAGGGAGCAGTCAGAGGAGTCCGGTCCACTGGTGGACGGAAGACATAGCCGACCTGAGAAGGGAGGCGACGAGGCTTAGGAGAACGACTCAGCGACTCCGGCGACGCAACTCCTCGACCTTAGAAGCGGAGGAGATCCACCACCTTGGGAAAAAGGCTCTATCCATAGCCATCACGGAGAGCAAGCGTCGGTCCTGGGAAGAACTTCTAAGCCAGGTGGAAGACGACCCGTGGGGCCTAGTGTAGAAGATCGTCAGGAACAAGCTCCGGGGCAAGAAGAGCTTATCTCTATCCATATCTCGAAAAAAAATTCACGTTTTTACCCCCACCACTTTTTTTGTGGGAACAGACAGACAGACAGACTAACATCCTACCCTCACTGGAAAAATGTCCTAGTCTGGCTGTCTGGCTGTCTGTCTTTCTATGTCTGTCTGTCTGTCTGTCTATCTGTTTCTGACTGTTCCCACAAAAAAAAGTGGTGTGGGTAAAAACGTGAATTTTTTTCGAGATAGGGATTTAACACAGGATTTGTGCGCCAGAACTTTTGTTGCATACTACTAGTAGCTTTTTGAAAGTCTACATTTGTGTTTTACCACGTGATTAGAAGAGTCAAGGTGCTATTTTTCTATGTATCAAAAATCAAAATCGATTTAACACATTGTCAAGTCATATCTACTTTTATAAAATACCTCAAATTGAGAAAACTTTTGACAATTGAAAGTTTAATAAAAGCACAAGCTGTGAGGTTTGGGAGCTTATTTTAAAAAAATGAAATTAAAATTTTTATTTGAAACCACAACCCATTATTCGCAAAGGAAAAAAATAATTGTTAAATTACAAAGAAAAAAGAAGGAAATATTTACTTAACAAATGAAAAAATTGATTATTTATTATTATTTTATATTTGGGTAGTTAACAAAATATGCGCATAAAAAATTCTGTTTACAAAAAGATATTTCAATGTGTATTTCGTTCTTGAAAAAAGTAAGTCTTATTGTATACCAAATGATCGTTTTTAAATGGAACGTAAAGTTTGAATAAGGTTGCTTAATAATTAACACATCATTAGGGAATGAATAGATTTTATACTCCAATATAGTATATACAGATGCGATATGAGGTCATATTTGTGCCTTTTTAAAACAAAAACAATTTTTAATCAAAAGTATCGACTCTTCTTCTCCTCATACCTTACTACTACCTTTTACTATCTTAATATTAAAAACTTGACTTAATAGTTTCTTTTTTGATGTTCAAAAACGTCAAAGCTAAAATTTTAATATCGTATTTAATACGTTGACAAAGTCACAAGCGATGAATAATCAATTTTTCAAATATTTTACATCTAAACGTTTAAGATGAAAATGGCTTAATAAAGGTATAAGCATGTTACAGACGTCCATTTCATTTTTCATTTTAAATTGGCGTTTTACAAAGTCATTTCGTATAGACGTTTCGATGGACGCGTACTTGTCTACACATAAAAATGATATCAAAGCTTTTTACATCATCAAACTTTTATTTTTTGGTTTAGCTATCGTTAATAATTTCTCATTTTATTGACTGCACTTTTACCCTCCTAATATCTTCTTTTTAAATGTTGAGGTACGAATCGTAACGGAAAATAAATTTTTTTTAATATGAAAAATTCATGCACTTAATGCTTTCAACTTTTGACAATTTTTCCAAAGCTCTTTTTAAGATCTAGACTTATTGTTATTTCTAAATATCGCATCTATGCGAACAAAATTTTTGCAAGTAGTCGAACTGCTATTGAAATTATACAGGGTGGTGACTGGACCTTTCGGTTCATGTAAAATCATACTTTGGTAATTTCCTGCTTCCCAATTGATTTTAGCAAAAAAGTCTTCAAATAATAGTTTTAGGACATAAAATTCTGCATATAAATCAATAAACTAAATTAATTTTGGATGCTTCATAACGCCAGAAATTTAATTTGAAATTTTCAAAACTTAGAAGAAATGGATATTTTCAAATTAAATTTATGGCGTTATAAAACATCGAAAATTAATTTTATTAACTGATTTGGACGCAGAATTTCATGCTCTAAAACATCTATTGAAAGATTTTTTTTCTAAAATAAATTGGGAGGCAGGAAATTACGAAAGTATGATTTTACATGTTAAATCCCTATGACCGAGAGGTCCGGTCACTATCCTGTAGAAATAAATGTGTAGTGTTTTGTAAACAGACAATATGGAAATCGTTGAGGGTGTTAATAATAAATTTTTTATTTTCGCGTCTATAGGTATACCTAGAGTTTTATTTCCACTTAGCTGGAGTCAACTAATGACCACGCGGGCATCGTCGGTTAAAAGTTTCATTAGTTTTTTGAAAATTATTTTAAAAGCAAAAAAGTTTTTAAATAGAAGATTAATTAAGATAATTTCCATTAGTTGTTAACGTAAAAGTAGGAACGATTAAAAAAAGTTAAAGTTTAATAAGAAAGAAGAAGAAAGTCATATAATCAAAGAAGCCGAATATACAAATTATACATAAGGGATAATTTAAATTATAAGTTAATTTTTAAAAGTTTTCAAATTTTCCCTCATGAGTTTTAAAGGCAGAGCTATAAAGATAATAATGACTTTTTCCCACAAACGTCGATATTTGTAGGGAATATTAAGACAAAACGTGAAAGCATCTTACTTGACGATGTAACACATTAATACGCACTTTTAAACTCAAAAATTTGTTAAAATGTTATTTACGTAAAATCTTCACGCACCCTTGTAAATTTATACTTGAAAGAGTGAAATCAAAGAAGGATGCGTAACAAAGATTTTGCGAGTTTAAATAACACGTACCTCAAGTCTCACCTTAAATAACACAATCATACTTAGGCGAGCTATAATAATTTTAATCAAATCTTCCCTAAGTTAAGTGTTCTTATTTTAGACGCATATAAAGGCGGCTTTAGCGCGTTTAATAATCAAAACTGTGACTTTCTCCAACTTTCTCCTAACGGCCCTCTTGATATTTCGCGCGAAGACGTTAACTAACGCACTTGGCAAATTACAAATGAGAACTTATATTTTCAACACCCTCTAAGACGGTCGAGGTTTCGTTCGCAACCGCTACATTGTTACTTTGATTAAATTTAATACCAGTGTGTGTTAAGTTTGGCTGAATTTAGAGCGTGTTCGGTATTTAGCTTTGGTTTATAGTAATTGTACGTTTGTTTGCGAACGTTCACTAAATGGATCACGTCTTTCGGGATTTCAATATACTCAACATCAAACATCTTGTCAAAATACATTTAAAAATTTACGCATTTTTTTTTAAATTTTACTTTCAAACACTTCTTCCTCTTTATAAACTCGTTGCTAATTGCATTTACCAAACTTAACCAACATTCGATAAATTTTCAGAGCTATGTTTTCCTTTTAGCTATTATTTCATTACTGGATTCTCAATAGCCACTCTAATATTTACCTTCTTGCAGCACCAATCTTACTGCTGTTCGGATAAGTAGGTCAACAATGAAACTCAGACAAATATCCATTAACACTTAAATTTTATTTGGCAGACTAAAGCAAGCTTTGAAGCCTAAACTAGTACTGTGAAACTAGACCTTAGAGATTTTATGGTATGATGAGACAATCACCTACCACAATAAGCAAGAGAATTGTAGCAAAAATAATCGAAGAATGCTCATCTCGGTTTATGAACTAAGCACTACCGACTGCAATCTTAATTAAGTTTAATGTAGTACTGTGAAACTGGGCCTTAGAGACTTTAGGCTATGACGAGATAATCACTTGCCACAATAAACAAGAGGATTATAGCAAAAATAATGGAAGAATAGTCATCAGGGTTTATCAACTAAGCGCTACCGACTACAAGCTTAATTAAGCTTAAACTAGTACTGTGAAACTGGACCTTAGAGACTTCAGGGTATGATGAGACAATCACCTACCCCAATAAGCAAGAAGAGTATAGCAAAAATAATAGAATAATGCTCATCGGGGTTTATCAACTAAGCACTATTCACTGCAAGCTTAATTAAGCTTAAACTTGTACTATGAAACTGGACCTTAGAGATTTTAAGATATTATAAGACAATTACCTATCACAATAAGCAAGAAAATTATAGCAAAAACAATAGAAGAATGCTCATCTCGGTTTATGAACTAAGCACTACCGACTGCAATCTTAACTAAGTTTAATGTAGTACTGTGAAACTGGGCCTTAGAGATTTTAGGGTAAGATGAGATAATCACATACCACAATAAGAAAGATAAATAATAGAAGAATGCTCATCCGGGCTTATCAACTAAGCACTACCGGCTGCAAACTTAATTGAGCTTAAACTAGTACTGTGAAACTGGGCCTTAGAGATTTTAGAGTATGATGAGACCATCACATACCACAGTATGCAAGATGATTATGGCAAAAATAATAGAAGAATCCCCATCAGGGCTTATCAACTAAGCACTACCGACTGCAAGCTTAATTAAACTTATACTAGTACTGTGAAACCGGACTTTAGAGATTTTTGGGTATGATGAGACAATTACCTATCACAATAAGCAAAAAGATTATAGCAAAAATAATAGAAGAATGCTCATTTCGATTTATGAACTAAGCACTACCGACTGCAATCTTAATTAAGTTTAATCTAGTACTGTGAAACTGGGCCTTAGAGACTTTAGGGTATGATGAGAAAATCATCTACCCCAATAAGCAAGAAGATTATAGCAAAAATAATAGAATAATGCTCATCGGAGTTTATCAACTAAGCACTATCTACTGCAAGCTTAATTAAGCTTAAATTTGTACTGTGAAACTGGGCTTTAGAGATTATAGGATATGATAAGACCTATCACAATTACCTATCACAATAAGCAAGAAAATTATAGCAAAAATGATAGAAGAATGCTCATCACGGTTTATGAACTAAGCACTACCGTCTGCAATCTTAATTAAGTTTAATGTAGTACTGTGAAACTGGGCCTTAGAAATTTTAGGGTAAGATGAGATAATCACATACCATACAAATAATAGAAGAATCCCCATCAGGGCTTATCAACTAAGCACTACCGACTGCAAGCTTAATTAAACTTATACTAGTACTGTGAAACCGGACTTTAGAGATTTTGGGGTATGATGAGACAATTACCTATCACAATAAGCAAGAGGATTATAGCAAAAATAATAGAAGAATGTTCATCAAGGCTTATCAAGTAAGCACTATCGACTGCAAGCTTAATTAAGCTTAAATTAGTACTGTGAAACTGGACCTTAGAGATTTTAAGGTATGATAAGACAGTCACCTACCACAATAAGCAAGAGGATTATAGCAAAAATAATAGAAAAATGCTCATCAGGGCTTATCAACTAAGCACTACAGACTGCAAGCTCAATTAAACTACTTGTACTGTGAAACCGGGCCTTAGAGATTTTATCTCAAATTTTCAATGAAAATTTAATTTTTGCAAAATTTCAAATGAGTAATTCATAAAAATGTGTGGTAAATTTGTAAAAATGCATCCAGAGCGCCAAGTGCCTAGGGGTTTCATTATTTGTCTTTTTCTACAGACTGACGTATTTATTGATATTTCGATGTTATACTAAGGCCGGGTTTTTCAATCATCTAAAATCCAGTCGAACTAAGCTCAAGCTCATGGGCCGTAACTCCTTTGCATTACAGTAAATTTACAGCATGTGAGACTGAACTTCGTTTAGATGAACTTAAACGATGATTGAAAAACCGACCCTAAGTGTCTTAGTAATGGACAGTGCCATGCCAACTAATATAGACTTTTTAAGATTCAATAGACGTTTATCTAATTTATGTGAACTTTCTCCTTCTCCAAGCAGTTTTTTAGTTTGTTTACAGCCTTTTGGTGTTCCTCCAGTGTGAATAGCGCTTACGAGAAATGTAAATATGCCCGTATCTTGCTTTTTGATCCATAGTCAATATTCGTCCATGAATGATAGTTGAGCCAGAGACAGGATATGTCTCCAATTATATCAAAAATTATTTTTGTAAAATCTGAGCCCTAAAACACAAAGAAAAGTGGCTCACCAGGCGTGTCACCCAAGACGGTATAACGAAATGTAATTTATTTTTTGTGGAACTGCTCGGTGGCCCTATATACCACTCTGACACCAAGGTGAACTTCTACAGCGGTTTTGAGACGATCGAAAAAGGGAAAGGATTAAAATTAAGTACGTAAGGTATGCCATTTATATAGGCAACTGTTGTCTGTGATATAACTTATTCCAAATCTTCAGTAAGAAGTTTTAAGGTAAGTCGCTGGAAGCTTTCTCCAAAAGAAAGATTTATAGTTGGTTTCCTTTGAACGAGTGTTGTACATTTGACGTTTAAAGTCTACTTGAGGAAATTGTACTATTATGATTGTTATAACAATATCAAAGCTTAATAACTATTATAGCATAAATGCAAACATGGTAATAATTAACACGTCTATCATAAACGACGACAGATAAAGGTACTCGTACATACACATAATATACAAGTATAAACATATATTTATCAAAGTTTACAAACCGGGAGCATAACTACGATTGTGGTGTTTATGATGTATGTATCGTCAAAAGGAATTGGTCTAAGACATAGAAAGGCTACCAACAAAGGACCAACAAAGGCTTAAATACTCCTCAGAGAATCAAAGTACGAATTAAATTTTATCTTGTAGATTAACTCGCCTACAATTACGAAATCTTAACACTGCCACTGTTTAGAATATTACCTCTTATACTAATAAAACAAAAAAAGAATTTTAGACACCCTCTCATCAATAATGTTAAAGCAAAACATAAACCTCAGTAATGGAACGCACAAAAAAATGTTTCTTTTGTTGTTATTTTCGTTTTAAGTAAATTAAATATCGTTACTCAAATACTAATGGTAACAAGGAACGTGCATCTAGGAATGTCAAAAATCATGCCTAACTATAAATCTTTGTAATAAATCAGAAGTAAAGTAATTATGAGTGTTATGATTCCTCAGAGATATTTTCGCTTTAATACACTGATTACATGACATCATTTTATATTAAAATTAAAATGTAGGCGTGTTTATGAAAAGTACGCAAAATCGAGTACGTTTCAATATAAATTATGTCTTTCCTTTTATTTTTTTACTTTTGTAAGCGGATGAAATGGAAAAGGAAATTGACGATGCGTCATCAAAGGAGTTTCTTATTTACTTAACCTCAAAAGTGGGGAAGTTAGCTTTTCGACTTTATTATTGTTAAATTATTGCATTTATAACTGAAAAAAGTTAGACGTGATACTTATTTAAACTTATTTGAAAATTGGAAATTTAGTTTTTTGACTGTAATTTGAAAATGGTTAATTTTAGAAAAAAAATTGTTGTCAAATTTTTTAAGAGGTCAAATGAACTATCAAACGATACCAAACTCGACATTTTATCACATCGACGCTAGCTTCTCTAATTTTCTATAGGAAATAAAAAGTTGAACGTCGCGACGCCTAGCATCGCAGCGATAAAATGTCGAGTTTAGTATCGTTTGATAGCTCTTTTCACCCCCTAAAATCCTTTATTGAAATTTGTTTTCTAAAGTAAACCATTTTCAAACTAACGTTGGAAAATTAAATAACCAGTTTTTAGTTCTCTTGCATTATCTCAGTAATCATTTTAAATTTTGAAATTTTCCAAACGTGAATTATGATAAAGAATTGCGCTGATGATGACATATCGAATTGAATTTCAATACGATACACTTACGCCTCTACGTATGAGAGTGCAAAAAGAAAAATTTATGTGTTTTAATATCCAAGTAGGCATTGCAAAAACGTTTGTTTTATATTGATATTTTATATTATTTTTCCTGTCAAATTTATTTAATATTGCCTTGTTTTTTATATAATATAGTACATTATATAAAAGAAGTGTTGTTAGAAAAAGAATTATTTGAGTCTATGTGAATGATATACTACTATAGGATGCAATATAGAAACTTTTACCATTTCCAATCCACAGTATCTGCAAGTGAAGATATCAAGACAGATGATTATAGCGCCATATAAAAACAACATCGATCATAATACCCCCTAAAAACTCCTTTTTCTTTATTTGATTTCAACTCGATTCCAAAAAAATATTTCTTTCGCCAAATAGAAAAGCAACAATTTTCAATCGCTTTTAAAAAAATATAAACATTAATTCGTATTTTTCTTCAAAAAAACTTGTATTAAACATCGCTCATCCATATAAAAATAACGACATAAGTTGACAATTTGCGGTTATGATATTTATGATGGTGATGACACAAACCGATTAAGCGATATCAACTTTTGTTTTTAGAAAAGTTTCGACAGGAAAATTGTTCTTTTATTTATTACTTCGTATAATCCTCTCTCTCTAAAATAAGTTTGAGTTAATAGTTTTTTGGTCAAGCTGTGAGTTTGAGAGTTTATAAGCATGGATCTAAAACCTCTTTCAACTTTTCTAATCATAATCCTATTTAGAATTGCACTTTTGTTTAAAGCTCTCGGAAAAAAAAATAGAAAAGTGTCTTTGGACAACCCGAAAGTTTACCAAGAAATTATCGAGCTTTGAACTCTCTGAATAAATAGATCATCAAGAGGACATGTATTAAACTAGTGTTGTCTTGTCACACATTCGTGAGAGCCTACACCGAAATTAAAACCAAAAAGCAAAGTGTTATCAAACATTTTTCTCTATTTTTACCTGGCATTTCCCGACATGATTTAAAAACTGTAATAATGCAAAATTTTATGGAAATGTATGATGTTTACCAGTATTTAAAAAAAGTTAGGAAAACTATCCGGAAAAGTCGAAAAATTGCGAATAATTAACAATAAAAATTATCCGATTTTCTCCAATCAATTGGAAAGAGTATGAAACGGAAAAAGTAGTGGATTAGAAAAAATAAAAAGTCTCGTCGGAAAACCTTCAAAAACGCGCTTTTTTCGCAAGAAAATTTGGATTTTTCTAATTTCCATGTCGAAGGGAAAAGATGAGACTATGTAATTCCGAAGAGTTACCGTTTCTGAGAGATGTAAGAAAAGCACTCTGAGCCTTCACAAGGATTTTTCTTAAGATCTTGGAAAGTTTAATCTAAGACTGGCGTGTCCAGGTCAACAGATCCGTCCTAAACATGGAGGAGATCTCTGCAAAAATATCTATTTCGGCCAATTATAGACCTCATAATCAAAAGCTACGTTTTTAATATTTTCGCATGTTGACCATGCGCCTATAAGCACACAGATGTATTGGTACCAATAAACGACTCTCCTCCCTCCATATTTAACCTAACAATAACGGTGCAGTTTCTTCTCAATTAATCAAAATTTGATTTCCTTGTGGAAAAAATCAGAGATCCAGAGATCAATCTTCAACATGAAGATCTCTGCAAAAATATCACTTTTGGCCAATTATTGGCTTCATAACAAGAAAAAGCGACGTTTCTGATATTTCCGCATGTTGACAATGAGCCTATTCGCACACTGATGTATTGGTACCAATAAACGACTCTCCTCCCTCCATATTTAACCTAACAATAACGGTGCAGTTTCTTCTCAATTAATCAAAATTTGATTTCCTGGTGGAAAAAATCAGAGATCCAGAGATCAATCTTCAACATGAAGATCTCTGCAAAAATATCACTTTTGGCCAATTATTGGCTTCATAACAAGAAAAAGCGACGTTTCTGATATTTCCGCATGTTGACAATGAGCCTATTCGCACACTGATGTATTGGTACCAATAAACGACTCCCCTCCCTTCATATTTAACCTAACAATCACGGTGCAGTTTCTTCTCAATTAATCAAAATTTCCTTTCCTGTTGAGAAAAATCAGAGATCCACAGATCAATCTTCAACATGGAGATCTCTGAAAAAATATCACTTTTGGCCAATTATTGGCTTTATAACAAGAAAAAGCGACGTTTCTGATATTTCCGCATGTTGAGCATGAGCCTGCTGATGTATTGGTATCAATACATGGGAGAGATGGAAGAACATCCCATACTTAGTATGGTGTCTGACAGAACAACCAAAGCATATACCATCGAAAAAACCTACGGAATTAAAATTCCGACAAGGGAAGAATGGGAATGCAAGGCAGTCAAAATGAATGGACTTGTATTCTACACAGACGGCTCCAAAAACCCAACAGGTACAAGAGCTGGAATTATCGGGGACGGCAACCTGAGGCAGGGGGTAACCCTAAGCCCCGTGGAGCATGTAACCGTCTTCCAAGCAGAAATTAATGCCATCTCAACATGTGCGCAAATGCTGTTAGATAGAGGATATCACAATCAAAGAATCTTCGTAGTATCTGACAGCCAAGCAGCCTTAAAAGCGCTGAACGCTTGTGAGGTGAGGTCCGGGCTAGTAACGGACTGCATCCGTAGACTGAATGCGCTAGCGGAGACAAATCTCGTCAACTTGGTATGGGTTCCAGCTCAAGCCAACATACCAGGGAACGAGAAAGCGGACGATCTGGCCAAAGAGGGCAGCAAAATAAGACCCATTGGACCAGAACCCGCCCTTGGCATTTCTTATGAAACGGCAAAGAGAGAATTAAAGTCATTTCGAGGGAAGTGGCATATTAAACACTGGAGAGAATCTCCTGGACAGGGACACTCTAAAGCCCTCCTGGAGAAACCCTCTGACAAAAGAACTCGCTCTCTAATCAGAATGAGCAGAGATGAGCTACGACTAGCAACGGCAATGTTAACGGGTCATTGTCAGCTCAAAAAGCACCTGCATACGATGGGACTAGAAGAAGACCTCTACTATGCAGAGGATGTGCAGAGGAGGAGGAAACTCCAATTAATCTTCTGCTACACTGTGAGGCTTTCACAAGAAGTCGTTACAGCATTCTTGGGAAAGAGAAGATACTCCAAAGAGAACTGCCCAACTTATCAATAGGGAAAATTCTGGACTTTATCAGAAGCACAGAACTCCCATAAGGGAAGACCAAATCCGAGGCGCACAATAGATCCAAGAGGTCGCGATGCAAGGAACCAATAGGGACCAACCTCAGAATCATATAATAATAATTGGTACCAATAAACGACTCTCCTCCCTCCATATTTACCCTAACAATCACGGTGCAGTTTCTTCTCATTTAATCAAAATGTCCTTTCCTGTTGACAAAACCAGAGATCCACAGATCAATCTTCAACATGGAGATCTGTGCAAAAATATCTCTTTTGGCCAATTATAGGTCTCATAAGAAAAAGCGACGTTTCTGATGTTTCCGTATGTTGAGCATGAGCCTATAAACACGCTGATGTATTGGTACCAATAAACGACCCCCCCCTCCATATTTAACCTAACAATTACGGTGCATTTTCTTCTCAATTAATCAAAATTTCTTTTCCTGTTGAGAAAAATATTTGTTACGTGTGTAATTTTTACTACTTGATAACCATCTCTGAAAAAATGTATTAACATTTTCCTGAATCACTCCTTTGTAGACTCCCCATAATTTATAATAAAACGTTACCTTTTCTTACAACCCACTACAACTAGTCAAATTAGCATTTTAATATAAATGCAATTTGTCTGGCACTCTTGGTAACTAACAATGATGACAAATTCAAAAAAGAATTTTTTTCAAGTCGGGAAACGAACGTCCGAATCATGATTTATTGTTATGTGCTCTCGTTGCATGATTGGCGACAACGAGCTCTAGCACGCAATATTAACTCATTATTAGTTTTATATTTATTATCAATTCATTAGTTACCTACTGGGTATTTTATAACTCGCTTATTACCATTTAAGTTTAATTAATAAATAATTGTTTTCCGTACGCTTCGCATGTTGTAATTCCAATTCGAAGAGGAGGAATACGAAGGAAAAATTGGACACCTCTCAGAAAATAGTTATGGTTTAATCCCTCTTCTCCCTAACAATAATAGGCTCCTGCCTTTTACTTATTAGTCAACAATCTTCCATTAGTGATCCATTGAGAATTAGTTGAGTAAGGAATTAGTCTCGTAATGACCTACAGGAGAGGCTACCTCTAAAGGTTCTCCAAGAGATCCAATCTAAAACAATTTTTAACCATTGCTTTACATTCACAAGATATAAATCTTGTGAAATAAGATCTTAAAGAACATCTGAAATGAGGATGGAGGCTACGACAGAAAAGCGTCGAAGAAAAGGGTATTAAGTCTTCGACAAGATGTTGAAGTCTTAAGATGGTCTCCTTATTCATTTAAAGCAGCTCAAAGATTACAAGTGTAATTACAAGAGCATGCAGGAGACTGGCTGTGACTATCAGAATCGACGACTTTAGTAGTCATCTAAAGTCCAATCTTTCTAAAAGATTAACTCGTGGTACATGGTCAAATGGCCATTCATTGTGAACAAACTATCGAGTGCTGTTACATGTTATTGAATATTAAACTTCTTTATAACATGCAAGTGAGTCTTTTTATCGATTGTCTGTAAAACAAGCGAAATGTCACCAATATCTTGATCTGTATAAAGTGTTCCATAAAATATCAACTTGTACAACAGCATACATCATTCTATAAACGTCAAATTGATACCGGCCCTTATCTCTTATCAAATTTATACAAAATTTCATTCAAACATAGTAAGCATATCTGATATCATTGGTAATAGTCACGACATTTCGAACTAATTTATATATAATTTTTTTTTAATAAAACGTAAAACATTCTACCCTTTATTCTTAACGTAATAGATAAAGACAATCAATGTGTGTAACTTGAAATTAATGTAAATTTATATTATATATTTGTGTGGACTTACGTTGCTTAGCAATTAGAAATATATATTGATTATTTTCTGAGGTATCATGCAAATTAAATTGATTGTGTTTAAAGAAAATTTAATTATTTTTTACTGCTACTTAACTATTTGTAAGTTATATGGTTTCAAATAAAAGCTATTACCAACTTTCAAAGTCGCACGAAAACCTTAACAAATCGACTTAATTTTCATTGTGCTCTAAAAGGCATAAAAGTATACAATTTCTTAGCTTGATAGACTACTCGATAAATAATTTTAATTTGTAATGGTAACATCAAAAAGAAGACGAACTAAAAAACCATAGGATGCTATAAGATACAATAATAACAAAATCGTGATGTGTTTAACAGGTGGTTGAAGACTGGAACACAAAAGACAAATTCTGTAACAAACATATAAATGTTAGAAGCGACACAAAAAAACATTTAGTTCTTAATATGAGCTTAAAGTCCCTTTAGTCTTATATGTTAAGTAAGGAAAATGCACGAACAAAATATCAAACCTTAGAAACACTTCTTAAGTCGTCTGTAGCATAGCTCAAAACCTATAACAGGAACTTTAAGCTTTTATGGTTTTACGTTACTTACAGCGCTACAAAAAAACAATTAGTAATTGATAGAAGCTTAAAGTCACGTACAGAAGTTGATTAGGAAAAGCTACCAATGAAATACCAAGTTTTAGGAAGACTTCTTAAATCAACGACTCTAGCATAGCTAAAAGCCTATAACAGAAACATTAAGCTTTTACGGTTTTACAGTACTAAAACCGACTCAAAAAAATATTTAGTTCGTGATAAGAACTTGAAGTCCTTTACACAAGTTTTATATAAGAAAGAAAAAGCCACCGACAAATATCAGCCATAGCAGAAATTTCTAAGTGAGTGACTATAGCTTAAAGACTATAACAAGGACTTTAAGCTTTTAACGGTAATTCAAGTGACACAAAAAAACATTTGGTTTTTAATAGAAGCTTGAAGTCTATTGCAGAATTTTTATGTAACTAAGAAAAGGCCAACGAAAAAATATCAAGCCTTAGCAGAAATTCCTAAGTCAGTCACTACAGCTGAAAGCCTATAACAGAAACTTTGAGCTTCTAACGGTACTTAAAGTGATGCAAAAACCACTTAGTTCTTGATAAAAGCTTGAACTCTCTTGTTGAAGCTTTATGTCATTAAGAAAAGACCACCGAGAAAATATCAAGCCATAGTAGAAGTTCCTAAGTCAGTGACTATAGCTAAAAGCCCATAACATTAACTGTGAGCTTTTAACGGTACTTAAAGTGACGTAAAAAAACACTTACTTCTTGATAGAAGCTTGAACTCTCTTGCAGAAGCTTTATGTAACTAAGAAAAATATCAAGCCTTAGCAGAAATTCCTAAGTCAGTGACTATAGCTAAAAGACCATAACATAAACTTTGAACTTTTAACGGTACTTAAAGTGACGCAAAAAAACACGTAGTTCTTGATAGAAGCTTGAGCTTTCTTGCAGAAGTTTTATGTAACTAAGAAAAGGCCACCTAAAAAATATCAAGCCTTAGCAGAAGTTCCTAAGTCAGTGACTATAGCTGAAAGCCTATAACATAAACTTTGAGCTTTTAACGATACTTAAAGTGACACAAAAAAACACTTAGTTCTTGATAGAAGCTTGAAGTCTCTTGCAAAAGTTTTATGTAACTAAGAAAAGGCCACCGAGAAAATAGCAAGCCTTAGCAGAAGTTCCTAAGTCAGTGACTATAGCTAAAAGCCTATAACAGAAACTTTAAGCTTTTAGCGGTACTAAGTGACGCAAAAAAGTACTTAGTTCGTGATAGAAGCTTGAAGTCTCTTGCAAAAGTTTTATGTAACTAAGAAAAGGCCACCGAAAAAAATGAAGTCTTAGCAGAAGTTCCTAAGTCAGTGACTATAGCTAAAAGCCTATAACAGAAACTTTGAGCTTTTAACGGTACTTAAAGTGACCCAAGAAAACACTTAGTTTTTCATAGAAGCTTGAAGTCTTTTGCAGAAGTTTTATGAAACTAAGAAAAGACCACCGAGAAAATATCAAGCTTTAGCAAAAGTTCCTAAGTCAGTGACTACATCTGAAAGCCTATAACAGAAACTTTGAGCTCTTAACGGTACTTAAAGTGACGCAAAAAAACACGTAGTTCTTGATAGTAGCTTGAGCTTTCTTGCAGAAGTTTTATGTAAGTAAGAAAAGGCCACCTAAAAAATATCAAGCCTTAGCAGAAGTTCCTAAGTCAGTGACTATAGCTAAAAGCCTACAACAGAAACTTTGAGCTTTTAACGGTACTTAAAGTGACGCAAAAAACACTTAGTTTTTGTTAGAAGCTTGAAGTCTCTTGCAGAAGTTTTATGTAACTAAGCAAAGGCCACCGACAAAATATCAAGCCTTAGCAGAAGTTCCTAAGTCAGTGACTATAGCTGAAAGCCTAAAACAGAAACTTTGAGCTTTTAACGGTACTTAAAGTGACGCAAAAAAACACGTAGTTCTTGATAGTAGCTTGAGCTTTCTTGCAGAAGTTTTATGTAACTAAGAAAAGGCCACCTAAAAAATATCAAGACTTAGCAGAAGTTCCTAAGTCAGTGACTATAGCTAAAAGCCTACAACAGAAACTTTGAGCTTTTAACGGTACTTAATGTGACGCAAAAAACACTTAGTTTTTGTTAGAAGCTTGAAGTCTCTTGCAGAAGTTTTATGTAACTAAGCAAAGGCCACCGACAAAATATCAAGCCTTAGCAGAAGTTTCTTAGTCAGTGACTATAGCTAAAAGCCTATAACAGAAACTTTGAGCTTTTAACGGTACTTAAAGTGACGCAAAAAACACTTAGTTTTTGTTAGATGCTTGAAGTCTCTTGCAGAAGTTTTATGTAACTAAGCAAAGGCCACCGACAAAATATCAAGCCTTAGCAGAAGTTCCTTAGTCAGGGACTATAGCTAAAAGCCTATAACAGAAACTTTGAGCTTTTAACGGTACTTAAAGTGACGCAAAAACACTTAGTTATTGATAGAAGCTTGAGCTCTCTTGCAGAAGTTTTATGTAACTAAGAAAAGGACACCGAGAAAATAGCAAGCCTTAGCAGAAGTTCCTAAGTCAGTGACTATAGCTAAAAGCCTATCACAGAAACTTTGAGCTTTTAACGGTATTTAGAGTGACGCAAAAAAACACGTAGTTCTTGATAGTAGCATGAGCTTTCTTGCAGAAGTTTTATGTAAGTAAGAAAAGGCCACCTAAAAAATATCAAGCCTTAGCAGAAGTTCCTAAGTCAGTTACTATAGCTAAAAGCCTACAACAGAAACTTTGAGCTTTTAACGGTACTTAAAGTGACGCAAAAAACACTTAGTTTTTGTTAGAAGCTTGAAGTCTCTTGCAGAAGTTTTATGTAACTAAGCAAAGGCCACCGACAAAATATCAAGCCTTAGCAGAAGTTCCTAAGTCAGTGACTATAGCTGAAAGCCTAAAACAGAAACTTTGAGCTTTTAACGGTACTTAAAGTGACGCAAAAAAACACGTAGTTCTTGATAGTAGCTTGAGCTTTCTTGCAGAAGTTTTATGTAACTAAGAAAAGGCCACCTAAAAAATATCAAGACTTAGCAGAAGTTCCTAAGTCAGTGACTATAGCTAAAAGCCTACAACAGAAACTTTGAGCTTTTAACGGTACTTAATGTGACGCAAAAAACACTTAGTTTTTGTTAGAAGCTTGAAGTCTCTTGCAGAAGTTTTATGTAACTAAGCAAAGGCCACCGACAAAATATCAAGCCTTAGCAGAAGTTCCTTAGTCAGTGACTATAGCTAAAAGCCTATAACAGAAACTTTGAGCTTTTAACGGTACTTAAAGTGACGCAAAAAACACTTAGTTTTTGTTAGATGCTTGAAGTCTCTTGCAGAAGTTTTATGTAACTAAGCAAAGGCCACCGACAAAATATCAAGCCTTAGCAGAAGTTCCTTAGTCAGGGACTATAGCTAAAAGCCTATAACAGAAACTTTGAGCTTTTAACGGTACTTAAAGTGACGCAAAAACACTTAGTTATTGATAGAAGCTTGAGCTCTCTTGCAGAAGTTTTATGTAACTAAGAAAAGGACACCGAGAAAATAGCAAGCCTTAGCAGAAGTTCCTAAGTCAGTGACTATAGCTAAAAGCCTATCACAGAAACTTTGAGCTTTTAACGGTATTTAGAGTGACGCAAAAAAACACGTAGTTCTTGATAGTAGCATGAGCTTTCTTGCAGAAGTTTTATGTAAGTAAGAAAAGGCCACCTAAAAAATATCAAGCCTTAGCAGAAGTTCCTAAGTCAGTTACTATAGCTAAAAGCCTACAACAGAAACTTTGAGCTTTTAACGGTACTTAAAGTGACGCAAAAAACACTTAGTTTTTGTTAGAAGCTTGAAGTCTCTTGCAGAAGTTTTATGTAACTAAGCAAAGGCCACCGACAAAATATCAAGCCTTAGCAGAAGTTCTTAAGTCAGTGACTATAGCTAAAAGCCTATAACAGAAACTTTGAGCTTTTAACGGTACTTAAAGTTACGCAAAAACACTTAGTTCTTGATAGAAGCTTGAGCTCTCTTGCAGAAGTTTTATGTAACTAAGAAAATGACACCGAGGAAATAGCAAGCCTTAGCAGAAGTTCCTAAGTCAGTGACTATAGCTGAAAGCCTAAAACAAAAACTTTGAGCTTTTAACGGTACTTAAAGTGACACAAAAAAACATTTAGTTCTGTATAGAAGCTTGAAGTCTCTTGCTGAAGTTTTATGTAACTAAGAAAAGGCCTCCATAAAAAAATCAAGTCTTAGCAGAAGTTCCTAAGTCAGTGACTATAGCTGAAAGCCTAAAACAAAAACTTTGAGCTTTTAACGGTACTTAAAGTGACACAAAAAAACATTTAGTTCTGTATAGAAACTTGAAGTCTCTTGCTGAAGTTTTATGTAACTAAGAAAAGGCCACCGAAAAAAATGAAGTCTTAGCAGAAGTTCCTAAGTCAGTGACTATAGCTGAAAGCCTGAAACAAAAACTTTGAGCTTTTAACGGTACTTAAAGTGACACAAAAAAACATTTAGTTCTGTATAGAAGCTTGAAGTCTCTTGCTGAAGTTTTATGTAACTAAGAAAAGGCCACCGAAAAAAATGAAGTCTTAGCAGAAGTTCCTAAGTCAGTGACTATAGCTGAAAGCCTAAAACAAAAACTTTGAGCTTTTAACGGTACTTAAAGTGACACAAAAAAACATTTAGTTCTGTATAGAAGCTTGAAGTCTCTTGCTGAAGTTTTATGTAACTAAGAAAAGGCCTCCATAAAAAAATCAAGTCTTAGCAGAAGTTCCTAAGTCAGTGACTATAGCTGAAAGCCTAAAACAAAAACTTTGAGCTTTTAACGGTACTTAAAGTGACACAAAAAAACATTTAGTTCTGTATAGAAACTTGAAGTCTCTTGCTGAAGTTTTATGTAACTAAGAAAGGCCACCATAAAAAAATCAAGTCTTAGCAGAAGTTCATAAGTCAGTGACTATAGCTAAAAGTCTGTAAGAGAAACTTTAAGCTTTTAAAGCAACTTAAAGTGATATTTATAAAGTAGTGAAATTCCAGTTTGTATTGGAATTTTCATAATTGTTTCTTTCGATACCCACCGATTAACCTTTCGTGTCCTTCCTTATCCATTTGAATAGTGTGTAGCAAAACCAAGATTTGTAATTTAATTACCACAGGTTTCTTAATTAATTTAATAAACAAATGCTTTTTGGTATATAAATTATTTTTTTATCATTTACTAATTTATTTGTTGTCAAGGCTTAACATTAAAATACACCCTCTTTTTTTATTAATTCAGATTACCTAATTCTTTTATATTAATCGAGTGTAATTTACAAAATTAAATATGAACATAAAGACACGAAATTTTATAAAAAATGAGATTTTCACATACTTTCACTAGCATGAATTTTGTTACTAACACGATATTTAATGTCTTTCATAAGGCATAACTTATCTATAATCAGCTATAAATGATTCTTCACCTGAGGGTGAGGCCACCTGCTGCTTGTTTAAGGGATTGGTCAGATTCGTGTTTTTTTATCACTCCCGAGAGCACATGACAAATTTTTCTATTTCTATTTTACTACCCAAAGACCTTCCCATTTTATAAATTCTTAATTAACCTCAGATTTATTAATTAGAACACAAAACTAATTTACCTTCACTAATTTGATTTAAAAAAAATATTTTTAGACTTTGAGCAACTTTCGTGCGAGCGAAGAAAAATAAAGTTTTTCAAGTTTCGGAAAATGTCGATAGATGGCGCTGGGTGTATCGATTTACTCGATGGGTTTTTAGCACATCGTTTACGTTAGATTGGTTATACAAAATGCATCATTTTGTTTTATTGGGTAATAAAAATAAATTTTTGGGGAAAAAGTCGTTTTGGTTTTTTCTAAAATTAATTAGTCACGCTCAAACCCTTATTAGCGTTTAATTGAATTAAGGGTTTTTTTAAAGAAAAATTATGTGTTTAAGTTGCGTTTTTTATTGAATTTTCTTCGATTTTAAAAAAATGAGTATTTTGATGTGGATTTAAATAAATAAGGAGCACTTTAAAAAGTCGTAAAGTTTGTGGAAAAATACTTGTAAAGTGGAAATTTTCTTATAAAATAAGATCGTAATAAGATCGAATGTTGGCATAAAAATAACCTAACAATAAAAAAAAAATACCCTAAACATAAAATCATAAAATCAAACCACCACATCGCACAAAAGGAGTGTAAAACGCGGAAGCGCGATTTCGAACGTTTTCTCCCTCAACCCCCTACCGCGTTTACGGATACAGCTAAACTTTGAAATATATCTCTCAATATTTTTGCATGCATATCAAGGAGGCCATAAAGCAAGTGCCTTTATATTTTATTGCTCATATCAGACTGTTTTTAATGCGTGTATCCAATACGGGAAATGGCATTCTTTATTTTTTAGCTGCTTTATCCGAATCGAGGCGGTTTTACATAAATTCTCTTTGCTATTGAGAAAATTTGTTTTTGTCTATAAGATTAGGGAAGATTTGTTTACTCAAAGCCCACTCGAGTAGTTTGAATTTTTTTAAAAATATTTCATTTAAGTGGCTAGAAAAAAGTTATTACTACTAAGGGAAAATTAATAAAAGTCGACCTTTATGCGAGGATTAAATTTGATGCAGAAAATACGTCATACGTTGGTCGGTTTTATTATTTGAGTAAAAACAAAAAAGCGAATATCCTAAAATTGCCTGCAAAATCATAGATATCAAATGACATACAAGTATAAGTTCTTTTAGTGATATTTTCTAACGTTCGATTCATCTAACTTTGTTTTGCTGCGGATATGTGTTCGTGTATCAGAAGGAAATAGAGTAGTAGCGGGTTAATAAATAACAGGAAGAGAATGAAACAGTCGCCAGAATTAAGCCTCTATATTTCCCATAGTCCTCCTCGCCGAGCTTAGCATTGGACAGTGGATTAGAAATTCAGTTGCGACGTTTTGATCCATACTTTTCATCTTTCCTTTTCTGTCCACCCTTAATCTACATAGCTTTCTCCCTCGTTCTTTCATTCGTTCACATGAATATGCAGATCCCGTATTAGGCTGCCAAAAACCGAAGTTATATCTCAGTAGGCCGGCAGTCGATATTGAGATCATTCTATACAGAACGCAAAGCTCGACATTGTCTCTCTTTTATAAGTGGCACGAATGCAAATTTTCCCGATTTCTGAATACTAACTCACCCTTGACACTAAAAACAAAATTTAATAACACTAAAATCTTCATCAAGTTCCAACAAAAATTTATAAAACACAAAAATTCAACAAAAACCCACAAGTGTTTTAATTTAAATTACCAAACCCTCTCCAACCCTTATACGTCTCTTCAAAAACACTTAGTTTATCGATTTTAAAATAAAATCAATTTGAAAACATTAAAAGAGGTTATCAAAATGCAAATTTGGCACAATTTAAAAGATCAGTGAAAACTTTTGCGGACAAAATTGAATGAATAAAAGTATCAATAAAAAGTAATTGTGTATCGTACCCTCCGCAGCCGCACTTTTACTTGTTAAGTGACCCCAAAAATTTTATGTCGAAATCTTAAAAAAAGAAAAACCGCATCCTCCCTCTTTTTATAACTCGAATCGACAATTTTAATAAATAAAACAAATAAATTAATATTTTTCTTTTGTTTCCGAGTGGAAGGGGGATGAAATGAAATTTACCGTTTCCAAATCAGTGAATTTGAAAATCATTTTAGTTGTGAGATATATTTGGTGTGAAAAATAACAGTTGTTGCGATTTTCTATTTCTTTATTATTTATTGTCTTACGCTTAAATTAAAAATTTTGTTTTTAATTAAATTTCCGCGATTTTCTCCCCACTACATAAAGCTAGTAAAAACAACAAAAATACGTCCTTCTTTTTGACATCACTTTATCTACCGATTGTTATCCCTTATACTTGAATATTGATCACTTTCCCCTCGACAGAAAACACTGTGTATAATTTTCTAAATGGCTCACTCTTAATATGTGTCTCAAGTTACCATGGAAACACCTGAATTGATTGATTTGGGATGAGAGAGCCTTCGTTAAGGGATCATCTAAAAGGTACGCGTTGCGTTGTATTTTGAGGGATCAAAAATCATAAATATTTACAACACACTCGGCTTAAAATGAGAAAATACTTTATTAGGTAAAACCTTAGTTTATACATTTTTTTATAAAACGAAATTTTAACTTTCTTTAAACGCGTTTTTTTCACACACAAATAAGCAATTTTTACTTTTTAGCTCAATTACCAAATTAGAATAATCGAAGAGGAAAACAAGAGTTTTCCTTAAGACGGAGTTTTCCTGTTTGGAATTATAAGTGTCTAACTACATTTAACAATTGATAAGGGGTGAGTCGTCAGAAGGAAATGCTTTTTAAATAAGGAAGTTGACGAAGTTAAAGACGTACAAACAGATTGATGGACTGACAGACATGCGGATCTACGGACCGATTGAATGGCTCATTGACAAATAGACTGACTAGTAGACACATCGACGAACAGGCAGGAAAATTCGAGAGAAATTTTTTTTTGCATCCTCCAATGCGTTTTCGAATAATAATTAAAATTTTCTTTTTTTCTTATAAATCTTTTTCTCACGCAAAAGGAAGCAATTTTTCCTTTTCAGTTCAGTCAAAATAAAAACTTTCGTTAAAAGTGTTTTAATAAGAAAAGCATATTAGACTTTTCATCTTGAGGAAAGCTTTATAGAAATTAGAGATTCGATGCTTCAATGGAGTTGGTTTTTAATCACAACACTAAAACATCTTGACTGCAGACAGACGGACGCAATGATGTGCCGACGGATGTAGAAGTGAAAAGACTTGGAGGGGGGGGGGCAAACGGATCCAAAAATATCCAAACAAACTATTACACTTATCGAATAACCGAATAACAGCAGGCAGGCACTAAGAAAATTTTTCTGCTTCATAAAGACAAGGAAAAAACTTTGACTAAAAATCAACATTTTCCAAAATAATAATTTAAACTTTTAGACAACGGGCAAACAGGGAGGCAGACGGAACGAACTGACTGATGAATGAAAAGATAGGCAGGCGTGCAGACGTACGGACAGACGAAAGGATGGACAAAAGACTGAAAAATTAGGGGCAGACAAGGGCTGTACTGGGAATAAAATTAGTACCAAGAAATCTGATAGTTCGAGCCACTTGGAGGCGGGTCATTTTGCGTGTGGTAGGGGGGGGTAAATGTCACAGTAAAGTTAAGTTGTCTCTGGACCGTCAGAACTAAACAATTGAAGATTGGCAAAATGTCCTTTTTTCATAAGAAATCAGAATTGGTCTTAGATCAAATGATCGTCGAATTCGGGTTTTAAGAAGTATAAACGCTAGACTGAAAGCTGCAATCTGTTCCAAGATATAAAGGGGTAACTGTAATGCTCTGGGGATGTACGATGATCGAAGAAAATACTCATTTTATTCCCATATGGGCGTAGGCTGTAGGGCAAAGTGTAACAGGTCGCAGATATGTTGAATTGGTACTAGAACCCATAGTTAGGCTATAGAGAGGTGTAGTGGGAAATAATTTTATATTCATGCATGATAATGCTCTCCCCAACACTAACAGAGTTAAAATATACTTTCAGGAAACGGAGTCTGTCACTGTATCGAAAGAGCCTACTTGCTCACCTGATCAAAATCCCATTGAGCATATCTGGGACTTCATTAAAAGAAGGATTAAAACTCAAAGGGGCAATCCAAGAAATGAGAATCAGCTCATTCAAGCAAGGGTGGTTAGTAGCCAACAACGACATAAGGGCAAAAGGGGAAATTGTTGATTTACTAGTTGTTGGCAAAATAAAATTACCCCTCAATTTAAGTAGGGGGTGTTATGATGGTTGCATCCACAATTAGTGCTTGAATTAAAGTCACGGTGGCCATTAATTGTGAGGCTGGCTGTACAAGCGGACTGACTGGCATAAGAATAGACTATACCAGGATACCACAAATCTAGCAAGTTGTCACAGTGATCAAATGAAGAGTAGATTACATCGAGATTTTTCGGTACAGCATTATGGACAATCGTTCGTACTCGGGTCCACTTCTACTACCAAGATTCGTTCAAATTATAGTAAAGTACGTTATGCTATTAAAGCGGTACATGTTTTCAGCAAAGCTTGTGAACACATATCGGCGGGTAAGGATCTGAGCACGCGATTTAGATGGATGGAGATGAACAAAAGACCAAACGTATAGAGATGTTTAAAAAAAACAAATAAGTGGACAAACAGATAGGCAAAAAAACTGACAGACAGACGGATACACATACGTTCCGACAGATAGATAGAAAGAGAGATCGACGGGCGACGCTGTGGCCATATGGACTCATATGTAGGGGAAAGGACAACACTATTTCGACAACCCTCCTATTGAATTCGCTCCAGGAGGGTTGATCGGGAAGAAGGGGAGAAGTCCTCCTTACTCCTCTCTACAGATCCATTCACTGAGATGGAAACCCGCTCTGACTTTCGTCTAAGCCCATCGAACACTGAAGATTTATGTTCTTTCTTTCTTTCAGAAACCGCAGGCAAGAGGAACACCACCATCCTCCACACTCCTAAAAATTAGCGAGGAAGTGTTAATTATCTGGTGAATATGAAATGAGTTCGGCTATACGGATTTACGAGCCGGTTGCACCTACCCGCCCGCTTTGGCCCCAGAACTAAATTATGTAAAGTACATTCTATATTCGTGGTAGTTTCGGGCTTACCAGTCCAACCGCTTTCTTTTTCTTCTCCGCCACCTTGTTTAGAATTCGTAGTAGTTTCGAGAAAGATCAACGAAGCCGATGCGAAGAGGTCGCAACTGGCAGTCGAATCCTTGTCAGAGATTATCTTAAAACTAGTCCAGTTGCGACTATTAGGTTTGTGACAGAGGACCGTAGAGGTCTTTGCCACCAGAAGCTGTGATAAGCTTATTCTAGTGACTCAAAACCTGGAGATCGTGGGATGAAGGACCCTCGATGGACCGAGTGAGAGTCTGTATAGGTCACTGAAGGGTTCAGATTCCTGAACAGGACGGGTTCGTAGAATTAAAGGGGTTTGGCACGTGCGAAAGACAGGCAAAAGAACAAACGAAAACACAGGCGAACAGGCTCAAGACTGATTAACTAATTAACCGAGTGACTGATGGATTGATAGGCAAATAGGCAAGCAGGCAGACATTCAGATAGAAAATTTTTTAACTTGAAAATAGCATTTCCTCGACGCGGAAAATCTTTAATATCGTCGGAAGAGAGTTTTCGAATAGTAATTTAAACTTTCAAAAAACAAATTTTTTTTAACACACAAACAAGCAATTTTCCCTTTTTAGCTCAATTACGAAATTAGAATAATCGAAGATCAAAAGAAGTTTTCCTAAGACTCATTTATAAGTGTCGAACAAAATTTATACTTGATAAGGGTGAGTTTTAAAAAGGAAAGCTTTATAGAAATAAGGGAATCGACGTTCTTCTTATAAAGTTTGTTCTCAATCAGAGCACGTTTTCCTTTGAGGTGATTTTTTATTTAACATCTCTGAGGTGTCAAGTTTTAAAATGAAATCAATGACTAAATCGAGTTAAGTTATACACTTGTTGAAAATTTCATTTTTAAGATTTTCCTTTTTTTGATAGATTGATGGCAAAAACTTGTAACATTATATTTTGATTTTATCAACAATTTTTTTTATTAGTTTAGTAAAATTTGTAAACTTTTACAAAGGTCACTAGATGTCAGAAATTTGTGTGGGAAAATTTAGAGGAAAGGTGAAAAAGGTTGTAATTGTTCTTTTGGAAGCTTAATTAGTACTCAACGTTTGCCTTCACGTTCAAACTTTCCCGTTCGACGTCCATTAACAAAATTATAAGTCATCATAAACAAGTAAAAACGAGTTATGCATTTGTTAATACCAAAAATTAATTTAAATTTTTGTTATTACGAGGAAAATTTTTACTGTAAGCATCAAAGATATTGATCTTATTCGTGGTTATTTCGAAATCGGTGGCTTTGGACTAACTTTGTTTTGTCACTTTTATACGTATAAGCCCTTGTAGGGATTACTTCTAGATAGGGCAGTTTTTCATCTTTGCAGCTACCGAACCCTCTTATTGAGACCTGACCATAGACAAGACACAAACCCACTGTTACCGATACATCAATCGATCTAGTGAACAGATTGTGTTAACGTACTGTAATTTATTGCCGATGTTACTTATTTTTCAAACAAAAACTCTAAAGGACTCTCGAAAAATACTGGAAATTTTTTTCCGACAACGTAACTTACGGAAATACAGGGCATTTAATAAAATTCTCTATGAGTGGAGAGCGATTTTTTTTAAGTGGTACTGACATAAGGATCTCGGAACCCGTAAGAGTTACGAGCTTGATTAATAAAGTAAAAAGTTGCACATTTTGATGACCTTTAAGAAACCGTTAAGAACTTTTAAAAATTTAAAATGGTTTCCGAGATAACGCAAAAAAACTGAAAATTAACAATTTAGTTTTTTGACTGTAGTTTCAAAATGAGTTACTTTAGAAAGAAAATTACGAAAAAATTTCAAGAGGTCAAAAGAGCTATGAATCGATACTAAACTCGAATTTTTATCACATCGATGCTAGGTGTCGCGACGTTCAACTTTTTATTTTCTTACGGAAAAGTAGTTTTTACAAAAATTGGTCAGTTGGTTTGTCTAAGTTCGGATACGAAAAGAGAACTTTATATCTTGTACTTTTCTTAAAGCTTTTCTAGGGTATGTTACTTTATGTTAATATGATGCATTTATGTTATTTTTTACGATAAAAAATAACGACTGACACTGAGTTTTTCAAGCTTTAGCAACGCAACTTCATAAGAAAATAAACTAACATTTAGATTTAATTTTATAGTCTAATGAACGTGCATTTCTAAAACTGAAAAAACTAAGTTTATATCGTTATTTTTCATCGTAAACAATAACATTAAGTAACATATTAACATAACATAACATAGAAAAGTTAGAAAACAAACTAATAGTTTGAGTTAATTTTATCTTCTAATGAACTTGCATTTCTAAACCTTAAAAACTAAGTTTTAGTCGTTTTTTTGCTTTATAAAAAATAACATAAATTAACATATTAACATAACGTAACATAGAAAAGTTAGAAAATAAACTAATAATTTGATTTAATTTTATCTTTTAATGAACTTAGGTACTTTTCTAAGCCTTAAAAAACTTAAGTTTTAGTCGTTATTTTTCTTCGTAAAAAATAACATTAAGTAACATATTAACATAACATAACATAGAAAAGTTAGTAAACAAACTAATAGTTTGAGTTAATTTTATCTTCTAATGAACTTGCATTTCTAATACTTGAAAAACTAAGTTTTAGTCGTTATTTTTCATCGTAAAAATTAACATAAAGTAACATATTAATATGACGTATCGTAGAAAAATTACAGAATAAACTAATAATTTGATTTAATTTTATCTTCTAATGAACTTAGATACTTTTCTAAACCTTAAAAAACTTAAGTTTTAGTCGTTATTTTTCTTCTTAAAAAATAACATTAAGTAACATATTAATATAACATAACATAGAAAAGTTAGAAAACAAACTAATAGTTTGAGTTACTTTTATCTTCTAATGAACTTAGGTACTTTTCTAAAACTTAAAAAACTAAGTTTTAGTCGTTATTTTTCATCGTAAAAAATAACATAAAGTAACATATTAATATGACGTATCATAGAAAAATTACAAAATAAACTAATAATTTGATTTAATTTTATCTTCTAATAAACTTGCATTTCTAAACCATGAAAAACTAAGTTTTAGTCGTTATTTTTTATCGTAAAAAATAACATAAAGTAACATAACCTAACATAGAAAAATTAAGTAAATAATTAAGAAAAGTAAAAGAAAGTTCTCTTTTGGTATCCGAATTTAGATAAGCCAACTGGGCCTCTGGCAAAAAATAAACAGTTGAGCGTCGCGACGGTTAGAGTCGATGTGATAAAATGTCAAGTTTGGTATTGTTTGATAGCCCTTTTTACCTCCGGATAATTTAAAAAAAGTGTTTTTTCTAAAGTAAATTATTTTCAAACTACAGTCGAAAAACCAAATTGCCAATTTTCAGTTTTTTGCGTTATGAGCAGTTGAGCGTCACGACGCCTAGGGTCTATGTACTAAAATGTCAAGTTTGGTATCTCATAATAGCTCTTTTGACCTTCTTGAGATTTCTTTAAACATGTTTTTTCTAAAGTGAATCATTTTCAAACTCCAGTCGAAAATCGAAATTGCCAATTTTCAGTTTTTTGCAGTCTGAGCAGTTGAGCGTCACGACGCTTAGCGTCTATGTGATAAAATGTCAAGTTTGGCATCGTTTGATAGCTCTTTTGATCTCCTAAAGATTTTTCTAAACATTTTTTTTCTAAAATAAACCATTTTGAAACTAAGTACAGTCGAAAAACCAAATTACCAATTTTCACTTTTTTTGCGTTATCTCAATAACCGTTTTGAATTTTGAAATTTCATAAACGGATGCTCCATTCGCTGGTGGTTGCTAAACTTTCATCTCTATTTTCAAAAAAATATAATCTAATGACTGTCAGTAGCCCAAAAGTTTAATTCTGGCATTGTTACCAGCCTTGCTGAAACTCACATCAGCCAAAGTTTGATACCTCAGGAAGCACAAATTTTAGATAACTCCATAAAAAACTATTTATTTTGAGAGGCTAGAAATGTGAAATAATGCAACTTTTGTTATTCGTAAAATTAGCACCCAACACATAATTTGACCAAACGCCCAAAGTGTTGCTCTTCTGCAAGGCATAAATATTTATGTTAGCTTACGATTTTTTATATTTAAGAATAAATAATATAATTTCGTATAATATTGTATAGTTTATTTCAATTTTATTGGTGTAATTTGTAAAAGAGTAAAACTCGGAAGTTTAGATAGGCTAAAAAGACAATATATCGAGGTCATTTCCCATCAAATGATGCTCGTATGCCCAAGTTATACATTTTTGTGCATGACGGGAATTCGCGATTCCGATCTATTTCGGTGACAAAGCACCACTGTCTAAGGATATAACCTCTCTCGGGTGTTGTGAATATCCTTACAATTGTCTATAATTCACTATTTTATTCAATTTGTTTTTCTTTTCTTTTTCTCTCTCCGGCTTTTTTTCTTGTTTGGAAATTAATGAAAGAAAAATTACTTTTAATTCATGTTATACAGCACAGAATTTGATAATCGACGAAAATTTGTGTAAAGGTCCTCTAGGATATCAAGGGTGGTGGCCGGAGCTCTCGGTCGTAATCGCTATTTATGATAATTTTTGGAAATTTTCATTTTTGAATTTTTGGCTTTATCAAATACCTAACATTAATTTTGTTTATTGATTTAGATGCAGAATTTTATCTTCTACAATTTTTATTAAAAGATTTTTTATCTAACATGAATTGGGAAGGGAAGCAGGAAACCGCCAAAGTATGATTTTACGTTTTAAAAATCCCTATGAGAGCGCCGGTCAAATTTTGATACGCCATAACTCGGCTAATATTGGCAATAGAAAAACTAAAAAAAAAATAAATTAAAGGAAATTTTATAAGCTACAAAATAAGTCTGAATATATTTTTTGCTAAACTTAATACTTTTTTATTTATTTGCAAATAAACAGGATTTCATCTTTTTCAACTTCTCTTGCGTAGAGGTCAAGGGGTGTTAAAGTTTCATCATTTTTAGAATAACGTTTCAGAGAGCCTTTGGACTAATTTTCGCCTATTATCTAATTTTGTCCTTATATTGAATTACCTAAAAGGTGTTTTTCGTGTATGAATCGGTCAACGTGTTGGATAAATGTATTATTGAATAATTTGTTTAGAGCATATGATAATGAACATTATCTCGAATCCATTAGACTTACAGAATCTCTAAGTTTAGTCATTCTGTTTTAGAATACCTAAAGTAACATTAGCAATCTTAACACTAAGAAGTTGTGTGTTAGAATAACGCATTAGCGACTTTGACGCTTTCCTTTGGAATGTAGGTCTTAAGTTTAATTAAGAATAAGGGTGTTATTACTAAGGGTTGTAAAGCTTGACAATTGTCTCTAAGAGGTCGAAAGTATAATGAGTATAATGTATGCAGAAGTATGTATGGCCTCTTATTTTCTGTTATTGCTACGTGTTAATGTCACTTCTGGTTTGTTTCTTGTACTAAGGAAGCGTTGAGTAAACGTGAACAAAAAACAGTAATTAATACGTGCTTTTCTCTAAGAGGTACCTTACTTACGCATTCTAAAATGTAATGTAATTTTGCAGTGCTTTTTAGACTAAATAGAAATATGTATAATAAAAGTCCCTTTTTAAATGTGTGCTTTGGGATAGATTTGATAACTAAAAACTTATGTAATAGCTTTAATATTTTAGTTCATTTTACAAATTTAATTTTTAAAAACATTTGTATAATGCGAGTTTAAAACTAATTATTTTATTTGTACATTAATTTTTAACTCTTAATAAGGCAAATTATGTTCGGTTTTGTTTTATTTAAATTTTTAATGCATTTCAAACCGAAAACAATAATCAAAAAAAAAGTGTAAGAAATTACTTTATTAATTAAATAACTATAAAATTTAATATTAATTAAATTTATAACAACCCACTCTCTCACTCCGTCTCTTGTTAATTACGTCGAGTTAATTTATTGAATATCAACTGATATAAGTTGGGCTCTTACAAACAATTGGCCGCGAACCAAATTTGTGCATCGAGTTTACGAAACTGTTTATAGGGTATATCTAACTATATATGTTTATATACGAAATCTATTAACTAGTAAATTTATTTGTTTGCATTTGTGTATATCGCAGTAAATTGGTAGGTACATCCCCATACACGCTTTAAGATTATTGTATAATTCTCAAGCCACCGATTGTGGAATCTACGTTTAATACAAACTTTGATTTTAAAGATTGATTAGTTTTAAATAAAAAATTTTGCTAAATGGGTGTAACAGTGGAGGAGGGGTAGTTTTTTATGTTTCAGTAATTAACTATTATTGTTTCTCCTTTAGATCCAGTAACCATTTGTATTCGTTTCACCCTCCACCCCACTTTGTTTTTCACCACTTTTACAGCAGATTATTTAAAGAATTGGACAATATTTTGAGTCAAGGAAGCTAAGAATTTACAAACCTTTTACAGGAACTTAGAGTAAGGTAGTGGTCACACTGAAGCCACCGTCTACCACGAATTACTATGATAGGCGTTTAAACTTTATTTTAACAACTTTAGGAGGCCATATTTGTGTTTATGGGAGCTTTCCACATTTTCTTTAAAGCTGTAGAGCAAAGTGGAAGCTAACTCACAGTCCCTAAGCACCTAGGCTTGTAATTGTGGCCTAGCTACCACGTAACTACCCCCGACTAAATTCAAACGTTGAAAGTGGAATAGCGGCTTTCTTAGTGATGGGAAAAATTTGGAACAAAAGTAAAATGTAGTAAAAAGTTCTCCCAATAAGTATCCGAAATAAAAATTAATTAATTTCCCATACCTACATTCCTAAGAGCATTTCAAAATCGAAAAGTGCAAGAATTTTGTTTTTTTGAGAAAGTTCAAATTAATTTTTTGAGTGAAATAGAAACTCTCCTAGTAAAGAGAAAAATTTTAAAAAACAGTAAAATGTAGCAAAAAGTGTGCTTAATGAGAATCTGCCAACAAAATAACTAAAGCTCTCTTAGCTACATTACTAAAGGTATTTCAAAAACAAAAAGTGTAAAAATTTTGATTTTTTGAAAAACTCAAATTTGGTCTTTTAGGTCGAATAGAAGCTTTCCTAGTAAAGGGAAAAATTCGGAAAAAAGAAAAAGCTTGGAATAAAGTGTTCTTAATAAGTATCAACAATTACAATAAATTAATATTACCTAGTTTCTCTACTAAGGGCATTTAAAGTTCGAAAAGTCAAAAGATTTTGAATTTTCGAAAAAAATCATAATTGATTTTTTAAGTGGAATAAAAGCTCCCCTAGTGAAGGAAATATTTTGGAAATATGAAATAATATCTCCTAGCTTACATTACTACCGACATTTTATTAAAGTCAAAAATTGTAAAATATTCGATTTTTTAATAACTAAAAATTGACTTTTTTAGTAGAATAGAGACTTTCCAGTGATAAGAAAAATTTTGAAATATAGATGAAGTGCAGTAAAAAATGTGCTTAATAAAAATCTGCAATAAAAACAAATGAATCTCTACTATATACATTACTTAAGGGTATTTCAAAGTCAAAAAGTGTAAAAATTCAAATTTTTCGAAAAACTCAAAATTGATCTTTTAAGTGAAATAGAGGCTCTCCTAGTGAAGGAAAAAATTTGAAAAAACAGAAACCTGGGCAAAAAGGTCTGCTTAATAAGCACGACAATCAAAATAAATTAATATTCTCTAGTTTCTCCTCTAAAGGTATTTAAAATTCGAAAAGTGTAAAGGTTTTGATTTCATCAACTTTTTTAAGTAGAATAGAGGTTTCCTAGTGATAAGAAAAATTTTGAAAAATATAAAAGATGTAGCAAAAAGTGTGCTTAATGAGCGTCTGCAATCAAAATAAATTAATCTCTCTTAACTATATTACTAATAAAGGCATTTCAAAATCAAAACGTGTAAAAATTTTAATTTTTTGAAATAGTCAAAATTGTTTTTTAGTGGAATAGAGGCTTTCCTAATGAAGGAAAAAAATTGAAAAAATGCCAAACCTTTGAAAAAAGTATTCTTAATTTAGTATACGTAATTAAAATAAATTAATTTTGCCTAGTTTCTCTACTAAGGGCATATAAAACTAGAAAAGTACCTATAAAGGTTTTGATTTTTCGAAAAATCAAATTTGATTTTTCAAGTGGAGTAAAGGCTGTCATCATAGTAAAGGAAAAATTTTGATAAAATAAATTAATATTTCCTTGCTACTACTAAGGGCTAAGGGCGTTTTAAAATCAATCAAATGTGTAAAAAAATTTTGATTTTTGAAAAATTAAAAATTGACACTTTTAAGTAGAGTAGAGGCTTTTCTAGTGATAAGAAAAATTTGTAAACAAGATAAAGTGTAGCAAAAAGGGTGCTTAATAAGCCTCTGGGAATCAAAATAAATCAATCTCTACTTTCTACTAGATACATTACTTAAGGGCATTTTCAAAGCAAAAAGCGAAAAAATTTTGATTTTTGAAAAATTCAAAATTTATTTTTTAAGTAGAACTTTCCTAGTGATAAGAAAAATTTAGAAGAAAGAAAAAGCTTGGAAAAAAAAGTGTTCTTAATAAGTATCCACAACAAAAATAAATTAATATTAAATTAATATTATTCTTGAAAAAGTCACAATCAGTTGAAGAGTTGCTGTACCAAACGAACTAAGTATCAAATTATTAAAATTTAATGTTAAATTAGGCACTAAGTCCAATGAGACAAAACGGAGAAAATATTAAACAATTTTCAAGAAATGGGAAATTCTTGAATCTTTTTCTAGAAATGTTTTCTGTATTACAAGTATTTCAATTTACGTTTATCAATTTTCATCAGTTTATATTTAGTTTAAACCAATTTTAGTGTAGTTTATAAACTAAATTTCAAATAAGTTATTAACACAACATTGAACTAATATGATTGTACAATAAATTTGAAACGTTTATCCATGAGATGGACTTTAAGAGGATTCTCGAGCAATAACAATAAAAAATTTTAAGAAATTTTTCAAGAGGGAAACTTTTAATTGAAATATTATACGTACCAATTATTGATATAATTTATTCAAAATTACTGGAAAATTATAAATGCAGAACTGTCACTTTATAGCCGACATTTCGCTTCGACTAAGTTATTTGAAAGTTGCAAACGGGGATGAAATATCATTTCTGTGCTTTCAAAAATGTTTTTTATGGTTTTTCTTAAATAAAAGTATCTTCTCCTCAAGAAGTTTAATTTTAAAGAAAATGTCGTCAATTTTTTTTCGATTTGTTATTTCGAATAAATTCCCTATACTTATGCAAAGCAATAACAGTCGATTTTGAAACTTTACTTGAAGTAACATCCATTCTAATGTCTAATATCTGACTGGGGCTGAGTAGCTGAGTTATAGATTCACCAGATCCGATATTCAAATCAGGCTCACCCTCGATGAAGGGTTGCGAATATTCACAATCATATTTTCTCCAAGGGTGAACACCCTCAAATAGCTTGGCTTTTGTGTACATAGACAGATTTTTTCACACATTTTTGGTTATTGGTTTTGTTAACAAATACTTAAGATGCTCTCTGTTTGCTCGACTTATTTTAATATTTTAAGGCGCCCAAAACAAAATATTTTTTTATTATTTTTAAAACCTTTTACTTTTTTACCGAAGGCATTTGATATTCATTCTGTCAACCTCAAAGCTGACATATGATTTGTGGTTTTAAATGTCGTATCTGCTCGGTAGCATTTATCCACAGCCCGCTTAGACTATTGTGACAATAATCATTTTTTGTGAGGATACGAGTTGCTATTTTAGATTTGAATGTATCGTGCAAATATAGGGTTCTTTTAATAATCAATATTATTACGTACAAGTTGAAGACTCACTGAATGTAATACAAGCGCTTTTTACTGCTTAAATAAGCAAGGAAAGTTTTGTTTGTCTGATTTAATTATTGGAATTAGTCTCAAAGTTGGAATTTCGGAAAGCAATAAAGGTCGATTTCGATAATTATTCATAAGCTGACACGAATTATGTGTAAAGTTGTATTAATTTTGAGGTGTGTGCTTTTATAAGACTAACATTTTTTTCTACCATTATTAGCAGAATAATTAACAAAAGGGCGAATTTTTGCAGTTTTACATTTATAGTCTAGTCAAGCAAAGGGTTGTAGAAAACATGTAAGAGGGTCAAAAAATTTCTTGATAAATGTATTTAGAGTAGTTAGGAGATAAAAATAATAAAAGAGGGGGGGATGTAAAAGTTCCGCTTTTGGGAATTTCGCTTATATCTCGAAAACTGTGGGTCCTAGGGAAAACTTCTTCTTAGCAAAATGGAAGCTTATAAAATTTCCTACAAGATTATTTGCTTTAATTATTTTTTATTTTTTATAGTTTTTGAGATATCCGCACACAAAAGTTCTTAATAAATGAAAAAAAAAATTTGCCTCACGTTTTTCGTCAAACGTTTTTGAGCGGATATTTCGAAAACTCTAAGGAATAGAAAAAAATTAATCCAAATAATCTTGTAGGAAATTTTATAATCTTTGATTTTATTAAGAAGAATTTTTTCCTTAGGACTAACTGGTTTTGAGATATAAGCAAAAATCCCAAAAACAACGTAAAGAATTGCAACCCAATATTTTCCCTTGGGAAAAAACCCAAGGCTAGCACACGAGTAGACGTAGAGGATAATAAACTAAGAGTCTTTCAAAAATAAAAATATTTTTCTCAATTTCCCTGCACCTAACCTAAGGTTATAGTCATATCCAAACTAGCTTTTAGTTCGAGTTGCGCTAGGAAACGTCAGGTATGCGTCATATTTAAATTTTACAGCCCACGTTTGTTAGAGCATGATATCTTCTTTCAGATGCCACTATTAAACTGAAATAAATATATCTGACTACTTCAATTTTCGATTTATAACAAAATTCTCACCCAAAAGCTAAGGTGGTTAGAACTATAACATCGGTAGCTTGGGAATGAATTACTAAAAAAGCCTAAAGCTAGCGTCGATAGTAACAAAAGCCGGAGCCGGCAAGGCCGGCCTAGGGCTAAATCAATAAAAGAAACCTAAGGCTAGCGACGGTAGTAATTAACGACGGAGCCGGCAAAGCCTGCCTGGAGCTAGATTAATAATAAAAACTGAGGCTAGCGTCGGTAGTAACTAACGCCGGAACCGGCAAGGCCGGTCTGGACTGGACCTTAAAAAACCTAAGGCTAGAGGCGATAATAATTAACGTCGGAGCCGGCAAAGCCGGCCAGGGGCTAAATTAATAAATAAACTTAAGTTAGCGTCGGTAGTAACTATCGCCGGAGCCGGCAAGGCCGGTCTGGGGCTAAATTAATAAAAAACTTAGGCTAGCGTCGGTAGTAACTAACAGCTGAGCCGGCAAGGCCGGTCTGGGCTGGATTAATAAAAAAACTTAGGCTAGCGTCGGTAGTAACTAACGCCGGAGCCGGCAAGGCCGGTCTGGACTGGACTTCAAAAAACCTAAGGCTAGCGACGGTAGTAATTAACGCCGGAGCCGGCAAGGCCGGTCTGGGCTGAATTAATAAATCAACTTAAGCTAGCGTCGGTAGTAACTAACGCCGGAGCCGGCAAGGCCGGTCTGGGGCTAGATTAATAAAAAACTTAGGCTAGCGTCGATAGTAACAAAAGCCGGAGCCGGCAAGGCCGGCCTAGGACTAGATCAATAAAAAAACCTAAGGCTAGCGACGGTAGTAATTAACGACGGAGCCGGCAAAGCCTGCCTGGAGCTAGATTAATAATAAAAACTGAGGCTAGCGTCGGTAGTAACTAACGCCGGAGCCGGCAAGGCCGGTCTGGACTGGGCCCTAAAAAACCTAAGGCTAGAGATGGTAGTAATTAACGCCGAAGCCGGCAAGGCCGGCCAGGGGCTAAATTAATAAATAAACTTAAGCTAGCGTCGGTAGTAACTAACGCCGGAGCCGGCAAGGCCGGTCTGGACTGGGCCCTAAAAAACCTAAGGCTAGAGATGGTAGTAATTAACGCCGAAGCCGGCAAGGCCGGCCAGGGGCTAAATTAATAAATAAACTTAAGCTAGCGTCGGTAGTAACTAACGCCGGAGCCGGCAAGGCCGGTCTGGGGCTATATTAATAAAAAACTTAGGCTAGCGTCGGTAGTAACTAACAGCGGAGCCGGCAAGGCCGGTCTGGGCTGGATTAATAAAAAAACTTAGACTAGCGTCGGTAGTAACTAACGGCGGAGCCGGCAAGGCCGGTCCTGGCTTAGCCGGTCTGGGCAATAGAAATACAGTAGAACCCCGTTATAAAGTACCCCTTTATAACGTTTTTCTGGATATAGCGGACTAAATCTTTGGTCCCATTTTAATATTTTGTTTATTTATTGTGTTTTTAAAACGAACTTCCGGTTATAACGTACCAATTTTTTCGGCCCCTGATGGTACGTTATAACGTGGTTCTACTGTAATTTTGTAGAAAATTTTATAAGCTCTCATTTAACTCAGAACAACTTTTTCCCTAGGACCTTTCGGTTTTGAGATATAAGCGAAAACTTCAAAAACGGGACCTTTCCATCATTTCCACATTTCTATAGGTACTATCACTCGCGTAAAGAATAAAAATAAACCAATAGTTTTTCTCGTTATAATGCATTTTTCGGTGTACAATCAGCGTAGCAATATCGAGAGAGAGAGAGAGAGAGAGAAGTTCATGAATATGAATTTTAAAAGAATTTATTAATAGAACCGTTCTGTAAACCCACATAATAATAATATTTTATGATAATTAAAAACACCTCGTAAGTTGAAATTTTTCGAGCGAATATTTCGAAAACTATAAAGAATAGAGAAAAAACGAATAGAAATAATTTTGCAGAAAATTTGATGAGCTTTCATTTTACTCAGAAGAATTTTTGCCCTAGGACCTTTTGGTTTTGAGATATAAGCAAAAACTCAAAAAACGGGACTTTTCCATCATTTCCACATTTCACATTTCACGTAAAGAATAAACCAATAGTTTTTCTCGTTATATAATGCATTTTTCGGTGTACAATCAGTATAGCAGCATCGAGAAAGAATGAGACAAAGAGAGAAGTTCATGAAAATGAATTTAAAAAAAAATTCTAAATAGAAGCGTTTTGTAAACGAATAATTGTATATTTTCTAAGACGCACAAAGAAATATAAAAATATTTTATGATGATTAAGAACACCTCGTGAGTTGAAATAAAAATTAAAGACGTCACATTTAACTATATTGATGTGTTTGTACCATTACCACCCCTTAATAAAAGGGAGGTTTTGCATATCCCTGATTTATTGGCTCTCATCAAAGCACTATTGTGTGCAGAGATGGACCATTTGCATTAAGCCAGTATCTCCTGAGATATCATCTTCTATCGATTCTTAGAATGTGAAAGTGCCGAAGCCATTTGATTATTTATTATTTCATTAAAACTCCTCGTTGAATAAATGACACCCTCTTTGTTATCGTCATTCGATTAATTTTTAGTAAAATTTTTAAAATGTAAAAAAATATATAAAAAGGAGGAGAAAAACTATTTTAAAAAGACGAAAAGAGAAAAGTTCAAATTGATTCTTTCTATCTATAAACTGACATGTAACAATATATTAGGTTGTTTTCTCTCCTTTTGTCCAACAAAATTGAGATCCCAAGTGCTTCCCCGTTTCTTTATTTGAGTATTGGACAAGAAACATCTGATCATTAAATAACTTGTCATCAATTATTTTTTGATAAATTGTACGTGCGATTTTTTTGATTTTCATTATTTTTTAGTCGACGTTCAATTTTTTCGTGTTTCATTTTTAATTAGGAAATGTCGTAAATTTGTGTAATATGATCGAGCAGTATAGAACCCATAACGGATGAAAATGACTACAAATGGAAGCTTTAGAATGTGCCCATGCATAGATATTGGTGTATCAATAACAAATATCCTGCTCCAGTTTATCAGAGTCCACGACCGTCAACTGTAAGCGAGCTTTTGAGATGATCGCATTTGTGTGGATTGTATTGCAACTGAATTTTTAATTAAAGCACTCGAATTCTCGTTAGAAGGCTGATTCTAAATTTAGTGGCTTACGTTACTAACGATAAATTTAAATTAATCGCTTATTAGAATTATTATTAAGCTATAAGAGAGTAATAGCTGGTAGGTGGTGGAATTCAATATTTATATTAAATTAAATTAATGTTTAAGTTGTTAAACATTGATTTACTTGATGTAGAAAGGGGATGACAAAGTTACATCGTGTACAAGCATCACATGTTAAGTCTTTAATATGAGCAGAGACAAAGTAACTCCAGTGTAAAGCTCTCTGTTTTTGACATTCCGACATTACTAATTAAATATATTATTATAAATATGCCCTTTGTGGGGGGTGAAAAATAGAAGAATCTTCGTTTTATATGCGAACCTTAATGCTGTCAACTACAAAACTTTTAGTGTCAACTTTTTGACTACATTAAAATTATTATACATTTAAGAAATAATGTGTGCTTTGAAAACGTTTCTCATTTTTTTTCTGTGGGCGAAAAAAAAATTAATTTTAACCGAAAATATTCAGCTAAATTATATCAGTGTAAAATGTTCAAGTCATGTCCAAATCCATGAAATATGCAAGCGACACCGATGCTCATCAGTGTGCAAACAACAATTAGAGAACGTATTCGTCATAATTAGTACTAACCACAAGAGTTACAAGTTAAATGTTTTGGTTTGTGCGACAGAATTTCAAATCCTTGAAACGGATATCGTAAATCTTCAAGATTGAGATTCAAGATATAACTAATGTTGAAAGATCTAATAAGTGTATACTTACCTTAAATTTCATACGTAAAGTGATGCTGGTACTATAGTTCGGTTTCTTACTTTGTTTCCATTTTCCTCAAGTTACTCAAGAAAAAAAAAGAAAAACTACTTTAATTTTATAACTATATTAAGTGATTTAATGTACTCGTGTGGGCTTAATCGTATAGGGAAGCTTTATAAGTCTCAGAAAACTGTTTTTGAAAAATAAAAATAATCAGAAATTTTGCATTTTTAATGAATTTTCATCATATTTATTCTTTTTTTCTTCATATTTCCAAATTTTTGATTTTTCATATTGATGTGGAGCTACGAGGAAAGATATTCACCTATAGTATAGGCCAACTACCCTAAAATCAGGAGTTATCTTACATAATGTTAGAGTCAAGCTGAAATTTGGTATACACGTTGCCTTCGGTATCTTAAACAACATACTAAAAGTCCCCGCAAATCCCGTGTGAGCTTCCCCCAATATTGTGGAGCTTAGCTCCTCAAGTGCAGTTTTTCGCCAGTTATTACTCCGCCAGGTTGCATTTAAACGTAAAAGTAGCTTGGTAATACTTTATCAAGCTTCAAGTTATACGAGTACTATATTAAATCAGCTATTAGAACACATTTCTACGATCACAGAGTGTGGAGTAGTGCGTTACTAAAGAATAGTGGTTCAAAAGGGTTTTAGTAGGTATGGGGGCACTTAGTCATGTTGCAGGTCGTTCAAGGTCAAGGTCGTTTCAAGAACAAGGTCATCTAAGTCAAGGACATTCAAGGTCATTTCAAGATCAAGGTCATTCAAGGTAAAGGTCATTTCAAAGTCAAGGAGCGGGGCTTACCCCCACCCTTGGGCGAGGGGCGGGGCCTACCCCCACTCTTCTGTTGGGACCAAGTGCCCCCATACCTACTGGTTTTATTTCTGTAGTTCCAATTTTTTAATGTTTTATAATGTGGTCTTTTAATGTTAAATCCAAGTTTTCGATCTTGGCGAGCCTATACGCGTGCCGTCACCTTTTTAAAAATTGAAGAAAATCTCTTATATAGTTTCTTTTTTATCTTATTTTTCATGCAAATTATCATAAAATAATCTTACAAATTTTTTAGATCATAAAATTTCATAAAATAAAATTGTCATAAAATGCTCAAAATATCTGATGTGACACTATAAATCAGACACCCTGTATATATGTACTCGTTTACGCAATTAACTCTGTAAGGATGTGTTTTTCTACACATGTCAGAGTGTCCTTAAGATTCTGCCTCTGAGACGGGAAAGAAAAATGATACGGGAGTGTTTTTTTTATTAAAAATGACTCGTACGTAATCCACCAGCTGCGGCTATCAGATCCTCCGTTTTTTGTATCATCAGCTGCGATGCAATAGTATAAATTTTTATCCGGCGTCTATACTTTAACTAGTGTTATGTAGCCGCGGTCACCCGCTTAAATTTCATTGTACCCGATAAATTAAAATTATTAATTTTAATTTTAATTTATTTTGGCCCTTCAGTGGTATCTCCTATACATTTTTCCTATCATTTTAATTTTAATTTTTAATGACCTTAATATTTTCAGTCATTTTTCCTAATTTTAAAATCATTTAAAATATAATATTTTAAATGCTTTTTTAAAATTATTTGTAATTAACGTAACCCTCGCCGCCTGCATAATCGCATAAAAAGTATTTATGTAAGCGTTTGGTGATAATCGTAAATATATGAGTACGAAACATACGGAGTAAGATGTACGTTTCCACCTCGTAGTTAAATAGAAAGCTTAGTTCTGATTGGTGCTAAGAACTTGGTGGTGGAGAATTAATAAATATTCGACGTGCATTGATTTCAGGAGAGTCCGTGACCGTCTGTGTGCATCCACTGTACAGAGTGCATTATTGTGTCCAGTAAAATCTTCTTGTGTTGTAGATAGTTGATGGTCTGTCGTCCTTGCACCAGCGGCTGGAACAAGCTGCAGCTGTAGGGTTTAAGCTGATCGCGTCTACACCACTGCATACATCTTGTTAAACAGGCCTTGGGCTAACCTAGAGGTCGGCAACCTGCGGCTCTTTCGATGTGAAGATGCGGTTCTTCAGTTCCATGCGCAAATATTAATAATTAATAATTACATTATTTTATTTTCAATACTCATAAAAAATATTATACTGCAAAATAAATATACTGCAAACAGGATAAAAACACTCAACAGAGAACAGTGAGAATAGGTGGAGTAGAGAGTAGACGGACAGCTGACAGACGCTTGAGCACCAGGCCCAGCCCTCCACTGCCTGCCGCCGTCACTAGTCACTACTATCACCCAGCCAGCAACCCAGCGGACAGGTATATGTCGTCCCAAGGTCTAAAAGAAGAACTGCTAGGATTGCTTCCGCTCCCAGGGCAAACTCGTAGAGAAGATATAGCAAATGCTATGCAAAAATGCCTGGAAGACTATGAAATCGATATAAATAAAATCGTTTCCATAGCTACTGATGGAGCCAGTAGTATGATAAGAATACATAAAGGGGCAACAACGATTCTTCGGTAAAAAATAAACCACGAACTTTTAACGTTTCGCTGCATAATTCATCAAGAGGCCCTTTGTGCCCAAACACTTGCGGCCGAAATAGTTGAGGTCATGAACTTGGGAAATTTTGTAAATTTTTGGCTCTTCCATCTCAAAAGGTTGCCTACCCCTAGGCTAACCACAAGTTACGTGTCCACGGCCTTTGGCTTTTTGGCCGACCGTGTAAGACTCGATTACAGTCTTGACATTTTGGCCGACTGTCGATCAGATTACAAGTAGAGTGGCCTAGTGGCCAATCACTTCTTAAAGGTCTTTGGGATTTTTGACCGACCGTGTGGGACTACTCAACAGTCTTTGGGCTTTTTGACCGACAGTGTGGGGCTTGATTACAGTCTTTGGGAGCCACCAGTCTGTTGCGGTGTCTGAAGAACTACCGACATTTAGAAGAACGTATTGATTGTGTTTTATAAACATAAAGTTTTATTTTATTTCCATTAACATAAACTGTTAATTTTATTTTGGTTTTAATAAATATTTTTTATTTGGATAGAAAGTGTTTGTTGTTGCTGGTTTATCAATCCGAACTCCTCCCGTCTTCGACTCGAGTGATGTCGAGGACTTAATGTACACACGGTAATAAGATCGGTGTTACAACTCTTTTGGAGGCATTATATCTCTAAATGACATAATAAGTTGTTTTTGAGAATACTTTCATGATATTGTTTCATTATCTCCAACAGCTGCTCCTTTAGTTCCAGTAAATGCGCAGACGTTCTAATTTTCGTATATTAAAGTATAAGCTATTATGTTTCATTTGCGTAAACGATTGTTAAAAATGTACAGTAGTTAAAATTTAGGAAGAATTTTAAGAAAATATTATTTGACACTATTTTCGTTAACAAAACGCTTCCGTTTAAACCAAAATTGACAAAATTTTTATATTTTTTTAGGAATACTTTGTTTATTTTTGAATATTTTTGAAGCTCGTACAATTAGCTCTTACACGATACCAAACACTTTGTATTTTGATTTTTATGAATTTTTTATGAAATATTTATAATGTGCGACTGGCTTTACTCTGTCTCAAGCACAAAACGTGCATGAACGTCTTTAAAAAACGTGTTTGTGTAAATCTTAAAGTAGTAAGAGAGTATCGTTTTGAAATTTTAATAAAAGGCCATAAAAAACTAACTGAAAAAGTCAGAATTTAATACTTAACTGCGCCTTTACGTGTCAGTCTTTAAGCAGCTCATTGCGTGATAGAGATTGAATTTGAATGTTGGAAATGTTGTCTCACATTTGAACAAATCAAAAGTTTTAGTTTAGTACTCGGTTGTTTAGTGCTATCGAAATACGTCTTAAATTTAAGGGAAGAAGTGTATAACGAGAGCAAATTAATCAAGTTGGTAGAAATTCAAGTGGCGAAATGCAATAAGATATTGTAAAGTATGTGTTGAGGTGTGAGCAGCAAGTGTCTGTATTGTCTTATAATTAAATTTCATTAACCCCAAGTCTGTGAAGTGGAATGGAATTCTATATAGCTAGTGACAGCCGATCTGTGCATCGGAATTACAACTTGAGATTTACTCTGATTGTAGTTTGTACGTTATGCCTAATTAAACAATTTTACTTAAAAACGTAAAAAAAAGAAACATCTGACCCTTAACTTTCGTAATTATTTTAAAGAGAAAATTAATTAAAATTAGTATAAAGTAAACAAACTGAATGTCTTATCAAGAAAGATAATTATACACCAAATTCGACTGTATATTGTCTTAGTAGGCCGTGCCTTTGAGCAATCAAGAGGACCAGTGTTTGATGTTAGGTGCTAAGTTGTCTGATTGTTCCCCTGTTCGAGTTCGTGTTTATGTTTGTATGTCTATGTTCACTGATGTTCAGTTCAATTGTTTAACTTCATACGCATCTGTTAGTTTACCCATCGTCTATTGCTTAATTTTAGTAATAATTACCTTTGTTCCACTCAAACGACAAAACAATCATCAAACAAACTTTTTTCCCTTCAAACTCTTTTTTTTTAAATAAAATAAATTAAACGTAATAACTTTTGGCAGTCGCTGAATTTATAGCGTCGTTTCATTTGCATCGATAATTCCTTAGTTCGTTCCCTGTCGAAAGCTTCTCCATACCGAATAGAATGTGACATTAACCGTTAATTCAATTCGTAATCATTGCAATTCATCACAGTCTTATTATTTAACTCAAAAGTGACATTTACACACATTAAATGGAAATTTTTTTATCATTTATTCGATTTACCCCTGCAATTCAACTCGACTAGAAACCAAAATATTTTACTATCAAAGTTAAAGAGACTAATTTGTAGTTGTAATAATGACGTAAAAATTTTTCTTGATTCATTTTAAAATTATTTTACACAAATTAAGTTACTCACTGCTTACACATTTGTGTATTTAAGATTTATAGACTTTGCTGTACATACAATCACACTTTCCTACTCTTCAATAGAAAAAATCATCTTGTCACTGATTGTTGGATGGCTAATTATTAGGACCAAAATTTGCTGATGTTTATCAAAACTGGTAGTCTAAGTTATCGTAGAATTTTCTTACGTTTAGATGCCCCTAAGACTCTTTCCAAACAATTCATTTGAACAAAATGCTTGAAAACATTCAAATATTAAAAATTGCCACATAGAACATATAGGACACAGTCAGCGAAACACGAAATAAAAAGAAAATTTCTTAAAATATTTGTTTGTGAGGGCTTTACGTATGACCCCTCGAAGTTAGACGAAAAGCTCAAAATTAAAAATAGTTAATTATTGAAAAATTATAAAAATGCTTGAAAACATTCAAATATTAAAAATTGCCACATAGAACATATAGGACACAGTCAGCGAAACACGAAATAAAAAGAAAATTTCTTAAAATATTTGTTTATGAGGGTTTTACGTACGACCCCTCGAAGTTAGACGAAAAGCTCAAAATTAAAAATAGTTAATTTTTGAAGAATTATAAAAATGCTTGAAAACATTCAAATATTAAAAATTACCACATAGAACATATAGGACACAGTCAGCGAAACACGAAGTAAAAAAAAAATTTCTTAAAATATTTGTTTATGAGGGCTTTACGTACGATCCCTCGAAGTTAGACGAAAAGCTCAAAATTAAAAATAGTTAATTTTTGAAAAATTATAAAAATGCTTGAAAACATTCAAATATTAAAAATTACCACATAGAACATATAGGACACAGTCAGCGAAACACGAAATAAAAAGAAAATTTCTTAAAATATTAGTTTATGAGGGCTTTACGTACGACCCCTCGAAGTTAGACGAAAAGCTCAAAATTAAAAATAGTTACCTAATTTTTGAAAAATTATAAAAAAGCTTGAAAACATTCAAATATTAAAAATTGCCACATAGAACATATAGGACACAGTCAGCGAAACACGAAATAAAAAGAAAATTTCTTAAAATATTTGTTTATGAGGGTTTTACGTACGACCCCTCGAAGTTAGACGAAAAGCTCTAAATTAAAAATAGTTAATTTTTGGAAAATTATAAAAATGCTTGAAAACACTCAAATATTAAAAATTGCCACATAAAACATATAGGACACAGTCAGCGAAACACGAAATAAAAAGAAAATTTCTTAAAATATTAGTTTATGAGGGCTTTACGTACGACCCCTCGAAGTTAGACGAAAAGCTCAAAATTAAATATAGTTAATTTTTGAAAAATTAAAAAAATGCTTGAAAACATTCAAATATTAAAAATTGCCACATAGAACATATAGGACACAGTCAGCGAAACACGAAATAAAAAGAAAATTTCTTAAAATATTTGTTTATGAGGGCTTTACGTACGACCCCTCGAAGTTAGACAAAAAGCTCAAAATTAAAAATAGTTAATTTTTGAAGAATTATAAAAATGCTTGAAAACATTCAAATATTAAAAATTACCACATAGAACATATAGGACACAGTCAGCGAAACACGAAATAAAAAGAAAATTTCTTAAAATATTAGTTTATGAGGGCTTTACGTACGACCCCTCGAAGTTAGACGAAGAGCTCAAAATTAAAAATAGTTACCTAATTTTTGAAAAATTATAAAAATGCTTGAAAACATTCAAATATTAAAAATTGCCACATAGAACATATAGGACACAGTCAGCGAAACACGAAATAAAAAGAAAATTTCTTAAAATATTTGTTTATGAGGGTTTTACGTACGACCCCTCGAAGTTAGACGAAAAGCTCTAAATTAAAAATAGTTAATTTTTGGAAAATTATAAAAATGCTTGAAAACACTCAAATATTAAAAATTGCCACATAGAACATATAGGACACAGTCAGCGAAACACGAAATAAAAAGAAAATTTCTTAAAATATTAGTTTATGAGGGCTTTACGTACGACCCCTCGAAGTTAGACGAAAAGCTCAAAATTAAATATAGTTAATTTTTGAAAAATTAAAAAAATGCTTGAAAACATTCAAATATTAAAAATTGCCACATAGAACATATAGGACACAGTCAGCGAAACACGAAGTAAAAAGAAAATTTCTTAAAATATTAGTTTATGAGGGCTTTACGTACGACCCCTCGAAGTTAGACGAAAAGCTCAAAATTAAAAATACGTAGGTTTTTGAATTTTTGAAAAATCATAAAAACGCTGAAAAAAAATAGAAATATCAAAAATTGCCCCAGAGAACATATAGGAAGTACACAGTCAGCGAAATACGAAATAAAAAAAAAATTGTTTTAAATATTTGTTTGTGAGGGCATTACCTATTTTTTTATCATCCCTCGAAGATAGACGAAAAGCTCAAAATTAAAAATTATTAATTTTTCAAAAATTATAAAAACGATTAAAAAAAATAAAAAGTAGTAGATAAAAGGAAGGCACATAGAACATAAATATAAGACACAGTTCGAAAAACAAGAATATAATAAATGTAAGCAAAAAAAAATTTTTTTTTGGGGGCGTTACGACTCCTTGAATTTTGGCAATTTCATCAAAATTTTGTAGTGGTTATTTCAACGTAAAGTTTAAACAGGACCTTAAAAAATAATTTTTGCGTCTTCTTTTATGGAAACGGGGGAGGTTTCGACAAGTAAGTGGTATCTAAAGGGGATGATTCGGGACATCTTCTTGAGACAAAAATCTTGGTCTTTTCGACTTTCGTCTTCACAGCAGTGAAAGTTTCCATATTTTTTTGTTCGTCACCGCCTAGTGCTCTAACGGCACGGCGTTTATGAAAAAATTTCTACTTAGCGTAAAGTTCGTGAACTACGGGCCAAACCAAATATCACAAAAATTTTAAAATCCGATTTTAAAATTTTTGGCGACGGTATTTTCAAGATGGAGACTGAAAAAACGTATTTTGCAGAAGAGTACGAATGTATATTTTTGGTTTGTTGAATAGAAGTAGGTTATACCTTAAATTTGCAAAAGGAATAATTTGTGTGGGAATTAGGTCCAGCTTAATGTGTTTTTTGAATTAGGTCACTACTGTAGGTACTATCCACGAATATTTTCTTTAAAAGACGTCGTAAGAGTCGTACCTCCTGCATAATTTATCCTGAATTTGAGTAATATGATCTTTTTTTTTAAGTTTATAATTTAATATTGTATTTGAGGAAAACGGTTGGTTCAATACAATAGCGTATCTTGAAAAAAGGCATCATTTTTTTAACTAAACAATATTAAATGGCGTGTAGCAATATTAAAATTGCATATAAATGACTGCTCATTTATATAAACCAAATAATAAGCTTAAGGGTAATAGGTTTAAATTCTCATTTTTCAGCTAAGATCTTTTATGGCATCTTTGTCAGTTATTATAAAATGTTTTAGTTATAAAAGAAACAGAAAACAGTTTATACAAAACTTATTTGCGTTTTTCTAAGACTCGTGTAATTCGATCCCCCTAAGCCCTAGCGGTTTTTACGATAGCGGATTATTAATTCGGTTGGGATGGTATTAAACAATTTTTATTTATTTCTTTCAATTTTTCAGTTCATATACTTAATCCTATCCTTATATTAAAAAAAATTTCGTTCGGAAAAGGACACGACTCGATTTTTCCCCAACTTATAGTACGTTTCGAGAGTAAAATGGAAACTTCTATAAAATAAAATATCTATACAGTCGAAAGTGTATTTAAATTGGAAAATTCACAAGCTGTTCAAATACTAAAGTATCTAAAAACCTTTATAAATACAATTCAAGATTTATTTTAAATAGCTCAACTGACGCTCTAAAATGACATTTACTCTATAAATATTCATACACCAATGATGCTCGGAAGGGTTTAGGAGTTATCTTTTAAACTTCGTTTCAACTTTTCTTTTTAATTTTAATGTCTCGCAAAATTATACTCCTTTTTTATACTCATTCATTTCTGTAACAGAAATATTGAAGTTTATTTAAAATAAATAATTTTTTTTGAGACAAATTTTTGCATTCTCGTAACCAATATAGGTACTACAGAGTGGGGGTGTTTATTGTTTAACTGTGCTCTAAAACTATTCGAGATATCCAAACCAATAATTACACCATGGTAATACCTGATCGTTGGACTAATATGATCCAACATTTTTGGATTATACAAAAATGTTTAAGCGTATAAATACAGGATGATTTAACTCCACTTCAACCACAACCCTATCCTGATACCCATCGGAGAAGACATTACCCAGAACCCAGCAACATACACCAAAACTAACTGGCCAGTGTACAACTGGAACTTGCAACAAACCATCGGTGCAGTACCGGTAATCCGCTCCATCAGGGAAGTAGATTCTTATGTTGACATGTTGACGTCCTCCATCCAAGACAACATCCGCCGAGCAACCACCACCCACCTCGTCAAGAACTTTAATTCCACTCCTTGACCAATCCGCGATCTTATCACCGAGAAAAACCGGGCGCGGTGCAGATAGCAACGAACCCAACACCCAGACGACAAGAGAGAATGGAAACGCTTGACCTCCGAAGTGAAAAGCGCACTGCGTGAAAAAAAGAAACGAAGAATGGCAACTCCACCTCGCCTCGCTCAACACCCAGAACAAACTCACTTTGGAAAACCTAGAAGGCTCTTAGGAAGAAGGAGCAGCCACCACCCACTTCATCAAAAACTCAAATAGTACTCCACGACCAATCCGCGACCTCATCACCGAGAAAAACCAGGCGCGGCGCAGATGGCAATGAACCCAACACCCAAACGACAAGAGAGAATGGAAACGCTTGACCTCCGAAGTGAAAAGCACCCTGTGTAAAAAAAAGAAACGAAGAATGGCAACTTTACCTCGCCTCGCTCAACACCCAGGACAAACTCACTTTAAAAAACCTAGAAGGCGCTTAGGAAGAAGGAGCAACCACCACCCACCTCGTCAAGAACTTTAATTCCACTCCATGACCAATCCGCGATCTTATCACCGAGAAAAACCGGGCGCGGTGCAGATAGCAACGAACCCAACACCCAGACGACAAGAGAGAATGGAAACGCTTGACCTCCGAAGTGAAAAGCGCCCTGCGTGAAAAAAAGAAACGAAAAATGGCAACTCCACCCCGCCTCGCTCAACACCCAGGACAAACTCACTTTAAAAAACCTAGAAGGCGCTTAGGAAGAAGGAGCAACCACCACCCACCTCGTCAAGAACTTTAATTCCACTCCATGACCAATCCGCGATCTTATCACCGAGAAAAACTGGGCGCGGTGCAGATAGCAACGAACCCAACACCCAGACGACAAGAGAGAATGGAAACGCTTGACCTCCGAAGTGAAAAGCGCCCTGCGTGAAAAAAAGAAACGAAAAATGGCAACTCCACCCCGCCTCGCTCAACACCCAGGACAAACTCACTTTGAAAAACTAAGAAGGCGCTTAGGAAGAAGGAGCAGCCACCACCCACCTAATCAAGAACTCAAATTCGACTCCACGACCAATCCGCGATCTCATCACCGAGAAAAACCGGGCGCGGCACAGATGGCAACGAACCCAACACCCAAGCGACAAGAGGGAATGGAAACGCTTGACCTCTGAGTGAAAAGCGCCCTACGTGAAAAAAAGAAACGAAGAATGGCAACCTCGCCTCGCTCAACACCCAGGACAAACTCACTTTGGAAAACCTAGAAGGCGGTTAGGAAGAAGAAGCACCCATTTCTCCAATCCACGGTACCCGAGGCTTAGCCTACTCCAATCGAGACAAAGCCGAAGCATTTGCAGACCACCTCTCCGCCAATGCACTCCGCTGGATGAAGTTGAAGCCTATGTCCGCAGACAGCTTCAAGAGGAAGACGATGTAGTCATCGCTCCGGCCAGTCTGCTCGGAATCAGGACCCTCATCAAGAAGACGAAACCCAAGACAGCTTCATGGCAAGACGGCATCTCTAACCAAGCTTTACGTGACTTTTCTTCTTTAGCTCATCTTGTCTGGCTTTGTACGATTATTAACGCTATTCTCTGTTTTCAGCACTTCCCGAAGAAATGGAAAGCCGTCGATGTCATCGTAACTCCCAAACCCCAAGGGGACCGCACTTTCCCCCAAGATTACCTCCCGATCAGTCTCCTGCCTACCATGAGCAAGATCGCCGAAAAGGTCCGCCTGAGAGAACACACAGAAGACGGACACGTCATCCAGGACGAACAATAAGGCTTCTGACCAGCTCACTACACTGTCCACCAAACCGTTCGAGTAGGCGAGTTCGTTGCCGAAGCATTCGACCACGAGGACTGCACCGCTGCCGTCTTTCTGGACGTTTCCAAGGCTTTCGACAAGGTCTAGCACCAAGGTCTACTCTACAAGATGATCACTGCTCAATACCCGCTATCGATAACGAAGCTCATCTCCTCCATTCCCGTCAATCATTCAGGGTCAAGATTGATGACGCCCTATCCACCTCCAGCGTTATCCTAGCCGGTGTCCCTCAAGGTGCCACTTAATCTAAACACCTCTAATCATGTATTACCACCCCAAAATTCGTTTTGATATCTCGAATACTTAAGGAGAAATCCGTTCACACAGTAAACCCTCACCCTGTATAATTTCTCCACCCAGTGGAGATAAAATCCATACCTTCGCTATTCTTGAAGATTAAAGAAAACCATCTATATCCCTTCTATAATTTTGTGCTGAAAAATTTAGTTTTCTCTAAAATTCCAAGGCGAATTATATTTTAATCCGAGAATTAGATTTAATCGTTTGATATGGCAGCGCTACAAACAGGGCTGGATTACGTCTGTTTGGCGCTCTACGCTATTACAGATTTGACGCCTATTGATTATTTAATTAGGTACTAAGAATTTTGTTGGGTCGAGGCGTACCACCGTGGTCGTCGAGAGGTTTGGAGGAGATTTTTTTGAAAGTTTGGTGGAAAATTGTAATATTTAGGGTTATTTTGCCACATACTATAAGAAGTAATTTTAGAAGCGTCTTTTCTGAAAAAGAATCATAAATCTAATTCTCGGATTAAAATATAATTCTCCTTTATGCAAATCTCTAAAAAACAGCTTAGAATTAGTGGTCATTATTCGAACTTGAAAATTCCAACTTTTTCTTTGTTAGAAGTGGCACTTTCAGCGGTACCCCTAATCCACCACTGCAAAGTAATAAACTGAAGCAAATTTAAAGAAAAAACTTTTTTATATTCGTTAATAAAAAAAATATTAATTAAAAATTCATTTTCCTAACTGTTTAATCAAAAATGTAACACTTAATCAAAACAAACCTTGATTAAAATTTTAAAAATTATTTCACCAAGTTAAATGGTTAAGAAAACACTAGATAATTTCAAATTTCAATAAGAAATGGTGGGTAGATAATTCGAGTTAGGGTTTTAAAATTCTCTACTTGCTCCCGTTTTTTTTAATTGCAAAATGAATTATAAATTTCCGCACCTTGACTCTAGAGTTGCTTCACGACATTTTTCATAATTAATTACCCCCACTACCGGTATCTGACCGTAAAAAACCATAGAAGTTAAAAATTACGGCATTACGGAATAAGATTTTACTTTTTAATTCCAAATAAGACGTACTGGCCAATTCTTTTTAATTTTTCGCAACAACTGCGATATTTTTGAGTTTGTACGAAAATTTAAATTTCGCTCCTTTTGTTTTGCTCCTTTTTTTTTCAAGTTTTGAATTTTATGTAAATTACAATAATTTAGGTTACAGTGCTTTTATAAGTCAGTGGGAAAACAGTTACGGTGTAGGGTGTCAGAGAAAAATTATTTATATCAAACTAACTTCTAAATTAGATAAAAGTATAACTTTTCTCATAGATATAATTTGTAGATTATAAAGCTGCACCGAAGACTTGGATGGCGATGTCGTTTTTTGAAATTAATTTATTTGCGCCGCTGTGTTTTATTTATTTAAAGGCCGCGGACGTACGACCGCTATACTGTTAATTGTGAATTATTAGAATTATGTTCGAGGGAGAAGGATTTTTGTTAATTTTAGCCTCGACGGTGTCACTGTTTTTAAATTGGGTATTGCGAACAAATTCACTGAATTTTTCTGTTGGGAAATATTGAATTAATATTCATTTGCTATATGTGTGTGTATGTGTGTGATGTTATACTTATGCATTGGTGAACCATGTACGCGAGTTTAGGTGACAAATTCGTTATACAGGGTTCGCCGAAATCCTTACATTCTCATATGTTGTTTTTATTTCCACAGTTGGAAGAAAATGTTGACTACAAAATTTGTTCACATAGATTTTATTTCAAAATTATTTTGTATTAGATAGCTATACAGGGTGTCTCAATTTTATCAGGCAACGCCGATAGGTAAATCCCACTTCTGTTTCCTGAAAAAAATTTAGCAACGTTGCCAAATTTTTTGAAGTTCTTATTAAAGCAAAAACTTCTCTTTAAAAAATATCAAATTGTTTTTGAGAAGTAGATCATCAAATTCGGCATCCCATTAGTAAAGTCAAGTTTCAACCCATGGGATGTTCGTTAGAGCGCGACAAAGGCAAACGTACCATCCCAACGTTATCATTTGAAGCTTGCCATATGCATAAAATCCTAAGTGTCACTTTCGGCCGAAATAGTTTTATACAAGAAATGAGTCATCTATTTGCAAATAAATTTTTGGGAGGATGGTGCTGCTCCAAGTATCAGAACGTTTCAGAAATATCAAAACGTATACTTTGTAATAATCTATTGAAGCACAATTTCGTTCCTCCTGTCAAAGTTGCGTATTGACACTTAGGGCCTTATGCATATGCCACGCTTCATTTAATGTACAGAAAAGCTCTAAGAACTGCTAAACACCAAGCATGCAATATCTGTTATTCAATATTCAAGACAAGCAAAGCTGGAGCACCTAGCAAAAGTGTCCAGTACCAATGGATTTTAAAGAAATAGTCACCAGAATGACCTTGACGTAATGACCTTACATTAGTATAATCTTATACTTCCAAAGGCTAAGATTAGACTGGAGCAACTATGAAGAGCATATAAAAATTAACTTAATAAAGAACCAATGCAAAAACTGGCCAAGCCTGTAGGTCAGCAATTATTGCTGATGGACCAAATGCTTTTGGTCATCTTTACCCACCTTACCTAATCCTAGCCTAACATTACTTAACCTAATACTAAAAACTATTCATCTTTCTTTATGTTTTTTAAAGTGTAGGGTGGGAATCTTCAAAAGACACCACATCGCCCGATACGATGTAGTAGTATGGGATTCTTAACCACATAAAACCACCCTTCGAAAAGATAGTAAGGGTTTGGTTACCGAGAATACCCGATGACAGAGCTAGAGTCAAGGTAGTGCTGAAAGGTAGGTAGAATGTGAAATTGTAGAATTACTGCAATAGAGTCGAGCAGAATAACAGAGTAGAATAAAGCAGTGGAGTATGGAGAGTTGCCCAGTGGCCACGGTTGCCATCCCACGGCCCCACAAAGAGCGCGATACTGTTTCCTCAAATTTAACGACCGGAGACAGAAGCAGGTGCTTGGACGTTTGCCACTGCCCACGCATGGCACTCATCAATGGGAACTAGACCCATCCTCTTTCACTATGCAAAGAAAGGACCATGACCTGTGACGAAATAGGACAGATGCCGAGTTATAATGGCCGAAGTCGCTCCTTGGCTGCGAAATCAACGAAAAAGCGATCTGCCGACTCCGATGGGAGTGACGCAGCCAGCTACTCCGCAAAAACCTTCCATTCAAGCTGTTGTGCTAGGTGTTTGATGTAAGACGGCGGCAGGGCTAATGAGGTGTATGGCCTAGAAGCCAGAGCACAGTCGACCTAGCCTTCGCCACCAGCATATCGTTTTATTGAAAAGGTGTAGATTTACAAATACTTATGAGAGATATACTTAATTATAAGAGTCACTTCGTGACTACGTCTCGTGAGTTCGTCTCTACAGTTACCCTAACGGGCACGGGCTTCTTTCTAGAATGTTAGAAGGGTTCAGGAGTCAAATTACAGCTGTTACCAACTGGACTAAATGAAGCCAGTCCGGTCTTGTGAGAATATGATAGTTTAGTTGGTAATATCCCGTAATAAGTTTTCCGTTATAATACTCACTTTACCTAACGTTAGTCTGACCTTCTAGCCTAGCCTAACCTAACCTTTTTTTTTTACGGAGGTAGGAGAAAAATTTTCCTTGTGAAAGACGCCGCCAGCAGTTCGTACTGGACGGTAGTGTGACATTTTTACTAACTAGAAAACTCCTCTTCGAGGGACCATCGTACAGTACCCGGAACCGCTTTCGCATTACATCAGGTAGAAGAGAGATTACTGGAATTTTTTATAATGTTAGTAAATTAGATAAAAGTGGTTTAAAGATTCGAAGACAAACGTTGTTGACCGTTGTTGATTCACTTGAAGGGTAGTGGCCCATAAAGCGGCTCTTACTCTTCTGACCCGACAGAGAGACCATTCTAGTCTTACTCTCTTCTTATCGGCCAGCTTCGCCGCTGCTTTGGGACCCACCTTTATCGTAACCCTCTGCATTTCTCTCCCGGACGGTCTGAGACTCTTTAGGACCGCTTCTGCCCCGGCAGCTCTCTGAAGCTGCTGAGAGACCTCGTCCTTGGTGGAAGCTCCTTCTATGCCTCTGATTCCAAGGTTTCCCTTCTGCACAGTACCCGGGCTTTGACGTCCGCCCCGGACTCCTTGACCTTGGTCAGTAAGAGGACCGCTTTGCCCTCGCCCCGCTTGAGCTCAATAAAGACCTAGGTTTCACTCGTTAACTTGACGGTGTTCACCTTGCCCCTGTCGCCTAGAGATCCACGTTGTGCTTTATGGTCTTTAGGACTTGGTCTTTAGGACCTAACCTAACCTAACCTAATACTCATCTCATCTTTTGAACTCATCGGTCATCTCGTTTCATCTGTTAGTCAGATTCGTCATATCATCTGATCTGTCAATCTTATTTCCTCCTCTATTTCTCTGAAAGAAGGGATAACAGAGGGAATGACACATAAGATGACAGATTGGATAACAGAAGGGATGACATTAGGAATGACAGATGAGAAGACATAATTATGATGACAGATGAAATGATTTACTATGACTTAAAAGATGATCCCCCTCACTACCCTCCACTCCCCACTCTCACTCCATTCCTATTTGTCTCTCTTTCTTACCCCTATCTACACACCTCTCTATCCTACACCTCACACTCTCTCTCTATCTCTTTTTGTCTATCTTTCATGTATTTTTATTATAGGATAGAATCGCTCCTTTGCTTCCTCCAAGAACATGTTTTATTTTTAAAATTCGACGACGGTGAGACGTTGCCAAGTTTTTAAAATTTTTAGGAAAAAACAGACTTCGTTTTAAAAAATCACAGTAATATTATTTTTGAGAATTAAGGAACAAGATTTGGCACGTCTTTAGCCAAGACCATCGCTTACTGTTCTGAAGTAATATTGCAAAATTGTCGCGCACAGGATATTTGTTATTTTGAAATCTTCAAAATTGAACTGTTTCTGATATTTTCAATTTTTTTAAACACAAAAGATCGCGATTAAAATGAAGAAATTTTCATTTTCAGCATTATTTATTTCATACTTTCATCTGTATATTTTCTGTAAAAACAAACCTTTTTTTATTTAGTTTAATTTTATTATTAACGTGACAACTTTTTGATCTTTAATAATTTGCTACAAGAGCAAAACGAACACTGCAAGAGACATTGTCAGTGCTTAAATATTTTCAGCACATTTAACTTAAACCTTACGCTTTACAAATTTGTGACACATCTGTGTTCAACAAGCGGTATACAGGTTTGGTTTTAGTAATTTTCCTCTTATATGCGCGCAATTAACGACATTTTCGAAATCAAAAATGACGTAAAGAAATTATGAAAATTTATTTTTAAGCAGGAAATCTTTAGAAGAGATGTATCCACTTTGAGTGAGAGTAAGTAGGTTGTACTTATACGAAAATGTAAACCTATAATTCTGATTTAATTATAAGTTTTATAATATGTCGCATCAAGAAACATCATTCAAAATGCAAAACTCTTAAACTTATATTAACTTTCTAATTATGGACTTTTCTTGAAGTTTCCACTCCGAAATGTATATCTTATCATCGTATTATTAGCAATTAACGAGTAAACTACTTCTGCATGTATAAAATCAGCACATGAAAGACCGAGCGTCTCTTTAATAAGCAATTTTATAGGATAGACAAAGACGTGTTGGTTTTATACGAGAAGAACAGAGAGGTGATGGCAGTTTGGCGTATTTCAGTTTGCTAAAATTGCGAACCAGGGAGTCATTGATATGCGTATAATAAATATACATTAATACAAATGGTTATCAGACTCGTAAGCTAGAAATTTAGTTTTGTGACTTTGTTTATGACGAAAATTTAGTTATTTTATTTACTTTTCTTCATTAAAATAAATTTGAAAACTTGTATTACACATCGCACAAATTGACATTTATTATAATTTCATCACACTTTATTATTACCCATCTTAATTGTATGTTTAATTATTACTTTACGAATCTAAAGAAGGCTCACGCTATGGAGACCGTTGATTAAATGTTTTAAAATGCTCTCATCAGAATTTAACATTTTAGAGTTGTGGTTTCGAAATACATAAACCCCAATCCTCTCTATACAACATCGCCTAACTGAAATTCTAAAGGGATTTGCTTTTTCTACTGACCCATTTGTTTCATTGAGTTGCTAATATGCGATTTCACTTCTTGAATCTCCAAGCTTTAGTAATTGGCAGCAATAAGTAGTTATATAGTTAATGTTAAACTATTCCTACGTATATGAAGTCTTACAATCAAATACGCTTTTCTTTCAATGATAGTAAAGTAGTCAGTGTATTATGATCTCAAAACTACTTCTAAAATCCAAAACACAAAAAACAACTGTTTTACGAACTGTATTTTGAAAATGGTATATTTAAGGAAAGAAAATTTTGGGAAAATTTATCAAGAGGTCGAAAGATCTTTCAAACGATACTAAACTCGACACTTTATCACATCGACGCTAGGCGTCGCGACGTTAAACTTTTTTTTAGAAAATTACTGAGTTGCCTTCATAAAATTAAATCAAATTCTTATTTAAAATTAACGTAATTTAATTAAATTTTCTAATGATCTTGCGTTTCTAAAATTTCAAGAATTAAGAAGTTTTAGTTGTTATTTTTCATTGTAAAAAATAACATAACCTAGAATTGTTGTGTAAATTAAGAAAGGTACAAGATAGACAGTTGTTTGGTATCCGAATTTATACAAACCAATTGAGTAATAATTATCTGCCAAAAAAACGATAGGTCTCTATAAGAAAATTAAAAAGTTGAACGTCGCGACGCCTAGCGTCGATGAGATAAAATGTTGAGTTTGATAGCTCTTTTGCCAATCTAAAAAACTTCCCAGAAATTGCAGTCGAAAAACAAAATTTACAATTTTCAGTTTTCTCCATTACATGGGTAACTACTTAAAAAAACACCCTGTACATACATGAGGCCTTACTATTAAATTAGCAAGCTCGTTTCTTTTGATGTACAACAAACTAGCCAGTTTCAGTGTGATCAGGAGATCATCTCCATGACTTTTCAGCAATAGAATCGCCGTTGTAATTATTTCTTTTTTTAGCCTCATTCTTAACTCTTATTTTACTGTACTACATGTGCACGTGGTCTTGGAATTAAATTCGGGAACTCGCTTTCTTTTGACGTAGAGTGAAGCAGTTAGTTTCAGTGTGATAAGGAGATCACCCCATGACTTTTCAGTAATAAAATCGCCGTAGAAATTATTTCCTTTTTCCTTTTATTAATTTATGAATCTAATATTGCTAAGATACATGTGCACGGGATCTTATATTAAATTCGCGAACTCGTTTGCTCTTGACGTACTACAGTGAAGCAGTTAGTTTCAGTATAATAAGGAGATCACCCCATGACTTTTCAGTAATAAAATCGCCGTAGGAAGTATTTTCTTTTTCAGTCTTATTTATAAATCTAATATTACTGGGCTACATGTGCACGAGGTCTTACAATTAAATTCACAAACTCGTTTTCTTGTGACGTACAGTAAGGCAGTTAGTTTCACTGTGATAAGGAGATCACCCCATGACTTTTCAGTAATAAAATCACCGTAGGAATTATTTCCTTTTTCAGCCTTATTTATAAATCTAAGATTACTATGCTACATGTGCACGGGGTCTTCAATTAAATTAGCGAACTCGTTTTCTTTTGACGTACAGTAAGGCAGTTAGTTTCAGTATGATAAGGAGATCACCTCCTGACTTTTCAGTAATAAAATCGCCGTAGGAATTATTTCCTTTTTCAGCCTTATTTATAAATCTAATATTACTACGCTACATGTGCACGGGGTCTTCAATTAAATTAGCGAACTCGTTTTCTTTTGACGTACAGTAAGGCAGTTAGTTTCAGTATGATAAGGAGATCACCTCCATGACATTTCAGAAATAAAATCGCCGTTGCAAATTTTCTTAGCCTTATTTTTGAATCTAATTTTCCTGGGCTACATGTGCACGTGGTCTTACAATTAAATTCACAATTAAATTCTTTTGACGTACAGTAAGGCAGTTAGTTTCACTGTGATAAGGAGATCACCCCATGACTTTTCAGTAATAAAATCGCCGTAGGAACTATTTCCTTTTTCAGCCTTATTTATAAATCTAATATTACTGGGCTACATGTGCACGAAGACTTACAATTAAATTCACAAACTCGTTTTCTTTTGCCGTACAGTAAGGTAGTTAGTTTCACTGTGATAAGGAGATCATCCCATGACTTTTCAGTAATATAATCGCCGTAGAAATTATTTCCTTTTTCAGCCTTATTTATAAATCTAATATTACTACGCTACGTGTGCACGGGGTCTTACAATTAAATTCGCGAACTCGTTTTCTTGTGACGTACAGTAAGGCAGTTAGTTTCAGTGTGATAACGAGATCACCCCATGACTTTTCAGTAATAAAATGGCCGTAGGAATTATTTCCTTTTTCAGCCTTATTTATAAATCTAATATTACTGGGCTACATGTACATGTGCACGAGGTCTTACAATTAAATTCACAAACTCGTTTTCTTGTGACGTACAGTAAGGCAGTTAGTTTCACTGTGATAAGGAGATCACCCCATGACTTTTCAGTAATAAAATCACCGTAGGAATTATTTCCTTTTTCAGCCTTATTTATAAATCTAAGATTACTACGCTACATGTGCACGGGGTCTTCAATTAAATTAGCGAACTCGTTTTCTTTTGACGTACAGTAAGGCAGTTAGTTTCAGTATGATAAGGAGATCACCTCCTGACTTTTCAGTAATAAAATCGTCGTAGGAATTATTTCCTTTTTCAGCGTTATTTATAAATCTAATATTACTACGCTACATGTGCGCGGGGTCTTACAATTAAATTCACAATTAAATTATTTTGACGTACAGTAAGGCAGTTAGTTTCACTGTGATAAGGAGATCACCCCATGACTTTTCAGTAATAAAATCGCCGTAGGAACTATTTCCTTTTTCAGCCTTATTTATAAATCTAAGATTACTACGCTACATGTGCACGGGGTCTTCAATTAAATTAGCGAACTCGTTTTCTTTTGACGTACAGTAAGGCAGTTAGTTTCAGTATGATAAGGAGATCACCTCATGACTTTTCAGTAATATAATCGCCGTAGAAATTATTTCCTTTTTCAGCTTTATTTATAAATCTAATATTACTACGCTACATGTGCACGAGGTCTTACAATTAAATTCGCGAACTCGTTTTCATGTGACGTACAGTAAGGCAGTTAGTTTCAGTGTGATAACGAGATCACCCCATGACTTTTCAGTAATAAAATGGCCGTAGGAATTATTTCCTTTTTCAGCCTTATTTATAAATCTAATATTACTGGGCTACATGTACATGTGCACGAGGTCTTACAATTAAATTCACAAACTCGTTTTTCTTGATGTACAGTAAGGCAGTTAGTTTCAGTGTGATAAGGAGATCACCCCGTGACTTTTCAGTAATAAAATCTCCGTAGGAAGTATTTCATCTTTAAGCCTTATTTTTAAATATAATTTTACTGAACTACATCTGCACGACGTCTCACTATTAAGTTCGCCAACTGGTTTCTTTTGATGTACAAAAGAGTAGTTAGTTTCAGTGTAATAAGGAGATCACCTCCATGACATTTCAGAAATAAAATCGCCGTTGCAAATTTTCTTAGCCTTATTTTTGAATCTAATTTTCCTGGGCTACATGTGCACGTGGTCTTACAATTAAGTTCGCCAACTATTTTTTTAGATATACAGTAGAGTAGTTAGTTTCAGTGTGATAAAGAGATCACTCCCATTATTTTTCAGCAATAAAATTGACGTAGGATTATTTCCCTTTTCAGCCTTATTTTTTAATTTAATTTTACTGGGCTACATGTGCACGTGGTCTTACAATTAAGTTCGCCAACTGTTTTTTTAGATATACAGTTGAGTAGTTAGTTTCAGTGTGATAAAGAGATCACTGCCATGATTTTTCAGCAATAAAATTGACGTATGATTATTTCCCTTTTCAGCCTTATTTTTTAATTTAATTTTACTGGGCTTCTTGTGCACGTGATCTTACAATTTAGTTCGCCAACTGTTTTTTTAGATATACAGTAGAGTAGTTAGTTTCAGGGTGATAAAGAGAACACCCCTATGACTTTTCAGCAATAAAATCGACTTTGAAATTATTTCCCTTTTCAGCCTTATATTTTAATCTAGTTTTGCTGAGCTAAATGTGCACGAGAGGTCTTAACTTTAAGTTCGCCAACTGGTTTCTTTTAATGTACAATAGAGTAGGTAGTTTCAGTGTGATAAAGAGATCACCTCTATGACTTTTCAGCAATAAAATTGCCGTTGACATTGTTTATTTTTGAATCTAATTTCACTATGCTACTTCATGTGCACCAGGTCTTACAATTGAATTCGCGGACTCGTTTTCTTTTGATGTGCAGTAAAGTGGTCAGTTTCAGCGTGTCTTCCGATTTAAAAACCATTACTAAAACTCAATGATTGTGATTGTCACCCTTCAGTTTATATATTTTCAATGACTTTATAGTTTTGTTACGCGAATCGTTTAGCCTTTTCTCTGGGCTACATGTCAATTGCTACTTTTTTGCAATGAAAAAATTTTGCAATGCAAATTATGCGCGATGAAAAACATTGCAGCCTGACATGTATATAAAATTTGTACAAATTGAAAATAAATACAAAAAATAAAAATCATTATAAATTTGGATAAGTCTGCGTCAAAAGAATAAGTTTACGCGAATCGTATCTTGTTAAAAATAAATAAAATTGACCCCAAAGAGGCATATTTAACGCAACATTAACTATAAGTTTTGAATTCCTATAGGGAGGAAGAGTGGGCTACTTTACATTAGGCAAATGATGCGCAATGTCTCGCTCAGACATAAAAACTAGTGAAATATTACTATGAACGCTGACATAGAATATGATTACAGGATTTTTAGATGCGTATTCTTGAAATTGAAAGATTACTTTGTATTGTTATGGCCCTATACACATTCGAATACTTTTGAAGATATGCAAATTACGTAATAAGATCGCTTTGCTTATACAACGTATAGTATGTAACTTTAAAAATTTCAATAAAATTCTATTAACTGTACATTTTGTAAAACAACCCTCGCAAACTCAATCTTCGTACATTGTTAAAATCTATTATTTAAATTAAGTAGGCTTTGATTACTTACGAAAGTGTATTTGTGATGCGTTTGTGTTGGAATATCTTGTATCTTGAAAGCTTGTTTTGTTGGGAAAACAAAAAAAAGAAAACCGGAGCAAACATTATTATGTCTAAGGACTCTAAGATCCTGATATCTAAGACGTTTCACTTTACGTAAATGCAACAAGGAGTTACGCCACTAAAGCGTAAGCCCTACGGCGTGTTTCTTGAGGTAAACTTCAACTATGTGTAGTTTGAAACTAGACGGAATATGAATTTTCTATTACTTTGAACTCGTTTAAGGAAAATTTTGTATTAAGAGGGAAACTGACAAGAGTTTGTCCGAACAAACAAAAGAGTGCGAGATGTAATAATTTTAATGTAATGTACAACTAATGCCACCTTTTCACTCATTAGCAAGTGTTTAAAAGTGTCATGTTTCGGAATCAGTACTAATACTCTACAATCTACAGGGTGAGGCACAAGAAAACGGTTTTTTATTCGACTGTATCGAAAAGCGACACTTTACGTTTCGAATACTGGACGTAAAATCGGCCTTTTGATCAATATATCATTACTTTGATTTTCTCACCATAGCAACTACCTTACGGTTCCTAATTATGCTTAGACGAATGAGCCATCATTCTTTTGATGATATTTATTTTGTTACTATAGCAACCACTTTACAGTCTTCGTAAGAAACCTGTTTACGTATGTGCACGTAAAGTGCTACTTTATGGTCTAGAGACCTATTTATGTAAATGTTTTAGTATTTTGATCAACCTATTATCATTATTTTGCTTTGGTTACTATAGCAACCACTTTACGGCCTTCAAACCGAAAAGTGCTACTTTACGGTTAGGTTACTAAGATACTTACGGTTAGATGAATGTATCATCTCTTGACATTGATGTAAAGGTCTTTTAATCAACATATAATTATTTTAACAACCACTTTCCGGTCTAGGAACCGTAAACTGCTACTTCGCGGTCTCTAATTATGCTTAGATAAATGTATCATTTTTTGACATTTATGTAAAGGTTTTAGTGTTTTGATCAACACATCATTAATTTGATTTCGTTACTGTAGCAACTACGTTTCGGTGTAGGGACCGTAAAGTGCTACTTCACGGTCTCTAATTATGCTTTGATGAATATATCATCTCTTGACATTTATGTAAAGGTTTTAGTCTTTTGATCAACGTATCATTATTTTGATTTCGTTACTGTAGCAACCGCGTTCCGGTCTAGAGGCCGTAAAGTGCTACTTCACGGTCTCTAATTATGCTTAGATAAATGTATAATGTCTTGACATTTATGTAAAGGTTTTAGTCTTTGGATCAACATATCATTAATTTGATTTCGTTACTGTATCAACCACGTTTCCATCTAGGGACCGTAAAGTGCTACTTCACGGTCTCTAATTATGCTCTGATGAATGTATCATCTCTTGACATTTATGTAAAGGTTTTAGTCTTTTGATCATCATATCGTTATTTTGATTTCGTTACTGCAGCCATCACGTTACGCTCTAGAGAACGTAATGTGCTACTTTACAGTCTAGAGACCGTAATGTGCTACTTTACGGTCTCTAATTATGTTTAGATAAATGTATAATGTCTTGACATTTATATAAAGGTTTTAGTCTTTTGATCAACATATTATTATTTTGATTTCGTTACTGTATCAACCACGTTCCCATCTAGGGACCGTAAAGTGCTACTTCACGGTCTCTAATTATGCTTTGATGAATGTATCATCTCTTGACATTTATGTAAAGGGTTTAGTCTTTTGATCATCATATCATTATTTTAATTTCATTACTGCAGCCATCACGTTACGCTCTAGAGACCGTAATGTGTTACTTTACAGTCTAGAGACCGTAATGTGTTACTTTACGGTCTCTAATTATGCTTAGATAAATGTATAATCTCTTGACATTTATGTAAAGGTTTTAGTCTTTTGACCAACATATATCATTATTTTGATTTCGTTACTGCAGCCATCACGTTACGCTCTAGAGACCGTAATGTGCTACTTTACAGTCTAGAGACCGTAATGTGCTACTTTACGGTCTCTAATTATGCTTAGATAAATGTATAATGTCTTGACATTTATGTAAAGGTTTTAGTCTTTTGACCAACATATCATTATTTTTATTTCGTTACGGTATCAACCACGTTCCCATCTAGGGACCGTAAAGTGCTAGTTCACGGTCTCTAATTATGCTCTGATGAATGTATCATCTCTTGACATTTATGTAAAGGGTTTAGTCTTTTGATCATCATATCATTATTTTAATTTCATTACTGCAGCCATCACGTTACGCTCTAGAGACCGTAATGTGTTACTTTACAGTCTAGAGACCGTAATGTGTTACTTTACGGTCTCTAATTATGCTTAGATAAATGTATAATGTCTTGACATTTATGTAAAGGTTTTAGTCTTTTGACCAACATATCATTATTTTTATTTCGTTACGGTATCAACCACGTTCCCATCTAGGGAGCGTAAAGTGCTACTTCACGGTCTCTAATTATGCTCTGATGAATGTATCATCTCTTGACATTTATGTAAAGGTTTTAGTCTTTTGACCAACATATCATTATTTTGATTTCGTTACTGCAGCCATCACGTTACGCTCTAGAGACCGTAATGTGCTACTTTACAGTCTAGAGACCGTAATGTGCTACTTTACGGTCTCTAATTATGCTTAGATAAATGTATAATGTCTTAATTACTGTATCAACCACGTTTCCATCTAGGGACCGTAAAGTGCTACTTCACGGTCTCTAATTATGCTCTGATGAATGTATCATCTCTTGACATTTATGTAAAGGTGTTAGTCTTTTGATCATCATATCGTTATTTTGATTTCGTTACTGCAGCCATCACGTTACGCTCTAGAGACCGCAATGTGCTACTTTACAGTCTAGAGACCGTATTGTGCTACTTTACGGTCTCTAATTATGTTTAGATAAATGTATAATGTCTTGACATTTATGTAAAGGTTTTAGTCTTTTGATCAACATATCATTAATTGGATTTCGTTACTGTATCAATCACGTTTCCATCTAGGGACCGTAAAGTGCTACTTCACGGTCTCTAATTATGCTCTGATGAATGTATCATCTCTTGACATTTATGTAAAAGTTTTAGTTTTTTGATCAACATATCATTATTTTGATTTCGTTACTATAGCAACCACTTTACGGTCTCCAGCCGGAAAATGCTACTTTACGGTCTAGAGACGTTAAAGTACTACTTTACTTAAATTATTTCATTTTATTAAAATATTGTTTGCTGTGAATACAAAATACTGTACAACATACGGGCATAATGGTTATGGGTCAAGGCTTCACTTACACTCGTAAACGATCATTTTACGTACATATCATTACAAATGTAATAATAAAGCATTTCTTTAATTTTTCTGTTTAAGTTTGCTATTAGAAGGCGAAAGTTGTTAAACAAAGTGCGCTCCAAACAATTTTATTACGTTTAAAAGTAAATTTGATTAAAGTAAACATTTTGATAGTAAATGTGTGGTCATCTTATGGAATTTAGGGGCCGTAGGGGTAACGGTAGGTTTTGTCTAACCCTATACGAAGTTACAATTTACTGTGTGAGTTGTTAAGATACGAGACCCAGTACGCAATTTGTGTACTGTAATTGTTCCTTGGTTAATGATCCGATATTTAGATATTTCTGCCTTTGCGTCTGTTAATATCTGTTGTTCATTTTAGTCGCGTGGTTTCCTTTAAGTTAGTAAATTAATTATTCAAGAATTTTAACACCCTTCATAAAGGTTACCTGAACAAATTTCTATTTTCTAAAGTGCTCAAAAGTATAACATAAAATTGTTTTCAATCATCGTAAAATTTAATTTAAGGTTTAATTGATTTTTTCCTTTAGCGATATTTACGTTAAATTATTAAAGGGTAAAATCCCTTAACATAAACAATTTAAGTTTCAAACTTTAAATTTCTAAAGTCGGTTACTAAGTAAAAGTAGAACTTCAGAAAGCTTTAATTTTGAAAAGACGCAAGTTAAGAGCTATTTATTATTTTTCTTCTCATTTCTACAATTTTTTCTTTTTAAGTCCGTCTCATGTCATCTCTTATGTTTTTGCTCTTTTTTATATTTTATTTTTTACGATTGGCTATAAAAAAGTTATGGACGTTTAAAGAAAATGCACTTTTTCAGTTGTTTTTAAATATCTAGAGTGCTAATAATTTTTTTCAAAAAACAAAAGCAGCATTGAGTTAGCTATGAAATAGGCTACATTTGATGCCAGTAAACCGACTTCGTATCGCTGATACATGCCGAGCATGCTAAGTAGGACGTCCTGTATAGTTATAGTTTGGCGCCCAACGTGGGGCTTTATTAACAGTTTTTTAAACTAATTTATCCAAACTTTACAATTTGACTTCTTAAATATTTGGGCTTTCAACACAAATTTGGCAAAAATGTAAGAGTAAAGATCGCCCTGTATATTTGTGTAGTATTTCTGGCGTAATTTAATTATAATCATAGACACTTGATCACAGTTATCTTCGAAAAAGTGTCAATAATTTTAAGTTTAGGTTACTGGGAAAAGTGAAGGATAGGTATTTAATGTATGGCCCAAAGGCGAGAGTGCCAACACCTCAATAATTAATAAATCGATCACACACCTAATACAAAATAAATCCCTTTTGATAATTTAATTTTGATTAATTTTTGTTAAAGTATTTTATTTTAATCCTTATAAAGCTCTAGGCTTAAAAGTTTTAATGAACGTGATATATGGATAATTAAATTTAATGAACTTTATTTTATATTATATATTTTACAGATCTGCAATTCGATGTGAAGTTTCCTATCGTTGAGTTTTGACTTGAAATATAGTAATTTTTAATTACTTTTATCGGCAAAGTATGGCGCTTAAATTAAAAATTATGTTTCCGTGCTGAAATTCTGCGACTTTATCATTAAGCTTGAGCTGTTCACAATTTAAATTATCCCCGACGAACAAAACTATTTTTTTTTATTTTTCGAAAAAAATCATTAAAATAACCAAGCAAACATTTCTAATAAGCTTCGAATTGGATTACATTTTAAAATTGTTTAAGGTGCATTTTAGTAGTTGATTAAATTTGTGAACAAACCACATAAAGATTTGAGCCGTAAAAAGGTCTGTTTTAGATAACTAAGAGAAAATTTTTAATTACTAGCTACCCCTTGTGTAAAAAAAACTCGCATCTTATCGGTTTGCGATCTCATCACTCGTTTTCAATTATTTATAGTTATTTTAACCAAGCGGGAATGAAAAATAAACCAACCGCTGCTAATTTTTAATTTTCTTGCTATATACATAAGACGTTACAAGTTTTAGCATTTCAAATTTTCTTATCAACTTTAGGTTGTTAAAATAAGATGGAAGATGGGTGAAACATATTTTTATTCTTAAGACGTGTCACGATTCTTGTCCTCTTAATTGCGTAGCATCTCTAATATTTATGACCTTAGGAGATAAGGTGGAGGAATACGAAAAATTTTTTTAAATGTTTAAAAGTTTGAGTTCAATTTATGATTATTTTAAAATGTAATTGCTTTTTTTCTGTAAATTTTCTGCTATTTTTTAAATTAAATTGTGCTTCGAATAAAATTTAAATCTTAGTTTTGGTAATTATGCATACCTTCACACTGATGGAACTATATATTTTCAGTAAATAATTACGTATTATTCTAATTAGTCGGAATTGGTACCTAAGCTTGACTTGAGCTGCATTTAATAAGAATTAGCATAATGATATCACTTCAGGACATCAAGGAAATGACGGTAACCAAAAAGCAGATGAGCTGGCCAAGAAAGGTTCAAAAAGTCTTTCCTGTGGCCTTGAACCAATCATAAAAACAGCCCTAAAAACTGTCGATGCTCTCCTTAAGAACCATACTCGTCTAATATACACTACAAGATGAACAAATAATGCAAGCTGTCGCCAGAGCAAAAACTCCATACCAACTCCCTCCAGAAAGCTTGCAAACTACTGTCTAAAGCTGTCCCGAGTTAATCTACGAACAATTGCAGAGATACTCACTGAACACTGTCGGCTAAATAAGCAGCTTCACACCCTGGGAATAGTAGATAGTCTCAGATGTCGAGCATGCGATTACGAAGACGAGACCGCTGAACACGTGCTTTGTCATTGTCTAGCTCTAGTGTCTACAAGAGGATCTGTGTTGGGAGACTTCGGGCTCGATATGGCCACTTTTCCCGCCAGAGTTCTGGAGTACATCCTAAAAGTGGGATTGCTTGAGATTGCTTGGAGGTTGTACAATGGGCCCAAACAAGTGGCCTAAGTGCTGGGAGCTTGCTCTTCCTCCACTAATATTCCAGAATCCAGATTCGTTAGGGAATACTGCGGCCTAAATTGCCAGTATCTGCAACACTTCATTCTCCAGCATTGTCATTGTTATCATCTCATCATTGTCCTGCGTTTTGTTGTCAGACGAATAACACTTACCCTCTAATTTTTAGAGTGCAAGAGATGGTAGAGTGTTTTTTAGCTTAAAGTTTCCAAGGAAAGTACCGATGAAACTTCGAAGAGCGGTGAGCTTAGGCAGAAACCAGAGCGGATCGTCGTCTTCGTTGACTAGCCCACTGGGTGCAACGATCAAAGAGCTTTGCGCCGTGACTGTTCTTCGGAGATCTCAGTAAGGAAGATAAAAGTGAAATAGTTATGTCATCATTGTCATGGAAATGTTGAAATGGTTGCAGGACTAAAGGGACGTGAGAAATCGTTATAAATAGGCAGTAAATAGAAACGTTCCTTTTTTGTTTTTTACTTGAGGTTGTTGTCACTCCACTTTACGAATTCCAATCGTAGAACGATATGTGAGAACTATTTTATCCATATAAAGATTTATCAATCTCTTCATAAGATTGGTCCAACAGAGAACAGGTACGAATTCAACTTGACACACACAATAAGGAGCCTTCTTTTCTATCAGGCTTCCTAGAATTAGCCTAGAAAATAAACGGGAACCTAAAGATAAGTTGTCAGCAAACGGAGACATACACCTCATATGGCTTCTTTGAAACCATTGCGAAGCAGTTACAACTAGGTCTAAAGGTTTTAACGAAACATTAAAAAGAGTTAAAATTATTGAAAATTCAATAAGCAAGTTTAGATATGGCCGATGTCGCCGACGTCGTAGCAAATAGCCTAATTGATCTACAGCGGATGATGGATGGGAAAGAAAAGGATTAGTAAAGCAAGAGGTATGGGTTAATCATAAGCAATTGAAAGTCTAAACTAATGGTAATCTCAGACACTCAGAGGGACAGCTCAGACAGCTCTGATAATTAAAATACTGTCCGTTAGATGTTACTCTATAAACGTCTGGGCCTTATTAAACCTTTATAAACTAGAACTGTGCCGAATAAAAAATAAATTTTAGAATCTACGAGAGCAGGACATTAGACAACTCTTTACCAGATTGGAACTAAACTGGAACTCAGAATCTAGATGGAAAGGTTATTATCTGTTTTCAGTGTTCTAGTATGAATATCCGGCATCATAGCAAATAGCCTAGCTGATGATGGTCATGACAATTGATATAGTGGTCATTTATAAACGCTAGATCATGAATACCTAGGCACGAAGCGCGCCCTCTCCGTTTCTCTGCTTTTCTATCTTTCACCCCTTCATATGGCATATTGCCATATGACATAAATATGGCATGACAGATGAAGTGACAAATTAAATGACAGATAAAATGACAGATGGGATGACAATTGACTCTCCGCCTCGCCATATGAAATGATAGATGTCCTCCCATCTATACCTTATTCTCTCTCTGTATCTCTCATACTCCTCTATACATTCCTTTATCATACTCCTCCCTATATCTCCCTCTCTCAGTATCTGTTTTTGTCTATATCTCTGTCTCTTTCGGACTTTAGTGAGCGTTCCCTAAGTGTTATTTATTATAGGATATCTAAGCCTAGAGTAGAGTAATGGTATTCTCAAAGACATCCTGAAATTAAACGCTAATAATTAATTTAAATACTGTCCAACAGACAACCCTTGATAAACGCTACCTGCAGGGACGTAGCTAGGGGTGGGCAAGGCCCACCTAAAGGCTTACTCTGTCCACCTCAAATAATTTTAAAAATAAAAAAGTTATATTTAAAATGATTAGATATGCAGAGTCGAATTAAACAAAAAACCAGCGCTTTTAGAAAAAGCGGAGGGATAGCAATTTTTTTTTTCGAATCGCTTTATTTTGGGACCCTAATTATGGCAGAGATTTTTCCAGATCAGAGGCGTGCGGGAACAGGGTCAAAATCGCCTTTGTTTGTTGCAAAACAGCTAGCTTTGACAATATCTTTGATCACATTGAAAATAGCAAAAAAATGAATCTTACGTAATTTTTAACGTATAAAATTACAAAGAGAATGAGATCAGTCCGAACCCAAACGGATAGTTCGTTTATGCAGAAAAAAATAGAAACCATAGGAAGTTGATATATTTTCAAATTTAATTTAGGAAAAAAGTAAATGGCCAAATTTTTTGAAAATGCTTTTAAAAGATGTATTTTGATACGCAGAAAGACTGTGCCAAATTTCAACTTCAAATATTTATTTAAACAGCCTCAATCGCTAGAAGACTAAAAATTTTCAACCACTAATAAAGTTGGAGCAAATGATGGTAGAGGGTGAAACTTTTTTTTAAATGAAAGGTATTGCCAAGCACTTTAAAATATAAGCAAATTGTAATTTTTTCTCAACTTCTTCGCCGTTCTTTCGCCTAATGTTAACGAGTAGTTCACCGCATGTTTCATGTTTATCACTAAGTTACTGAGCAAATTAATGTTATTTGTATACAACTCCTCATAAACATAAGGCGAAAAAACGACGAAGAAGTTGAGAAAAAATTACAATTTTCTATTATTTGAAAGTGCTTGGTAATACCTTTCTTTCAAAAAAAAGTTTCTACTTCTACCACCATTTGCTCCAACTTTATTCGTAGTTGAAAATTTTTAGTCTTTTAGTGATTGTGGCTGTTTAAATAAATATTAGAAGTTGAAATTTGGTACAGTGTTTTTGTGTATTAAAATACATCTTTTAACGCATTTTCGAAAAATTTGGCTGTTTATTTTTTTTTAAATTAAATTTAAAAATAATTGAACTTTCCGTGTTTGCTATTTTTTTCTGCATTAACGAACTCCCCGTTTGAACTCGGACCGATTCCATTCTCTGCGTAATTTTATACATTACAAATTACCTCAGATGTATTTTCTTGCTATCTTCAATGTGATCGAAGATATTGTCAAAACTAGCAGTTTTGCAACATACAAAGGCGATTTTGATCCTGTTCCCGCACGCCTCTGATCTGGAAAAATCTCTCCCATAATTAGCGTCCCAACATAAAGCGATTCGTGAAAAAAAATTGCTATCCCTCCGCATTTTCTTTAAAAATTTAGTTCGACGCTACAGGTTGTCGAATTTGACTTGATCCATTAAAATAGAAGAATTATTTTACACTAAAGTAAGAGCATCTTTTAATGATAATTTTATAGTCCTTTCTTTTTCCTGTTACGTAGAATGGAAAAAAAACCTCCAGAATTGACGAGACCAGCAGGTTATGAGACAACAATTCTTGCTCAGAAAACTGACTTTGGAACTCGGTATACAGATAGTGAGATGCTATGTGTTTTCAGTATTTTTGTACGGGTATGGGAATTTAACCTTCAATCTAACCTCTGAAGACTGAATTAACGCCTTTAATAGGAGATAATAGGAGATGCTTTGGTACAGAGAGCAAAAATAAATATTGAAATGCTCCACCGTATAGCTGTAGCGAAAGTATTGAAATAGCTATATTGTGGACATCAAAAGTATCGATATCGATACCTAGTACCTATCTCATTCGAGGTACAGTCAATCCCACAATTAATGGCCATCTCGGCTATACGTTTACCACGAATTGTGGATGTAACCATCATAACACCCCATACTTAAATTGAGGGGTAACTTTATTTTGCCAACAAGTAGTAAATCAACATCCTTCCCTAAAGTCCTTTTGTCGTTGTTGGCTAATAACACTCTGGCTATACGCCAGGGTGGCCAATAATTGTATGCCAAACCTAGTGCTAACGATAAAAAATAAACTAAAAGCAAAGAAAATGCACAATTTATTCTATACTGATAAAGAAGCGACAGTCGATATGATTTGAGAGAATCAATTTCTAGTGCACATGATTACCAAGACTTTGAAATAATGTGGAATTATGAACATCAGTTTTGAAGACGTTTCAACCTTAATAAGAAATATCAAAATAATAATTAAAACTGACTAACCTTACGGTTGGTTTTTCTATGCTAAAAGTACCTTATCCTACTTAAGATATTATTTATTAAAAAATTTGGAACCTTAGAGCCTATGAGATAGAAGTGGGGAAATATGAAAAAAAAAATGTTTATTTTCAGTTCAATTTTCAGTTCAATTTATAATTCTTTTAATTGTAGCTAAATAATTTTTTTCTGTAATTTTTGTACATTTTTTTTTTAAATTAAATTGTGCTTCGAATTAAACGTAAATTTTAGTTGTGTTAATTATGTACCTTAACACTGAGAGTAAGTTATATTTTAAGTAAATAATGAAGTATTATCCTAATTAGTCGGATATAAAGTAAGGGTAATGTTCTCCCTCATTAAGTACGGAAGTGACCAACTGCCCATTGACCGCTGCTCTTTAAGGATTTAACATCTCTAATATGGCTTTCAAAATTACAAGGGAGAATATCTCTGTTTTTACCCCTTCCTTATATTTAATGGGATAGGAATGAATGCTCTTTTCCTTTGTAGTTTAACTTTGTATTTTGGTTTTTATTAAATATGTTAACTCTAAACGAAAAGACCACGTTAACACTTTTTACTTCGACCCGGAAAAAAAAGGAGTTTTGAACGCAAAAAATCCCTCGCCTACTTTGGTTTCTTATAAAATTTCAATTTCTTTTGATTAGTTGTATAAAGGAAGGTTATATTTTAAACTTTACAACTATGCATAATAATAATTTACTTGAGCGCAGTTTATAGGACGAAATGAGAAAAATGGCTTTAAAATTGCCCAACTTTTGTCATAAATTGTTCTACATTGAAAAAGCGTAAAGTTACCTACGTCAATTCTTTTATAATTAACGGTTTTAAATTACCAAACTTTTTTTTTGTTTTCCCTACACTCTCGTGAAGAAAAAGGGGCTCGTTCATAAAATAATTTTTTTGTTTTTCCCAAAAACAAATTAAATACTAATCGAGTTGGCTAAAATTATCTATCAGTTATTAAATTTAAATTAGTTTTCGACCAATAATTTACAACACATTTAAACTACAATTAGTACATTAATTTAAATTAAATTGTATTTAGGTAATAATGGAGGTTCCTATTTTAGCAAAAATAACGTTTGATATTATAAAATACGTAATTTATATTCTAGTTGTGTTATGCAATAAAATAAATAAGAGATAGAGAAGTCCGAACCGATTTTCATTCCCTATTATCAGATCGGGTTTCTTTCTTATTTGTCTTGGTGTCCCTATGGCTCAACAGTATTTAGAGTTTTGACAGGAAGTCGCATAGCTTTGGGAATACAGGCATATCATATCTAATCATGGCATATTCTCCTCATACATCGTTTTATATAAAACTTTTTTCTTTTGCGAACAAAAAAAAACATTTTTATGTATATATATAAATTATAATAAAATTTCTTTTAAGTTTTTTAAAAAGAGTCGCATTTAAAAGTTTTGCAAATCAGGTGAAAATAATTTAGGAAGACAACTGTTCAGTACTCATTAAATTTCTCAGCCTAATCAAAGCTGTCCTAATTTCTTCTTGTATAAAAAATAAAAATAAATTACAAGCTTTGAGGCTCTGATACCTGACCAGACCCCAACCAATTTCTATTTCGGAACACAGACATCCATAGAAACTCTTGAAGTATGAGCTGTGACTCCATAGAATTCAAGACCCAAGTCCGTAAGATTCTAGTACTAAAAATGTCTCCAAGTTATTTGCACATTGAGCTAATTTAACAACCTCCCCTGACATTACATAACCCTCAAAAAAATAATGAGGCCTAATCCATAATTTATTGTCTTGATTAAATAATTCCTAGACCAGACAGATCGCCAGAGAGACTGTTCCATGGTTTCTCTAATACAACTAATCCACATTAAACTATAGACTCTACATTAAACTGCAGATCTTACGTTAGACTGTTGATCTTACATTGAACTGGAGATCACATGCAACTGTAAATAATAAACACAATAAATTCTAGATACCACATGAAACTGTAGATACCATATTAAACTGTGGATCCTACATGAAACTGTATATTATTCCACAATAAACTGTAGATATCACATTAAACTGTTGATTGCACAGGAAACTGTAAATACTATATACCACATTAAACTGTAGATACCACTATAACTGTAGATTTCAGAATACCACATTTAACTATAGATACTACTTAAAACTGCAGATCCTACAAAAACTATTGATACCTCAAAAAACTGTAGATACTACATACTACATTAAACTGTAGATATCACATCAAACTGTAGATTTCATAGTAAACTCTAGGTACCACGTAAAACTGTAGATCAACATTAAACGGTAGATACCACTTTAAAATGCAGATTCCACAAAAACTGCAGATTCCATAAGAAACTGTAGATACCACATTAAACTGTAGATTCCACAATAAACTTTAGGTATCGCATTAAACCATAGATCTACATTAAACTGTAGATTAGGCATTAAACTGTAGATTGGACATTAAACTGTCGATACCACATTAAACTATAGATTTCACAATAAATTCTAGATACCGCATTAAAGTGTAGATACTACTTAAAACTGTAGATCCCACAAAAACTATTGATGCCTCATAAAACCGTAGATACCACATACTACATTAAACTGTAGATATCACATCAAACTGTAGATTTCATAGTAAACTCTAAATACTACGTTAAACTGTAGATCAACATTAAACTGTAGATACCACTTTAAAATGCAGAATCCACAAAAACTGCAGATTCCATAAGAAATTGTAGATACCACATTAAAATGTAGATTCCACAATAAACTTTAGGTATCACATTAAACCGTAGATCTACATTAAACTGTAGATTTGGCATTAAACTGTAGATTGGACATTAAACTGTTGATACCACATTAAACTATAGATTTCACAATAAATTCTAGATACCGCATTAAACTGTAGATACTACTTCAAACTGTAGAGCCCACAAAAGCTATTGATGCCTCGTAAAACCGTAGATACCACATACTACATTAAACTGTAGATATCACATCAAACTGTAGATTTCATAGTAAATTCTAGATACTACGTTAAACTGTAGATCCACATTAAACTGTAGATACCACAATAAACTGCACCACTTTAAACTGTAAATTTCACATTAAACTATAGCTTCCACATGAAATTATGGTACGCATTAAACTGTAGATCTAAATTATACTGTAGATACCACATTAAATTATTGTAGATTCCACATTATACTGTAGATCCTATATTAAACAGCAAATCCACAATCAACTGTAGATCCAAATTAAACTGTAGATCTACATTAAACTGTAGATCTCAAATTAAATTGTAGATCTCAGATTCATGTATAGATCTTACATGAAACTGTAGATGCCACTTATATTCTATATTAAACTGTAGATTAAACTGCAAATCTTGATTAAACTCTATATCCTACTTGTATCTTGTACCAATATTGAACTGCAAATTCCACTGCAACTGCAAATTTTACATTACACCAAAACTAAACTGTAGATTTCACATTAAACTGTAGATCCCACTTCGTTACCACATTCAATTGTAGATACCTTATTAAATTGTATATGTCATACTTGAATCACGACCCTAGCTGTAGATAAAGATTAAACTTTAGCTCCAGATTGAACTGTAGATCCCACTTGAATCCTACAACTAATTAAACTGTAGATTCCTCTTTGATACTAGTTGAAACTGGAGATTTTACATTAAAATGTAGATCCTACTTGGATCGCAGACTAAACTGCTGATCCAGATTAACATGTAGATCCCAATGAAACGGTAGATGCCACTTGAATCACTGACTAAGCTGTAAATCAAGATTAAACTGTAGATCCAGATTAAATGTAGATGTAGAATGTAGATGTGGATTACAATAAAGATCCAACTTGAACTCCACACCCGTATTAAACTGCAGATTCCAATTTACTCCAAGACTAAACTGTATATCCTACATTAAACTGTAGGTCGCACGTTAAGCTAGAGATCACACTATGTACTGTAGATCTCACCTGAATCTCACATTAAATAGAAACAACACATTAAATTGTATTTTCCACTTGGAGACAGACTAACTGTAGAACAAGATTAAACCGTATATTCAGATTAACTGTAGGTTAGATTAAACTGGAGATCCAGCTTGGACCTTACACCCATATTAAACTGCAGATCCCAATTTACTCCCAGACTAAACTGTAGATTCCACATTAAACTGTATATCCTCTTTGAATCCCTGGCTAATCTGTAGATCCAGATAAAAGTGTAGATTCAGACGAGATTGTAGATCCCTCTTGGATCCCACATTAAACTATAGAGTATAGATCCTATATAACACTGTAGATCGAGTATGAAACTGTAAATCTCACTCTAAACTATAGACCTGCCAATAAGCTGTATGTTACAAATTAAACTGTATGGTATACATTAAACTGCAGATCTCACATTAAAATGTAGATCCCAAATTATGCTGGATATCACATTTTAATTTGTAGATCCCACTTGTATACTACATCAAACTGTAGATCGCAGACTAAGCTGTAGATCAAGTTTAAACTGTAGTTCAAGATTAAAATCCAGATTAAACTATAGATCCCACTTGCACCACACACTCATTTTAAACTGCAGATCCCACATTGCTTCTAGACTAAACTTTAGATCTCACATTAAACTGTAGATACTACTTGAATCCCAGGCTAAACTGTAGATTTCACTTGGGTCCTATATTGAACTGTAAAATCTTCATTAAACTGTAGATCTCACTGTGAATCCCACATTATTCTGTGCCATAGATCCCACTTGGATCCTAAATTAAACTGTAGATCTCACATAGTGTTTGGTCGTTATGTCCATATTTTGAATACGTTAAGGAAGTGTCCTATGCTTTCAATAAGAACAAGGCACGAGAAAAAGACGATCGACGTTGATATGGCCCAGCAAAACTGGGGAATTTTAGCTCGCCTCGAAAATCAGATTTTTTGCAGAGTTGAAGACGTCATTGGAAGCGTTGCTGGCCACATTACCTTCATGATATTGACTTCAATTAAATTTTCATTTTATAAAACAATTGTTATAATCTTAAATTTATTAATAAATAGTAATTGTTTCTTAAAATAAATTTTTTTAAATTATTTTAACTAAACTAAACTTACCGTTTAGTTGCGTAACTAATAACCTCGCACTTTGAAAAATCGTGAAAGGAAAGTCCGCGTAACATTAAAATTCTGACTTTTTAAATGTAATTCTTCAGAAAATTATAAAAAAAGTACAAATTCGTTTGCTTATAACAAATTTATGAACTAAAGCTCGTGAGTAGTAAATGCACGAACATAGACGGGTTGCCTAAAATAGGCGCTTAACCTACCACAAATTGATTAATTTAATTAAATAAAGTTACAGTAAAACTAGAGTTGCTCTATTTTTGTGATTGTTTAAAATCAAATTAAAAACATTTTTCACTAATGACAAACCGATTCTAAATGGAAAATGCAAAAATAAAATTTTAATGTCTTTATGCATTTTGTTTGTACTTGTACTAAAAGTGCATAGAGAAATAAATAATTTTTTTGTCCTTTATAAACCAATATGGTTGGTTATCAGTGCATAACAAGTCATTTTACACACCTATGACTACCCTGATATAGTTAAAATCCTTAGAGTCCTTACGTTGGCATCGCAAAAGACCACACTTAGAAAAATGACAAATCTCACGAGAGCCGTTATAATATAAATATAAAAATACAATATTGGATAAACAACGTGCTTTATTCTATTTTTAAAAAACAAAAACATTTTTTTTTCTTTAATAAATTTTAAATTTTAGTTCAATTTTTGAATTAGGTAGTTCAATTAAGTAGAATGTTTTCTTGCACTAATATTACCTTCCCAAATTCCTTCAGCTAAGAATATTACATCATCAATGTTTATTTGTACTATAAGCTTATATCTTCCAAGTGGTAAATGTGGTGGAAATAGATCTTCTTCCAATAAATAATCCTTTATATGATATTCGCCCTTAAATTAAATTAAAATTTTAAAATTTTTATGTTAGACCTTGTTTAAACAAGGTTTACCTTGTTTAAACACAAGCTAAATAAGGTTTAAGATAACTGTAAGGACCTTTCCTATTTTCGACAAGCTTAATAATTTAAAAAGTTCTTACAGGTGGAGCAGGACATCCTCTGTAATTTGAAGCAGCGATTGCAGATTGGGCACCAAACACATTTGTGTTTACCTCGTGACAAGCGTCAAGGGTAACGTTTATTGGAAAGGGTCTAAATTTTTCTTTTGCAAATTTGAATACCAAAACTTCGATCTACGAACAAACTTGTAAATTTTAGTTGTAATTATTGTTTTATAACAAGCTTACAGGTATATTTTTTTTGGCCCAGTGCAGAAATTCACCGCTTCCATTGATAGCCAACATTCTAACACCTTCGTGTTTGATTAATTCTATGTGTGGATTACGAAGGTGCGTGTGATTATACTTTGTAATCACTATTTTTTCGTGGTTAACGTGGTAATCATTTTGATGAAAATCCTATATAAAAAATTCAATTTTAAATATTGTCCATGGCCACTCAATAAGAGACAAAGAAATAATTTCAAAAGTTAACCAATGGTGGTGGTGGAAACGTTTAGAAATTAAAATAATCAAACTGTAGAAGGATTTTACAAAAATAAAATGAATATTATGTACTCACTGCTCTTATAGAATTAGCCCAAATTGTTAAAAATGTTAGAACTAACAAGACATTCATTATAATTACACGATTATAAAAATACTAATTATTGGTGATGCAAGCCCTTTATAAATTGTTCAAAAACCATTAAAAACAGGAAGATTACTAATGGGGAAATTTTAATCTAAATTTCAGATCTCAATACTATATTAACCTATGTGGTATCAAAATGACACTGAAACATTATCAATTTTTATTATTTAAATTAATAATTTACGTGCCACACAAGATATAACTCTTAATTAATCCAAATGTCTGACGTTTAAATGAAACACGTCAAAGTAAGGCCTTTTTAGACTTAAAATTTGTAATAAACAATTAAAATTTCTGGCTAATTATCTGTAACTAATTATTTTTAATTTTAAACCATTAGGCTCTGTACTACATCATTATTTGCTATTTGGAACAAACAAAACCTACGTAAACTGCCATAATTCTATCCGAGTAACATTTTATCTACTTTCATAAAATAAGCAAGAAAATATTTGACGTTTTTAAATCTGTCTGGCCATTCGTGTGTTGGTCGATTTTCTTGCTCTTCCGTATGTCTGTTGGTTGGCTTGTTCCTTCGTACGCCTGTCGGCTTGTCTATCTGTTTTAATTGCTTAAAAATTTTTAATATTACTAATTTCCGGTTTAACCGGAAGCGTTTTGTTAACCAAAAATAGTGTTAAATAACAGCAAATCATGAGATTGATGTATGAGCCAACATTAAAATTTTCATTTTAATTACCCACAAAAGGAATAATCAATTTTAAAATTTTGTTTATCAAAAAATCATAACTACGGTCCTGCTCCGTAGAAAAGAATAAAACTGGCGTCGTTCGATTAAGAATTACGATAACTATAATATATGCAAAATTGAAAAGAATGATTGCAGCTTATTTTTTAAAAATCGCAGAAAATTTATTTTAAAATTTTAACCAACTTCGGCGTCTTAGGGGACGGCCATTTTAAAATAATTTAAAAAATTGAATAAACTAAGACTAAAACCTTATATTTTGGCTATACTATACCCTTTTATAATTTTCATAATTGTTGCCGACTAAGTTGAAAAAACACGAATAGGACAATCGTTATATTGACCTCCATTTTGCATTTAAAAATATCCCTGCTCGGGCGCCAATTGCAAGACTCAATACGGCTGTATCTAAAATTACCTCCTAAGGTTAAATTTAAAAAAAAAGTAATTACCTACTAAGTTTTAACTTATAGGTTATATAAGGGAAAACAACGAATTATGGCAATCGTTATATTGGCCGCCATTTTAATATTAGAAATATCCCTGCTCTGGCGTCAATTTCAAAACCTAAAATAGCTGTATCTAAAATTGCCCTCTAAGTTCAATTATCATAAAAGTAATTACCTGCTAGGTTATAACTTATAAGTTACAACCGTTATAAGAGAAAACCACGAAATAGAACAATCGTTATATTGGCCGTTATTTTGGTATTATAAATATCTCTTCATGGACGCCAATTGCAACACCTAAAATGGCTGTATCAAAAATTGCCCTCTAAGTTCAATTACCATAAAAGTAATTACCTGCTAGGTTATAACTTATAAGTTATAACGGAAAACCGCGAAATAGAACATCGTTATATTGGCCGTAGTTTTCGTATTACAAATATCCCTTTTCGGACACCAATAGCAGCAGTAGCAATACAACCTAAAACGGTTGTATCCAAAATTGCCCTCGACGTTCAATTTTCATATAAGTAATTACCTGTTAGGTTATAACTTATAAGTTACAAAGGAAAACCACGAATTAGGCCAATCGTTATATTGGCCGCCATTTTGATATTATATTTATCCCTGCTTTGGCACTAATTGTAACACCTAAAACGGTTGTATCTAAAATTGCCCTCTAAGTTCAATTATCATAAATGTAAATACCTGCTAGGTTATAACTTATAAGTTATAGCGGAAAACCACGAAAGAGAACAATCGTTATATTGGCCGTTATTTTGGTATTATAAATATCCCTTCTCGGGCACCAATAGCAACACCTAAAACGGTTGTATCCAAAATTGTCCTCGACGTTCAATTTTCATAAAAGTAATTACCTGTTAGGTCATAACTTATGAGTTACAAAGAAAAACCACGAATTAGGCCAATCGTTATATTGGCCGCCATTTTGATATTATATTTATTCCTGCTTTGGCACTAATTGTAACACCTAAAACGGTTGTATCTAAAATTGCCCTCTAAGTTCAATTATCATAAATGTAAATACCTGCTAGGTTATAACTTATAAGTTATAGCGGAAAACCACGAAAGAGAACAATCGTTATATTGGCCGTTATTTTGGTATTATAAATATCCCTTCTCGGGCACCAATAGCAACACCTAAAACGGTTGTATCCAAAATTGTCCTCGACGTTCAATTTTCATAAAAGTAATTACCTGTTAGGTCATAACTTATGAGTTACAAAGAAAAACCACGAATTAGGCCAATCGTTATATTGGCCGCCATTTTGATATTATATTTATCCCTGCTTTGGCACTAATTGTAACACCTAAAACGGTTGTATCTAAAATTGCCCTCTAAGTTCAATTATCATAAATGTAAATACCTGCTAGGTTATAACTTATAAGTTATAGCGGAAAACCACGAAAGAGAACAATCGTTATATTGGCCGTTATTTTGGTATTATAAATATCCCTTCTCGGGCACCAATAGCAACACCTAAAACGGTTGTATCCACAATTGTCCTCGACGTTCAATTTTCATAAAAGTAATTACCTGTTAGGTCATAACTTATGAGTTACAAAGAAAAACCACGAATTAGGCCAATCGTTATATTGGCCGCCATTTTGATATTATATTTATCCCTGCTTTGGCACTAATTGTAACACCTAAAACGGTTGTATCTAAAATTGCCCTCTAAGTTCAATTATCATAAATGTAAATACCTGCTAGGTTATAACTTATAAGTTACAACCGTTATAAGAGAAAACCACGAAATAGAACAATCGTTATATTGGCCGTTATTTTGGTATTATAAATATCTCTTCATGGACGCCAATTGCAACACCTAAAATGGCTGTATCAAAAATTGCCCTCTAAGTTCAATTACCATAAAAGTAATTACCTGCTAGGTTATAACTTATAAGTTATAACGGAAAACCGCGAAATAGAACATCGTTATATTGGCCGTAGTTTTCGTATTACAAATATCCCTTTTCGGACACCAATAGCAGCAGTAGCAATACAACCTAAAACGGTTGTATCCAAAATTGCCCTCGACGTTCAATTTTCATATAAGTAATTACCTGTTAGGTTATAACTTATAAGTTACAAAGGAAAACCACGAATTAGGCCAATCGTTATATTGGCCGCCATTTTGATATTATATTTATCCCTGCTTTGGCACTAATTGTAACACCTAAAACGGTTGTATCTAAAATTGCCCTCTAAGTTCAATTATCATAAATGTAAATACCTGCTAGGTTATAACTTATAAGTTATAGCGGAAAACCACGAAAGAGAACAATCGTTATATTGGCCGTTATTTTGGTATTATAAATATCCCTTCTCGGGCACCAATAGCAACACCTAAAACGGTTGTATCCAAAATTGTCCTCGACGTTCAATTTTCATAAAAGTAATTACCTGTTAGGTCATAACTTATGAGTTACAAAGAAAAACCACGAATTAGGCCAATCGTTATATTGGCCGCCATTTTGATATTATATTTATTCCTGCTTTGGCACTAATTGTAACACCTAAAACGGTTGTATCTAAAATTGCCCTCTAAGTTCAATTATCATAAATGTAAATACCTGCTAGGTTATAACTTATAAGTTATAGCGGAAAACCACGAAAGAGAACAATCGTTATATTGGCCGTTATTTTGGTATTATAAATATCCCTTCTCGGGCACCAATAGCAACACCTAAAACGGTTGTATCCACAATTGTCCTCGACGTTCAATTTTCATAAAAGTAATTACCTGTTAGGTCATAACTTATGAGTTACAAAGAAAAACCACGAATTAGGCCAATCGTTATATTGGCCGCCATTTTGATATTATATTTATCCCTGCTTTGGCACTAATTGTAACACCTAAAACGGTTGTATCTAAAATTGCCCTCTAAGTTCAATTATCATAAATGTAAATACCTGCTAGGTTATAACTTATAAGTTATAGCGGAAAACCACGAAAGAGAACAATCGTTATATTGGCCGTTATTTTGGTATTATAAATATCCCTTCTCGGGCACCAATAGCAACACCTAAAACGGTTGTATCCAAAATTGTCCTCGACGTTCAATTTTCATAAAAGTAATTACCTGTTAGGTCATAACTTATGAGTTACAAAGAAAAACCACGAATTAGGACAATCGTTATATTGGCCGCCATTTTGATATTATATTTATTCCTGCTTTGGCAGTAATTGTAACACCTAAAATGGTTGTATCCAAAATTGCCCTCGACGTTCAATTTTCGTAAAAGTAATTACCTGTTAGGTTATAACTTATGAGTTACAAAGAAAAACCACGAATTAGGACAATCGTTATATTGGCCGCCATTTTGATATTATATTTATCCTTGCTTTGGCACTAATTGTAACACCTAAAACGGTTGTATCCAAAATTGTCCTCGACGTTCAATTTTCATAAAAGTAATTACCTGTTAGGTCATAACTTATGAGTTACAAAGAAAAACCACGAATTAGGCCAATCGTTATATTGGCCGCCATTTTGATATTATATTTATCCCTGCTTTGGCACTAATTGTAACACCTAAAACGGTTGTATCTAAAATTGCCCTCTAAGTTCAATTATCATAAATGTAAATACCTGCTAGGTTATAACTTATAAGTTATAGCGGAAAACCACGAAAGAGAACAATCGTTACATTGGCCGTTATTTTGGTATTATAAATATCCCTTCTCGGGCACCAATAGCAACACCTAAAACGGTTGTATCCAAAATTGTCCTCGACGTTCAATTTTCATAAAAGTAATTACCTGTTAGGTCATAACTTATGAGTTACAAAGAAAAACCACGAATTAGGACAATCGTTATATTGGCCGCCATTTTGATATTATATTTATCCCTGCTTTGGCACTAATTGTAACACTTAAAACGGTTGTATCCAAAATTGCCCTCGACGTTCAATTTTCGTAAAAGTAATTACCTGTTAGGTTATAAATTATGAGTTACAAAGAAAAACCACGAATTAGGACAATCGTTATATTGGCCGCCATTTTGATATTATATTTATCCCTGCTTTGGCACTAATTGTAACACCTAAAACGGTTGTATCCAAAATTGCCCTCGACGTTCAATTTTCGTAAAAGTAATTACCTGTTAGGTTATAAATTATGAGTTACAAAGAAAAACCACGAATTAGGACAATCGTTATATTGGCCGCCATTTTGATATTATATTTATCCCTGCTTTGGCACTAATTGTAACACCTAAAACGGTTGTATCCAAAATTGCCCTCGACGTTCAATTTTCGTAAAAGTAATTACCTGTTAGGTTATAAATTATGAGTTACAAAGAAAAACCACGAATTAGGACAATCGTTATATTGGCCGCCATTTTGATATTATATTTATCCCTGCTTTGGCACTAATTGTAACACCTAAAACGGTTGTATCCAAAATTGCCCTCGACGTTCAATTTTCGTAAAAGTAATTACCTGTTAGGTTATAAATTATGAGTTACAAAGAAAAACCACGAATTAGGACAATCGTTATATTGGCCGCTATTTTGATATTATATTTATCCCTGCTTTGGCACTAATTGTAACACCTAAAACGGTTGTATCCAAAATTGCCCTCGACGTTCAATTTTCGTAAAAGTAATTACCTGCTAGGTTATAACTTATAAGTTATAACGGAAAACCACGAAAGAGAACAATCGTTATATTGGCCGCCATTTTGATATTATATTTATCCCTGCTTTGGCACTAATTGTAACACCTAAAACGGTTGTATCTAAAATTGCCCTCTAAGTTCAATTATCTTAAAAGTAATTACCTGCTAGGTTATAACTTATAAGTTATAACGGAAAACCACGAAAGAGAACAATCGTTGTATTGGCCGTTATTTTGGTATTATAAATATCTCTTCTCGGGCGCCAATTGCAACACCTAAAATAAAATTCAATTTTCAAGTAAATGAGTTATAACTTATAGGTTATAAGGAAAAACAACGTAATAGGCCAATCGTTGTGTTGTCCGCCATTTTGAATTAAAAAAAATTTAATAGAGAAGCCAAGATTTAGATACTTAGGCTTAAAACTTGCTGAAATGTGCACAAAATGTTCCCATATTATGGACCACCCTCTATGGTATATTTCGTTTAAATTTCTTTTACACTCACATTCTAAGAATTTCTTTTACATTTTTGAACTCAAAGCGCCGATAAATTAAATTAAAAAAATTCTCACCTCTAGTTGTATTAGTTCGAATTAATAATTTTTAATTTGAAAACTTGTCTGTACGGTGGTGAAAACTAGCGGCAATGATTTCAACTAAAATTAAAGCACGCCAAGACTTTTAGTTAACACTTAATTCTAAACTAACAAAGCCACCTAGGGGACAATTCAAATTCAAGTTTGTAGTTACCAAAAGGCTATATTGGTCCAGTGATCACATTTGTGTTTCAAGTTCGAAATGAATGTGGTGTCAGCGAAGCAAAACGGACGTATTCAAATTTGACCACCGATTTATTATATTAGGCGAGTTTTGATTGTTGTCGGTCGAAATTCGAAATTAAATTAAAGACATCAATAGATTTTAGGGAAGCTTATATTATAATTTTAATCCCTCTAGAGGAGAAGAATAAAATCATACGTATAACAAATTAATGTCAAGTTTTTTTTATCCAAAAAGCAGCTGTATTTGCTATTTGTATGTACCAATTTGTTCTTTCCTCTTTGTGAATAATTTAAAAAAAATGGATCTAATTTCAATTCGAAACGAGTTGTAATCATTGTTAAGTAAGGGTAATCAAATAATGCACGTGAAATCGATATTTGTAATAAAAGCCGAATCAATTTCTAAGAATAATTGCAACGGTCTCTGAACCGACACATTGCAATCTGAAGTTACCTTAAAGATTAAATGTCCTTTGTTAGAAGCATTTTTTAATTCATTCATGTGCAAATTTGCATATCCTGAAATTTTATATTATTAAAACAAAAGAACAAGTAAATTTTCGCAAGTGTCAATTACTCGCACTTATTAAAATAAAATTACTAATTAATTAATTAATTATTAAATAATTTCGATTCTCTCCTCCCTTATCTGTTACTTCTACGTCTTCATCTTTCTTTTATGGTATATCTATAGAGCATAATCAATTTCAAAGCTTCCTTAGAATAAAATTATTATTGAAGACAAAAACGTTAAGACATCAAAGTTCTATTTCCTTTTAATTGAATGTGTATAACAAATTCTATTAGTCTGTGCACGAAAATCGTATTGCTATCTTTCATCGCTTGTCATTTACTTAATTTCCGAGATATTCTCTTTAAATGAAAACAATCAAATAAAAACTTTTTTATTCCATTTTTGAAGAAAAAAACACGACTTCAATTTATTTTATTTTAGGAGAAAGAAATTTGAGTTAATTAATTATTAATTGTTGACAAAAAAAAAGTTTTAAAGAAAGTTTTTATGAAGGATTTTCATGAGGTCAAAAGAGCTATCGAATGATACCAAACTTGACTTTTTATCACATCGACGCTAGGCGTCGCGACGTTCAAATTTTTATTTTCTTATTAATAAAATTCGTCAGTGGACTTGTGTAATTTCAGTTACTAAATGAGAACTGTTTATTATGTACTTTTTTCAATTAACACAATTTTTAGTAGCTTTTAACCCGCGATCGCTAGGCCGGTTAGCAAAACCCTAACATTTCTTAATTTTTGCTAATATCTTTTTATTGACAAAAGCATGGTTGTAGATCTTCGAGATATGCTTCCCTCAGTGGTATGATCTTCTTAGAACATACCGAGTTTGAAAGTGGGTAGACGGTAAACAGCCCTAAATGAGCATTTTAGTTGAAAAAATGTAAGATTTACGTGTTAACGGGTGACGACATAGGGACTACTTTCGCGTAATTTTAATAATTTTTTTTTATTTAAATTAAAATAAATATCAGTTTCAATGCTTTAATTGTTTAGATATTTTTAGATATACTTACTAGTTAAGTATAAAAAAATTAATTTCGTCAGCAAAAATTGTAATACAATACATGTTAGCGAAATGCTCGCACGATAGTGATCACGTAAATAATTTAACGATAGTGATCGCGGGTTAAGTTACGTTATGAATGTTAATGTTAATGTTATTTTGTACGATGAAAAATAACGACGAAATTTTGCTTTTCGAAAATTAGGAAACGCAAGTTTATTAGAAAATCATATGAAATTATTATTATATTTTAAAACAAAGATCGTTATTTTTCTATGTCAAAAATAACATTAACATAACGTGATATTAATTATTATAGGTTATAACATAACCTAGAAAAGTATTGTTAATTCATAGAAGTACAAGATAAAAAGCTCGAATTTGGTAACCCACAGAGTAATTTTATAAAAAAAAAAGATTCTTATTATAAAATGAAAAGTTGAACGTCGCGACGCCTAGCGACAATTTTATTTTAGGAGAAGGAAACTCAAGTTAATTAATTATAATTTGTTAATAAGAAAAAGGTTTAAAATAAAATGTTTATGAAGAAGTTTCAGGCGATAAAAAGAGCTATCAAATGATACGAAACTCGACTTTTAATCACATCGACGCTAGGCGTCGCGACGTTCAAATTTTTATTTTCAGATTAAGAAAATTCGTCAGTGGGTTTGTGTAATTTCAGTTACCAAATGAGAACTGCTTATTATGTACTTTTTTTAATTAACACAATTTTTAGTACCTTATGTTACGTTATGTTAATAGTAATGTTATTTTTTACGATGAAAAATAACGACAAAACTTTGCTTTAAAAGTTAGGAAACACAAGTTTATTAGAATATCAAATAAAATTATTTTTATATTTTAAAAACTTGTGTTCGTTATTTTTCAATGTCAAAATTAACGTTAACATAAAGTGACATAACAATCTAGAAAAGTATTGTTAATTAATAGAAGTACAAGATAAAAAGCTCGAATTTGGTAACCCACAGAGTAATCTTATGAAAAAAAAAATATTTTACGAAAAAAAAAAAATGAAGGTCGCGCGCGCCTAGTGCCGATTTTATTTTAGGTGAAAGAAATTCGAGTTAATTAATTATTATTTTAAGATAATAAAAAGATTTAAAAGAAAATGTTTATGAAGAATTTTCAGTAGGTGAAAAGAGCTATCAAATGATACCAAACTCGCTTTTTTATCACATAGACGCTAGGCGTCGTGACGTCCAAATTTTTATTTCTCATGAATGAAGTTCTTCAGTGGGCTTGTGTAAATTCACTTACCAAATGGGAACTGTCTGTTAAGTATTTTTTTTTCAATTAACACAACTTTTAGTAGCTTATGTTACGTTATGTTAAAGGTAATGTTATTTTTTACGATGAAAAATAACGACAAAACTTTGCTTTAAAAGTTAGGAAACGCAAGTTTATTAGAAAATCAAATGAAATTATTATTATATTTTAAAAACGATGTTGTGTTCGTTATTTTTCAATGTCAAAAATAACGTTAACATAACGTAACATAACATAACCTAGAAAAGTATTATTAATTAATAGAAGTACAAGATTAAAAGTTCGAATTTGGTAGCTCACAGAGTAATTTTATGAAAAAAAAAATATTTTACGAAAAAAATAAAAAATGAGGTCGCGCGCGCCTCGAGCCAATTTTATTTTAGGTGAAAGAAATTCGAGTTTATTAATTATTATTTTAAGATAATAAAAAGTTTTAAAAGAAAATGTTTATGAAGAATTTACAGTAGGTGAAAAGAGCTATCAATTGATACGAAACTCGCTTTTTTATCACACAGACGTTAGGCGTCGCGACGTCCAAATTTTTATTTCTCATGAATAAAGTTCTTCAGTGGGCTTGTGTAAATTCACTTACCAAATGAGAACTGTCTGTTAAGTATTTTTTTTTCAATTAACACAACTTTTAGTAGCTTATGTTACGTTTTGTTAATGTTAAAGTTATTTTTCACGATGAAAAATAACGACATATTTTGTTTTAAATTTAAATCAAATTATTATTTAGAGAAAGTTTATTTTTTAATAAACTTGCGTTTCTAAAATTTGAAAAACGTAGTTTTGCTCGTTATTTTTCATCGTAAAACCAAACATTAACATAACGTAACTTAACAACATAACCAAACCTAGAAAGTATTGTTAATTAATTTCGTATCCGAATATAGACAAGCGCAGTGAGCAATTTTATGAAAAAAAATGGTTTCTTATAAAAAAATTAAAAGTTGAACGTCGCGACGCCTAGCGTCGATTTGATAAAAGATCGACTTTGGTATCGTTTGATAGCTCTTTTTATCCCCTGAAAATGTATTTTTGAGAAATTGTTTTCTAAAGTTACCCATTTTCTAACTACAGTGGAAAAACAAAATTTTCATTTATCAGCATTTTTACGTTATCCCGGTGACCATTTTGAATTTTTGAGTTTTCTAAACCGCCTCTTTAATATCATTAAAATACGTTTCTGCTAGTTGAATCAATTTTGAAAATCTTACCGTTTCTGATATCCCAATGTACAATTTTTAAAAATCACCCTGTATATTTAAAAAAAATTACGAAGTAGGCCGTTTTGAGATAACAAAGATTAGTTAAGAACCTTTTTCTATATTTCTTAGAGAACTCCATTATAATTATAATGGTCCATATATCTCAAGAAACTCACCCTTTACGTATTAGCGCATATTAATGGGTAGTTTCAAGGAAATTTTTGTACACCGCAAGCGCACTATCCTTAAAAAAATCAACATCTAACAAATTTTGTTGATTTGTGAAACTGCTAACAATATTTTTTTTGAATAGTAGTAGAAGGTAGACGTATATAAAGATAAAATCTTAATTGCGTGTGGTTAAAATTTGTGTTTTCTTAAACGAGAATGTTGAACGCGTGCTTCGCACCACTTTAAAACAAAAAAAAAGTTTTTATGCGTTGTTTACCTTGTTGCTTACATATTAAAAAATTTGTTTTTAAATTAAATATTAAAATTACCCCTTTTTTTATTAAAAATATTTTTTCGGATAAATTCGTCGAGCTACTCGTACCTACAGAGAAATGTAAACTCGGCACAATCCGAGTATAAAATTGCTATAAATTTGAGGATTACCTATTGACAGTCGAAACGGAACCCAGTTTATCCGATAAAATATCCGGTGACAACTCGAGAATGATAATATTTCATCTACATTCTATACCGTTTCTTTCACCAGCTTTTAAAAAAAAGTAAGTCCGTTACAATATTTTTGGATCATCGCAAATTCGAATTCCATCACTATCACCCCCACTCGATATAAAAGAAAAAATACACAACCACCCATATACTTACACATAAGTAGTAAATGTAGGGCTATAATCTTACGGAGTAATTTATCAGTATTTTGACTTGAATTGCTCTTTAAATAAGAATGGCAAATTTATTTGCTTATAATGACATAAAATATTGACATGTCCACTTTTATACTTTTGCTCTGTTAAGCCGATGAGTCTTTTAGTTTGAGAAGACGTTTATCATCGGCTTTAATATACGCTTTGAATCACTTTGTTTATTTTTGTAATTAAAACACCGCAAAGATGAAGGTTAGGTGATTGTAACAAGAGCATAAATAATAAAAAGAGTATCTTTTAGAAAATGAGTCATGGTCTTTTTCCATTGAAGCCATCCTTCCTTAGGTACCATTTCTAAGTCGTTGACATATCTAACCTGGCCTAATCAGCCTTCCGTTTGCCTAACCATGGCTTCTAGTTTTTTAGTTCAATTAATTGTTGTTTATCTTCATCCGACCAGCAGGAGTGCAAATATACCGCAGAGAGATTTTCATGAGCTTTTAAGCATCCGTTTAGAAAATTTCAAAATTCAGAATGGATACCGAGGTAACGCAAAAAAAAACTGAAAATTGGGGATTTAGTTTTTCGAGTGTAGTTTGAAAATGTTTACTTTAGAAAAAAATTTTCAGAGAAATCTTTTTAGTTAAGCTTCAAACGTAAGAATAATGGGATTATTCCTTGACCACTGTCAAAGAGTAACATAGAAACACCAACAAATGAGGAAAATGGCTGACAAAAACTGATCATCAAGTGGGTAAAATTTAAAAAATTGTAAATAAAAATTGAACATCAACTCTTACATTTGATTTAATTTGGTCGGTATAGGAAATAATTTGATTTGTTTGCAATTATACAAAAATAATGACTTATAAAGAGCAAACAAATACATAACGCATAAAGTAAAATGAGGCAAATCAAAAGCTTCAATAGCAGATATGCTGCAATGGTGATAGGCAATGGACCAGGTGAGCTTTTAACGTCAAAGCTGAAAGCTTGGGAGCTTTTATAAGTGACGAGCGCACTGACTGTAACGGTACACATGTGAACGAGAACCGCAAAACCAAAACCTCGGTTAATATGTTTAACACCTAACCTGTTAGCTGTACACATTGATATGGGATTTGTAAATGCGAAAAGGCGATTGTGATAGATGTGCCTAAACATTGGTTTACTGTTTGCTGCAATTGATTTTGCGGCGAGTTATGTTTTATTTCAATTACCCTCTCACACACGTACGCACATGCACACACAAAACTTTTTTTCTCCGCTCTTGTAATTTTTTTTCTTTTTCAGTACACGACTTAACTGAAAGATTAGATATAATTGAGTAAGAAATTCTTTTGTGTGTGTACCATTTAATAATTGAAACATTTTTTAACAACTCACGTCTTCTTAAGGCTATCATATTTTAGTACGTATTATTCATTTTTATATTAAAGATAAGCAAACTGAAATACTGGTCTTTTTGACTTGTGGCCAAAAGTTATAACTAAATCTTTCCTACACGTTCCGCGGTGTATCTTTAAACATTTATCTGTTTTGTGTGTGTAACTAAAGGGGAGGGGGTCAATTCCACCACATCAAGGGTTGAAATTGAATAATAGAGGTTATAATCAACTCATAGACTATGTTTCTTTTACATTATTAGGTAGTCACGATTAAAGCGGTATTTTTATAGTTTTTAACCTTATCTGATATAATTGCTACATGTTCCATACGCCTACGTTTCACTTTATTACAATTTTATGGTAACTTGAAGATGTTAAAAATTGATATTATCATCGTAAACGTAACTTCTACTAACTCGATTCAAATTTTTTCGAATTAAAAATTGTTTTTAATTATTATTAAGTTATATTTCGCATAACAACCAAACGAGAATATCAATGTAGTTATAAAATTTATTGTTGCACTTTAACCGAATACGTGTTCGTTTGCACAATCATAGCATCATCTCACTGACATACGAGCAGCAGTAGTCACATATTTGCAATTTTTCCGTCTGCACCGTCATATGTTGTAATGTGCTGCAATTTGTAGCCCGCTCTGGAGAGTAATAAAGATATTACCGGTGTTCACCACAAGAATAACATCTAGTAGATTGGCCGATTTTATATGAAATATATAATATGTACGATATATTATTGTAAGATCATGATGTTTTTAAACATTCTTCTCAAATATTTCGTAATAAATTATCTTAACGTTCTAACAATCTTAAGTAGTTCTTTAACATCGAGGGTAGCTTATGTTTGTATAATTTTTTCTTTCAGAAACACAGTAGTCTGATAGAAGCAATTCTAACAACTTCAAATAATGTAATAAGAAGAAAACAAAATCTTTGATGTGACCAAAATATTTAAAAATATACAGGACGTCCCCTCCCGTATTTTGGTTTGTTGAAGAAAAACTAGTTTTTCGACTAGAATATGAAAATTGTTGATTTTAGAAGAAAAAATTTAGGACAAATTCTGAAGACGTCGAAAGAGCTATCCAACGATACTAAACTCGACATTTTATCACATCGACGCTAAGCGTCGCGACGTTCAACTTTTTATTTTTTAAGGCACAATTATTGTTTTTTTGTAGAAAGTTACTCAGTTGTCTTGTATAAATTCGGATGCTAAAGAAGATCTATCTATCTCGTAATTTTATTTTATTACGTTTTTTTTAAAGTAAGTTTTAGTCGTTATTTTTTATCTTAAAAAATAACAGAAAGTAACATAATAACATAACGTAAAATAAAAAAGTTAAAAATTAAAAAAAAGATTTAGAAAACTGAGTAATTTTCGGCAAGAAAACAATGAGTTTGTTACGTTATGTTAATATGTTACTGTAGGTTATTATTTACGATGAAAAATAACGACTAAGACTAAAAAACGACTTTTCATTACAAAATAAAGTAATAATATGATTTAATTTTTGTATTTTAATAAACTTGCGTTTCTTTAAAAAGTAAGTTTTAGTCGCCATTTTTTATCGTAATAAATAATATACAGTAACATATTAACATAAAAAATATAACAAACGTAACATAAAAAAGTTTTGTAAATTACGAAAGAGATTTAGAAAGCCAACTGAGTAATTTTCTGCAAATACAACAATGGGTAAGTTATGTTATGTTAATATGTTACTGTATGTTATTATTTACGATGCAAAATAACGACTTAAACTCAATTTTTAGAGTTTTAAAAACGCAGGTTCATTACAAAGTAAAGTAATAATATGATTTAATTTTAGAATTTTAATAAACTTGCGTTTCTTTAAAAAGTAAGTTTTAGTCGCTATTTTTAATCGTAATAATGTAATAAATAATATACAGTAACATATTAAAATAAAAAACATAACAAACGTAACATAAAAAAGTTTTGTAATTTAAGAAAGAGATTTAGAAAGCCAACTGAGTGATTTTCTGCAAATAAAACAATGGGTAAGTTATGTTATGTTAATATGTTACTGTATGTTATTATTTACGATGAAAAATAACGACTTAAACTCAGTTTTTATAGTTTTAGAAACGCAACTTAATTATAAAATAAACTAATAATTTGATTTAATTTTTGTATTTTAATAAACTTGGGTTTCTTTAAAAAGTAAGTTATAGCCGTTATTTTTCATTATAGAAAATAACAGAAAGTAACATATTAATATAACGTAACATAAAAAAGTTGTGTAAATTAAGAAAAATATTTAGAAAGCCAACTGAGTAATTTTCTGAAACAAAACAATGGGTATGTTATGTTATGTTAATATGTTACTGTATGTTATTATTTACGATGAAAAATAACGAACGAACTTAACTTAGTTTTTAAAATTTTAGAAACTCTTTGAACATTTAACATTAATTTTATTTAATTTTATTTTATTTAAAAACAAAGTGTTTGTACGTTATTTTTCATCGTAAAAAATAACATAAAGTAACATAACACAACCTAAACAAGTTGTGTAAATTAAATAAGAAGCTAGATGGAAAGTTTAAATTTTGGTCTATAATTGAGATAAGTCCACTGAGTAATTTATTCTATGGCAATAAACAATACCTTAGCGTAGGAAAAGAAATAGTTGAACGTCGCGACGCCTAGCGTCGATGTGATAGAATGTCGAGTTTGGTCTCGTTTTATAGCTCTATTGACCTCCTGAAAATTGTTCTGGATTTTTTTTCTAGAGTGATTCATTGAAACGACCGCCGTTGATAGATCTCTAGCAGTTTAAAATAAGACATTATTTTATTTAAACCAACTCCTTTTCTTTGTCGGGAGTATTACTGAATGTTATTTGTTCTTTGAATAAGTAATTAAAAAAAAATTCAGCTCCTTAAAGAGCATAACCTAAAATTATTTTCATCTCTACAGAATGTTGTATTACTGCTGAGCGAAAATGTTTAATTTTTTAAATTGAACACTCTGTATATTTTTCTAAATTTTGACTTGAAACTAAGACGCCTATGTGGCCATTTTAATTTATTTTTAATTTATTTGTGGTTTTACCAAGTTATTAATCTTTTTCTCTAAAAAATATCCGTAAAACGTGTTGCTTTATAAAATCGTTCTAACGCCGTTGTTCAAGGAATAATAACGAAATTTTTTTCCTAGGTAGTTATGACTATCTTCTATGCTATAAAATTTATAAAGTTCGATTAAATTGTATAGGGTGTTCATTAATGCAACCCAAAGCTACGTATTTTTAAATGACCATAGCTCGTTATTTTCAAATAGAACACCCTGTATATTTTTAGATATTTAGACTCCTGGTAAAATTTAGATGCTAAATACGCAATAATATTCTGAGCGTTCTATTTTAAAAATCATAATAGTTGCATCGGAACACCCCGGGAGCTGAGAGGATAGGATTAACGCGGCGGTCGTTTCAGTGAATCACCCTGTATACTAAACCAATTTCAAACCACTATCAGAAACAAAATTTAAAATTTTCAATTTGTTTTGCGTTTTCGCACCAAGACATTAACATAATAATTTTTGAAAGTATATATAAGAAAAAGTAAAAATCTAATAGAATTATTATGCACAATAGCCAACTTTATTAAATTTGAAAATATAATTTTAGCATTTCAAAAATAAAATATTTTTTGGTGCTTGAAATATTGACTTTTAAATCAATGTGCCAATAAAAAATAATGGACGGAGTGAACAAAATTTTGAATAAATTTTTCTATACCTTTTATTCTCTTTTTTTTTTGTTGTTGTATCTATTTTAAATTCAAATTTATATGATAAACATCTGAAGTTTAACAAAAATATATAAATTTACAAAAAATTTCGACTTTTGTATAAATTATAAATTATATCAAGATTTAAAAAGAAATCAGTAAAAAAATGAAGACATAACCGACAACATCTCACTTTTTTCTGTTTTAACGTACCTTAACTATTGTTCTTGGAAAATTTAAAATTATGGATATACCGAAAGCCGCAGCTACCTGTTGTAATAATTATCTTCAAGTGTCTTACCACTAACAGTTTTTTTGACTTTTTTATTATTTTTTATAAATTAATTTCCTTTCGTTACTCACAACAAAATATACCATACCATAATTTTTATTACACTATTACTTAAAAGGGGGAAGGGGTAGAGCATGTTGTAACGTTCAAATTTTTACCATAGCCAGCACTGCCATTTTTTAGATATGCCGAAGTAACTTTAACAACTAAATCAATTTAATAACAAAAAGATTTGAAATTGAAGCGAGTGAGAGTGCGATAAAAGACACTTTCCAAGTAGTTTAAAATAGAATATTATTTGCATCTATTGCTTATACGTTGGAAGTGATAAAGAAATTGTAGATAAACGAGCGGTCAGTAAAATGCACTGTCCAGAACTAAAGTTTAGCTATGATTGTTTCAAGTTTCTGAACCATGGCTGAACAATACCCCATTGAAACTAAAGCTTGTGTGTGGATAGTGCAACCGTGTAGTTACCAATCGTATAACTATAAACTTTCTATATAACATAATGAAATAAATCACAAAATCACACTATAAAGTTTATTTAACAATATTGAACTAATAAATTAGTTTGCTTAAAAACATTTCACTTTAATTCAGAGCAGGCTTTGTTTAATTTCATTATGTGTGTGTGTAACCGTGTATAGTTCATATTTTACATATTCCTTCATTATTTTACTATTTATTTTATTTTTACACATTTTCTGTTACTTATAGGTATAAGGCTCTTGTATAGCAATGTTTTTTTCCTAAACATGAGTTTTTAAACCAACCATTTACAAAAATTAATTAAAAATGAAAACTAGGTGAAGATCAGAAGTGGGATCTGCAAAAACTCGAAAGAGGCTGAGTACATAGTAGTTGGGAAGAGTTCTTGATTATAACTTTCTAATTGAAATTCTCCAAAAAATACCAAAAACTTTCATTCGATTTTAAAGTATCTAATTTTAATAACCACCAGATTATCCTTTTAATATAATATACAAAGTTGAAGACTATAAATCATAAAAAATTCTTTTCATTTACTAAGTATAGACTTGTGAAAAACATAAATCAGAATGATGCTATTCACATATATTTGAATACTCGATAAATTATAATATTGTCATTGCTACGTGCAGAATACAAAATAGCGTCGTCTATTTCATTCGTAAATCCTTAAGTCGCTGTCGAATCTTAAGAAAATGTACCGTGAATATATCCCAGAATCTATAGCCCTCCCTTATACAAAAAACCTCACTTTTTTTACTCTTTTTATTATACACACACGATAGTTATGTATAAAAGAATTTTTATTTCGAATAATAAATTATCGATTTCAGGTTCAGAAAAAAAATTTGTTTTTCTTGATCTCTGATGAGATAGATAGATAATTGAAAGACGACTTATAGATTAGCTTAAGGGTGCGATTTAATTCATTTTAAATAAATTGTGCGCAGATATATTTTTATTCCCGTCGATCTCTAAAACCTCTGGCTTTTCTAATTTTAACAATACTGGATTTAAAGATCGAGATCGATTATCCATTTCTCATCAATAGGTCGCTAAGTGCATCTCTATGGAATAAATTCCGTCCTTAAAGCCCGGTTGCATTAAGGAGAATTATTTTAATCCCAGAACTAAATTTATAATCCTTAGATCAGGGTTTCCCAAACTTTTTCTCTGATGAAGCCCCTTTGAGAGTCTTTGAATTATGACGGAGCAGTTTGTGTAATTTGAAGGGTAGGTAATGACACACAATCATTAAAACTTTGTTATTAATATTTTTGCGTTGAACACTTGCTACCTTTCCGCAGGAAGGTAGCGGAGCATTTGTGCTCCACGGAGCACAGTTTGGGAAACCCTGCCTTATAATAGCTATGGCAACGTTAAACAATAAATAAATAAATAAAAATGTCAAAGCTTGACTTTTGTAACAATAAAGAGCACTTTCGCCCGGTTGTATAAAAAGAATTACAGTAGAACGCTGTTATAAAGTACCCCTTTATAACGTTTCTCTTAATATAACGGACTAAATCTTTGGTCCCATTTTAATAGTTTTATTTTTTTTATTACGGACTCTGGTTATAACGTTCCAAATTTTTTGGCCTCTGATGGTACTTTTCTAACGGGATTCTGCTGTATATTTTAATCCGAAAATTAAATTTATAACCCTTAGACAGTAGATATGGCAATATTACAATAAATAAATAAAAATGTCAAAGTTCGTCGTTTGTAACAACAAAGAGCACTTACGCCCGCTTGCATAAAAGAGAACTATATTTTAATCCGAGAATTAGATTTATAATCCTTAGATAATAGATATATGGCAACGTTACACAATAAATAAATAAATAAAAATGCCAAAGCTTGATGTTTGTAACAATAAAGAGCACTTACGCACTTGCATAAAAGAGAATTATATTTTAATCCGAGGATAAAATTTATAATCCTTAGATAAGAGATATTAGACGTTATACAATATATAAATAAATAAAAATGTCAAAGTTTGACGTTTGTAACAGTAAACAGCGCTTATGACCAGTTGCATAAAAGAATATTATTGTTTAATTCGAGAATTAGATTTATAATCCTTTGATAATAGATGTGGCAACGTTACACAAATAATTATTGTAATTCTGAGGCTGGTTTCTAGTGGTTCCTTGGATCGCGACCTCTAGGATCTATTGTGCACCTCGGATTTGGTCTTTCCTTATGAGAGCTCTGTGCTTTTGATAAAGTCTAGAATTTTTCCTACTGATAAGTTAGGCAGTTATCTTTGGAGCATCTTCTCTTTCCCGAGAATGCTGTAACGATTTCTTGTGAAAGCCTCACAGTGTAGCTGAAGATGAATTGGAGTTTCCTCCTCCTCTGCACATCCTCTCTATAGTGGATCTTCTTCTAGTCCCATCATATGCAGGTGCTTTTTGAGCTAAAAATGACCCGTTATTATTGCCGTTGCCAGTTGTAATTCCACTCTGCTCATTCTGAGTATAGAGCGATTTCGTTTGTCAGAGGGTTTCTCCAGTAGATTTTTGGAATGTTCCTGTCCAGGAGATTCCCTCCAGTGTTTGATATGTCACTTATCTAGAAGTGACTTTATTTCTCTCTTTGCCATTTCATAAGAAATCCCATTTCATAAGAAATGCCAAAGGCGGGTTCTGGTCCAACGGCTCTTATTTTGCTGCCCTCTTTGGCCAGATCGTTAGCTTTCTCGTTCCCTAGTATATGAGCAAGAGCTGGAACCCATACCAGGTTGACGAAATTTTCCGCTGGCGCATTCAGTCTGCTGATCTTCAATTGTAAGTAAACCTGTTCAGAAGTTTCCATCCAGTGTTTAATATACCACTTCCCTAGAAGTAACTTTATTTCTCTCTTTGCCATTTCATAAGAAATGCTAAAAGCTGATTCTGCTCCGATGGGTCTTATTTTGATGCCCTCTTTGCCCATATCGTTCGCTTTCTCGTACCCTGACATTTTAAGTCTGGGGATGTAGTCCGTTACTAGTCCGGATCACACCTCGTAGGCGTTTAGCGCTTTTAGGGCTGCTTAGCTGTCAGATACAACGAAGATTCTTTGGTTGTGATTATCCTCTATCTAACAGCATTTGCGCACACAAATAATAAATAAATAAAAATGTCAAAGTCTGACGTTTGTAACAACAAAGATCACAAAAGATAATTATATTTTAAACCGAGAATTAGATTTATAATCTTTTGATATGGCAACGTTATACAGTGTAATATCAAAGTTGGACTTTGATATTTAAACTTTCTGTGTTGAAATACTCTTTGACATTTTTATTTATTTATTTTGTAACGTTGCCATATTATCTAAACATTATAAATCTAATTCTCGGATTAAAATATAACTCTCTTTTATGCAACCGGGCATTAATGTCATAAAAATTGTTCATACAATATGTCACACTTTATTAAAAAAGTTTGGGCCCCTCATTAGTCCTGAATCCATCCCAATTTAATCGCCACTCTCCAATAGCTAATATTGAGCTGTTTAGGCAAAGTTACAGCTTGTAAGGGTTGGAATGGGCTTAGAGAGCCAATTTCAGCTGTAACTGAGTCCCTTCTCACCAACTCGTCAGTTTTTTCATTTCTGTAGTTTTCTAGCAAAGTTTGAGATTATTATTTTTAGATATTTGATTCCAAGCATTGATCCACCCCATCATCACCAGTCCAAAAGCTAATTTGTGGCTGTGGGGAGCCGCTAGCACCGTTCTGCTATCTGTCAATATCTGATTATTTTGATTAGCAGTTTTCGCAGTCTTGGATTTTTGGAGAGCCTTCCAGGCGACCTAATAGACCCGTTCTTCCGTTTAAAATACTAAAAAAGCCCAATGAGCTATGCTTACGCTTTAATTAAGCTCATGAGTCATAATCCCTGCTTGGTATACATAAAACTTTTTTCAACTCTTTTTATTGTACACACGATAGGAATGTATAAAAGAATTTTTATTTCAAATAATAAATTATCGATTTGTGGCTTTGAAAAAAAAATTATTTTGTTTTTCTTGATCCTCGACGATACGTATTATAGTAGTAAATTGAAAAACGACATTTATATAACCTTTAATATAAACGTCACAAAAATTTTCCATACATGTCACGTCATATTTAAAAAGATATCAATTGATAAAAAAATTTATACTTTTTTTTTAACATTCTTTTGTGGTTTTTCTGTTGTGTTTAGGGTATAAGCATCATACAACACGAAAAAGATGAGTTCTGTTTTTTCATTCAGTTCACGCTGTATTTCTCATTGGATGAATTGTTTACAGGGAAATGAAATAACTGACACTGACAAATATACAAATGAGAGTTGATATCTTCTGCTATAGATATTTTCTATTTGAGATATTGCTGCTGTACACTTTTCAATAATGTCTAATGGAAATATGCCTTTCTTTGTTTTAAGCGTTGTTGACTAAACAAGAGAAGTTTACACAGCAACAACAAATTGTTTTTTTTTTTCATTTATTTTTGAAAATTGATTGACAACCCTGATTCAATAATTGATAAAAATATTTTTCTTTAAAATTACATTTTTAAAAATAAACCACAATCCAATCACCTTAACGTAAAGTTCGTTTATAACCATCAGGACAATCAAAAATTATTAATTAAACATTAAATGTATATTTAATAAGGTCATAAAATTAATTTGAGTGGTCGTAAAATTGTTAAATTACGTACATTCGATAAAATCTCATAAAATTGTTTTTTTCCTTCTCCTGTTTTTTTTTCGCTATTGTAAATCAGACTTATACTTGAAACTCAAGTTCCGAGTTATTTCAACTTTTGTCTTTTTAAAAATATAAGCTGCTATTGGTTTCAGTATTGCTTATTTTGTATCCATTACTAAATTAAAAATTTCAAGAGCTTTTTAATAAATAATAATGGTTTTGCGTTTCCTACAAAAAATACAGGTTGGTCCAAATCTTGGAGACCTAACACTTGATTATCCATGCATGCATAAGTGTCACATTTTTTTACTTTTAGAGAAGTTTCGCAAGGATCTACTGTGGGTCCTCTGTTTTTGTTGCTAAAAACTTTTTTAATGATTCTCAGTTTGGTAACTAAATCAAAATCTCAATAGCACAAAAAAACTATTGTTAAATCAGACTATTAATTGGCTGACGTTGTAGATGCTTTCATAAAATTTCTAAATCTCATGCGTGGACATTTGGACAATTAATTATTCATGTTAGAACATGCAGGGATGAGCCGGTAACTCGGATAACGAATTTGATCGAAATCTGACAAACGAAGACATACAGCGATAGATCGGACCTGAGGCTGAGACAGCCTGAGGCTACGCCTAACCTTCAAACGTCAAGGAGCTGCAGACCATCCAAAACAAGATCTTGCGGACCACATTCAACGCTCCATGGTTCATCCTGGGATCTACAGATGATCAGCATCAAGTATTTCATTCGAGAAGCAACCTCCAACTTTGACGAGCCAACACTGGACCACGACAACCGTACCATCCAAGGACTATGGCAACATCAACGAGTTTAGGCTTCGGAAGAGACCCAAGTTGGTTCTTGACCGAGCCTAATAATTGCGTTAACCCCCACCGAAACAGACCAACGTTTATCGTCAGTGATTTCGGTTACTTCATGAAGTAACCGATGTGTTACAAATGTGTTGTGGTGTGCACACATTTGTTCATTTTTTCTTTTTTAGATCCAACCGATGAAGAAGGGGCATGGCAGAGCCCAGGCACCCCAATAGCCAGTTTTAAGATTCCAAATTCCAAATTAAACAGCGATAGATGGAGACCCATTTTACCTACAACAGTCGGAGACAGAATTGGCAGGAGAGATTTTAAATGATTCAAACACTTAATTCGAATGGACATTGCGAGGTGGCCGAACTCCACGAAACAAGAGAAACAAAATAAGGCTGAAATGATCTTGGAAAGATGTGATACAGCTTCGGCAAGAGAGATCAAGGCCCTAACGGAAGATCCTTTAAACAGTAGCGCATGATGTATTTGCCTAAAAAGACAGTCACTGGCTGTGTGACTGCCGTTTAAGAGACCTAATTAAAAAATAAGGGTCTTTTAAATAACTTACTAATACTGAAAAGTTGCTCTATGATGGCGTGTTTTAGGAACCAGATTCGGATCCTTAGATCTATAGAGGCCCCATAATTATGTAATTCAAGAAGAATTTGAAACCCTGTTGTAAGAATGAGTTCAAAAGTTTTCGGCAACTGTGCGTCTATCTGTCCGTTAACTCAGTACCAAAACTATTTGGATGACGTCATTTAAATGTCTAGAAATATCTAGAATTTTCAAAACAGTCTGTCCAGCCATCTCTAAAACCAATGAAGAAGTGCGACGGTACTGAATCAAGTGACGAGCGATGACCAAGACACTCTTGGTGACGAGACCTAAATCAGTCAGTAAGACTAGCCTTTTTCAGAGAGCAGCTTCGAGAGATTTATCCGTTGCATAATGCATGTCTGTAAGACGCTTCAGAGGTTGCATACAAGAGGCGTCACGTAACACATTCTAATTCTTTTGGAACCCCGTTTTCATAATAAAAGACATTCTAAAAAAGTTTTAAATACCACCGTCAAAATTTTTTACCGATTGCGTACGTGTCTGCAAGAAGATTCAAAGTGTGCACCGTGGACCAAAATATTTTATTTGCATTTTCTATCACTAGATCATCTGTCAATCTCATCTGTTCGTCTCATATTAGGCCATATCTGTCATCTCATTGACGTGTTAGTGTTATCTTTCAGTCTCATCTGTCATCTATCATCTCATTTGTCAATCTCATCTGTCATCTTTGACATTTGACACATGGTAACTGTTGTGCTAACTATGGTAACAGATTGACAGTTGACACGTAGTAACTATGGTGACAGACTACTCCCCATCTCTCTAAACCAATTCCTATCCTATTTCTCCAGCTCTCTTTATATTTCTGTCTCTTTCGGACCTTACTGCGCATTTCCGATGATCCATATCTTTTTTGTTGTATGTATATCTGAGATCCTTTTATAGAACAAGCTCAATAACCATAAAAATCATAACCAACCATAGAAGTCACTGGAAAATTTGCTTCATAGAACCATGAAGTTTCTCAAATCTTGAGTTATAGAACTGTAACCATCGGTGACTTCTGGGAAGATACCAGTAGTACAACACCCTTGGGGTCTTTGTAAGAAATCGTAGCAAATGGGTCCAGCCTTATGTTATTTTGTTTCACAATTTTTAATTGATATAGAGAAAAAAGTATAAAAAATGCACATTTTAAATTAAAATTTAAAAGAATTTATAGAATATTCAACAATTATTTTTTGTAATTTTACATATCAAAGGAAATATTTAATAAAAACTCGATAAACTTTAGTAATTAATCAAAATGGAACCCTTATTTATTATTTTCAGTTTGTTAGAAGTTGAAAAAAAGAGGAAGATTATTTTTTCACTTTATTCTTTCTCTTTCAAATATTTTACATGAGGGTAAAAATTGACCACCAGTGGTCGATTTTATAAATTCCTCAGGGGTATGTTAAGTGATTTTATGGACACATCAGGGGATGGCTTTTTATATAGGGGCCGATATTCAATTTTAAGATACCCAAATGTTTGATGTATACATCGTGATTTACGTAATAGGAACGAATTTTTTTATTTTGTTTAGGGATTTGTAAGGATCACTAAACAAATTGTATTTGGTTTTGATGTAAAGTAATCGAATTTTTCTTTCAGAATTTTGATTTTAAATATTTTTACACAATTTCATGCTTAGTTAGTATCTAGCTTGATTGTTCCTTTATTGCCGAAATAATGTTATTGTTTTACAAAATAATTGATTTTGCTTTTAGAGGGCTCAAAGAACACAAAATTTAACAAAATTTAAATATCCATCCTAATCAAGATGCATCAATATTAAATGTAATATAAAACTTAAACCTTTCAACTGCACATATTTTACGATTCAATAAATAATTTTAATGAAGGTAATTATATTGGGTGGTCTGCGTCTAAATTTTTATGAACAATATAAAATGCACTTTACAACACTGTTTTTTTGCGCTCTTTTTTTATTTTGGGACAATTTAAAACAAAGACAAATACTTTTGTGTCAATAAACAGCCCCTTTCAATATATTCAGAGCACAAGTTTCTTTGTTTTACAACGTTACATCGCTTTGGTCTCTAAATTCGCCCCTTCTGTATTCTTGCATCGGTCAAATTGACGTATATAAATAAAATCACCAACCCAAACCATCTATAGTTTGCAAAAGAATTAAATAGAGCTAGTATAAGTAACGGTGTCAGAGTGGCATAAGCTCGAGATGAAGAGTAAATAAGGAACAATTAAGAGGGAATTAGTAAAAAGAAAAGTAAAGAGAGCTTACGTATTGCTCCCACTTCATTATTCTTACTCTCAAGGTCAAGAAGGTGGAGCTTAATGAAGAGTCCCACCCACTTGACCTCGGTTTTAACTGTTGATAGTTGAATTATTGCTTGCCAAGCATCCTAGACGCATAAAAATTTTAATTGTTTTATATACCGGGTGTATAAGAGTTTTTGGTACATGAGGAGTTAATTAAAAAATATTCCTTACCGAATACTGGCTGTCCTAACCACTTGATGGTTAGGACAGCAGAGGCAGTGATTGATGAAGTATCTAAACATTTCGGAAACTTCAGTAAGAGAGTAGAGACTAGCAGTTGGAAAAGAATAAAAATCCAGGGACGTATGGAGGCAGAATTGCAGTGAAACCGAGAGATTTAATTTTTAAGTCACCTGTAAGTCACGGAATGATTTGGTAGCTGTTCTACAACTATTACGTCCGGTGAATGCGCCCATTCATAAACAGATGAATAGAGGAAAAGACGGACAGAGACACAGTTATCCTGGGCTAATTAGAATTGATTTTTAAATAGACGTTTTGTCCAAGGACCAATCAAACTGTTCCACTTTAAATTTAATGCATACAGTAGTTAATTGAGAGCTTTATATGTGCTAAAGAAACAATTCTTTACCTTGTACATAATTAAAACAAATCTCTTACACTTTAAAGAAAATGTATATTTTTCTCAGTAAATTTTCCTTTGGATAAAGTTTGTCTACTGCCAGCCACTGCAAATTATTTTGTCCCTTTTAAGATTTAAACTGTATCGCTTGTTGAACTTCAGAACTTCCTGCGGAAACCTCAAGTTACCCCTTAAATCTACTGGCCAAGTGGGCAGATAAAAAATACGAAGAATGCCCTTTTATCCCTTAAATTCAGTCTATTTTATTCGCCCTATCTGTCACTATCGTTGTTTGAAGATATTTATCGTTTAGAAAGTGGAGACGTCTGTTTGATAAAATGTTTGTTGGATTTTTCTCTCGTCTCTATTTTCTTTTTAAAATAAATTGATTTAAATTGCATTTAATTTAAATTGATTTGCATTTTGATAATAATAAATTTGATTTATAAGCGGGTGTCTCGTAAAGTCTATTTACTGATTTCTCAATATTAATAGCTTTTAGTGTTTCCCAAGTTTACATTGCATTACGAATATCCGACATATATTTCTATCAAACAAGTAATATACATGTCAATAGAAGTCTAACAGGCGATAATGCCACGTGATGTAAAGTGATCTACTGCTTCAAACTGTCTACAATTAGTTTATCCATTAACATAGCTCGCATATGTAGATTATTACATGTATGTCCTTTTAACTTAATTTGATTTGGTCCAATTTAATAATGACCTGCATTTACACTGTTTAGAGAAAATACAAAGTGCATAGAGTGAGTTGTAACGAAAATAAAAATGCCAAACGCTAAAAAAAAACTCAGTTGATGTAATCTGATAATAAAAATTTTAATCGTCAAGAGATTTAAAAAAAGTGCATCTCTATGGAGTAAAACCAGCCTTAAAGGGTATCGATACAACTTTCGCAAGCAATGTTTAATCATTTCCCCAGCTTCTCGTGGGATCAACATGGAAGTAAATACATTTTTAAAGGTAGACTCGACCTTAACAGAGTCAACAACAGAGGCTGCTCAAAGCTTCCACAGAAACCAAGAGGAAGTCCGAGAGCCTATGGTTTTGGATGAAAATCCTGATCAAAAGGCTGAGGACGCACTCCTCGCAAGCAGTGACGACGACGTCCATAAAGCCCTGAAAAGCGTTAAACTAAAGGCTGATAGGGTTCGACTATGCGGAGCTGCTAGAAAACGGATGAAGTACTATCAAACAAAATACTACAATCAAACAGGGTCACCCGATTGAAAAAGCCAGGGAACTTGCCCTAGAATGAGGTGGTCCTCCAAATAAAGCTACCAAAAGAGTAAGATCTGATGGTAGCACTCCGGAAGCTCGTGATAAAAAACGGGCGAAAACCGCTGAAAGTTCGGCTGCCAAGCCGTCTTTTAGCCAAGTTATAACTGGAGTTACGATAGGAATTATACATTCCTCATAGCCAGATGTTCTCCTGACTATGGTACAGCTTGAAGCCATTCAGGAGGCCATTCTGGATAAAATAGTAGAAAAGGGCAAGAAGCTGCTATAAAGTTCAACAAATCCTCAGTTCCAACAAATATACAAAAGGCCCGGCTGGCTTGGTATTACCTGTACCAATGCAGCCATAGCTGAGTGGGTAAAGGGCTTGCAAGCCCAACTCAAACCATGGGATGCCGCTTCCCTCAAGATCGTGGCTGAGGCTGAAATGCCTCACACGGAGATAATAGTGACATTTATACCCGGAAGCCAGAGCTATTCGGATGAGAAGATTTTGGGTCTCATAGAAGCCCAAAACGAAGGTCTCAATGCTTCAAGCTGGCGGATTCTACGCAGAACCGAAACCAGTAATATGCTAGAGGTTACCTTCTCGGTGGACATTCAGTTCGCCGAAAATCTTGCAAAGCTGAACTACAAAGTAGGCTATAGATTTGGGCAGATCCAGCTTCGTCCAAAAAAAGGCAAACAAGAAAAAGAAAAAGCCCAAGCAGCGACAGATGCGGGTGCCTCAACATCCAACGCACTGACTGTGACAACAGCCTGCGACTCCGCTCCAAAGGGACATCAGGAGAGAGGGACGAAAGCCGGTTGCTACCCCAAACTCTAAAAAGCCGTCGCAAAAACTTGAAGGAAAAAACAAAACCCCCCAGGTCGGACCAGGAAGGGGCGGACCTTAAACCTTCAACTTCAACTGCATAAACTGCATCCAGATAAACCTCCAACACTCAAAGGCAGCATCAAGTGCCTTATACTGGAGGTTTATCAAGAAACAAATCTCCGTAAAGCTATTACAAGAGCCCTGGATAAATGGACGTAGGATCAAAGGATCAAAGGAGAGGATGGCAAACGTCCTTGCCGATTACAGGTATGGTAATCCAAGAGCAGCACTACTGCTCAGGAAAGATATTAATTTTGTTCCCATTCCAGAATTCAACAACAGAGGGACCTAGTGGCTGCTGTGGTTGAGTTGCCTGTGGAGTTAGGCCATTTCATAAGAAATGCCAAAAGCTGGTTCTGGTCCAATGGGTCTTATTTTGCTGCCCTATTTGGCCATGTCGTCCGCTTGCTCCTTTCCCTGGTATTTTTTCCCGCTAGCGCATTAAGTCTGCTGATGCAGTGCGTTACTAGTCCGGATCTCACATCACAGGCGCTCTGTGGATTCCAAAGAGAACTGTGCGTTCTCTTTGGATGACGGTTACTTGCTCCCTAAGGCTTAAGATTACCCTTTGTCTCAAGTTTCCATCCCTGATGATTCCAGCTCATGTACCTGTTGGGGTTTTAGAGCTATCTGTGTAGAATCTGTGTAGTATGGAGGAGTGAACCTCCGACCCTTACATCTGGTGGTGAAAGCCAAAGCATTGAGTAATGCGTACAGATAAAAAGTTCAATAGATACTTTCGAAGGGAATCGGAGATGAGCGCATTAAGAGGAAAAAGTTTAAATAAAATAAAAATATACGAAAAAGAAATGACTTTTCGATTTAAATTCGATTAATATTTGGGTTTCCATTATGTAGCATTAAAAATTAAAATTTCTCCCCTCTTTTTTTTCGGTTAAAAGCAAATTTAAACAAACTAATTTATCGAATAATCTTTCCAAGTTTGTGAAAATTTATATCAAAGTACTTAAAGCCTCAAATATTTATTACTTGTCAAATGAGCATATAAAATGTTTCAAAATTAAGTTAAGCATAACTTTGAAAACGCGCTTTTGGAGATGCGTATCGCACATCTCTCATCAAAAACAGTAAAACAGTCGATGATTACCTAAATTATTACCGAAACGCGATTTTTTTTACCTTACAAAGTGTAAGCACGTAATGGTTAAAAAAGTATCAACATTTGTTACATATTAAAGATTCTATCACATCGTAAAGTATCTTTAAAAAGTTTAAACTTTACGAGTTTTCTATCATTGGTAATCTTTATTACTCAACTGGGAAAAATTTACAAAAATTAAACTTATAAATGGTACTTAAGTACAGCGAATCTATTTTCTTCCTCTTTTTATTTTTTGTAAAAAAAATTCTAATAGTTTGCGCTTTAGTTGGAAACAATGAAAACCATAAGCGGATATTAAGTTCGATTTATGAGTTTGAATGTCATGGAATATGTAATAAGTCGATTATATTATCCAAACGGAATTGTTACCATTGGTAATTAAGCATTTCCTAATTGTACCTGTCCACAAACATACATCAGTTTTGATGCACATGTCGCCAAACCATAATTTATTGTTACGAGTTTAAACCTCAACTTGCCAATTTTTCGCTTTCGCTTCAAACGTTTTGTTTATTTATTAACAAACACAAGCAACACACACATCTCGTCTTGATTTGTCTCTAAAGTGCCTTTCATATGCGTAATCCAAGTAACCTATCAATTTTACCATCAATTAGTTTGGCTAGACAGTGATAGATAATAGCTGATAGATGTGTCATGTGTTACTGCACAATTGCATCTCCAATTGCATTGATTAAATTGATTTATATCTACAAACGTATAGAGCTAGTGATATGGTAATAATTATTAATTCAGATCATGTATGCGTATTATGTCCTGTTTTCCAAGTTTGATTCAAATCGCTTTGTTTATTTCCCTATTAATTAATAATAGAGCAAATTGAAACGTCATTATTAGTTGATTTAATCAATAATTTCCCCTAACTGCCATCACTACTAAAGTTTTTTTAAATAAAAATAAAAATAAGTAATGAGACCAGAAATAATAGTAGTTTATAATATAAGTGCTAAAAGGGACGTTTTATTTTGTGAGTGGCGAAGATTACGAAACGAGCGAAGCGAGTGGAGTAACTCCACGAACAAAATAAAATCACTTTTAACAAAATTATCATACAATATTTTTGGTATTTCGACCTTTTAAATAAAAAATTGTAACAAATTTCAAAATTGAGATTATTTTGTGTACTAACAGTACTGACATTTCAAACTTTTTTAACTTTAAAATTAATTTTTTTTGCATCTTAAATGTTATTGAATTGAAACAAACAATTAATAAAAACTCAATGTCATATTTTTGAACAATTATAAGTTTGGCGTCGTTTACTCGTTTCACAAGTTTTTACAAGTTAATCAGTTTCTTTCAAATTAAAATTAAAAATTTTAATAAATACATATAAAAGCACACATACAGTACAGTTTTTGATACCACAAAATCAGCTGATCACCAAATAATGTATATCTCTGTAGTCAAAAAGTATTTGACTACACTTTTCAGATACACCTTCAGATATTACGAAACTACTTTTGGTGTCATAATAGCTCCATTACAGAACCGAAATATAAAAATACATTTGTACCATCCCAGTTATACCCATGCTACTACCTTTAATTCTAACAAAAAAAGACAACCTTAGACCTGGTTGCATAAAAGAGAATTATATTTTAATCCAAGAATTATGCCCGGTTGTATAAAAAAGAATTATATTTTAATCTGGAAATTTAGATTTTAAAATCTTTGATACGGTAATGTTAATAAATAACAATAAATTAAGTACTCAAATAAATAATATTTGAGTACACTTTTCAGACACACCTGCAGATATTATGAAACTAATTTCGGTGTCATAATAGCTCCATTACAAAACCGAAATATAGAAATACAATTGTACGATCTCAGATAATACCCATGCTACTAGGTACCTTAAATTCTAAATTCTAACAAAAAAGAGACTCCCTTAAGCCTGGTTGCGTAAAAGAGAATTATATTTTAATCTAAGAATTATGCCCGGTTGCATAAAAGAAAATTATATTTTAATCTGGATATTTAGATTTTAAAATCTTTGATACGGCAACGTTACAGCATAAATTAATAAATATCATAAATTAAAATTCAACTTTGAAAAAAATAATATTTGAGTACACTTTTCCGACACATCTTCAGATATTATGAAACTACTTTCGGTGTCATAATAGCTCCATTACAGAACCGAAATATAAAAATACATTTGTACGATCTCAGATATAGCCATATGCTACTACCTTGAATTCTAACAAAAAAAGACTCCCTTAAGCTCGGTTGCGTAAAAGAGAATTATATTTTAATCCAAGAATTACGCCCGGTTGCATAAAAAAGAATTATATTTTAATCTGGAAATTTAGATTTTAAAATCTTTGGTACGGCAACATTTCACCATAAATGAATAAATAGGTACATAAATTAAAATTCAACACTGAAAAAGTATTATTTAAGTACACTTTTCAGACACACCTTCAGACATTACACAACTACTTTAGGTGTCGTAATAGCTCCGAGATTACAAAACCGAAATATAAAAAGACATTTGTACGATCCCAGATACCTATGCTACTACCTTGAATTTTGAAGAAAACGAAGACCCCGTTAGGCCCGGTTGCATCAAAGAGAATTATACTTTAATCCGGGAATTATGCCCGGTTGCATAAAAGAGAATTATATTTTAATCTGGAGGATAAGATTTTAAAATCTTTGGTATGGCAACGTTAACACCATAAATTAATAAATAGGTACATAAATTAAAATTCAATTTTGAAAAAAATAATATTTGAGTACACTTTTCAGACACACCTTCAGATATTACAAAACTACTTTCGGTGTCGTAATAGCTCCGAGATTACAAAACCGAAATATAAAAAGACATTTTTGTACGATCGCAGATACCCATGCTACTACCTTGAATTCTGAAGAAAAAGAAATCCCCTTAGGTCCCGTTGCATCAAAGAGAATTATACTTTAATCTTAGAATTATGCCCGGTTGCTTAAAAGAAAATTATATTTTAATCTGGAGGATTAGATTTTAAAATCTTTGGTATGTCAACGTTACACCATAAATTAATTAGCTACCTACATAAATTAAAATTCAACTTCGAAAAAAATAATATTTGACCACACTTTTCAGACACACCTTCCTTATTACAAAACTACTTTCGGTGTCGTAATAGCTCCATTACAGAACCGAAATATAAAAAGACATTTATACGATCCCACATACCCATGCTACTACATTAAATTCCGAAGAAAGAAAACACTCTTAGGCCCGGTTGCATTAAATAGAATTATAATTTAATCTAAGACTTCTGCCCGGTTGCATAAAAGAGAATTATATTTTAATATGGAGGATTAGATTTAAATTTCTTAGGTTAGGCAACGTAACCCAATAAATTAATAAATAAATAAATAAAAATGTGCAAGTTTGACGTTTGTAAGGTTAACTCTGTAGCATCCATCCTTCATTGTAATATTGAAATCTTTTAGTTTTAATTTATTTAATTAACTTATAAGTCGACATTATATTTTATTTTTAGCGCTAATATTTTCGTATTAATTGGTAGAGCAAATTGAAACTTTTGGACTATTATATATTTTTTTAAAAAACAATAATAAAATAAAAATGAAAATAAATTGTGTATCCAGTGATGCGAGAGGGTCAGTAAATGCGAGTGTTGCCATTAAACGGAGCAATTGAAGACTTTAGGTTAGTGTTCGAACCCCGGTCAGCTCATTATCAGTTGTTCCGGGCATAAAACAGAATTGCTTGGTTTAGGTTACGATCTTTCGTTTATTTCAAAGATCGTTGATTGACCCACAGTTGATTGTTTCCAACAAATTACTAATACTCTATTTTGTTACACTGTCGGTACAAATTAAATGTCTACATTTTATTACTTTCAAGTTAAAATTTAGTTGTAAATAAATTGTGTATGAGAGAGGTATTTTGGTGATAGTTAAGTAGTGGAAATGTAGTAAAAATAAATGAAAGTTAGTATGGGTTATAGACAGGGCTTGATTACCGATTTTACCGATGTAGGGCTAAGTGGCTGCCTGCTGCAGATAGGTTAGGTTTACGATACTACTCCAATTAGTATTATGGCCTAAGCCTGCGATTTGCTCCAAATATCTACGATTTCCCATTACATTAAATTGCCGGAGAATGTATGCTATCAAAAGTGGTCAAAATATAACTAAAATGTTATAGTTATGTCTTTCAACTTTTTATTTTATTTTTAATAACTTATCAATGACTCTTACAAGGAATGGGTTCGTCACTTGAAAATCTCATAAGTTGGATTTGATACTTTGAAATAATTTCATAAATGCACCTTAATAATAAAAAAAATCTGAAAATTCGAAAAAAAGCTAGAAATAGGAACTACCTTGTTTATAATATAAAGCTAGCTTGATGCCAGAGAACTTGTGAAAATTTGACAAAAGGACGATTCTTCCTAAAAGAAAGTCAGACATACAGGAGACTAAGAATATACCTTATTATCCACATTAAAAGTTCCCACCACTCCGAGGGGAAACCCTCCAAAATTCGGTGGCTCAGGTCGTCACGAAGACGCTCGTGACATATGGTGGAGGCGCTGGACAACAATAGCGGTACCTGTCCTCCATATGCGTACGCTTGGAACTGCTGGCTTTTAAAACCAATCTCTTAAACATGCTAGTAGCGCCTGAGGTAACAGCTCAGGTCGTCACGAAGACGGTAGTGACAATATTTCGTTTCACTGTCGTTTCTAAGAGAAAACCGCTTCCCAACATTTCGTTTCTTTCTTCTAATGTCTAGGTTTTTCAGACTTAGTCTAAAACCTATCATCACTGCGACCTTTAATACATCTATTAATTTTTGTACATTCCTATATCCAGCTATCCCAGCCCAATTTATGACCTTTCTAGTGCTTCTTTGCAGTGCTGATGTGTGACTTTTGTCGCTCGCGACTTTACCCATCTTTCTATGGTGTTAGAAGACACTGTCCAGGTGGTAGGCATATATAATAGTTTTAATTCCTGATTACTACTTGTCGAGTGAAAATTATACGAACATCTTGGCCTCCTCTGATGGGTGTGTTCGCCCAGTACGACACATTTTTGGGCTCCTTCCATGACCTCTGAAGCAAGTTGCTGGTCCAAACGTTCCATCCTGTTTAAACGAGCCTTATTGCAACTATTCGTATAATTAGAGCACCACCTTATTAAAAGTCTCTATCCCACACATTATGTAGTTGAATAAACCCCACCTTTGTTAGGAATTTTTTTATGAATTTTTGTGGCATTGAAAACTCGGAATAAATGTCAAAAACGTTGTTGAGTTGTATAATTAAAATAATATTTAAAATTTTTTCGTTTTGTCTGTCATCAAACTAATTAGTATAGACAATTTGCATTTAAATATTATTTGATGATGTTGTTTAAACATTAAAGTTGAATTTTAAAATTCCAATCTGTTTAAGAACAAGCAATCTACAAGCTTAAATAAGATAAAATCTGAAATAACTCGAGCTACTGTACCAGTTTTAATAATTTTAAATATCAAATCCATATACAATCAACAAAATTTGTTGAAATTTAATATTTAAAGTTACATTTGATGTGCAAACCAATGTTGGTATATTATGGAATTTTATGTATTTCAAGAAACGATAACAATAAATGTTTCTTCTTATTATAACTACGTAAATATTTAGAAATTATAAAGTTTTATAGTGCATCGATTCCAGATTCCTTCTGTTATGACTAAACTAACAACTTTAATATTGTTAAAAATTTTATTACCTCCTTTTTTTTCCCTCTTCGTCGTACCAGAAATATTTAATCCTATCTTTCATCTTTATTATACCTGATGTAATATAACTTTATAAATATTAACCAATTTTTAGACTTTTTCTACTTTTTACTTCAAAAACACAAAGACTCATCAAATAAACTCAATTCTATTTAGATTTCATCAAATTGTTTTACTGTTTGAACAACTATCGAAATAAAAGCACATCAAAGAATGGTTATAAGATAATGGTGCTTCGAGGAAATTTAAGAAAGTACTATAACAAAATAAAAGACGTTTAAGCCGTAGCTTAGACACTTTTTTTGACAGATATAAGGAAAACAACTCTGGAAAGCCTAAGAAAGTCTAAGTTACATTTTTTTGAAGCAAAAAAAGGACCGATGCAAAGATTAATGAGTGTCTCTGCATACTTGGACGAAATAATCAAAGAATGTACAACACACTTACCAGAAATATCCAAGTGGTAGTTTAGGTCAGTCCAGGTTAGGTTAGGCTAAGACTGCTCCAGTCTGGCACCAAGCACTGGTGTTCGATAGAAAAAGGACGAGATGCTGCTAGTCCAGCGGCAGGTGGCACTCAGAGTGGCCTGTTCCTATAGATCAGTATCAAAGGATGCAGTGCTGGTGGTAACATTAATGCCTCCGATCTATCTCCCCGCCATAGAAAGAGCCACGAGAGACGGATACCATCCAACTACTCATGTCGACACAATCGCACAATGGCAGCGCTGCTGAACAGAATTGGAAAAAGGACAGTGGACCAGAAGATTCATACCCTACCTCTAACCGTGGGTAGAGAGGAAACACAGAAAGTTGAACTACCACCTCACATGACATGGATGATTCATCACATACAATCATCGAAAAAATGGCAGTAGATCAGAAGACTCATACCCTACCTCTAACCGCGGGTAGAGAAGAAACACGGAGAGTTGACCTACCACCTCACACAGTTCCTAACATAACATGAATGCTTCAACGCATACAAGCACCGTATTAGAAAACTGCCTCCCTTCCTAAATAGTGTACTGCGACGAAAGCGACACCGCAGAAAACACCCAGTTCCAGTGCAATCAATAGGAACAGAAGCGAGTAACAGAGTCATTAAGTGTAGGTCACAGCATCTTAGCTTAGAAAACGTCATTAACATCATGCCCAAAGATGAACTGGTTTGGAAAATCATCACAGAGCTAGCTCCGGACATTATGAGGCAGAAGGAACAAGTGGACTGGATCAGCAAAGAGCAGCGGTGCTATCAATGGGAACAAAAGCGAGTAACATAGTCACTATGTGTTCCTTGTCAGCCTCTTAGCTTAGAAAACGTCATTAACATCATGCCCAAAGATGAAGAGGTTTGGAAAATCATCACAGAGCTAGCTCCGGACATTATGAGGCAGAAGGAACAAATGGGCGGAATGAGCAAAGAGCAGCGGTGCTATAATGGGAACAGAAGCAAATATCAGAGTCACTAAGAGTAGGCCAGCCTCTTAGCTTAGAAAACGCCATTAACATCATGCCCAAAGATGAAGAGGTTCGGAAAATCATCGCAGAGCTAGCTCCTGACATTATGAGGCAGAAAGAACAAGTGGACTGGATCAGTAAAGAGCAGTGGTGCCCCAGAAACCTAAGGCTATACGTTCTCCGAGCCTAAGGAAAATAGACGCCCCGGAGGAGAGAACTAAATACCCATAATGGTGGAAAAACGAAAAAAAAAGAACAAAAAAAGAAGAGACGAAGAAGTGCAGCAACTCACAGAGATGGACCCGTCAGAAAAGACGACGGAATGCGAAAGTGGATTCCCGATGTCTATTGAAGAAGTCAAGGTCACTCACAGACATTGCGGGTGTGGTTTTAGTGCCTTAGATTCGTCCCACATCACACTACCGTTAGAGAGAAGTGGTAACGATGCATTTTTCTACGTGTCAGAGTGTTACGAATCCTTAAAGATTCTGCTTCTGATACGTGAAAAATTAGCATCGTTTTCACGCCCGAGTTTTTTATTAAAAATAACTCGTACGTAATCCACCAGCAGCTATCAGATCTTACGTTTTTGTATCATCTGCGATGCAATGGTATAAATCTTTATCCGACGTAAACAACCTAACGTAGTGTAAATGCTCGGGGTCGTTCCGATTTAATTTCATTCCACCCGATATTTATATCAATTTTAATTTATTTTGGCCCTTCAGGTATCCCAAATATCCCAATATCCCAAATATATAATAGTCTGGTCTATCTGACCAACTGTTCCATCTTGCCCGAACAGTACGGTCTAATTGACCGACTGTTTCAACTCTTGCCCGAACAGTCTGGTCTATCTGACCAACTGTTCCTCTCTTGCCCAAACAGTTAGGTCTAACTGACCAACTGTTCCTCTCTTGCCCAAACAGTTAGGTCTAACTGACCAACTGTTCCTCTCTTGCCCAAACAGTTAGGTCTAATTGACCAATTGTTCGTCCCTTAGCGACTTACTTCACACGTCTTGAAGCAGCGTCAAAAGGATCTTTCGTTTCTCCAAAGAAGAGTTATTTATTTATCTTTCATTATTATAAATTATTTATTTTGTTTTCCCATTGTTTATTTATTTTTAATAAATATTTTTATTTTGTTTAAAAGTGTTGTTTATTAATCGCATCGAACCCTCCCATCTTCGACTGAGCAACGTCGAGGGCATAAATACACTCGATAGTAAGATCGGTGTTACAGAATAATAGTGTCTTTCTGAAGATTGCTACACCCGCCGAAAAAACAGATTAGGTTATGGTAGTAGAGTCGGGATTAGGTTGGGGTAGGTGAGGTAAAGTTAGGTTAGAATAGGTGAGGTTATGTAAATTTAAATTGAGTAAGGGTACGTGTTTTACCTCACCTTCCCCCATTTCTTCATTTTGGAGACTCAAAAAACTTCTTGACTAGATCTCAATGTCCTCAATCGAAAATCCATTGCTCAGCAGTCATGGTCAGACAAATTTGAAACCAATTTAGATTTTTACTAGCACTTGACGAGTTTAACTAGACAAAATATTAACATCTGCCAAAATTTAAGATTACTATTTATATTAAATATCAAAGGAAATATATTAAAATTATTATTAATCTATAATTTAAGATTATAAGCAGTTAAGTATCTGTACATAAATCTAAGTTGACAGCATGTCGGTGTGTTATGACCTACCAATCTCTTAAAATAACGTTACAGACATGTATAAATTCTTATAAACACGTAATCGTATTAAATTTTTGATCAAGAAACTTTTCAAGAGGTCATATCCAAACTAATAAAAATCTCCTATGTTTTAAGATTACCTTCAAAGGCGCATTTTTTAAATATAAATTATTGATCTCTTCAAATTTTTCCAACCTTTGAGGATTAAGCTTTTATTATTTTACATTCTGATAATAGTTAATTTTCATAGAATTAATTTTTTTTCTTTAAAAATTCCTTCAAATAGGAAGATCGTACAGCCTCAGAGATCACCAAAAATTATCTATAAATCCAGAATGTAAGCTCTCTCCAAACTTGGTCGTCAAGGTCGTCCCAATTTGCCTTAAGCTAGTCTTCAAAAAAATTTGATCTTAAAAGTTGGCTTCATGAAATGTGAGAATGGAGAGCACTTAGAAAGAAGATGAAGATTATATAGACTCTGGAATTGCAACGCTAAAGAATCCGTGAATGTAAAAGAGATGGAACAAGAGTATGCTGTGACTAAAAAATTGAAGTAGAGGAAAGGCAGTATGTACTGCCTACCAATGTGTAAATGTCTCTAATAATAAAATACAAGCCAAAATATGAAAAAAAAAGAATAAAATTGAGAATTGAAAGTTTTATTGAAACTCAAAAGATGGCGTTAGCATCTCCAATTTTAACCATTTTTATTCGGACATAAATATCGAAAAGAAAAATATTATTAATAGAAAAATATCAACACATATTATTTATAAACAAATATCTTTTTATACCATTTAAAAAATTTTGCAGACATAACGAAGAATATTAAAATAACTTTTATTATAGTCAATAACTTCAAAATATAGTCGAGGTATAACAAATTTCATATGTTTGCTAAAGGTGTCATTAAATTTATAAGTCTATAAAATTTTTATTTGTTTTATGATTTAATAGTCATTTTTAAATTTTTGAATTTGTGTTTTAAATATACATTTAAAAAAATATATCTATCTATATAAAATATATAGATACTTCTTTTAAATCGTTACTATTTGTAGAAACTATGGGGGTCGTAGAAAATTTATGTTTTTTCCTTACACCTTTTTAACTATTTTTAAACATCGACTTGAATAGATAATTTATTTTAAAGATAAAATCGATATTTATATAGAGATTTTTTCATTTATTTGGTTTTATTTAAACACACGGGGTACCATTTAACCCCAGAAGTCATAAAAATTATAATAAAGTCATACATGCTTTAATAATAATAAAGCCAACAGATTGAAACTAGGTAAAAACGTTAGACACACTGGGGTACCACATAACCCCAGAAGTTCCAATGAAAATTATAATAAAAGTATGCAACCTGTGTGTATTGGCAGAGTTGAGACATTGTCTTACTTAGAACTCCATTAACTACATTAGGAGGTGATTGTTTTCCACTATCCATGAAAAAAAGTTAGGTTAGGTTAGGTCGAATATCCTGTTCAATTGTTTTTATTAGTTTACATTATAGTACCATTATTGCACACAATTATAGAAGGATGGTTGGTCTCCAAATTAAAAGCAAAAGATTTTGCTGGGTCGAAACAGGTAACAGGTCGAACAGGTCGAAACTAGGTAAAAACGTTAGACACATTGGGGTACCACATCACCCCAGAAGTTCCAATGAAAATTATAATAAAAGCATGCAACCTATGTGAATTGGCAGAGTTGAGACATTGTCTTACTTAGAACTCTATTAACTACATTAGGAGGTGATTGTTTTCCACTATCGATGAAAAAAAATTAAGTTAGGTTATGTCTAATATCTCGTTCAATTAATTCTATTTCCATGGCTATTATTTTACATAGTTTTACATAGAAAATAAAAATTTTTCATAAAATATATAAACAAAGACTGTAATGAACCACCCCAAATTGTCTTTAATTTTCACTATATCTTTTTTAAATTTTGCTAATAAATGCTTTTGTAGCGCACTGTATTTGAAAAACAAAATAATAAGTACGTAAATTAAAAGAAGACTCGATTAAGTTATAATGAAGGCTAAAGTGAGCTAATTCTAAATTACCATCCTTGAATGATCTCTGATTGCCTATAGAGCGATGGATCGTTGATGACCCTATAAATAACAGTTAATCTCAAAGTCAAAGGGTCTCCTGAAGGCTACGTTCGTCTTTTAATCTCATAATTTCTCTTCTCTTCGGGGATTATACGCAATCAACTTCTCTTGGACGATTTCTACGTTCGAAAACATATCGATTTAATTTTTATGTTTTTTAAAAAAGAATATTTTTCGTCTTGTGCATATTTATGATTAAGTGTTATGTGTTGGCTGTGTGTGTGTATCTAAAAGAGGTTTAGGTCGAGTCACGTTAAGAATATATGTGTATTTATTCCGGCAGCCGACATTTCCGGATTCGAGAGCATTTAGCTGGTTTCCGGTAGGAAATACCTTTAGAATTGTGGTCTTGTCCGGATTCGAATTTAGTTCTCTTACTTCGGAAGAGTTTACTAAAGGTACAACTAATTCAAAACCCACAATTGTAAAACAACTAAAATATTAATAGATATAAAATTTAATTTTCAAAATTTAGCTTTCCGCGCGTATAAAATGAAATCGCTTCTTCACGAAACAAATCTGATATTATTATTTAAATTGGTCGTTTGGTAATGCTGATAGCCGATATTCAAATTAAGTATTGTAAAGTTTTAAAAACAGAAATGCACGAATGGCAGCTTTTAAAATATTAATTTATTTATTGCTCTATAAGAACAATAGATTGATTTTATTAGATTGAAATCGAACAGTCTCTTCATTTGCATATAACATGTGCTCTCCATTACAATATTAATAGATATCTGTATATGGGTAAGTACACATATGCAATATAAACTTGAATATTATTCATAAACAGCTATCGAGTAATCTGAACTCTCGACAATATAATTTTTTTTCAATCATCCTCGAGAGATTCGCTTTAGGGGTCACTTTCTTCAACTTTGTACAAGTGGAAATTTTATACGTAAAGTTTGTAAGTAAACACTTTAATTACAAGCTATATTGAGGTAAATTCACAGGGTGTCACTAATTGATACAACTCTGTTGAAAGATCAAAAAACTCTGATGTGGCCATAACAGGACTTATTCGGGCGTAAAAAGCTATTTTTAGGCATTTAATTTAAAATTTCCGGTTAAACCGAAAGAACTAAAGTAAAGTGTTGGGTACCATTAGATAGCTAATTCTACGATCTTTCAAAATATTGAGAAATATACAGGGTGTTCCATATGAATTAAGAAAGTTGCTTCCATTTCTGGTTACACTGGAAGTCAAAATATGGAGTGTTTGGTATCTGTAACAGCAAATTATTACAAGCTTTTGAATTATATAAAAATATACAGGGAATTCTCAAAAAAATTTGTAATTTTAGAAATATCCGGTTTTACCCGAAGCGTTTTGTTAACCGAAAATAGTTTCACATAATACATATTTACCGATTTTCAAGTTTCAGAATGAAAATGACCTAATATAATGGGACTAAAAATGATCTAACGTAATGGCATAAAAACTAATCTAACCTAATGGAGATGAACCTAACCTAACCTAACCGAGCCACGTAGAAACAAAAATTTATTTTTTTCAGATGAGGGGCTGCCAACACGACATACTCTACTGCTGGAGATTTTGAGTTTGTTTATAGAAGATCTAATGCATCTTTTCACATAAGCTTTCAAAATACAGAAAAATATATGAGGTGTTTTTTTAAATTAAGTAAATTAAGAAAGTTTTTTCTATTTTCGGTTAAATCGGATGTCAAAATATGAAGTGTTTAGTATCATCTAACAGCTAATTATACAAGCTTTCCAATTGTTTTAAAATATATAAAGTATTCTTAAAAATGTTTGATATTTACTAATATCTGGTTTAACCGGAAGCGTTTTATTTACCAAAAATATTGTCAAATAATAATTAGTAGTTCTGCAAATGATATATTAATTTACTGATATTCAAGTTTCAGAATGAAACTGACCTAACATGATGGGACTAAAACTGATCTAACCTAATGACTTATAAACTAATCTAACCTAATGGAGATGAACCTAACTTAACCAAACCGAGCCACGTAGAGACAAAAATTTATTTTTTGCCGACGAGGGGCTGTCTACGACATACTCTACTGCTGGGGATTTTGAGTTTGTATATAGAAGATCTAATGCATCTTTGCTCATAAGCTTTCAAAATAGAGAAAAATATACGAGGTGTTTTTTTAAATTAAGAAAGTTGTTTCTATTTTCGGTTAACTCGGGTGTCAAAATATGAAGTATTTAGTATCATCTAACAGCTATTTATACAAGCTCTCCAATTGTTTTAAAATATATAAAGTATTCTTAAAAATGTTTGATATTTACTAATATCCGGTTTAACCGGAAGCGTTTTATTTACCAAAAATATTGTCAAATAATAATTAGTAGTTCTGCAAATGATATATTACTTTACTGATATTCAAGTTTCAGAATGAAACTGACCTAACATAATGGGACTAAAACTGATCTAACCTAATGACATAAAAACTAACCTAACCTAACCTAACCGAGCCACGTAGAAACAAAAATTTATTTTTTGCCGAGGAACAACTGCTGACATAACTCTACTGAAGGGGATGTTGAGTTCATTTATAGAAGATCAAATGCATTTCTTCATACAAGCTTTCAAAATACAGAAAATAAACAGGGTGCTTTTTAAATTAAGAATGTTGTTTCTATTTTCGGTTAAATCGGATGTCAAAATATGAAGTGTTTGGAATCATCTAACAGCTAATTATACAAGCTCTTGAATTATTTTAAAATACATAAAGTATTCTTAAAAAATTTTGATGATAAGTAATTTCCGGTTTAACCGGAAGAGTTTTGTTAACCAAAAATAATGTCAAATAATAAATAGTTATGCAAATGAAATATTTACCGATTTTAAAATTTTGAGAATGAAACTGATCTAACATAATAGGACTGAAACTGATTTAACCTAATGACATAAAAATTAAACTCTAATGGAGATTAACCTAACCTAACCGAGCCACGTAGAAACAAACATTTAATTTTTGCCGAGGAACAACTGCTGACATAACTCTACTGAAGGGGATGTTGAGTTCATTTATAGAAGATCAAATGCATCTCTTCATACAAGCTTTCAAAATACAGAAAATAAACAGGGTGTTTTTTAAATTCAGAGTGTTGTTTCTATTTTCGGTTAAATCGGATGTCAAAATATGAAGTGTTTGGTATCATCTAACAGCTAATTATACAAGCTCTTGAATTATTTTAAAATACATTTAAAGTATTCTTAAAAAAGTTTAATAATAAGTAATTTCCGGTTTAACCGGAAGAGTTTTGTTAACCAAAAATAATGTCTAATAATAAATCGTTATGCAAATGAAATATTTACCGATTTTAAAATTTGGAGAATGAAACTGATGTAACATAATAGGACTGAAACTGATTTAACCTAATGACATACAAATTAATCTAACCTAATGAAGATTAACCTAACCTAACCTAACCGAGCCACGTAGAAACAAACATTTATTTTTTGCCGAGGAACAACTGCTGACGTAACTCTACTGCAGGGGATGTTGAGTTAATTTGTAGAAGATCTAATATCTAATGCATCTTTTCACAAAGCTTTCAAAGTATAGAGAAATATACAGGGTGTTTTTTAAATTAAGAATGTTGTGTCTATTTTCGGTTTAATCGGATGTCAAAATATGAAGTGTTTGGTATCAGCTAACAGCTACAAGCTCTTGAATTATAATTGAATTATATTTTAAAATATACAAAGTATTCTTAAAAATATTGATAATTAATAATTTCCGGTTTAACCGGAAGCGTTTTGTTAACCAAAAATAATGTCAAATAATAAATCGTTATGCAAATGAAATATTTACCGATTTTAAAATTTTGAAAATGAAACTGACCTAACCTAATGAAACTGAAACTGATCTAACCTAACGGCATAAAAGCTAATCTAACCTAATGGAGATGAACCTAACCTAACCAAGGCACGTAGAAACTAATCTTTCTTTTTTGCGGAGGAGGGACTTCCGAGATACTCTAATGCAAGGAATTTTGACTTCCTGTATAGGAGATCAAATACCGCTTTTCACACTTAGCTACGAATCACCCTGTATAAATAAATCAATAAATTGATGTTTACTTATAAAACAAAACTGTTATTAAATCGATTCTCTTTTGTTTTTTTTTTCAGTTGATTATTTTGTACAGTTTAAGTAGTAAGAGAGTTAAGATGATTATAAGCTTAACAAAGTGAAGGTACACAAACAAGTAGCTATTCGTAAAAATAACTTATTAAATTACGATCAGGTGTGTAAACAGATTATAAGAAAACGACTTAACTTAAGCAAAATACACGTATGTTTGAGAGAAAGTGAATAAAACGTATTAAATGACTTAAAGTTGGAGTAAGACGAAACAAATGAAGGGTTAAAATAAAGGGCAAAATAAATCCTTAGTCTAGTGTTTGTCTAACTGAAGCTTAAGAACACTAATTATCAAAGTTGGAAACTGTATTAAGATTATACCAAGGTGAGGTGGTATTAAATATTGTCAATTTAGCAATTTAGGAACTTCTGCACGTGATTTCAGCTGTTATTATAGATAATGGTATGCTAAATGAGTTGACTTTACGGTAAGCAGCCCGCTTTGTAGGATTATTTGACAGGTGACGTTTTACACCACATTTAGGTTACACTAACAGCGTGTTTTACATCCCATATGCTTATATGTAAAGCTTGTAAATATGCACGATATAATAGAGCACAAAGCTACCTGCACCAAAACTTACCATTTAAACTTTCTACTAAACTCGACTCAACACCCTCTCTAATTTTTAAACAACTTCTTCTCCTTCAACCCCAATAAAAAGTTTATATAAATGATAAATATACGTGAAGAGTTGTAAAGATAACATAAATAGAAGGTTTAAAAATATCGTTTACGATAGATCCAATCAACGTTTATAACTTTTAAAAGGAAATTAAATTTTTAATCAGCTCGCAATTAAAATGTACCCAAAGAATTGATTTGGCTATAAAATAAAGAAAAAAGGTTTTTATTATCTTTCGATGACAGTATTTGTCCATAAATTTTAAAATTTAAACGCTCAAGATCTTAAACACAAAGCATCACATCCATTAGGAATCGATGGACACTCACGTCTGTCTGAATTCGTTCAAAGAAAATTGAGAAGAAAATAATTTAAGGTTAAGTACACACTTGGTCGTGCTTGTTTCATTTTGAAAACTCATTTTGTTTTTGAATAGGCAAAGACACACACGACAGTGCAGTTACTACAAAGGGTGGTGACCAGAGCTCTCTGTTATAGGGATTTAACATGAAAAATCATACTTTGGTGAATTCCTGCTTCTCAATTGATTTTAGAAAAACAATCTTCAAATAAAAGTTTTAGAGCATAAAATTCTGCATCTGCATCAATAAACAAAATTAATTTTACGTGCTTTATAATGCCAGAAATTTAATTTCAAGTTTTTCAAAAATTCACGTTTTACAAATAGATTTTACAACAAAACTTGTCGGCCAACAGAGCAGCAACTACTTATCAAACACATAGTTTTTGTTTCCATGGCTAAGCTCATTAAATTCACAAATAATGTTTAGAAATATTCGAAGCTAACTATGTATTAACAAACTATCCCTCGTAATATAAATTAATATCCTCAACTTTCTAATACTAAATTTATTTTATCATCATTATAGAATCTATAATGACAGATTTATTTAATAATTTTCATAATAATTAAGGGAGGTTTCGATAAGAAATTAATTTAAATTTTATTGATTTTATATAAAATAAGAAACAGTAATGTTATGCGAGCCGGGCCATTCACGTTCGCACTTGCCTTGAGGCAGGCCTGCAGGCCAACAGTGTGCGCGCAAATGTGAAGTGATACTCCACCACACACGATTCAGGTAAATACGAAAGTATCATTTCACATTTGCGCGCACACACTGTTGGCCTGCAGGTCTGCCTCAAGGCAAGTGCGAACGTGAATGGCCCGCATTAAAGTTTGAAAATGTTTAAAATGGTCAATGAGGATTAGTTCCGTTAGGCTAGATTACTTTGTCCCGTTAGGTCAACTTAAGTTCTATCCCGTTAGGTCAGATTAGGTTCAGACCCGTTAGGTTAGATTAGTTTTAGCCTCGTTAGGTCAGATTAAATTTAGTTCCGTTAAGTTAGATTATCTTCAACCCCGTTGACTCAACTTAAGTTCAGTCTCGTTAAGTCAGCTTAGGTTCAGACATCAGACCAGTTAGGTTAGATTAGCTTTAGTCTCGTTAGGTTAGATTAGGATTAGTTCCGTTAGATTAGATTACTTTTGTTCCGTTAGGTCAACTTAAGTTCTATCCCGTTAGGTCAGATTAGGTTCAGACCCGTTAGGTTAGATTAGTTTTAGCCTCGTTAGGTCAGATTAAATTTAGTTCCGTTAAGTTAGATTATCTTCAACCCCGTTGACTCAACTTAAGTTCAGTCTCGTTAAGTCAGCTTAGGTTCAGACATCAGACCAGTTAGGTTAGATTGGCTTTAGCCTTTAGGTTAGATTAGGATTAGTTCCGTTATGTTAGATTACTTTTGTCCCGTTAGGTCAACTTAAGTTTTATCCCGTTAGGTCAGATTAGGTTCAGACCCGTTAGGTTAGATTAGTTTTAGCCTCGTTAGGTCAGATTAAATTTAGTTCCGTTAAGTTAGATTATCTTCGGTCCCGTTAACTGAACTTAAGTTCAGTCTCGTTAAGTCAGCTTAGGTTCAGACATTAGATCAGTTAGGTTAGATTAGCTTTAGCCTCGTTAGGTTAGATTAGGATTAGTTCCGTTAGGTTAAATTACTTTTGTCCCGCTAGGTCAACTCTATCTCGTTCTATCCCGTAAGGTCCCCTATCTATCCCGTAAGGTCAGATTAGGTTCAGATCCGTTAGGTTAGGTTAGTTTTAGCCTCGTTAGGTCAGATTAAGTTTAATTCCGTTAGGTTAGATTATTTTGAGTCCCGTTACCTTAACTGAAGTTCAGTCTCGTTAAGTGAACTTAGGTTCAAACTTCAAACCCGGTAGGTTAGACTAGTTTTAGCTCCGTTAGGTAAGACACCTATCAGTTCCGTTAGGTTAACTTAGATTCAGTCCTGTTAGCTTAGACTAAATTTAATTAAATTTGTTTAAACGCCGTTGGGTCAGATTAAGTTTAGTTTAGATTAAGATTAGGTTAGATATTTAAATTACTTCCAGTACGGTTTAATCAACTTAGGTTCAGTCTCGTTATTTTGGAATAGTTTTAGAAGAGTTAGGTCAGATTAGGTTTATATCCGTTAGGTTCGACACCTTTTCAGTCCGGCTAATTCAACTTCGATTCAGTTCCGTTAAGTTAGACTAGATTTAGTACCGTTAAATTTGTTTGAACGTCGTTGGGTCAGATTAGGTTTAGTTGTATTAGGTTATATAGTTTGATTACTTTTAGACCTGTTTAAGTTTCTTAGATTTAGTCCTTTTAAAATAGATTAGTTTAAGAACTAATTAGTATTAGTTAGACACTTTTTAGTCCCGTTAGGTCAACTTAGATTAAGTCCCGTTAAATTAGACTAGATTTAGTACTGTTAAATTTGTTTGAACGCCCTTGGGTCAGATTAGGTCTAGTTCTATTAGGTTAGGTTGTTAGAGTACTTTCAGTCCAGTTTAATCAACTTAGGTTCAGTCCCGTTAGGTTGGATTAGTTTAAGCTCCGTTAGATCAGATTATGAGTAACTTATGAATAACTTTCGGTCTCCTGCTACGGTAAACAAGGTTTCAGTCCTGTTAGGTCAAAATAGGTTCAGTTTTATTAGGTTATCTTAGTTTTAAAGCCGTTAGGTCAGATTAGTTTTATTCCATTAGGTTAGATTAGTCTCATTTAATCAACTTAGGTTAGATTAGGACGGCGTAGGTGTATATTATTCCACAGATTGAGTTTCAAACTCGAACCTAGATTACGTTTGAATGTAGTGCAATTATGTGGATATATTTTTATTTCTAAGTACAGCTGTAGAGTTGTAGTCGTACTATCATTTCGCTAAGTAATATGATGTGAAGATATAATGGTCGAGTTACCTCAAAATTAGCTGTTTTTTCAAGACTAAAGTTTATAATTTCTATATTTTCGATTTTAAAACCTAAGTTAGATCAAGTAGAAGGAAGAGTAGAACTCCTTAAATTAGCTCAAATGTACTTTTGTTCAATATCATTATGGCGCAGTCGGGCAGTATATCAAATTGAACATAATCTTCAGCTGTTTATTAGGTGCGAGTAAACCTGATAAAATAGACTATAAGTTTAAAATTTCACATTTTTCACAAAAGGTACACATTGTATTGCACTCAGTGAAGAATTTCTAACAAGATCTCGAAATTAATCGTAGCAAGAGCTTCTTTAGAAAAAGTTGTTGATTAATCGAACAAGTGCTTTTTTTAAATAAATACTTTAGATCTTAGATATTAAAGAGTTTATTAGAATATTTTGTAAATTCCCCGGCGCATTTTCGGTTAATCCTTTGTATGGTAGTGTTATAGAAAGAGGCAAAAGCGTTGGCGCTATACCCCACGACTCATTAGGGCAAGATTAACATATATAAAACAGAGAATATATAACAATAAATTTAAGAAAAATACACATCTGACAAATATGTATGTCTGTGTGTACGACAATATTACATTACTTACCATGGCACGGACTAATAGCTGGTATTGTTATTGCTACTGTATTCTACTTGGGCGGCGACTCCCTGCTGTATAAAATTATAACTAACTCTACTGGTTTTGACCCGCTATTTTTAATATTGTCATTAAACGATCCTTTTATTATCAGTTATTACTTTTCGGCGAGTTTTTAATCTCGAAACAATATGCAACTAAAACTAAATAATTTTTCCCGAATCGCTCCAAGCGAATTTTATTAAAACGAAAGACAGAAATCTAATAAATATGTATATAAGTTAGCTACAGCTAATAACGCGTTTTATATTATAATGTGTCAGTCGAAATGATATTGATACCTTGTACAAAAAAAAGGAATTGGTTATAATTACATCTAGTAGGTGCATCTTTATTTATTAAATAGTTTCTATAACGAAAGGAAAAGGACGATGGATGTTATAAACGAAATTATTGATGTTTTTTTGTACAAATCAAGCACAACTAAAGCGGTTAGTTTGATACGGGATCAAACTGACTGACATCCAGAACAACCCATACTGTCAAAAAATTCTATATCAGATTTCTTTTGGTCAGATTGTGTTATGATTGGACGATGTTATAACTTAAAGGTTGTGTACTTCATGGGAAAATTTTTAAAGGAAAAATAGCACGCTGCTTAAGTCCATGCGATAGCGAGCTAAAAGCTATAGGACAGGAAAGGCAAAATTTAAGACACTGAAAGCCTCATTTTTAAAGTTTGAGCACAGTTAAAGACAAAGGGAGTTTTCAGCAGTTATAGTTTCCACATCAGCAATAACTCTTTAAGTTAAGGCTGGGTCTAGAAAGTTTTAAAGGCATTTAAAACAGAGCCCAGGCAGAAAACTTCATTGCCTTGTTCTTAAAGGCCAGCAAAAGGTTTCAAAAGCACTGAAGAGTATACGAAGGCCATCCATAGCTTTTAATAGTGTATTAGCTATTTCTAACTGCTGGGCCTACAAAGCAAAGTCGTCTGTAAGAGCCTTAAACAACGGTATCACTTGTCACTCCACATGAAAGACTAGACAAAGGCTAAAGCGCTAAAGACAGTTCTTAAACGCCATGAAAAGCTTGTAAAACGGCCTTCGACAGCTAAGTATGACGTACACATAAGATACTATTTAAATTGGCACTAAATGGCAGTTAAATCCTTAAAATACAATATTGTAATATTAAAATAATAAAATTCCAATAACATTTTTTACTGCGTAAAATTTAATGAAAATTTTGAACTTGAAATTCCCTCTTATACGACACCGTCCAATTTTATCGGACATGGGGTGGACAGTACTATACTTGTTGCATCTCATTCAAACTCAGCGGGGGTTTGTTTATCGTGATATAGGTAAACTACCTTACCTACTGTTTTGTCTATTTGTACTAAAGCGTATTTATTATGATTATGACGCCGCCGTTTTGTTGTTTGTTATAGGCTAGCAATTTCGTTTTAATTCTTCTACGGAATTAAATAATTAGAACATTACTAACGTAATGGCAATTAGTTAAAACTAATGATTGGAGAGAAAAAAAATTTTTTCGATCAAATTATCTTCGTCTGTTTGATGTGTGGATTATGTGGAATGTTGTAACGAAAGGCTTACTTACAAATTACTGGTTGTCAATTTATTTTTCTTGTAAAACATTTTTGTTGTAATGAGATTTTATTATTTTAACATAATACTTAAACCACCGTAATTATATTTTATTCTTGAAATAGAAATAAAAATTATAAATCAACTCCAGATCGTCTCTCTTCAATAGATCAATCTGTTCCTTTAAAAAAAAATTTGAATTATTTTACAATTTTCAGTCCTATTAGGCTAAATTAGAACCTGTTCCATTATGTTAAATTAGAACCAGTCCCATTATGTTAGATTAATACAAGGCCCATTAGGTTCGATTATGATCAGTCTCAGTAGATTAGGTTAAGTACAGTCTCAGTAGGTTAGATTGGGGCCAATCTCATTAGGTTAGATAAGACCCTATCCCGTTAGGTTAGATTAGGCCGAACGCCGTTAGGTAGAGACCGAGAAGTAGAGGGGAAGCATAGTAAAGTTGGTTCACCGGATAATGAGAACTAAAGAGCAGCTGGAGAGAGAACAGCAAAGACAAACAATCCCCAGAAACCCCCTGCAAGTTCTCCGAGCCTAGGGCCTATAAAAAAATTCCTCCAAAAAAAAAGACAAGAAGAAATACGCCAGAATAAACGACGCTAAAGATAAGACCGGAAAAGGAAAAAGTAGAAAGAAGTAATGGGGTTAGTGAGTCGCCCAGACCAGAGAGACTACCGTGTCACACATTCCTTTGAGTAGATACAACAGGAGCCGTCTATAAAAGATTCCCCAAAAAACTCTGGAAAAAAACTCGATAGGTTGGATTCAAATCAGTCCAATTAGGATAAACTAGGACCTGACCCCTGGCATTAAATTAATACCAAGCCCATTAGGTTAGATTATGATCAATCTCGATAGGTTAGATTAGATTAGAACTTATCCTGTTAGGTTAATTTAAGACCAGTCCCGTCTGATTTAGATTCGCCCAATTAGGTTAGTATTAGGCAAGATTATCACCTGTTCTGTAATATTAGAGTAATGCCAGGTCCATGAGGTTAGATTCTGATTCTAGTTTTAATATGTTAGATTCGGTTCAGTCCCATTAGGTTATATTGGGACCAGTCCCGTTAGGTTAGATTAAGATCCGCCCAATTAGGAGAGAATTAAGCAAAATTATCACCTTTTTCTGTAATATTAGAGTAATGCCAGGTCCATGAGGTTAGATTCTGATTCTAGTTTTAATATGTTAGATTAGGTTCAGGCCCATTAGGTTATATTAGGACCAGTCCCGTTAGGTTAGATTAATATCCGCTGAATTAGGTGAGAATTAGGCAAGATTATCTCGATTTCTATAATGTTAGAGTAATACCAGCTCCATAAGGTTAGATTCTGATTCTAGTATCAATATGTTAGATTAGGTTCAGCCCTATTAGGTTATAATAGAACCAGCATCGTTAAAGTAAATTAAGACCAATCTAATTATATTTGAGTAATGCCTGTCCCATTAGGATAAAGTAAGATCTATACTCTTACGTTACAATAAGACCAGTCAAATTCGGTTATATTATAGTTATCCGTTAGTTTAGATTACGACTAGTCCCATTATGTTAAAGTAATACCAGGCCTATTAGGTTAAATTTAGATCAGTCTCACAAATTAGATTAGGTTTAGTCCCAGTAGGTTGTCTTAGAATCGGTTTACTTTATAGTTTGATCAGTCGCTTTATGTTAAATTAGGATATATATCATTAGGTTAGATTAGGTTCAGTCGCATTAGGTTATTTAGGATCAGGTTAGTTTAGCTTTAGAGTTTGATCAGCCTTTTTTGTTAGGTTTAGATCAGTACCATTAGGTTAGATTAGATTCGTCACTATTAGGTTATATTAGAATGAGTCCCATTAGGTTACATTAGGTTCAGTCTTATTAGGTTACTTAGGATCAGGTTAGTTAAGAGATTAATCAGCCCTTATATTAAATTAGGATCTGTCTCGTTAGGTTAATTTAGAATGAGTCTCATTAGGTTAGAATAGAATCAGTTCCGTTAGATCTCAGACCAATAAGCAAAGATGGACCCCGTTATTTACATTTTTATTTGACGCCAAGACCTTTTGTTATGGTAAATATTGTGAAGATCAGCTTCGAAACGAAGTAATACGAACTATCACGTTCGTACTTTACAACTGCATCCGAAGATCGGATATTTCGTGTTATCGTAATTATTTATTTATGTTTTGTAAATAAGATTTCCAAACAAAGTACGTTTTTACTGTTTTTCAAAAAATTTATAGAAGGCATATTAAAATATATTTTATAAAAAAGGTGCGCCAGTGTGTATGTAAGAGACTACATAAAAAATAAGAAGAAATATCTTTCCATAGGTAAAAGTGAGGTTACATCTTTTGTTGTTGACGACAGTGGCGTTCCGTCTAAACATTTTTAAACCTAACTAATATTTCAGATTTCCAAACGATAATATACCGCACGCCTATGCTGGAGACGGAATGTTGATGTTTTCCGTCTCCTACTCTCTTCCCCTTACTTGGGTATCTTGTCGACAGTTTTCAACCGCACTATTCATATGTGTGCTGTGTCCATCTTTGCTTATTGGTCTGAGCGTTAGATTAAGTTTAGTTCTATTAGGTTTAGTCTCATTAGATAATTTAGGATCAGGATTAGAGTTTGATCAGCCCCTCTATGTTAGATTAGGATCAATCCCATTAAGTTAGATTAGATTCGTCTCCATTAGGTTAGATTCGAATCAGTCCCATTAGGTTAGATTAGGTTCAGTCCTATTAGGTCAGATTAGAATCAGTCCCATAAGGTTAGATTAAAATCGGTTCTATTAAGTTTGATTAGGTTCAATCCCATTACGTGCAAAAACATGCAAAAACACATTTATTAGGATAGTATAGGACCTATGAAGTTCAATTCGGTTATAATATGACTAGTTTCATTAGATTAGATTACGACCAGTACCGTTATGTTAAGTTAATACCACGCCCATTAGGTTAAATTAAGATCAGTCTCAACAAATTAGATTTGGTTTAGTCCCATTAGGCTGTGTTAGGATCAGTTAAGTTTAGAGTTTGATCAGCCCCTTTATGTTGGATTAGAATATTATACCATTCGGTTAGATTAAAATCAGGCCCATTAGGTTACTTAGGAACAGCTTAATTTAGAGTTTGAGCAGCCCTTTATATTAGATTAGGTTCAGTTCCATTAGGTTATTTATGATCAGATTAGTTTAGTATCTGATCAGCCTCTTTATGTGAGATTAAGATCAGTACCATTAGGTTACATTCGTTATCATTAGGTTATATTAGAAGTAGTCCTATTAGGTTAGATTAGGTTCAGTCTCAATAGGTTACAGTATCAAACTAGTTTAGAGTTTAATCAGCCATTTATATTAGATTAGGATCTGTCTTATTAGGTTAATTTTAAATCAGTCTCATTAGGTTAGGTTTAGTCCCATTACGTTAAATGTAACCTAATAATTAATAAACATAATGAGGTTTAGTCCCATTACATTATTTAGGATCAGGTTTACAGTTTGATCATCCTCTTTATGTTAGATTAGGATCAATCCCATTAGGTTAGATTAGATTCGTCCCCATTAGGTTAGATTAGAATCAGTCCCATTAGGTTAGATTAGGTTTAGTCCTATTAGGTTAGATTAGAATCAGTCCCATTAGGTTAGATTAGAATCAGTCGCATTAGTTTAGATTAGAATCAGTTCTATTCAGTTTCATTAGGTTCAGTCTCATTAGGTACAGAGTCTCATAAAATTAGCTCGAAGTAACGCAAGTTAACTAAAGATTACCTTAATTTGTAATAATTTTTAACGGAAGAGGGTCTGGGGCTTAAAGTAACATGCGAGTAATATGCGACCTTTTGAGCTTTTTAGCTTTTCTAGGTCTGCAACGACCTCAGGACAATATAAAGACTAACAACAGCCTTAAGTAAGGCAAGTATGAGCGTAATTATTAGTTTTTGTTTTCGTTGACAATTGTTTTTGATTAAATGTGTAAAAGCACAGTTTGCTGGATATTTAAGGGTAGTTAGAGAGAGTTTGGGCTTTATTAAAAGCTGATTTTTCTTAAAAATCACAATGGCTGGTTAAATGGATTGCAAGTAGCTTTTGCATCGTCTGCAGAAGATGATTTATCCAAAATAGTATAGAATTATATTAGTCTTAAAAATAAGTACGGTCCTAATACTGAACCTTGAGGGACGCTCTTGTAACCAAACTTTTTAAATGACTGTGACAACTACTAATAGAGCGCAAATGAAAAATTTTTTTTACGAGAGCTTTCGTATTGTTTTTCTTTCTTAACTGGAAAATTATTTTAAAAAGTATTGGCACAATAATTTAACAGCCTCGCCTTTAATTAAAATATTCATTTAAAAACATTAATGCAATATTGCAAAATTCCTCACCGCAATGACCGAGTATTCCATCGTTACTGCTTTACGACTTTGTATTAGAATATGCTCCCACAATATGATGTGCACTTATAAATATTTAAAGCATCGTATAATTCAAAAATATGGTTTTATTAGTTCCATTTTTACATTTTCTTGGCGATTGTATTTTTATCGCTATTTCTAGTTAATCATATTTTTAGTCTATTTTCTTCTATTTTATTTGCATTTAACATAAAATAAAAAAAAAAGTTTATAGTCTTTTATAATGGTCGAATGTTGTAGTTCTCAATTGGTCATAACATTATGCAAAAAAGTTAATATAACATCAACTTCATATTGAGAGAATATTTAGTACTGAAAATAAGACTATAAATTCGCACGGAGTCGGTAAATTGGAATATTTGACCCCCATAAACAGTCTGATGCTGCAAATGGAATTCTAAAATCGACATGTAGCGTCACTAAGACTATATCAAATAAATATTTTATTATATTTCCCTTATTGTATGCTTCTTTATTTTATTTAATACCTAAAAAGAGAACTCTTTAAATTGCTTAGGAATTATACAGGATGTCGATTTTTTCTTCTGCTTGCAGCGTGATTATTTTTGAAGATAGAGAAACGTTTAAGAGAACAAAAGTGTTCTATTTTTAGTGCTTATTATTAATGTGAAATAAAAAATGAATTATTTTAAACCGTTCTCGGGATATGTCAAAAAAATAAAAAATATCGAAGTTATACGACTGAAACGAAAGTTTAAAATTTTTGATTTTATTGATATATCGCAAGAACTCTTTAAGATAATTTATTGCTCACTTTACACCGATTATAAACATTAAAAATGGAACAGTCTTGCTTAAAAAACCGACTCTTTTTCTTTAATAATAGCAAGGTTCCAATGCTGCACTTAAAGAACAGCCACTCTGTATACGTAGATATATGGTTAAGTGATTTCGATCTACTTTATTTTTTGGAATTTAAAAAATCTATTTTTAATCCCCCAAAAAACCTTTCAAATTATTTAAGTCATCGATAACTTATTGTCAGAAATAGATCGAGAAGAATGTAGACGTTTGTCACAGCATGTGAGAGGGTGGATTTTTATACTTCTTTTTTTCGCTCCTCAAACGAACAAATAAAATGTTAAGCATGGATGATTTTTTAAAAGCTTTAAGAAGCTTTATGTGTATTTTTTTTTATTTAATTCGACTCTTTTCGTAATTTTCGCCTCGTCACTAACTTGATGTAAAACAAATAATTCTAGAAAAAATTGTTTTAATTATTCTCCTGTGAAGTAGTGGTAGCTGAAATCTTGAGGGTGGTCGATCAATTCTTTTGATCAAATTATGATAAAAGCTTCCAATAAGATATGGATTAGTATAAAAAATAGGATCCGGACTTACGTGACAAGCCAGGTGTTCTATTAAAGGGCGGACAACCGATAGCTCGGTTTCAAAACGACATTTACTGTGATTTTCGGGGATTATTTGAACGACAAATCCCACCTTCGAATGTACGTCGAAAAGATTGATCAAAGCAAAGATTATAAAATTTTTTTTCTTAATATAAAAAGATTCTTTACGTTTATAATTTATATGTGAAGTTAAAAGTAATACTTTGTGATTTTTGTTACATGAAATAATGTTCTCACTTAAATCCTCGAACATCAAAACTAATACGTTTAATGTTTCAAGAAGACTTTTTAAGATACCTATCTATCTTAAAATTTAATAAGAAAATCCAATTTTTGATAATTAGTACAAAGCACACTTTTTGAGATGTTCTCTTCATTCCCCATTACCAAATCTTGCTATAGGGCATATGCCTACCCTCTAACTCCAAAGTCTCCAACTCTAAAGTCTCCAACTCCAAAGTTTCCAACATTAAAGTCTCTAACTCCAAAGTCTCTGACTATAAATTCTACAACTTCAAGGCCCCCAACTTTAAAGTCTCTAACTCCAAAGTCCCCAACTCCAAAGTCCCCAACTCCAAAGTCCCCAACTCCAAAGTTTCTAACTCTAAAGTTCTCCAACTCTAAAGTGTCCAACTCTATAGTCTCTAACCCTAAAGTTCCCAACGCCAAAGTATCAAATTCTAAAATCTCAAACTCCAAAGTCTCTAACTATAAATTCAACAACTTCAAGGTTTTCAACTTAAAAGTCTCTAACTCCATAGTCTCTAACTCAAAAGTTACCAACTCCAAAGTCTCTAACTCTAAATTCTCAAACTTAAAGTTCTCTATTTCTAAAGTCTCTAACTGTAAAGCCCCATCGCCAAAGTCTTAAACTCGTAAAGTCTCCGACTTAAAAGTTTCCAACTCTATAGTCTCTAACTCTAAAGTCCCCTACTCCAAAGTCTCTAACTCTAAAGTTCTCAATGCCAAAGTCTCTAACTCTAACATCTTTAACTTTAAGGTCTGAATCTCTAAAGTCCCCAACTCCAACGTTTTCAATTCCATAGTGTCTAACTCTAAAGTTCTCAACTCCAAAATCTTAAATTCTAAAGTCTCAAACTCCAAATTCTCTAACTATAAATTCATAACTTCAAGGTTTCCAACTTCAAAGTCTCCAACTCCAAAGTTTCCAACTCTATAGTTTCTAACTCAAAAGTTGCCAACTCCAAAGTTTCTAAATCTAAATTCTCTAACTTCAAGTTATCTATTTCTAAAGTCTCTAACTGTATAATCCCTATCGCCAAAATCGCCGACTACAAAAATTCCAACTCTATAGTCTCTAACTCTAAAATCCCTTACTCCAAAGTCTCTAAATTTAATGTCCTCAACGCCATAGTCTTTAACTCCAAAGTCTCCATCTTCAAGGCCTCCATCTCTAAAGACTCCATCTCCAACGTTTTTAATTCCATAAACTCTAACTCAAAAGTTGCCAACTCCAAAGTCTCTAATTCTAAATTCTCCAACTTCAAGTTCTCGATTTCTAAAGTCTCTAACTTTAAAGTCCCTATCGCCAAAGTCTCTAACTCTAAAGTCCTCGACTTTAAAGTTTCCAACTCTATAGTCTCTAACTCTAAAGTCTCCTACACCAGAGTCTCTAACTCTAAAGTTCTTAACTTTAAGGTATCCATCTCTAAAGTCTCCAACTCCAACGTTCCAATTTCATAGTTTCTAACTGTAAAGTTCCCAACTCTAAAGTCTCCTACTCCAAAGTAAGAGAAACAAAAATCATGAATTTATTACTGTTCTCCATTGGATTTTTTTTATAAATTAGCAAAAATATGAGAAAACTTGGTTGATTAACGTCGTAACTCAAAATTACTCACCATGATCCTTCAATTTGGACATTTTAGCAAATCAAATAGAGGTTAGGTTACCTAAACATTTTTTTAAGTTTTAGAGTGATACAGTAAAATGTGTTTTTCAAGTGCACTCAAATGTGTTGGCCTTAGGCCATGACAGAGTGTGGTCTTATGGGTAGTTTGCTATGGATGCTTAAGGTCTAACTAACATAAAATTGTCATGTAGGTCTCCAACTCCAAAATTAGAGAGACAAAAACCATGTATTTGTTTCTGTTCTGCACTCCAAACAAATTAAGCAACTGAAAATTACATATTGGAAGGAGTATGAATCCTTTATCTTCGATTTAGAACTTTATCGACTTTTAATTACAAAATAATGAATTTATAAAAAATTTAACCCATAATTTTACTTTAATTGTTTTTTAAATAAATTAAAAAAAGCTCTCCCTAAATGAAAGAATAATCTAAAATAATCAAATTCCAATAACTCATTAAATATCAATGTAGAAAACATCCTCTCTCCTTGTTAAAATATGCAGCATAACTTGAAGCTGAATTAATTTCAAACTTTGCTGAAATGAAAATAAATTATTATCGGATTTTTAAATCGCAATTTATGAGAGATGTTCCATATTTATTTAAATTTGCATTAATTTTCGGAATATTGCCAATTTATTCTTTAAGACTTTCAATTTTCAGTCCGCTTCTGGGCTTTAAACCGAATGCAATAATTATAAAATTAAAAGAGGAAAAAAAGGTAATATCGTAGACTTTTTTTTTAAAGAATTACAAACTACGTCAAGCAATTAAATGAAAATCATCAAAGTTTGTAATAAACAAAACTAATTTTATACTTGGTCTGTTAATAAAGAACCTCTACGTATTAAATTATAAAACTCAATATGAATACCCAAAACTTAAGTGTCAGTTTAATTTAGTTATGGGTTTGACAGATTCTAATTCGACAAAAAATATCTCGCACACACACACGCATCCATTCAAAGATGAAAATATTGTATTCGTATATAAATAATAAAATAATAAACGAATTCAATAAAAGTTGAACCTTCTAGCATTATTAAAATGTCAGTCAATCAATCAATCAATCAAAACTCAAAAAGTTACAAAACTATTCAAATTATTCCAAAATTTAAAAAAAATTATCCAAAATAGTATCTTTAGGGCAAATACGTCCCACCCGAGCGCATGTACACGCGCGTCTTATTCTTTTACACTTTCATTGTTGAAAAAATGAAAAATTGATATTTTAAAAAATAAACTGTAAAGTTACAATACCCTAAAGACCTCTCTTTGTGTATGTGCGATAAAAGGTTCTTTCAAAAAAGAAACTTAAAATTAACAAATAAAATTTGAACACAATTAAACTGACTTCTTTTTTCCAACATTCAAAAGGTGTCAAAAGCTAATAAATTATCTTTTTTTATATCGATTTGACCCACAACGCTCATTAGTGGTTCATCAGAGGTATCTAATCAACATTTCAACATCTAAAGGAGTAACAGCAACGACAATAACATTCACAAAATTTTTTTTAACTACTAACACTGAAAAATATTCAGAAAAGGGTAAAATATGGCACAATTAAGGGGTGGGATTACAAATAATGGAATATCGTGTCTCACAGAGGTTATACAAATTAATTATACGTTTAACTGTGCAATAAAAAAATTAAAATGTTATGGACAAAAAAGTTCTTGTAGAAAAACAAAGATCAATTGCCCGTAACTAGCGCCCTCTAGTGATTTTTATAAAAACATAATTTGGTACTTATGGTAATGCACATGGTTAGGTCGCATACCAAATCTTATTAAAATTCGTCAAGTGGTTTCTAAAATATTAACAAAGTTTGAAGAGGAGGGGGGCATTCAGAAGTTCACCTGACGTGAAAATTGAGGAAAACAAAAAAATACTGGTGCACGACCAAACGGACCCAGACACGGTAATCCTTCGAATTTATAATATTTTCATCTTTTCTCTACGACATAGAAATTATATAAAACAAATTTTCTAGCTGAAAAGCGCTTTTTAAAAAGTTTTCTGGCCAGATCTCTTTTTTTTTCTACGCCATTGATAAATCCGTTTTATAACTTTTCCAACAGACTGGCAAGAATCGAAAAACTGTTTTTCAAATTTTTGGAAATTTTTCGACTTCTCCGGAAAATTTGCAGAAATTTTACTGGAAAATACGTATATCATCGAGTTTCTTTACAATATTGCATCATTAAAATTTTCTAAATATGTCGGGAACTGCCCGGGAAAATTAGAGGAAAATTATGGGAAAATTCTACAATCAACTTTTTTCATCAATTTTGATAAAACTTTGCTTTTTGATTTTAATATCGATGTAGGTCCGTACGAAAATGACAAAGTGACAAAAGGACAACTAAATACAAATAATAAGGGCAAGTTATCCTCTATTCGTATTTTACGAGTACATGGCTTATGAATGATAAAGCAAAATTGAAGGCTTCTATAACTTTTGAGTCTTTCGAGGTGTAAACTTATTTGAAGTTTTGTACAAAAACTATCTTGCATAAGCCTCAAGCAAGCAACTAGCACTAAAGTGTAGCAGTAAACTTTTTTAAGTTTCACTTTACGTACACAAGTCTTTGAAATCCTTTGTACTTTATACTCAAAGAAAATCTCTAATAACACTTAAAGTATTATTATTTTCAATTAATTTTTAAGTTTGTAAAACATTTTATTAGTTACGTCAATTTTTGAATTTTTCTGCAAGCCACTTCGTTTTCGTTAGATGCGCACTGTCCACTTAAACTCTACCTAGTATGTAGAGACAATCATTTCTTTCTTACAGCAAACCTAGAGGGCGCTTTTAGACATTTACGATTGTTTTAGACGTAACAATTGGCGCCCGAGCACGGACAGGGATTTTTATATTCAAATTTTGCTCTTTTTATTGGTTGTTTTATTATAACTTTACTAGTTTTTATTTTTTTTTAAATATTAAAATGGTATTTTATAGAAAAAGTATTGGGCTATAGTCCTCATATAAACTATTTTTTAAATTTTTTAAAAATTGTCTATTTTTAATGGGTCAAAATTGGTTAAAATTTAAAATTTGAGTTTCTCAAAATAAGCTGCAGCCAATTTTTTGAAAATATATATATTATTTAGACATCATAATTCTTAACCGAACGACGTTTGTTGCCCTTGTTAATTTTTTTCAGGACCGGAGTTATGATTTTTTGAAAATCAAAGTTTCAAAAACTGCATGATACAATTTTTATTAATGGATATGGAGAGGATATGGAAGAAAATGGAATTTTTTTAAGAATGTATTTGGAGTAATTATGAGGTAAAAATACCAAAAATCCCTGGTCCTTGGCTCTAGCTACATGGCTAAGTGGAGGAGCAGTAAAAAGTCCCATTTTTGGGGTTTTCACTTATATCTCAAAAACGATAGGTCCTAGGGATAAAATTATCCTTAGCAAAATGAAAGCTTATCAAATTTTCTACAAGACTGTTGATTTCTTTTTTCTCTATTATGTATAGTTTTCGAGATATCTTCTCGCAAAAATAGTTAATATATAAAAAAAAAATTTGTCTCACGTTTTTGGTCAAATTTTTGCCTCAAGCCCCTATACTAAATAATGGCTTATTAGATTTTGTTGCTAAATTTTTAAAAAGTTTCATCCTTTCATCGTTTAGTTACAGGGCTCTAAAGTCAAAGGTCTGAATTTTTGAATCCGATCTGTAGATATTAGGTCATCGACCAAGAGAATTCCAAAAATGACTACGCTATTGCCCATCAAATAATTTAAAAAGAAACAAAAAATTTCAAGACAATAGCCCCTGATACCTAATTTTTATTATTATGCTAATTTTGAAATTTTTTTAAAGTTTCAAAAAGTTGCCTAACGACACTTTAATAGCTGACAATAAGTTCACACCATCAAGCGAAGGTACTTAACTTACTATGTTAATTCTACACACCAATCTACATACGTTAAAAATTTACTAAACAGGATTTTTTTTTAAATAATAATCGTCGTTAAAAATCTCACATATAACGTAATAATCCATCTCTCTCTCGTAATAACATATTTGGATAAACGCAAATAAACAATTAATAAAATTACGTCTGTGTGGTATACATCAATGATAATCTTTTAAAAATCGACCAACCTTTAAAAATTCAATTTTTTTACCATCAGGTAACGTACCTACTAAGAATTGTATTTATCGACAATATACAGTGTCGCCACAAACAATTTACGATGGTTAAAAAGCATGATTTTGTCATTTTTAAAACTGATTGTCATCAACCAATATGTTTATTATATTTTTGAAGGTATTCAATGATTATTTTTTTTATCAACTTTATAAATTTACTACCACTTATATGAGCAACCGTTCAGTTCAAGGTTAAAATATTAACCTAACACAAATGCTCAAGGGCTTTGTATATAATTTTTTTGTGTTATTCACGTATTAAACAAATCAAAATAAATTGATGGGTATTAATAATAAAAATCATATATTTTGTTCTCCTTTTTTTTTATACTCGCTACTTTTAGGTATAGGAGCAAACCACTTAATTGGTAATTTTTAGTGCACCACGTCTATCATTAATTTCGTATTAAAAATCGATTAAAGAAATCCAAATCTAATTCGATGATTGATTCAAAAACAAAAAAATTGATCGCACTTACACAAAAATTTTCAAGAAAAAAATTTTTTTTTCAAAATATTCCCAAAATAATCGTAAATTAAATCCATTGTAAATAAAAGAACGAGTTAGACAGGCATTCAAAAAAGTTTTTTCCATTTATCTTCAATCTATAGCTACCAACATACGCAAGCTATTATTTCAAAAGCTTATCTCCTTTCAAATATTCAAATCAAAGACTTCAATTGAAAACCAAACTTTAGAGAGAAGAGAGAGAGATCTGAATATGAATAAACTTCAATCTTATTGATGATTTATGCAGGTGTACATTTAAATAAAGTAGTTTTGAGTTTCTTCAAACACCGTACATTTAGTTTTTGAATTAAGAACGTTAAAGACCGAAACTTTATTTTCAAACAAAAGTGAAACCGAAAGTAAAAGAAGTTTGGGGATCTTTAATTTCTTTAAAGGATTTTGCATTTAATAATATTTTCTACAGGTTAGGATTTGGATAAAATTACTTATTATTTCATGTTTATCCTATGGATAGGATCATAATATTTTTTAAACAAAAGTCTTAGGGTTGCAACTGGGGTATACAGGATAATTTTTTAAATAGTACCATCATTGGAATCTCGTAAACGGTAAGAGTTACAAAATTGTTTAACTAAGCAAAAAGTTGTACATTCTGGCGAACTTTAAGAATCCGTTTAGAAAATTAAAAAATTAAAAATGGTTACCGAGAAAACGCCAAAAAACTTAAAATTGGAGAATTAGATTTTGGATTGTTGTTAGAAAATGGTATACTTTCGGAAAAAATTTTTAGAAAAAACTTTCAAGAGGTCAAAAGAGCTATAAAACGATACCAAACTGGACATTTTATCACATCGACGCTAAGCGTCGCGACGTTCAACTTTTGTTTTTTTTTCGAAACTTTATTGTTGTTTACAGAAAATTGCTCAGTTAATTTAGTTAAGTTATTTTCTACTTAAAAACAATTGAACAATTATAATAAAATAAAAAGTTGAACGTCGCGACGCCTAGCGTTGATGTGATAAAATGTCGAGTTTAGTATCGTTTGATAGCTCTTTTAACCTCCTGGAAATTTTTAACAAAAATTTCAAAAAAAAATTCCGGTGCTAAGGGCATTTCGAGGTGCAAGGCGCCCCTAAGACCCACCTTGTAAGAAATACATTTAAATTTGAAGTTTGTCACTAAATATTGATAAGCTATCCACTTACACTAGTATAAACAAGATTTTTAAGTTACTTGTGCCCTATAGTAAGCAATAAAGTAATTAACAAATTGAATAATGTATAATAATTTGAAATAATTAATACTTAAAGTACCTGATGTTTATTTATAAAATTGAATAAATTAAATACGCCTCTGTTTTGAAGTCTTAATATATGTAAATGTAGAAAGTGGTGGAAACAACCCTTTCACTGTCTTAGTTTCTTCTACAAACATCCAAGTACAAAGAGGGGGTGTTTGGTTTTGATTACCTACCAAACTTTAAAGTTTAAAATTAATTTAAACAGGGACGTATTTAAAAATTTTTTTTGAAACGGATGTTTTTGAATTTTAATTTAAGGGTTGAAAAAATTTTTTTTAATTTATTTTTGTGATTATCTAAAATGGTAAGTTTCGAACGCTGTTAGTTAATGTTCTAATATTTTCTAATAACATAAATATTCATTTAAGTTTCTCGAATATACAAGTCTCTTACAAATTAATGAAGGCACCTAGTTATTGATGAGTGTATGTTAGCGATAATTATATGTATGTAAGCATAAGATGTTTAGTTTTCATTAAAGGAACAGTTCATGTAAAATTTAACTGTTGATCAACAATCAACATTTATGGAAATTCTAAAATAATAATAATTGAAAATTCCATTTTAATCAAAAAATTCTTTTCTCTAACAATAAATATATGAAAAAAAAAAGTGTAAAGCACACGATATTAACGAAAACCAAGGCAGGTGGTCTTTGTAATATTAAAAATAAGTTAAGAACAAGAAGAACCAATGGTCTGGTCAGTAACTGTCTATCCAAGTTGTCAAACTGCCCAAGTATCTCAAGTTCGAAATTCTCTTTTTAATCGTAGTCAGCCAGTAATTATTACAACCAGCCTCCTCCGATACACTTAATTATAAATGGAGATCGGTTGTGTTAAACGGTTTTTAATTGGTTGTCAACTTGTTATTCGATCTGATTTCAAAACTCGATGGGATGTGTCTGTCTAAACTTACACGTTCAATTTTTTTTCATCTCTCTTTATTTTTCCCCTTTTTTGTTTCATTTTCTTCATCTTCTTATTTTATTTCTATAAATTTTAATAATCAACTGTCAAGTTTTCACTCGATTTTTTGATACCGCCCGACACATACCTAATCGAAAATTAAGACGAGAAAAATAAAAAAAAATGTTACCATTCTTCTTTTCGTAAAGGTATAGTCTACTGATTTACTTCGTCGAGCATTTACCATTTATATCAAACAGTATTGGTTTGGTTTTTGAACTAAATAACCTTCGTGTATTTTAGTAAAATTTTGCTTTCTTCAATTACCATGGTTCGATGTATTTATTAGAATTGGTGGTACTTATGGTACTACTATGAGATCGAGGCTAAGTATTCGCACCTGAACTGGCTCTTTGATGGTTGTGGTATTTTATTGTATTGTACTCAGGGGTCGATTGGCTTCTAAGCCTTACAGAACTGCGACCAGTGTTGATCTTTTGTTCATAACCTTACTTGTATTTATGTTCTCAGGAACTCAATCTTGCCAGCAAAGCATAGAATGTATCTGAGAAGTTTGCTTTTCACTTCTTCAGACGTCAGTTGAGCCCACTTTAAGTGTTTCAGCCTAAGCCGAGCAAATGCACCGCAATTGCAGAGAATGTGTTCGGCGGATTCGATCTCCTATTCACAGAGTCTGCATATGTCACTATCCTCCAGTCCCAGTTTTTTTAGGTGATACCTCACTGGAGAGTGTCCAGTAAACAGACCGTTGATGAGTCTGATTTCGTTCTTTGATAATAGAAGAAGCTTTTTAGCATTCGTGGTCGAGTACTTAATAAATTTCTTCGATTGTCTTTGATCTGATGTGTTGTTCCAGTGAGAATTTTTGTTCTTAGTTTCCCATTTTTGGATCTTCGCCTTTCTATATGTTCTAGTTAGTCCACAGAATGGTTCAAGTCTAATAGGGAGGGCTATTGAGCCTGTTTTAGCTACTTCATCAGCTATTTTGTTTCATTCCTTCAATTCCTCGTGACCCGGCACTCAATGAAGGGCAACTTTGTTGCCCCTTGCCAGAGTTTTGAGAGATTGTCTGCATTCCCAAATGGATAAGGACTCAAAGCTAAGGACTTTGAGTGCCCTTATCGCAGCTTGGCTGTCAGACATTATGTAGATTTTTTTACCCTTTAAATTCTCTCAAAGGCATTCTCGGGCACATAGATCTATTGCAAGAGTTTCAGCTTGCATAATTGTGGGGTAGGTTCCTAAGGCTATTGATGCCCTATATTTTGGGCCATATATGCCTATACCTGTTTCCTGTTCAGTTTTACTTTGATTGTGGTAGTCTGACAAATGAAATAAGATTTCTACTAATGATGAACGCGAGACCAGACTATAGATTTCATTATTTTTAATTTATGAAAACATAGAAAGACTTTATACAAAATAAATGGTAATGAGAACTAAGTAAAGTACCTACCCGATCCAATAAAAATAGCAGTTTAATTAAAATGAAACTGATGCGGTCACGTGACAAAAATAGAACACAGATAGATGGACAAGAAGACTCGTGGATTAAAGATTTGCACAGTTGGAAGAAGACGTCTAGGTAGACCGTTAAGAAAAAGATGTAGAGATAATATTAAATATAAATCTACATCAATTATAGGCTTTAGAGTCTGAGGGGTCATCCACTCTCCGCAGTCAACGTACAAAAATTGAGCACTCAACGGTAGTCATCGGTAGTCATATCATAGGCAGTTATGTGTAGTCAAGAGCAGTCATCGACAGTCTGTATACAAATTTAGAATAGTAGCTGATCAAGTCTCTAGAATCCTAAGTGAAAGGACGTTGAGAAACCTAGGTCTAGTAATGGGCCAAAATAGGTCGTTAAAAGATGGTAGATTTTTCATAGTCTTAACCATCAAGCATCAGTTATGCAAATATTCTATGAATTGGACAATGGACACGTGGACACTGTGGACAGTGATCTAATAAAGAGAATATGTTAAAATCGGTAGACTTACCACTGGGGACTGGACATTCTAGCTCACATTTCCCGGTGTGCAAGTGGCTCAACTCTAACTACCCGGATTTTAGCTGTTTTTTTTTATTGTAAAAAATAACATACAATAACATATTAATATAACATTACTTAAAATAATCGAAAAAAGTTTTAGCTGGTATCTGAATTTCGATAAGTCCAGAGAGTAATTTTAGACAAAAAAAACAATAGATCATCATAAGAAAATAAGAATCTGTCTGTCGGGACGCTTGGCGTCGATGTGCTAAATGCCATTAATTTAATAAATAATATTTTGATTTAACTTTTTCTTCTAATAAACTTGCCTTTTTAAAACTTTGAAAACTAAGTTTTAGTGAGATTTTAGTCGGTATTCTTCATCGTAAAAAATAACATATTACTATAACGTTGCTTAACATAATCGAAAATAAAAGTTCTAGCTTGGTATCTGAATTTAGATAACTCCAGAGACTAATTTTAGGCAAAAAAACAATAGATCACCATAAGAAAATGAGACGCTGACCATCGGGACGCTTAGCGTCGATGTGCTAAATGCCATTAATTTAATAAATAACATTTTTATTTAATTTTATCTTCTAATAAACTTGCGTTTCTAAAACTGCAACAACTAAGTTTTAATTGGATTTTAGTCGGTATTTTTCGTCGTAAAAAATAACACAAAGTAACATTTAACATATTAATATAACGTTACTTAACATAATCGAAAAAAAGTTCTAGCTTGGTATCTGAATTTAAATAATTTTAGAGAGTAATTTTTAGCAAAAAGAACAATAGATCAGCATAAGAAAATGAGAAGCTGGCCATCGCGACGCTTAGCGTCGATGCGCTAAATGGCATTAACTTAATAATAATATTTTTATTTCATTTTATCTTATAATAAACTTGCGTTTCAAAAACTTTAAAAACTAAGTTTTAGTCCTTATTTTTCATAGTGAAAATTAACATAAAGTATAACATAATTAATATAACGTAACTTAACATATCCTAAAAAAGTTGAGTAAATTAAAAATGCATAAGATAAAAAAATTAACTTGCACTTTTATAACTTTAAAATCTAAGTTTAAATCGTTATTTTTCATCGTGAAAGTTAACATAAAGTATAACATAATTAATATAACGTAACTTAACATATCCTAAAAAATTTGTGTAAATTAAACATGCACAAGATAGAAAAAGGAACTTACACTTCTATAACTTTAAAATCCAAGTTTTAGTCGTTATTTTTCATCGTGAAAATTAACATTAAGTACAACATAATTAATATAACGTAACTTAACATATCCTAAGAAAGTTGTGTAAGTGAATTAAAAAACGCACAAGATAGAAAAATGAACTTGCACTTCTAAAAACTTGCAAATCCAAGTTTTAGTCGTTATTTTTCATCGTGAAAATTAACATAGAGTATAACATAATTAATATAACGTAACGTAACATATCCTAAAAAAGTCGTGTAAGTGAATTAAAGAGAACGCACAAGATAGAAAAATGAACTTGCACTTCTAAAAACTTGAAAATCCAAGTTTTAGTCGTTATTTTTTATCGTGAAAATTAACATAGAGTATAACATAATTAATATAACGTAACTTAACATGCACAAGGTAGAAAAATGAACTTGCACTTCTAAAACTTTAAAATTCAAGTTTTAGTCGTTATTTTTCCTCGTGAAAATGAACATAAAGTATTATGTAATTAATATAACGTAACTTACCATATCCTAAAAAAGTTGTGTAAATTAAAAAAAAGTACAAGATAGAAAGTTATCAGGTTATCAGATCACTATTGGTATATGATTTTAGACAAGCCAGCTAGCTAACTGGATAATTTTAAGTAAAAAAATCAATAGATCATGATAAGAAAATGAAAAGCTGAACATCGCGACACTTAGCGTCGATGTCATAAAGTGTCGAGTTTAGTATCGTTTGATAGCTCTTTTGACGTCCTGAAAATTTCTCTTGAAATGAGGCAAGACGCTAGAAAAAGTTTAGAGGTTTAGACAATTAAAAAAAAATAGATAATTAAAAATAAAATAATTTATTTAAATTTTAATAATTAAAAGTCTTGTTTTAATTATAAAACTTAAATTCAATTTAATTAATAAGAAAAACAATATTCGCAAGTTTTAGAAGAAGAGTAAATTGAAGGCAAAATAATCTCGGAATAATATTGAAATACAATAGGAATAATAATCAAATCAATTATTCCATACAAATTGGAATTCAAATTCGCAAACAACAAATACTAATTAATTGAAAAAGCAAATATTGAATCCATTCTGTCTACAAGTTTTTGAAAGTTAGTTTTGAGTCACCTCAACTACACGAATTCAACGTATTTCGGACAAAAATTACAAAATTAAGCAAAACGAACAAGACTAAACAAACGCATTTACAACTTACAAGTTGCATTTAAATTTTAATTCGACGTCTGTGCATGTATAGAATTCGTACAAATCCTAAGTAAAGCAAAGGAAGTTACTCAAAACCGCATTCCGATGCTCGTTTGCGACTCTTGTGTTAGAGCTATTGAATATTCATTGACTTGAGTCTATTCCTGTGCGCTCTTTCTCAAAACCACCCACTTATATACAGGGGTTTCAATAAGCTTGACTTAACATACGAGATCACAATAGTACGTACCCCATCATCATCATCGTCATCGTAGCAGGCCTCATCTATTCATACCTATTTTTTTAAATTTGTCATCCGCTCTTAATTAATTAAAGTTTTTTCCTGTGTCGACATTTTTATTCTTGAAAGTTTGTTTAATAATAAAATTAACCTTTATTTCAACTATTTACGTTTAAAATTTAAGTTTTTGTTACAACTTAAGTAAAACTACCCTCTCAGCACACTCAAAACTCGTATTGAATCCTAATTCGTTTAAATTTAAATTTGTGTCTCTCTAAAACGAAAAGAAATTCAAACCGTCCATTTTGTACGAATGGTAAACAAAAAAAATAATTTAATTTAATTTTAATCACGCGACTAAACAAACGTAATGAAAAAATTTCTCTCTTCCGTCTATTACTTCGAACGATTGATTCCAATTACGAACCTAATTGAATCTCTGAGGCGTCTGTGAAAATAAGAAGACACATCGAAGTTGGCACCGAGATTGACAAGTGACACCCACGTACTAATTCAACTGACAACCGTATACATTTGAGATAATGGGAAAACTAATTCCAATTTTTTTTTCTTCTCTTCTTCGTATAACAATGGCAAAACGTTGTTGTAATAATTAGTAAATTTTAAGTTTGTCGATTGGTTTGAAAAAGGTGTTAAATAATATAAGTGCCTTATAGTTAACAGTAAAATCAATAGCCCTTAGGTAAAAGCAGAGTTAATTATAGGCTGTTAATTACCTGACAGGTGCCCTATAAATTAATGCCTCAAGTTATTATTGTTAATCACCGAATTTATTACTCTTGGTATTTATTTCTTCGATAAATTTATATTTGTAAATACCAAGTTGTACAAATTATATGGATTTTCAGTTGAAATTTACGTTCCTTTCGTTTAAAGAGCGATCAAAATAAGCTTATTGAGGCACCTTCAAATATTTATTTTAAACGTTTCTAAGCCTTCGTAAGAAAAACAGTTTGATGGTTCTGCATTACACTCACTAAATCGATGTCATCACAGTGATGTCACTGGTTTTTTTATTAGCAGAAGCCGGTGTCGCCACAGTGGTGTCATCAGTAGAAAAGCGGTAGCCACTGTAGTTCTGGGTCAAGGGTCATCAAAGAAACGAGAGAAAAGAAATGAGCTTATGAATTGGCGAAAGAGGGTTAGGAGATCGTGCTTATTGGCCCTGAACCCTTTATAACTCCTACAATCAGGAACCTCGAAAATTTACTCAAAATAGCCCACAGAAACCGCTGGACTAACTGTACCAGCTGCAAGTTTCCAATAAATCAGCAATAAAAGCGCCATAAAAAAACATTATCTACTGCTGTCTCGTGACAACTTACGTGCCATACCTGGCACTCTCACTGGCTACTGTCGACTAAATACAGAATAGGTGTTGCTGGTAGCCTCGGCAGATACAGAGGATGTTATCAAGCGGATGAAACAATGAAACATGTGCTTTGGTACTCACCTGTGTTAACGCTAATTTGACGATACATCTTAGGGTACTACTAACCTAACATAACCAGTATCAACGATATTTCACTATCTAGTTTGCTTGGAGTTCATCCAAAGGTAAGGGTGTGGATTAAAAGGACGGAAGGAGTTGATAAACGGAGGCAGCACAATGAGCCCGACTAAGCAATAGCTATGATGTTGTCTAGTGTCAAGTGCATGACGATTGGAGGCACCAGGTTTCCATTCCTGATGTTTTTAAGTCACGACATTTCAAAATTCGTCCCTACTATTCCTCAAAAAGAACTGGTATTTATGAACATTACTTTAAAGATATATTCCATACAATAAAAAAGGTATTGTCAATACCTTCATTGGTCAATACCGTATTGACTATACTATTTGTCCACAAATGTAGACAGTTGTGTCATTTATAGAATGAAGACTAGTAACATAGAGATTTTTTCGGTACAGCATTGTGAACAATCGTTTGTACTCGGATCCACTTCTACTACTAAGCTTCTGTCAAATTATAGTAAAGTACGTTATTCTATTAAAGCGGCACGTGTTTTTTGCATCTATCTCAATAGAAGCCGGTCTATAGTTAGCTAAAGCTTGTAAACACATATTAGGAATGAGTGAATGAAAAAATGAATTTTTTTCATTTGCTCTTTTTCCATAACTATAACTGCTTTAAATATGGACGAGGCCGAAGGCCGAGGTGTGTTTGACACATTAACGGTCGAGGGCGAAGCCTGAGCTGTGTAAAATAGCAAGTCTCACACCCTTTCTTTTATTAAAGTTTATAAAACTCCAAATTTAAAAAAAAATTTCTTTAAAATGTATTCAAAGGTCTAATCGGAGATTATCGACGAACTGACAACTGTTTGTTTTAAATGTCTACGAGGCCGAAGGCCAAGTTGTGACTAAATGGGACGAGGGCGAAGCCCGAGTTGTGTGGAGTTCTTATGCTCGCACTTACTTTTTCTTAAAAAATTTTACAACTCCAATTACTTTAATTTATAGCTTTCAACTAAGGCTGGCAAAAAATTTGATAACCGAAAGTCGATTAATCGAATATAAAAATAATCAATTTTTCGAAAAAATCGTATAATCGATTAATCGCCATTAAAGCCATTAAAACAATACCTAAATTTCCTATTACAATTAAAAATATCGATATCTCAGCTCCTTTCATTCATTCTTGTGCAAGGACGGTTCTAAACATAAAGTCTGGGGAATAATCACCGTGAAAGGGTAAGAGGAGGGGGTAAGGGGGAGAAGGGGGGAGTGGGGTAGTATAAATTTTTTATTAAAAAACGAAAATAATTGCGAGTGGTATACGCTTTTGATAACCAAAGTTAGAAAAATAGAATAATATAGAAATGCAAATACAGTAGAACCCCGTTATAACGTATCATCAGGGAGCGAAAAATTTGGTACGTTATAACCGGAAGTTCGTTATAAAAACACAATAAATAAACAAAATATTAAAATGGGACTAGTGATTTAGTCCGTTATATCCAGAAAAACGTTATAAAGGGGTACTTTATAACGGGGTTCTACTGTATTTAGATTTGATTTGATGTAAAAAAATTGGTTTTTAGGTTCTACGATTCTTCGATCAGCCGATTTTTCGAATAATTGATTCTTCAATTCTTCAATTACTTAATACATGTTTCGATTCTTAAATTTTGAAAATTCAAATAAATGCGATTTTCGATTACAGTACAATAATACAATAAATATTTATTCAAAAATAAATACATAATAACTAATAACAATCGGTTGGAAAAAGAAACACTCAAATAAATAAAAATACTCTACTAAACCAACATGGTTGTGTGTGGGATAACATTTTCCATTATTCGAACTAAATGCAATTTCTAGACTTATTCATACTATTCATATTTGAGAAATTTAAAAAATCGGTTTCCAGATTCTACGATTCTTCGATTCTTCGATTCTTCGATTCTTCGATTCTTCGATTCTTCGATTCTTCGATTCTTCGATTCTTCGATTCTTCGATTCTTCGATTCTTCGATTCTTCGATTCTTCGATTCTTCGATTCTTCGATTCTTCGATTCTTCGATTCTTCGATTCTTCGATTCTTCGATTCTTCGATTCTTCGATTCTTCGATTCTTCGATTCTTCGATTCTTCGATTCTTCGATTCTTCGATTCTTCGATTCTTCGATTCTTCGATTCTTCGATTCTTCGATTCTTCGATTCTTCGATTAGTCGATTTTTTTAATACGATTCTTCCATTAAAGGGTTCTTTGAAGGTTAGATTATCGATTGTTAATATTCAAATAATCGCTATTTTCGATTAATCTATTCTTCGATTAATGCTAATTGAGGATTACCCTTGATTTGACACTGGTAAATTCTATAATAATAGAAGCAGAAAAAATAAAAAAGAAGTTTCCAACTGCATGCTCGCTCGAATCTTAAATCAGTGAGGCTAGATTACAAAAACAGAGATTAAAATTAAAATGTTAAACTATTGAACTCGTTATTTTAGACGTTTGATTCTAACTCATCTCATCATCATTGAAAAATGAGTAAAATAATTTTTAATAAAATCCAGATTCAATCTCAAGTTCACTAACATTTAACAATTATTGGTTAGATTAACATGAAAAGTGAGTGAAGTTCATTAACTCAGTAGTAATATAATGGTATAGATGTAATAATTAGTAGTGATTAGTTAGTTGATTGTGTTACAGACGACAGCTGTCAATGATGACATCATATCCTGCCAATGATCCTCTTATTGACGCCCGCTCGGTTAACGCCCGTTAACACATGCAAGTATCGACGCATTATCTACTTATGTATCATTATACAAAATACGAAATGTACACACACGAACGTGTATGTGTTGTGTGTTGGTTTTGCTTTTGAAGGCGACAATAATTTCATTAATGACTGTTGAACTCAATTTTATTATTATTGCACTAAAACACAAATTGGTCGATTTGTTTTTCGCCAAATACTTTCCCCTCGGATGCTTCAACAACTCAAAATTTAATTATAATTCAAACCTAATTGAATTAGACAAACGATTATATGTATACATTATTTCCTAATTTTCTAAACGTGAGCGAGTGCACCTTGAGTTTGTTAAGTTAGAAGCGATAAGGAAATCTTGGGGACAATTGAATTGTCAACTTCAAAGCTATACTTGATATGAGTTTAGATTTGGTGCTATAGCATATTGAATAGTCGATGACAATACATGTCTATTCCATGTGTATGATTCCTGAATCCGGGCCCATTGTTCATACATCCGTTTAATCAAGAAACCTTCCGTACAATTTACCCTTCAAGACGCAACTAAACGACGTCAAGAACTAATGCAATAATCGTGTTTACTTTAAATAAATGATTGTCACGAAACGCAATTTGCTTGTTTTACAATTACAATTTACACTTAATTTACAATTAATATCAACAAATTATTTTTTTATAAGTTTTTTCCTCGTCGCCCCTAAAAGAAATTGATGCGTCTTGTAAAGAAAAGGTCCTAAATTCGAGGATTAGTAACATCCTTAAATATAAATCTATATGTCCTTTTTATATGAGATCTCATAAAATCTGGTCAGAAAGAAAATCTACTGATCTTTGATTTGATATAGCGGATTAACGAAACCCTCCAAACATCTTTTCTTAAATGTATTATATTTCTTTTCTCTTTTACTATATTTCAACACTTTGAAGTGTGATTCACTTTTATATTTTTTCTTTAGATATTACTCCAGTAATTGTATTGATACAAAAATTCAATAATAGCTACCGAAAACCAAATAAAATTATTTCGGATATAAAAAGCCGAAGACTCGTTACAAATTATTTTTTTTCTTCTACGACCAGAGACTTTTTCTGTGAGTACTTCATTCTTCATTCTGACAGCGTAATAAAATTGTAAACAAGAGGCGATGGTCCAAAGTAATTAAAAATAATAGGTGCTCTGTGTATGAAAAAGATGAGCTATCTGATATTTCCAAATAAAGGATCGAAACTCTCTCAATAGGATGAACACAAAATCAATTAATGACCACTTTAACAAGTGTTCTGAAAATTGCTGCAGGTTGCTTCAATCTTAGGAAATACTATACAGAAAAGAAACATTCCAAGAAAATTTGGAGGCATTTGAGAGGGACAGAAATTTTTTCTCTTACGAATTATCATCCGTAACGAGACCTGTTTACAACATTAGGACCTTCTCGCTGAAAAGAAATACGTACAGTGGATTTAGAAGAACTCCCCATTGCCGAATAAAACCAAAACACTGTTTTTGTTTTCAAAAACTGATGGAAACAGTTATAGGTAAAGAAAGTTTAGCAAAAAAGTTCATCGGGTTAAACTATGCACCTCATAGTTCTGGTCTTAACTGTTGTATAGACTCCTATTATAGACCGAATGTAGTCCTTAACTGATCGCGCTTTTACGATACGTCTCTCCTCTTCGCTCATTTCTTAACGTTTTCCACTACAGGAATAGACCGAATGTAGTCCTTAACTAATTGCGCCTCCATCATATGTCTCTCCTCTTCGTTCATTTCTTAACGTCTTTCACTACTAGAATAGACCGAATGTAGTCCTTAACTGATCGCGCCTCCACCATATGTCTCCTCTCTTCGTTCATTTATCAACGTTTTCCACTACAGGAATAGACCGAATGTAGTCCTTAACTGATCGCGCTTCTATCATATGTCTCCCCTTCTCGCTCATTTCTCAACGTTTTCCCCTACTGGAATAGACCGAATATAGTCTTGAACTGATCGCGTATCTACCATATATCTCCTCTCTTCTCTCATTTCTCCACGTTCTCCGCTACTGGAATAGACTGAATGTAGTCCTCAATTGGTCGCGCCGCCATCATATGTCACCCCTCTTCGCTCATTTCTCAACGTTTTCCACTACCTCAATAGACCGAATATAGCCCTTAACTGATCGCGCCTCCACCATAATGTTTCCTCTCTTCGTTCATTTCTCAACGTTTTCCACTACAGGAATAGACCGAATGTAGTCCTTAACTAATTGCGCCTCCATCATATGTCTCTCCTCTTCGTTCATTTCTTAATGTCTTTCACTACTGGAATAGACCGAATATAGTCCTTAACTGATCGCGCCTCCACCACATGCTTCCTCTCTTCGTTCATTTCTCAACGTTTTCCACTACAGGAATAGACCGAATGTAGTCCTTAACTGATCGCGTATCTACCATATATCTCCTCTCTTCGCTCATTTTTCCACGTTTTCCACTACTGGAATAAACCGAATGTAGTCCTCAACTGATCGCGCCTCCACCATATGTCTCTTCTCTTCGTTCATTTCTCAACGTTTTCCACTACAAGAATAGACCGAATGTAGTCCTTAACTCATCGCGCCTCTATCATATGTCTCCTCTCTTCGTTCATTTCTCAACGTTTTCCCCTACTGGAATAGACCGAATATAGTCTTCAACTAATCGCGTATCTACGATATATCTCCTCTCTTCGCTCATTTCTCCACGTTCTCCACTACTGGAATAGACCAAATGTAGTCCTCAATTGGTCGCGCCTCTATCATATGTCTCCTCTCTTCGCTCATTTCTCAACGTTTTCCACTACACTACAAGAATAGACCGAATGTAGTTCTTAACTCATCACGCCTCTATCATATGTCACCTCTCTTCGCTCATTTCTCAACGTTTTCCCCTACTGGAATAGACCGAATGTAGTCCTCAACTGATCGCGCCGCCATCATAATATGTCTCCTCTCTTCGCTCATTTCTCAACGTTTTCCACGACAGGAATAGACCGAATGTAGTTCTTAACTCATCACGTCTCTATCATATGTCTCCTCTCTTCGCTCATTTCTCAACGTTTTCCCCTACTGGAATAGACCGAATATAGTCTTCAACTGATCGCGTATCTACCATATATCTCCTCTCTTCCCTCATTTCTTCACGTTCTCCACTACTGGAATAGACCGAATGTAGTCCTCAACTGATTGCGCCGCCATCATATGTCTCCCCTCTTCGCTCATTTCTCAACGTTTTCCACTACAGGAATAGACCGAATGTAGTTCTTAACTCATCGCGCCTCTATCATATCTCTCCTCTCTTCGCTCATTTCTCAACGTTTTCCCCCACTGGGATAGACCGAATATAGTCTTCAACTGATCGCGTATCTACCATATATCTCCTCTCTTCACTCATTTCTCCACGTTCTCCACTACTGCAATAGACCGAATGTAGTCGTTAACTGATCGCGCCTCCGCCATATGTCTCCTCTATTCGCTCATTTCTCAACATTTTCCACTACTTTGTCCAAGGATCTTGTCCTTTTAATTCTGTCCAAGATAAAATAAATCCGTAATTTGACTGTGGCAGGAATTATGGAAAAACTAGGCTCAATACCTTATGAACTTGGTTACAGGTAATGGACCGGTCTTTTCCGACGTCTACCTACCTGTTGACGTTTCTTATGTCTCATTTGCGTCTATTTTGATATTGCCCATTTTGCGACCTAGGCGTGAGGCCCTTTGGCTCCTACGTTAGCACAAACTCCAATTCTTACAGTGATGGGTACAACTTGCACGATTAAAAAGTGTTTCCAAGGTGACAATGTGTTAAGATAGAAATCTTCATTTAAGTGCAACCTTTTCAACTAATAGTCAACCTCCAATGTTTTACAGAACTGGACTGGCTAGTGTTTGCCCGACTGGCTACAAAATTTGTTGGCTTTAAATGATCAAAGATTTTCCACCTCTAATATCTACATGTTATCCACATTAAAATTGGCCATAATTGAATGCTGAATATTTACATAATTTTTCATTTGTTTTATTTCACTTATCCCCTACTTAAGCGCAATTGCTGGTCTTCCGGTCTGCCGGCCGCCCCAGTAAGGTCCTGATATTTTATCATCATTGAGACCTACCTAGAGTAGTAGGTACAACTGTTACTTAAGGAAAACTTTTAAGTAAACTATAAAATCTCTTCTTCAATGTAAGATTGATGTCGTGTCTATTTGTAAAAAGTCGTTTCTATGCTGTTACGAAAGCTTTAAGAGAAGATTTAGTTTTTGTTCGCAAAAACTGATGGAAACAGTTGTAGACAAAGCAAGTTTAGCAAATAAGTTCATCGGGTTAAGCTCTCCATCTCATTGTTCTGTCCTTAATTGCATTAGACTCCGATGGACCAGATGTAGTCGTTAACTGATCGCGCCTCCACCATTTGTCTTTCCTCTTTGCTCATTTTTTAATGTTTTCTACTACTGGCAGCTAGTATTAAAGTTTTTGGAAACGATAAAAGCGGTTTTTCTACGTGTTAAGATACTGTACTTCTTTTAATTATGTCCAGGATAAATTAAATCCGCAATTCGCCTTTTAAATATTCAATAATTTTCCACCTCTAAAATCTGCATGTTTTTACACCAAAATTGCCCAGAATTGAATGATGAATATTCACATAATTTTCCATTTCGTTTTATTTGCCCCAATTTCACTTAGCCTCTACTTGACCGGCGATTGCCAGTCTGGCGGCCACGCCAGTCCAGCCCTGGTGTTTTATCATCATTGAGACCTAGTAGTACAACTGTTACTAATGGAAAACTTTTAAGTAAAGTCACAAAGCTATAAAATCTCTTCTTCAATGTAAGATTGATTTTGTGTCTATTTTTCAAAAAGTCGTTTCAATGCTGTTAGGGAAGCTTTACGAGAGTATAAAAACTATACGATCCTAATTCATCTAACTACTAGTGTAAGAATCTCATGTGTCATCTTGTAATGTGTAAGTTAGTAAATATTGCGGATAAAATTAATAAGGAAATAAAATTATATTTAACACAATAGATTATTTAGTGCAACTTTAAAAATACTTTCTTCTCCTAATTTATGGAATAATTTTAACAACAGACGTCTACATAAAACAGGAAATATGTAGGTAGCGACTATAAGTGTATTTACTTCTCATAAATGATGAAAATACGTTTTACTCACTTCCTGCTTAAACGAAACAGTTTCAATTGGCCACATTAATAATACTGTAAAAAAAAATACAAATTAACCTTAATCTGCTATCAATTTATTATAAATTTTTTAGTGGTAAATTATCGGCACCAATTAATCAATATGAACCCTTAATAATTTTCTTATAATCCAACAACCCCTTTTATAAGAGACGCAACTATCTTGAAGCGTTTAGTAAAGCCTAAATAGTTGGACACTTGCAGTGATCCGCAACAAAAGGGTTAGACACGATATCAGAATTCGCCAATGACACGAGACAAATGATGGTGCTTGTCTAATTGATGATCGCTTTGTCATATCTAGAGTGGGAAATCTACTAAGTCAAATGAGCGATAGCGCATCTTTAGATCACTCTTGTTTTAGTTAACACTAAAGATTTATATTCATGGGTGGTCTTGTCAAACTTAAGACCAGTTGCTCATTGACTATACAAGTAATAAGCAATATGTAAAAAGAGGATTATTAATTTTAAATATTTATGTTAGCATTGTTATTGATATTATGTTCATATGTTATGTTGATGTTTAAAATTTAAATTGCAGACAGAGGTATTAAAGACTGTCAAAGTTAATTAATTATTTCTTACTGTACGGAAGGAATGTGGATTAAACGTTTTTGTCGCAACTACAACAAAAGCATTTTTACATACTTATACAAATGAGTTAAAGCTTTGATATTAATCAGATACAAGCCAATGTCTCGGCTTTGATTTTTAACTTTTTTCGATACGACAAAAATTTATTTCTCGACTGTAGTTAGAAAATGGTTTAATTTATAAAAAAATTATCAAGAAAAATCGTTAAGAGGTTAAAAGAGCTATCAAACGATACTAAACTCGACATTTTATCACATCGACGCTGCGCGTCGCGACGTTCAACATTTTATTTGTTTGTAAAAAACAATTGTTTTTTTGCATAAAATTACTGAATCAATGCGACTTAGTAATTTTCTGCAAAAAAACAATTGTTTATTGTAAAAAAATAAAAAGTTGAACGTCGCAACGCTTGGCGTCGATTTGATAAAATGTTGAGTTTAGTATCGTTAGATAGCTCTTTTGATCTCTTAACAGATTTTCTTAAAAAATAAATTTTTTCTAAAACCAGTTTCAACCTACAGCTTAGCTTGCTTGTCAGCGTCTAAGGTAAATTGAAATTGAAAACGATTATTTCAAACTCTTCTTATAAGCAACAATTTTTACTAACCTCAATGTATATTGTAGAAAAAAATTAACATCTCATTTGAAGCAATCCGTTAATTAAGTTTCACCAGTGCTACGCTAGCAAATGAAAGAAGGAAATTACTAGTGAATTATATTGGGGGATAACTTATTTAACAGCTTTAATTTAAGGGTTTTTTAAGTTTACCGTCAATGAAGGTACACAAATAAAAAAATTTAATTTAAACTTTTAAGCAGTGTGAAAATTACTTTCATGGTGTCAAAAACCTCCCCTAATAAGAATATTTCTAATTATGCTCCAACTTCAATTGCATTTTATTTTTTTGTAATAATTAATTAATATTTTAAAAAATTTTTAATTTAATATAAAACAACAATTATTATTTGCTATATTAAAAATGAGAAATATTTAATTAAAATTAGAGACCAAGAGAGGCTTTTTTTTCTTCTTTAAAGAAACAAAATAATTTGTACTTTATATTATTTGCTATGAAAGATGGAAAAATTAAAAAAAAACGACAAAGCAAACATAATTAACCGTTTGACTTAATTATTTTATTTGTAGTCGCTGAAATAATAAGAACAATCAGTAAATTTATACAATTGTTTTTTTTACTATACAAAAACGCTATCTACGACTTGCAAAAAAATATGTAAAAATAAAGATAACCTCATTTATGTGGGGTAAATATTATTCGTATCTCGATTGAAATTCTTTTAATTTAACCTTTGGCTTGTTTGAAGAAACCCTTTTCTCTTTTTTATTTAATTTGTCATTTTATTGTTCAGCCATTCGTCGCAGACGTGCGCTGTGATATCAGGAGAATTTTTAATTGCCTTTGCTGAGATAACAAAATCAAAATGTTAATTAACAATCTGAGCGTGTTCTGGACTTACAAATTAAAGAAAAATACTCGCTAAATATTTCATTATTTTTAAAATGATAAGTTTATATTATTATGCATACATAAACCTTACTCAAAAAGAGAACATCCTGACAAAATTTTATTTCAAAAAAATTAAATTTTAAATTGTCTTTTTTGTCAAAGCCGTCCCTGTGTTAATTAAGATTAAACAATATATTGCAATTGTTTGTTATTTGCAACTGCCACTAGTTTCTTGTAAAAGTTTTGTTTTACTCCTGTTGCTAGGTACAATCTGAAGTGCCACAGGAGTCCCCACTTCGTCCTCTATTATTCGCACCTTCCATTAATGCTATCGCATTAACATGAATGATCAATTTCTTCCAGAAACCGTTAATTTAAAAATTTGTAGTAAATTAAAATAATGGCCTTAAGCTAGGTAAGTGGGGTGGGGAGGGGGTCATTTACTTCGTACTATCCAAACGGTTTTGAGCGATTTTTAATATTTTTTGTATCTTTTCAAATAGACACACTGTATAAAAACTACCAAGCTTTTGCTTTGGGTAATTATTTAGGAAGTCAAGTGCACTTATTTTCAATTAATTCGCAAAGTGAAATTATCAAAGCCGCCTCTGTGTTTTAATTAAGTGCGAGGTGAAATTTTCGCATTCAAACAAATTTGATTTGTGCTTATTTTAAAAAACAATTTCGAGATGACAATTCGCATATATAAAAATCTAATATCTTTTAAGGGGAATGGTAGTATATTTTGCATATTGGCTTAACATTATTCTGCATCAAAAATATCAAGCTTGGTACTCAAGATGAACATATTTAAAGTTTACGGGCCGAAAGTCGGAATCGAGTGTATATGAATAAAACAAAACGAGCTTAGGTTAGGCGTCAGAAGCGGTATATGTTTGGGAATAATTTAATACTTCTTCAGAATATGGAGTCACGTATAGAAAGACGTCGGAATATTTAACAGACAAAAATGGCAGATATTATCGGTGATGAATTTTGCAAAAGCTCTTACGAAAAACAATACGAATTTTTTTTTCTACCCTCCTCGTTCGATCTCTTTTTACTAAGTTTTATTAAAGCAATTCAACTTCTTTTTTTTTGTTTCGAGAAAAAGTTTTATTGGTTAAGGGGTGATAATTAATTAAAATTTAAACCTTTAAAGAATAAGATTGTAAACAAGAGTTCATTGAAATCAAGTGGCTAATATTAATTAAGACTCGTATTGCTCAATTTCGAGTATTTATTGCGTTTTCACGATTTTACAGCAAGTTTTTTAATTGCTAACAGTGTTACACTTTTCAGAAATATAGGGTGGCGACCGGAGCTCTCGGTCGTAGGGATGTAACGTGTAAAATCATACTTTGGTAATTTCTCACTTTCTTATTAATTTTAGAAAAAAAATCTTCAAATAAAAGTTTTAGAGCATAAAATTCTGCATCTAGAGAAAAAGAGAAAATTAATTTTGGATACTCTATAACGCCAGAAATTTAATTTGAAATTCTTGAAAATTAGCCATTGCCTTAAAACACGAATAAAAATCATCAAATGTTTTACGCTTGATCTGTCAAAATAAAAATGTGGGCATAAATGAGTTATCTAAGTTAGGTGGGTAGGGTCAAAAAAATAAAAAGTGAAAAATATATATCCAGAAATGGAAGATTTTGTCGAACGCTGTAAAAGTAATGAAACTTTCTAAAAATAAAATTTCAATTTGCTTGAGTTAAAACTGAAAATGGCGACTTTTAATAATTTAAAGAAAATTTAAAAATTCAACATTCGATGAACACATTTAACACCTACGTTATAATACACAGTAGTACTTGATTTCTAATAAAGTCGAGTAAAATAAATATTCCTTTTCTCTTTCTTAATTATTCATTCAAGTTAATTACTTTTTTCTTGTCCTGACAGTTTGGATGTCATGGTTCAGAACGTCTCTTTTTTCTTAATTTACAGATACTTCAATTAGAAAAGTTCTCTTGAAAAAAAAATATAAAAATAAAAAAAAAAAAAGGGAAAAACAAAGAAAGAAAAAGGTGTATACTTAGGAATAATTTTTATGAGAATAATTAAGTCGAGTTAAAGTTTACATAGTGCGCTTTTTTCTTAGACTGTACGTTATGCGATCAATATGCATATGTATAATATGAGGGTAAGATTATCCCTTACCCTTCTATAGGTGTCTGTATATATCTATACTTGTTTTTATTACTTATTAAAATCTATTTCCTCTCCCCCATCTCGATATTATTGTTCATCTTGTGAAGGTTGTGAAAGCACTTGAATTTGCCACGTTTACATTCGCGTATATATATTCAAAATTTTAGTTGAATTTTATTTTAAAAATTAGTCGGAATTATTAAACAATTAGTAATGCTAGGGAGAGGGTTGTCGTAATAAGATTAAAATACTTATCTCTTAAATTTAACTATAAGTCTTTTTTTTATCAGTTCATTATTAGTAGTGCTTTACTGACCCTATAATCTAGTTGGCTAGCTCACCGCACTCGTAGAGAACGTGAAGTAACTTTAGTTCACCAGAAGATGCCTGTATTGTAATAGTTTTACTTTTAGAGGCTACGTAAAACCATAGAGTTCTACTACCCATGTACTATCAGTGTTGGAAATTGTTATTTACAAATGCCTCTGGATCTGGATCTAACCTAACTCTATTCTGGCTTCCTGTAGCTAGAGGAAAAGTATATAAAAATGCATTAATCTCTTCCATTGGTGCATTCGGAGAAGGCAATCGCCCACCATGTGCAATTGTTATTTACAAATTATCTGGATCTAACCTAACTCTACTCTGGCTTCCTTTAGACGTCTAGAATAAAAAGCTAGAGGAAAAGTGTAAAAAAATGCATTAATCTCCTCCATTGAAGCATCCGGAAAAAACGATCGCCCATCATGGGCAATTATTATTTACAAAGCCTCTGGATCTGGATCTAACCTAACTCTGCTCTGGCTTCTTTTAGACGTCTAAATAAAAAAGCTAGAAGAAAAGTATAAAAAAATTCATTGATCTCCTCCATTGAAATATTCGGAAAAGGCGATCGCCCACCATGTGCAATTGTTATTTACAAAGCCTCTGGATCTGGTTCTGGATCTAACCTAACTCTACTCTGGCTTCCTTTATGTCTAGAAAGAAAAGCAAGAGGAAAAGTATAAAAAACTGCATTAATCTCCTCCATTGGAGCATTCGGAGAAGGCGACTGTCTACCATGTGCAATTTACAATGGAAGTGATTGACTCCAGAGTGACTTGGTGATATTTAGTCATGATGAAGAGGACTTATTCTTTTTTTAAAGAAAGGCTTTAAAAAGAATAAAAATATATCTTAGTAAAATATCACAAAATTCTTCTTGATTACACTACCGGTTTCGCTTAATAAGCATCATCAAGAAGAATTTTGTGCAATTTACAAAGCCTCTGGATCTAGATCTCGATTTAACCTAACTCTACTCTGGCTACCTTTATACGTCTAGAAAGAAAAGCGAGAGGAAAAGGATAAAAAAAATGCCTTAATTTTCATCATTGAGGCATTTATAGATGGCGACCGCTCACCATGTGCAATTGTTATTTACAAAGCCTCTGGATCTGGATCTTGATCTAACCTAACTCTACTATTCTGTCTTCTTTTGCAAGTCTAGAAGAAAAACCTTACAAAAATGCATTAGCTTCCTCCATGTGTTTGAATCACTGAAATCATTGAGTAGAACTGAACTGGCTTCTTTTGGTACCATCGACAATTTTGCCCTCTGCACCCTTCCGACACCTCCAAAAGATAAAAAATTTTCAGAGTATAATGAGATACTACTTAAAATAAATAATAAGTCAAAATTAAGTTAGGTTAGGTAATGATTGAGGAGGGTAGGTTAAAGGTTGTGGTTGAGAAGGATAGGCATTAATCCCCTCCATTTATTTGAACCACATGAGCTAACTGGAGTTCTGTATCGTGTGTAACCTTTCGTTTGATTTTTCAGCAATCTAGACCTAGGTAGAGCTTGAGTAAGTGTTTCTTATGGCACAATAAATCGTTGGTGCAGTCAGAAAAAAAATTATTACTATTATTAGAACCAAAAGTATATCTTAGTATCTAGAATTGTCTACTACTCCCCCTGTAGGTGAAGATACCTATTTATTTTGTCGGTTGTGCTCTCTAGGACTGCCTACTATTTCACATACACTATTACTAAAAATGTAGGTGTTTCAGAACCGTGGAATGTATAAGCCGTACAAGCAACCGCTTGAAGAACTATGTAGTAGTGCGCTCACCCTGTGGAGGGTGAGGCTGCTTGTAAAAAGACAATCTGAGAGACTTTTTCATCTGCTATGAGTAGTAACGCTATAGGGGTTCTAGATCATATGTGACGTCACTACTTATAAAAATAGAGCAAATTCAAAATTGGCGGTAGTGGGGCGTGTCACTTTAAAAACTAAAAATAGTGCTGATAACTGGATGGTGTTTTGCAACAATAATCTAAACCATAAGTATGTAGTTTGACAGACATAGTCAAGTGTTGATTGCGGCTTTCAATAACCGTAATAACTCAATATCTAAATTTATATTGAGATGCATCACAGTTTTGAAACAAATATCTAAACAGAATGATATCAAGCTCGTTTAAAAGCTGAAGGTTATCAAGAAAATGGGAGGAGCAAGAGAGCTTTGGTTTGAGCCCTATGATTCTTAGGCCATTCTTCATTAATAGGTACCCTCGATATGACGCTTAAGATGCGTACCGTTGGGTTAACTGCACTGCATTACTGTTTCGTGATGGACTACCCATCATTGCTGATATTGTCACTGAACGTTGGCTATAAATTAAATTTAAAATTTGTGGCTGACAGTCCTAACTGTACAAGCGACAAACAAGTAGGTGAAATTAAAAAACATTGGATTACTGCCTTGAACTGGTCGAAATAAAAGGTTCCATGGTAGGGAAAAATTTGCTCTAACATGCCAAGCTTTAGTAAAAATTACTCTTTTGCTTTCCTTAGGTAGATACGTTCCCATTTGTAATGGACTAAGGATAAAAGAGATGGGCAGCCCAATTGGATCAACTTAAATGTACTAAATGTGCATGACCGTTTGCTGATTTTTTTGCCCAATCATCCCATCTCTTAAAACCTAAAATATAGCTTTCTAGTCAACGGTAAAGCGTTTTTATTTCTCAAACAAGCATAATAATTTATTCTATGGGCCTGGTTATGATCTCAATCTGACTTGATAAATCCACAGGCGTCATACTTCTCTTTGAGATCTTAAAAAAAGTCAAAGCTTTTACAGTTTGTAGGTAAGTAGGTATAAGACGAGCGGTGACAATGCGCAGATACCTAAATTGGTATTTATCCCCACCAACGCAGTAGTCGACGTATTTAAATTATTAAAGGGGCGTGGCCAAACCTGCGCAAACTTACCTCAAGTTAAATTTTTTTACTGTACATTATAGAAGGATTGTCTTGGTGACTATCATAACACCGGAGTATTTTTAATTCTCTTGCATCCATTCCTTATAAATTTTTTCCACCATAACGAAAAGCTTTCTTTTGCTATTTATAATTTAATTCTTTTATTGTAATTTTTTCATCTTTTTTTTCGCAGTTCTTCGTTTTGGTTTGTGCTTTTTATCTTACGTTGGTTTATTTTTCGATGTCTTCTTCAGTCATTGTCCATCAGATGATCTAATTATTTTAGCCCCTTTTCATTAATTTCAGTAAATATCTTGCATTTTACTGTTCAAACTGATTTCTAATTACGAGAACGTAGAGTTTATGAATGAAGAAATAGAAGAAGGAAAAAACTTGTGTGAAAAAATAAAAAAAGGGGAAATATTAAAATCGCGTTGTGCATAATATTTTAGTTTATGGAGAGATATTATAAGTTAAGTGTGGAAATATTAAAGTTATGCTAATTAATAACATGGTTGTAGTTTGCATAATTGTTTAGTGGAGATTACAGAAGCTTATGAAACAAGAGCATGTAGAAAGGTGGTAATACATCAAACACTTTTGCGTATGATATCTATATTGTTGTTAGGTATATCGTAGTTGCGTGAGATTTTGCTATTATAATATCAACTATAACAGAGTTTATCGTAGTTATGTTAAACTTAACTGCGCTACATATTAGTTATTACTAGACAGAATCGTTTATCCATCACTTATCACTTATCCGAGTGATCTGCACAACGTCAGTTTCGGTAGTAACATTTATTGTTTATTACATTTCAACAATCTGATTATCTAACCAAAATTATTATAAACTCAAAAACGCAAAAAAATTTAATATGGAAAATATAATTTTAATTCGAAAAAATTTTTTTCTTCCTTTTCCATCTCCAAGCCCCGGTCGAGGCATCTCGAATTTGTTAGAAAATACGAATGTCAATGTGGTATTTCAATATATTCAACTTTACAAATGGAATGTCACTAGCCAGCGGTCAGCACGATCCAATAAAACATTTTTGCACAAGCAATAAGCTTTCTTCTGAATATATTTACATTCTTTCTTTATATTGCGACTTCCATAAATGTTTTTCCTTCGTTTTTATTTCATTGCAACTAAATTTACTTCGTTCCCAAAAAAAATATTTTTTCATTTGTTATAAAAAACAAAACACTTATTTTTCCAAATCAATATTTGAGTACGAGCTGCTATCTTTTTGCACATATAAGACACCCTTCCAAAAATTTCGACTCGTTAAAATTTAACCACCCAATGGCAAAATCGTTTCACATCATGACTTTGATTATATGCAAAGAGAAATCGACTATACATATGCCAAAGAGTACAGCAAGTCAAGCGTATGGTGTAAGAAATTTTCATGAAAAGAGCGAAAACAAGTTGAATATTAATAATTTCAACTAGCAACCCTCAAAAATATCATCTAGTCAATTACTGATTCCCTTTCGTATTATATCTGCATAACATTTCTCTCTCTATACTTTGTTTACAAAGGTTACCTTAAAACGACTTTTCTTTTTATTTTTTTTAAATTTATATACGACGAATGTGTTGCTTACAATTGCAAGTATTTAGAATTTAAAATTTCCAATTCATTAATAAATTAATAATTCATTTCTTTAAATGTGGAGTTTTAAAATCTGATGCAATTGGTTATTCCACTTCAAAAGTTTTTAATTTTATTTACACAAAAAATCTGAATTTTTTCTTCAAATTCCCGTACTTTGTGTTTGGTTTATACAGGGTTGGGTGTTGATTGTGTAAACGGGGGGATTTCTCCTCAACTATCCTCAAACTAATTTTGGCATGGTAAGACGTGACCTACATACAAAAATATAACTTTGCATCATATCTCCAAAACGGCCTAATAAAAATATTCTTTTGTATTATTACATTTATAGATTTTAGCAGTGCCTATTATCCTTTTTTTAAAAATTAAAATTATCTTGATTAATAAAAAAGTTATAGGCATTTAAAGAAAATAAACTTTTTCAGTTTTTTTGTAAATATCTAGAGGGCTAATAATATTTTTCAAAAAACAAAAGTACGATCGAGTTGGCTATGAAAGAGGCTACATTTGGTGTCATTTAACCGACTTCGTATCTCTTACAGTTTACGAGATCCCCCTGGTTTAGTTTTTTTTGCATATTCGGATTCCCTGTATTATTTTAAATAAAAAATGTTTAAAGCTTTGCTTATGTATCGTTAATCGTTCTGAAGATATTGTCACCTTAATGCCGAAAGAGAGTGAATTTTAGAGCCATGATGCCGAGGCTGTAAATGACATTTTCTAAATCTGTTTGTCTCACCGACTATTTTGATAATAAGTAGTCGACTTACAAAATACGTGCTAAACTTTTCTAAAATGCGTAAAACTATACAAAGTGACCATTAGAAAGCGGAATTATATGCAAATATATTTTTGAAAATATCAAAAAATAATCAGCTGAAAATGCTGCTTTAGTAAAAAAATTACTGGTTTGTTGTCAGCGTACTTTAGAGCTGTTTTTAGAAGCTTCTGTTAGGTCTATGAGCTCTTCAGCGAATTTCGGCATCATCAGGACCCAAATTCATAATTTAAGTTGCTATTACCTTTTAAGTTGGAGGTTTCACAGCAAGTGATATCTGAGAATTGGTACGTGTATTGACCTCTCACTCAAAACACTTTTTTACAGTTATCAAAAAATGCGAGATCGATCATGGAACCAATTGAAGTCTTGGGCATCGTCAATTCATCAGTATTCATGCTGCTATGAGGAGTGAGATTTAGACCAGTTCTTAAAGGATTGGATTCTGGATTGTAAGTGGACGGGAGCAAGTTCCCAGCATTAAAGTTACTAGTTTGGGCCCATTGTACAACCTACAAGCAGCCCCCATGCCCATCAGGTCTCAAGCCATCCCACTTTAAGATGTACTCTGGCGGTAGGAGTGGCGCCTATTCTGGTCATGTAGAACCAGAAGTCCTCCGAGGAGGATCCTAAGAGGATCCGAGCCACGGATCCTCTTATAGACGCTAGAGCTGGACACTGACAAAGTACGTGTTCAGCGGTCTCGTCTTCGTAATCGCATGCTCGACATCTGGGATTATCTACTATTCCCAGTGTGTGAAGATGCTTGTTTAGTCGACAGAGTATCGCTGCAATTGTGTATAGATTCACTCGGGACAGCTTTAGACAGTAGTTTGCAAGCTCTCTGGGGGGAGCTGGTATGGAGTTTTTGCTCTGGCGACAGTTTGGATTAATTGTACATCTTATACTGTGTATTAGACGAGTATGGTTCTTAAGGAGGACACGACAGTTTTTAGGGCTGGTTTTACGATTGGTTCAGAGCCACAGACTTTTTGAACCTTTCTTGGCCAGCTCATCTGTTTTTTTGTTACCCTCATTTCCTTGATGTCCTTTGACCCAACTTAGGCTAAGGACATTATCTTTGGATATCTGGTTCAGCGTCTCCACGCACTCCAAAAGGAGGCCGGAGGTTATCTTGCAAGTGTTTAGAGCTCGCAGAGCAGCTTTGCTGTCCGACGTCAAAATCTTTTTCTTGTGTATCTTCCTATCTAGGATTATATTAGCGCTGTGTCCTGGAGCCAATAACAAAAAAATTGGTGGGACCGTATTCAGACCCATCTTTTGGGAATAAGCTATCTGACTGCCACAGAACACGAAAATCTGGTTGGCTGCTCAAAGCATTGGCTTAAGGCTTCAGGACTGTTAATAATAAATTTTTAATTGGTAAGGAGGGCGGGAAACCCACCTGAGAGGGATGCCAAATTAAAGTCTTACTTTTTATGTAAAAAGTAGTTACTTTGCCTATGAGCAACCTAAATACCGTTTATAAGTTACAAGTTTATGTGTAGCATAAAGACGTTAATTTCAGAACGGCTGCCACGCTCTCAGAGCCACTCTAGAGAGTAGCCAAATTTGTTTGTCGACTCTTTTTATAAGAACGAAAAAATGTCAAAGTTGCTTCAAGAATGCTGTCATATTTCTTGCTTTTTTCGTTCTCTAACAATTTCATTGAAGAATCCTGAGGTCTTAAGCAGATCCTTGGGCAACCAACCAGATTTTCGTGTTCGCCTGCACTTAAATAGTTTATTCCCAAAAGATGGGCTTGAATACGATCACCCCGCTGTTAGTTTAATATCTATATTTATCAGTTCGGTTTGAAAAACCGAAGCATATTTGCCCAGCGATAAACGGTTTTCGAAGGCGAGCTCGGGTGAGTTCACATCCGCTCTCGCTCCCTCTTGGTTTTTTGACCCATCAGTGAATATTGAGATATCTGCTTTGATGGTCTCTGTTGGATTCAGAAGAATTAATTTTTTTTATATATTTAGGAGTAATACGGTCTGCACCCATCTCTAAAAGAGGTAGCTTTTTAGAGCATTCCTCGAGGATATTGGCGTGTCCGTAGATTCCATATCTAATAGACTACAGTTACCATCCTTGCAGTCGAAGGGCAGCTCTAATTGCCAGTTCTTAAAGGTTAAAGAGGGTCATTAGTATTGTAGCAAAAAGGCTGTAATTTAGCAGATACTACCCCCACTCTACGCCACCTTAAAAGTGTTTTTTGAAACGGTAATGCTGCATGAATTTATTTCTATAAAAAAAGATGAGATACTTACAGTTACCCCGTCAAATTATTTTAACCAGCTCATGAATAGGTAATGCAGTGAGTTTCTTTAGCATCATGTTATGTGAAAAACGTTACCCTGATTGACATCGACACCGCCGCTATTTTTGACTGAGCTTGAAGTACATATTTGCATAAAATAACGTTGGCACACACGTATCTACCCTAAATGTAAACAAATTTAATAAACTTGCAATAAATTTAGACTCACCCTGTACATTTTACCTCTATACGTTGTAGCAATTTGATTAAAAAAGGATATTTTATTTGTATTGAAACCCTAAAGCAAAAAGTGGAAATTGCGTTAGACATAGATATACCCTTTTTTCCGAATCTCTCGACTTTATTGAAAAGAAAATAAATCAGTGCTATAGGTATTTCAATAACTTCGAATACTACTCTCGAGACGAGTGTTCTTGAAAATTGCTCGCTACAAGTTTATAATGTAATTTTTCTTCTATTGAAAGAAAATTTGTTTAAAAAGTGACAATCTTATTAATTTTTGTTTTATGTCGTAATACACGCTTTTTGTTATTAATTAAAATTTTGTTTAGCTTTCTTTCTTGTTTTTTACATTCTTTTTTATTAATAAATAAATGTATAAAAATATGTTTCTTCCAAGGGTAAAGAAAGAAAAATGCGAGGCGATTTAAAACAATGACGCTTTTTAAATTGTAAAATCAATATTTCGATGTTGCTGACAATATTTGTAATCGCCTCCGGTCCTATTGTTCCAGATGCTACTACTATTCTTTATGCAACTTTAATGCTTTAGTAGGAGAAAACACGCAAATATACAGTGTGAATATAAAGTACGGAACATTAATGTTAGAGCCTTTATTATTGGTTGTAGAAAAAAAATTCTTTAACCAAAGTTTACTGTTCAATTATTTTCCATGGTTTGGAGCTTTTTAATTTTTTTTCTGACGTCATACCTTTAAACAATGACGTCATCAGACCTTGTTTTTAAAGGTCATGTAAGCTTTTTATTGCAAAATTCGATAGTACATATTTTTATCTTTATAACCATGTAAAAACATCCCAGGCAGGAGCTTAGATCTAGCAATGTGGCTAGTCACTTGATGTGCCCCCTTCTACCAATCCATCCATTATTCTAAAAAAAATTGACATATTTTCTTGTTTTTCTTTATGCTTAAAGTAACTTAAAAATATTTTTGTTTTCGTGATATATTTTTATGAGATTGTAAGGAGAAAAAATGTACTATCCAATTCAGAAGGAGAAAATATACATTGTCGTTTAAAATAATTCCGATGACGTCATTGCTTAAAAAAGGTAGGGGGTAGAAAAATGAAAATGATCGGAAAATGTGTGTTTTGAAATAAATCAATTTGACATGTCAAATGGTTTTTTGATATTCCTATCGGGAAAGAAATTATTCCAATTGTTCTAAAAGAAAAAGATATTACCGTAACAGTAAAAACAGGGGCGGATCAAAGAACATTGGGGCTTGAGGCGGTTATTATTTTCAGCCCCCAACCAAAATACACTGCAGTTCAGTGTCACTAGTCAACACGAAGAGGTTATAGGGCATATAAGAAAGGGTGGAATTTTTAGCTACATGGGTCTCGTTTCCATTTCGATTTTGCTCACGCTCCCTTTCAGATATTTGACGCCTTCAAGAAAGACGCACCCAACAGGTTGAGAATAGCTGATGTATGAAAAAGAAACTTGCTTCACGTTTTTCGACAAACTTTTGCCTCTAACACCTCAGCCCTTTGTTTTACAGTAAAAGTCTTCAGAAGAGAAGTGGTAGAGCATTCAATTTCCTTTACTATTTTGCTCTTTTTCCGAGCTCTCCACAACACAGGCCCTAAAGAGCGCCCTTCTTGCGCTTCATGGATAATCTAGCCATGGGTAAAAACTAATAGCTGAACTGGTTACCATTTGCCGTTAATCAAGCCGTTACCGAACAAGGCCCTAACAGAAAGAAACACTGTTATTATCGATTCTAAACAGGAGAAAGTGTTGACTCTCAGCACTTAGACCACATAGATATTCTGGCCTATTGTAGCCTTACCTAGTCTTACAGTTCTCCAACCACTATTAGGTCTGGATTCTGAATTATTAGTGTTGAGCGGGAGCAAGCTCCTAGCACTTAGACCACTTCTTTAGGCCTATTGTACAACCTTCAAGCAGTCTCCCCAGGCCCATCAGGTCTCAAGCTATCCTACTTTTAAAATGTACTCCAGAACTCTGGCGGGAGGAGTGGCGCTTATTCTGGCCATGTGGAACTAGAAGTTCCCCAACACCGATCCTCTTATAGACGCTAGAGCTGGACACTGACAAAGCACGTGCTCTGTGTTCAGCGGTCTCGTCTTAGTGATCGCATGCTCGACATCTGGGATTATCTACTATTCCCAGTGTTTAAAGATGCTTATTTAGCCGACAGTGTACCGGAGTATCCCTGTAATTGTTCGTAGATTTACTAGGGACAGCTGTAGACAGTAGTTTGCAAGCTTTTTGAAGGGAACTGGTATAGACTTTTTGCTCTGGCAACAGCTTGCGTTATTTGTTTTTCTTGTAGTGTGTATTAGATGAGTATGGTTCTTAAGGAAGGCATTGACAGTTTTTAGGGCAGGTTTTATGATTGGTATGGATGGACAGGGAAGACTTTTTAAACCGTTCTTGGCCAGCTTATCTGCTTTTTCGTTACCTTCATTTCATTGATGTCCTTTGACCCAGCTAAGAATAAGGATATTATTTTTGGTTATCTGGTTCAGCGTCTCCACGCACTCCAAAAGGAGGCCGGAGGTTATCTTGCAAGTGTTTAGAGCGTACAGAGCAGTTTTACGTTTTCTATATCTGCTTCGATTAGGGTTTGCAATCCCGGGATCCCGAATCCCGGGATCCCGCCCGATTATTCAATCTCGAAATCCCGGGATTAGAATTTTAAAAATCCCGGGATTTCGAGATTAATTTTTCTTAAGTTTTTTTTAAATTAATAAGAAATAAATCTTCTTTTGAAAATATTTTTCAAAAATTTCGAAATAACTTAAAAGTTTTTTTTTATTACTAAGGCTTTAATTGCCAAATGTTTGTCATGTTTTGACCTAACTTTGCAAATTATTGTACCTTAAAATAGGAGAGAAATTTGGGCATCTTAGAAAATCTTTTACAGTTCTAGCATTCACAAATTCATTCTTTTTTCCTTAAATATTTGTTAAAGGGTATGTTTTTAAACTTAAATAATTTTTTGGGGCTAAATCTAATTAAAATATATAAATCCCGGGATCCCGGGATCCCGGGATTGAAAAAAAAGTCAATCTCGAAATCCCGGTATTGAAAAAACTCAGCGGGATTGCAATCCCTAGCTTCGATGTTCTCTGTTGGATTCAGCAGAATTAGAAATTTTCTATTGAATATATATTTAGGAGTGATACGGTACCGCCCCATCTCCAGAAGAGGTGGATTTTTAGAGCATTACTCGAGGATTTTGTCGTGTCCAAAAATTCCATATCTAACGGACCACAACAGTCCCCATTCTCGCAGTCTAAGGGCGGCTCTAATTGCCATCTCCTGCACATGTATCTCCAGTGGAGGGAGGCAGAGCTGTGCCTCCAGAGCTGCGAACCACCATCGGGTTTGATAATAACTGACTTTAAGTTGCCAATTGCTCTGTTATTGGATTTTGTCCATCACTTTGTTCTTTGTTATTTCTAGTTGCTTTACGTAAATAAATTCATTCACTACTTGACTACTCGACTGCCATTGAAAACCACTGTCGTTTCGGTGAAGTTGTGCCGCTCAAGTTTTCTTTGTTTTAGTTCAAATTATCGTCTTGGTGGTAACTTATGGCTTAACAACTTCAAACGATCGTTTTTCGCCATATAAAAAAATTAATTTTGCAGAATATTATAAAGCTATAAGAATATTTTATTGGATATAAAAAATATTTTTTAAACCCTTATGTCTCACCCTAAAAATATATATTTCTTAAATCCCTATCTTGTTTTTAAAAATACATCAAGTGTACAACAAATGGCAATTGTATAGATTTTCAATGTCTTTATAACGATGAAGGAAGAAAACAGGGTGAAATGGATCAGAAACGACGTTTTGTTGGTTTGAATGTAAATCGATGATGTCGTTCAAAAACCAAATCTCGTCCTGTACATTTCTCATCTCTTTCTACTAATAATATTTTTGCTTTGTTTTAAATACACTTTTAATAACTAATTTATATTTTACGTAAATTAATTGAACTAATTTTTCAATAAAAAGTTTGACGTTTATAAAATATAACTTTTAATTCGGCTGGTGGTAGGTACGAAATAATTGTTTAAAGTTTGTCGTAAAATAATAATTTTTTTTCCAAAAAGTTGTCGAAACTTTTGTTAAGGTTTTGATGTAATTTAAAATCGACATCTGTAACAGATCGGTTACAAAAGACCAAAATCGCTTTTAAAAAGAAATGTTCCACCCTTCCTCTTTAAATGTCTTGTTCCCCACAAAATGTTTCATTTCTTACCCCTTAATAACGCACCCACCCCCCATCAAACACTTTAAACACGCTATCTATAATCAGCTGATCGGGGGGATGAATCGATCAATTGTACTTTTTTTTTCCACCCACGAACAGAATTTTTTATTTTTTAATTCTCTCTTCGTTTAAACTAAATTTAAATGTAAGTGGAAATCGAATAAATTGCTACAAGGCATCTACACAATAAGTTGTATAATATTACAAAATTATTATTAGTTTTAGTCACGTCAACGCTTTACTTTCTTGTCATTTTCAAATTTAACCGAGAGTTTATAATAAAGCGTGAAGACGAGCATTCTCGACAAATACTACATGAAATGATACGCCTTTCGCGTAAAATTCTCAATATTCGAAATGAATTTCGCTTGCAACTTGTCAAACTTTATATTGTGTAAGTACATATTAAAAGCAATAAAGTGTAGAAAGCGATATTGATATCATTTCGTTTTAAAAGGATGAAATTTCGAAATTTATGACAATTTTAATTAAATATTCTTCAATCAAGGGGTGGGAGAATTTTTTTTTTGGAAATTATGTAAATGCACATTGCAAGTCAGCATTGTTGGAGAGTTTAACTGAGTACAAACTCCACACGTCATGTAAAAGAATCCAAAAAAGCTGTTTTTTCCTCATTTAACCTCTGAGGATAAAACGTATATCTTTCAGTGACTTCTAGGACCTCTTAGAACCCATCAGCGATCAACGTTATAATTTTTGCTTATGTTAAACTCCAATCCAATCTTTGTGAACTTTTCTTGTAGTTCTGAAAACAATCGCTGGTTTTAAAGAAACTCTTTTACTACATCTACCCACCATCGGTTCATTATAACAAAAAGATGGCTCTAAAACGCGATATTAAATTTTAAACAGTTTATTTATTTGACAAGAGCAAAAAAGTTGTCATTTTAAAGGAAATATCTAAAATGATTTTCTTTAAGATCTAAAATAGAATGCAAAGATATTTGTCAGAGCGTTTCCGTCTTTTAGAATTTGACTAACGAGACAGCAATATAAAGTTTATATCTCGCAAACTTATGAATGTAGAAACTACTAGCTACTAGCTAGGCATGAGAAATCCATATCTTTGACTCAAACTTTTGTATGTTTTGATATTGCTCATATTAAGATTAAGAATATTTTAAAATTAATTTGTAAAACTTAAATGGTGAAAATGCGCTTTGTTTTATTAGAAGACGAAGAAAAAAAAAAGATATAAGAGAGGGGTTTGCTCTTATACTTTTCTCGGGGTGGTTGAAGCTGTAGGGTATAAAGGAAATGAAGCAACAAACTTACAAATGGCCCGGAACGACATTAAACAGCGGCCGATATATACTCTACTCCTCGAATGCGCTTTTGCAATCTGTTTTCGGTTTTACATCAATTCGACTCTATTAAAAAAAATTTGTACGAAAACAACAAAAGAATTTATTAAAAATTTTGAATTATAACAACCGGTTAATTCTTAATTTGTATTCAGTTCTTGTTCAATATTGAAGGAACATTAATTTTAACATATTTTCTCTAAGGAAAAGGAAGTGGAAAGAGTATCAACTAAAGACAGTCTTGAATTAGCGATTTAACGAGCACGTTTCCGAATCATTGATTGTAATTTTCTTACTAATTTGTTTGCGTTTTACGTTCTTAGATTAATTTTATAAGGTTTAGTGTTTGCAATCAACTGAATCTCTCTTTCCTTTTACTGATTTTACTAAATGAATATTCAAAAAGTTGTTTGAAATTATTTAAAATCAATAGTTGCAATTTTAAAATGTCTCATTTCAAAGAGCACACGCTATAAGTCCATTTTCGTAATAAAGTGGCCGTATCTTTAACCGAACAATTCGTTTAGATCTATTAAACTAGATACTATTGGAGCTTATTTAAAATTTTATACCGTAAAAATTGATTAAATGTTGTGTTCAACAGAAAAAATGTTCTTGATTTAAATATCACAGTCGCAAGACAATATCTTTCGAATGGTGGTTAAACTTAAAATTATTTGAAGGAAATAGCTACATATTATTTTTGATAAATTACAGCATATTTTTTTTACATTGTGCACAATTTAAAAAAATACTGTGCATATAAATTTTAAACAATTTGCGCATATTTTTAAAAACTTTATGCATATTTAAAAAAAAATCAAAAGATATTTTTAAATAATCTATGCATATTTTAAAGAAATCTATGCATATTTTTTAAAACTACGCATGCAAATTTTTAAAATACCAGTACCCATTTAAAAAAAACATCTATGCATATTTTAAAAACATTTATGCCTATTTTAAAAAATTTGGACTTATTTTTAAATAATCGATGCATATTTTTAAATTTTTTATGCATATTTTTTAGCTATCTTTGAATATTTAAAAAAAATCTATACATTATTTTAAAAAATCTGTGCATATTTGTAGACAACAAATATTTGTATATTTTTGTGCGTATTGCAAAAATATCAATAAATGTATTTTTTAAAACTCGATGCATAGTTTTAAAATATCTGTGCATATATTTTAAAAATCTATGCAAATTTTAAAAATATATTTATGCATATTCTTAAAAACTCGATACACTTTTTTAAAATATCAGCGCATATTTTCAAAAACTATACATATATTTAAAAACTGGATATTTTAAAAGAATCTAAGCATATTTTAAAAACATTTGTGCATATTTTTAGAAGATCTATGCATATTTTAAAAAACATCTATACATATTTTTAAAAAATTTGTACTTATTTTTTAATAATCTATGCATATTTTTAAAAAACCTATGCATATTTTTAAACACTCTAAGCATTTGTTTAGAAAATCTGTGCATATTTTTAATCAATTTGTGCGTATTTTTAAAAACTTTACGTCTATTAAAAAACGACTATATTTTTAAAAACTCGATGCATAGTTTCAAAATATTTTTAAAATTTGCATATTTTTAAAATATAAGAGAATTTTTTTTACATCTACACACATTTTAAAACATATTTTTCATAAATTGGTGCTTATTTAAAAAAAATCTATGAATGTATTTAAAAAATCTGTGCATATTTTTAATCAATTTGTGCATTTTTTTTAAAAATTTATGCGTATTTTAAAAAAACCTAATATATTTCTAAAAACTCGATACATAATTTTAAAATATTTATGCATATTTACAGAAACTGGATGTTTTTTAAATATCTGTGCTTAATTTTTAAAAATCTATGCATATTTTTAAAATATATTTACGCATATTTTTAAACACTTGATGCATTTTTATAAAATATCTGTGCATATTTTTGAACGTGCTTATTTCAAAAATATCTATGCATATTTTTTAAAAATCTATGCGTATTTAAAAAATATATTTAAGCGTATTTTTTACTACTAAATGCATTTACTCAAAATATCAGTGCATATTATTAAAAACTCTGTATATTTTGAAAAATCTATTCATATTTTTAAAAAATTTGTGCATATTTTTAATCAATTTCTGCATTTTTTTAAAAACTTTATACGTATTTTAAAAAAACGTAATATACACTCACCGGCAAAAAAAACGGATCACTTACACTTTGCTAATTGTTTTAGAAATTATCGATATGATTATCGATGGCAATGTTCTATTCTCAGATGAGTCCAGAATTGCCCTGGGGTCTCCAGATGGTCGAGGGAGAGTATGGAGAAAACCAGGAGAAAGATATATGGAATGTACATTTAGTCCGAGGACACCTTTTAACAAAGCTTCTCTAATGGTATGGGCAGGCATTTCTTACCAAGCTTGTACGGAGCTCGTTTTTGTTGAAAATGGATCTATGACGGCCCATAGGTACATAAAAGAGATCCTTTCACAACATGTTGTGCCCTACGCCCCATTTATTGGTGATGGGTTTGTGTTTATAGACGAGAATGCCAGACCGCACGCAGTGCATATCGTTTCAGAATATATGCAACAAGTGCAAATTAGGCGATTGATTTGGCCAGCGCGTAGCCCTGATCTAAATCCTATAGAACATGTTTGGGACATGCTTTAAAAGCGTGTTCGAGGTCTTGCAGTCGTTCCAGAGAACTTTAATAGCCTTCGCATTGCTCTTCAAGAAGAGTGGAGGAATATTCCTCAAACCGACATTCAGGCCATCATTCGAAGTATGCCCCGAAGAATGGAAGCTGTAATAAGGGCAAGAGGAGGCAATACGCGTTATTGATAACTTTATCAATTAAGTTAACTGCAATTGTTTCATTTTGTAAAATTGTAATGTTCTAATTTTAGTAATAATTTATAATTAAATGCCTTTAAACAAATTTAAACTGCTTAAACCGCTGTAATGTTACAGCTAGTTACTCATTTTTCCAATACAGAGCGTAATACAATCAAATAAATCAATAAAATCGTTAAAGTATAAGTGATCCGTTTTTTTTGCCGGTGAGTGTATTTCTAAAAACTCGATGTATAATTTTAAAATATTTGTACATATTTATAGAAACTGGATATTTTTTAAATATCTGTGCTTATTTTTTTAAAATCTTTGAATATTTTAAAAATATATTTACGCATATTTTTTAACACTATGCATTTTTATAAAATATCTGTGCATATTTTTTACAGTTCGGTGCATATTTTAAAAACGTATCTATGCATATTTTTAAAACCTCTATGCATTTTTATAAAATTACTGTGCATATTTTTAAAAGTGCGCATTTCAAAAATAACTGTGCATATTTTTTTAAAATCTATTCATATTTTTTAAATATATTTATGCATATTTTTTAAAACTCGATGCATTTTCTTAAAATATTGTGCATATTTTCAAAATCTCTATGCATATTTTTTTAAAAACTGCATATTTTATACGAATCTACGCATATTTTAAGAACATCTATGCATAGATGCATCTAGGTCGACTTTCCCATATGCCCTTTAGAGGGCGAATGTCATTTTTTGTTATTTTTAAGTATTCTATATTAATGTATCGCATTTATTTTTTAAAATGAATCGGGAAATAAATATATCTATCTATCATATTTTAAAAACATCTATACATATTTTTAGAAAATCTATGCATATTTTAAAAAATTTATGCATATTTTAAATCAATTTGTGCATATTTAAAAAAACTTTATGCGTATTAAAAAAACGAATTATATTTTTAATAACTCGATGCATAATTTTAAAATATCAGTGCATATTTTAAAAAACTATGCATATTTTGCGTAGAAATTTGCGTATATATTTTTAAAAAATCCGAGCATTTAAAAATAATCTATGCATATTTATAAAAGCTCGATGCATAAATTTAGAAAATCTAGGCATATTTTAAATAAATCTATGCATGTTTAATAAAAATGTATGCATATTTTATAAAAATGTATGCATATTTTTAAGAAAATTGTTGATAATTTGCGCAAATCTTGTAACTTGATCTACAATAGTTTATTAACAACTTAAGTCTACAAAAATATACAGGGTGTTTTAAAGTGACAGCACTAAGAAAATGTCATTTTTCAGACATTGAAGGTCTACATCTCATTATTGTTGTTGAAGAGACAATATCTCAAGAAGCGAGTGATTGAATATTGAGATAAACTTGAGAGGAATTGAAAATGTTGAAATATAGTAGGTGTTTATATAAAAAATAGTACATCAATCACCGCGTGATCTAATGGTGTTATAGTGGAATAAATTAATATTCTTTTCATCTAATACTTAGATTTTTGCATTTTCAGCTCTTCGTGGAAATAACTAATTTGGATTTGGAGATCTTGGGGTCTGCACATTTCAAATTTTTCAAACAATTTGAAATATTTTAAGCAAATACACTTACAAGGTGTTAATTTTAGCGCTATCAAATCGTTATTTCTACTCTTAGTGAGCACCCAATATTTTCCTTGTAAAGCGGTAGTACAGTATTGATTAATAATTAAAATACGTCGTCAATTCGTAATCAATAAATCAGGATAAAATATATTTATTTGTTAAAAGTTCAAGGCTTTAACAAAATTTGTTATTTAACCCCAACCTGGTGTCGTTCGACCTCCGCTGTAGTTCAACAATTTGTCTCATTCAATAGCTCGCGACCTTATTTATAGCCTGATATTTAAAAAATTTTGTATTAATAAAGCAAAAATGTTAAATAAATTGATTGTATTTAAATTGTCAGTCTGAATCAATTGTTTTAAAAATAACTATGAGGTACCCTTTTAAACATGAATTATAAATTAAAATTAATTAGCCTTTTTATCTTAATTTGTGTAATTAAAGAAGTAAAATCAATATACTACTTATAATTAAAATGAGCACTTTACTCATTGTAGTATTTAATTCTATTATCCGTCTTACAAGATGTCGCACGAAACCCCCCATAGTGATTGAATTTGTATTCTCAAGAAAATAGATGGTGTTAAATGGACCGCAAATATCTTAATGGGCTGGTGGTTAACTTTGTCTATATTTAAACCTTCATCTGTTATTCATTGTATTGAATTTCAAACTTTCTTAGGTATACTTCCACTAATATAATATTTTAATCCCGATCAAATCGCATGCAATTTATAACTTGAGAAAGTTATAACGAGAGCGAGAAATTTATGGATCAAAACGTAAGGTGATACTTTTCGACTGTTTCGAAACTTGAAGCTTCTTCTTTCAATTATCAATAAAATAAAATTTCATTGCGATCTGTTGTGAATGTAATGAGTGCTTATCCTACCAAACAAAATGTTTTCAGAAGCTTGTGTTACTACAGTCTTTCAATCTGTTACCAGAACGTAAGTAACTACTGTTAACTACAGTACCAGCAGTTACAGAACTTTAGAAAAAAACTGTTGGTAAAAATTAACAGGGCGTTAAAAGAGCAATCAAACGATACCAAACTCAACATTTTATCACATCGACGTCCGGCGTCGCGACGCTCAATTTTTTATTTTCTTATGAGGGAATTATTTTTTTGATGTAAATTATTAAGTTGGCTTGCCTAAATTCGGATACAAAACTAGAACTTGCGATCTTGTACTTAGGTTCTCATAAGAAAATGATAATGAAAACATCGCGACGCTTAGCGTCGATGTGATAAAATGTCGAGTTTGGTATCATTTGATAGCTCTTTTGACCTCCAAAAAAAAATGTTTAGAGATATTTTTTTAAGTAAAAAAATTTCAAACTACAGACAAAAAACTTATCAAACATTTTATTAAAATTTCTTAACTAACAGAGGCATGAGGTTTTTTGTTTAATTTTATTTTAATAAATGAAATTATAATTATTATGAAAGGCAGTAAAAAAATCTATTTCTGCTTTACAAATCTATTGATAAGAAATAGAAACAAGCAACTCGGCGCTAACTCAAGTGGTACTTCTATTAAAAAATTATATATAAAAGCGCAACACAGACATCAAATACAAGTACGTTATGCGGCGTTGTTCTTTTTACTTTTTATAAAAATATAACTTCAATTAATTTCTTCCAAATCAAATATTTTCAATACATTTCAAGGATTGATTTTGATTCATTTTTAATTGCAAAAACCTTCGTATTAAAAAAAGTCGTTTGTATGGTTGTGCTGCATGCACGGCACCTACCTACCTCTATATTATGATTTTTTTTCTCTCGTTAGCACCAAGTTTTGAGACAGAGATTTCATATTATGCGCTCGTAGATATTCACGCATTTACAGACATCAAAGAAACTTTATAACTTACCTTTTAGTTTCGGTACTTGTAGATAAAGTAATTTATTTAATCGTTAATGACGTACCTTGAGAGTAAGTAAGTCTTTTTGACATTTGAATTTTTACCTCCGCGTCTCTTAACTCTCTATTTATTCTTTTAATCATTAAAAAATTATAAATTTCGCAAACTACTGCAAGTTCGGCTATTATATTATTTTAAATAATGTCGAAAAGTTATGGAAAGTGAAATTATTGTTAAGAATTAAACTTCACCTTCCGCATTTTATTAATTATCTGCGATCAAAGTCACGAAAGACCATTTCGTAGACTTCTCTAATGTTTGAAGTTTCTTAAATTATATATTTCTTCACAACCTTCTTATGTTAATTTTATTATACAAGAAACATATTTACCATATAAAAAAAGTCCCTTGTGTTGAAGGAAAAAAAATAAGAGGAAATTTTGTGTGTTTAAGGAGGAAGAGTGGGTGATAATGTAGGGATTTTTCAACTGTGCTTTTAACAACTTTCTTCAAGTGATTTACAGTAATTTTTGTCAAGACTATGTTCATTATTTATTTTTTTATACAGGATGTCGAATTAAATTTTTTAAGGGCGATTTTTTAAAACAAAGAGCTCTTTCAAAAACCAAAATTTTCAGTTTTACGCTTTACGTTTGCAGAAAAAATATAATGTTTTATACGGAGTCAAAGTAGTTTTGTGTGACTCGCCTGTATTACCTGACTCGCTCGCTACGCTCGCTCTTCAGCCAAACACAGTCTTGTCAAACAAAACGTCACTTTGTCTCATTATAAAACAAATAACTGTTTTTTGAAAATGTACAGGAGATAAAGTTAGGGGACGATTTATGGAAATTGTCTTTGTATTACTCAATTAACGAAAAATATAGGAAATCATTAGAGGAAAGCTGAATTTTTTAGGTTTCCAAGTCCAAGGTCCAAGGTCATATATTCTTAGAAACCGCTAAGTCACACCCGCTCCACCTCTTGTGTTCTCCATAATTTTGAATTAAAGATGACGAATTTGGATTTGTAGTATAAAGACAATTTTTATAAATTGGCCCCTAACTTTATTCCCTGTACATTTTTGAAAAAAATATTTATGTATACGCATAAATATTATATTATATTTACCTATGCATAAATATAATCTGCATCTGCAAAAGTTGTGAATGTTTTTAAAAAATCTGCATATTTGAAAAATATTTGTGCATATTAAAAAAATTGTGCATATTTTTAAGCCTATTTGAAAAAATATGTGCATATTTAAAAAAAATCAACGCATATTTAATAAAATATATTTAAAGAAAATCTGTGTGTGTATTTCAAAGAAAATGTGCACTTATTAAAAAATGTTGCCAATTTAAAAATAATCTGTGCGTATTTTTAAAAAATTTGTGCATATTTAAAAAACATTCGTCCAAATTTAATAAAAATATGTGTGTATTTTTAAAAAATGTGTGCGTATTTTAAAATAATCTGTGCATTGTGCATATTTAAAATAAAAAATCTGTGCATAATTAAAAAAATCTTGGCATATTTAAAGAAGTTGTGCATATTTCTAAAAAATCTGTATATTTAAAAATATCTGTGCAAATTTTATTAAGAAATTTGCCTACTTGAAAAAATCTGTACATAATTAAAAAAAAATCTGCGCATGTTTAAAGAAAATTTGTGCATATTTTAAAGAAAATGTGTGCATACTTTTAAAAAATGTTGCATATTTTGAAATAATCTGTGCGTATTTTAAAAATTCTATGCATATTTAAATATAATCTGTGCATTGTCTATGTTTAAAAAGAAACATTGCATATTTAAAAAAAAATTGTGCTTATTTTAATAAAAACTTGCTATTTAAAAAATATCTGTGCGTATTTAAAATAAATCTGTGCATAATTTAAAAAATCTGTGCATATTTTAAAAATAGTGCATATTTTACAAAAATATCGGTGCACACTTAAAATAAATCTGTGCATATTAAAAAAATTGTGCATATTTTTAAAAAATTTGCATATTTTACAAAATGTACATATATTTAAAAACATTTGCGCATATTTATAAAAAATATATTTAAAGAAAATCTGTGCATATTTTTAAAAAAATGTCTACATATTTTAAAATAATCTGTGCATTGTACATATTTAAAAAAAACTACATATCTTTTAATAAAATTGTGGTTACTTTAGAAAAACTGCCTATTAAAAACATATTTCTGTCCATATTTAAAATAAAAAATCTGTGCATAATTAAAAAATTTTTGGCGTATTTAGAGAAACGCGTATTTTTAAAAAATCTGCCAATTTAAAAATGTCTGTGCTAATTTTTTTAAGAAATTTGTTTATTTGAAAAAATCTGCGCATGTTTAAAGAAAATCTGTGCATATTTTAAAGAATATGTTTGCATACTTTTAAAAAATGTTGCATATTTTGAACTAATCTGTGCGTATTTTTAAAAAATCTATGCATATTTAAATATAATCTGTGCATAAAAATGAGATCTGTCTATATTTAATGAAAATGTGTGCATAGTTTTAGAAATAATTGTGCATTGTCCATGTTGTCCATGTTTTAAAAAAACTCTATGCATATTTAAAAACAATTGTGCTTATTTTAATAAAAACTAACTATTTAAAAAATATCTGGGCATATTTAAAATAAATCTGTACATAATTTAAAAAATCTGTGCATATTTAAAAAATAGGGCATATTTAAAAAAAATATCTATGCACATGCACACTTAAAATAAATTTGTGCATATTAAAAAAATTGTGCATATTTTTAAGAAATTTGCATATTTGAAAAAATGTGTGCATATTTTTTTTTAAATCTGCGTATATTGAAAGAAAATCTGTGCATATTAAAAAAAAATCTCTGTACATTTTTGATAAAAATACGAAGATAAAAAATATTACGCATCTAATTGTCTATCGAACTAAAAAATATCGTTTAAATCGAATTGTTACGTACGGAGATACAGCGTAATCAAATTTAGTCAAATCCGTCATTTTTGATTCTAAATTCGGGACAACGCAAGGGGTGGAGGAGGAGGGTCTCGGCGGTTTTTAAGTATAAGTATATTATTACGACATAATAATTTATCCTTAAAAAATTCAGTTTTCCTTTAATTATTTCCCCTATTTTTCGCTATTGCACTGTACTATCTCTCACCATTTTTTACCTCTCAGAATTGAGACTCTTAATTAATTTGATTGCTGAAGCTTTCAACAACTCTTTTGGAATTTGAGTTCTGTGAGAGAATTCAAAAAAATTGACGAAACTATAGCTAAAATAAGGTATTAAAAAAGAGTGGTAAATTATTATCCTTTCAACGTCATATAAATTTAAAGATATTTAACATGTGATAAAGAGGTAACAAATTGAATCTGATGTTTTTGTTAAAATATCGAAAATATCATGTCGAATGTTCGTGCTTACCGATATTTAGAAGTTCTAAATCGACTAAATAAAATAGTTAGTGTCAGTTAGAAGTCGTAAATTAGCTACAATTGGGGATGAACTTTGATAAATATTGCTATAATACAATTTTCAGTTTAATTACTTTTATACTCAAATTGTTTCAATGCGGAATTTAAATACTTTTCTTCCATAGTCGTAAATATTTTTGTAAATAATAATTAGTTATTACAAAAAAAAACTAGTTTGGCATTTTTAAATGAAAGAAATGTTTTTTTTCTCTGAAATTCGTATCAGAAATCGGCATCTTAATAAATAAATTAATTAAGCACATGTCGAGAAATTGCATTTCTCTGAACGTCAATTAAGTATTTTTAAGTTTTTTTATGTGTATTTGATTACTTTGTTCATATTTTATAATAAACCACAGTTCAACGAGCGGTAACATCAAAGTTGAAGCAAATTGTCTAAATTAAATGCACGTTCGATTTACTTAATTTAAAACGTCAATATTTTTTTTCTCCCCCACTCTCAACAAACAACTGAAGAACTTATTGATAATTTACATAAATAGGTACGGTTTGTTAATTTGTCTCTGTTATTATCGTTAATAATCGTTCCAAGAAACCAATCTCGATAATCCTTTATATAGTATAAATCCTGATAACCAATTAATTATATAATCTTCTCCTATATCAACCCTTTAGATCCTAATACACCAAAGTAGAACCTCTTACACGCTATATATCAGTAACAGGACATGCCGACCGGTAATACCAGGATATCCAGGAGGTCCTGCAGGATTAGTGTCTTATTGGATCCTGTAGGGTCACTCGTTTGGATCCCGTCTAGGCAAAATAATCCTGTACTTGATAAAGGCCCCGTGAACGATATCTACTACTCAATGTGTCTAAATCTTTTATGTCTAAGCTAAACTAAGTTTTAAACTACCACAAAAACAAGCTCTTTTTTTTAATTTTTTTTCTTACGGCTAAATTGTTTGAGACGAGTTATTTATAAATCAAGTAGTTTATTGAAACTTAGTGAAACTCAAAGTTTTGTTGAAAAGGGAATTAATTGCTCTTAATAAATTATACCACACACTAAATTTACATAAAGACTTAGCAAAATCAAGACAGCGGGTTATTGATCAATATTGTAGTGTATTATTTAATTATTTCTCTTTTAAATGTATACTTACTATTGTGGGAACACGAATGGCTACAATAACGTAAAAAACTTGAAATAAGAGGCACAATTTTTATTTTTATCAAATTTTCGGTTTTGCTAATTTTAACCTTCATTATCATTATTTAAAGAACAAGAAGGTGTAACATGCGTATACCGTATAGGCTTTACATAAAAAAAGTCTTGGTATATATAATTCTCTTTAAGTTCAGAATTTTGTCGTCATTAAAAATTATTTTATTTTACAAATAATGCCATCATAGCTGATCTAGCACAAACCCATACACACACCTTTATAATGATGGCCTTAAATTTTTTAGGAATTCCAGAGCTGCTTCGTCTCGGTGTTGATTTTAAAATTTTTACGTGTTCTGTGATTTAACTTTATCAAATTTAGCACCAAAAGATATCGATAAATTATTATACATGGTGGTCCTGTGGTACGGTGCTGGACTGCAGAGCAATATTGGTCCCGAGTTCGAATCCCGACGCGGGCCTGCCACGTTAACTTGACTTTTCGACATCAGGGTGAACTTAGCTCTTGAAATTGAGTACAGGGGTGCATAACCTGTGATAATAATATTAGGACGTAGTGCCTGCCATACTACCTTATAATGCAAAGCTAGTAGTAGTGGCTGGTTTCAGAAAGTTAGTCCATTTAGCCTCGTCTAAATTTTTAGGTCTATAATGTGCTTTATGAGGGAAAGAAGTAAAATTTTGTGGGAAAAATTTGGTGAAGTAAGATAAAGGTGGAAGTGATATAAAACGTGATAGATAGATTGATCTTTGATGAATGAGTCGATAATAAACAGTTTTTAGCTTCAAGCAAATAACAAGTGGTTTTTAAAAAATCTGTGCACATTTTAAAATAATCTGGGCATATTTAAAAATAATCTGGGCATATTTAAGAAAATATGCATTTCATAAAAGAAATCTGTGCACATTAAAAAAAGTGCATATTAGAATAAAAACTGCCTATTTAAAAAATATATAAATAAATAAATAAATATATAAATATAAAACTAATTTAAATAATCTGTGCTTATTTAAAAAAGTTAAGCATATTTTTTTAAAATGTGCCTATTTAAACAATTATTGCATATGTGCATATTAAAAAAATTGTGCGTATTTTTAAAAAAATCTACGCATTTTAAAAAATATATATTGAAAGAAAATGCGCATATTTTAAAAAAATGTGTACATATTTTTTATTTTTTGAAACAATCTCAGCTTATTTTAGATAATAAGTATTTAAAGATAATATGTACATATATTAAAAAATCTGTCCATATTTAAAGAAAATCTGAGCATATTTAGAAAAACTGTTGCATATTTTGAAATAATCTGTGCGTATTTTAAAAAAATCTGTGCATATTTAAAGATAAGCTGTGCATATTTTAAAAAATCTGACTATATTTAATGAAAATCAATCCATATTTTAAAAAAATTTAAGCATAGTTTAAATAAATCTACACAGAATTAAAGCTATTCTATGCTTATTTTAAAGAAAATCTGTGCATTTCAAAAATAGGTGCGCCTATTTTAACCAAATTTGCCTACTTAAAAACTATTTGGGCATATTTAAAATAAATCTGGGCATATTAAAAAAAGTGCATATTTTTAAAAATTTGACTATTTGAAAAAATACGTGCATATTTTTTAACAAATCTACGCATATTTAACAAAATATATTTTTTTAAAATCTGTGAATATTTTAAAGAAAATGTGTGCATATTTTTAAAAAATGTATTAAATATGTATGCATACTTTGAAATAATCTGTGCGTATTTTAAAAAAATCTGTGCATATTTTAAGATAATCTGTGCATATTTAAAAAATAAATGTCTATATGTAATGATAATCTGTGCATATTTTTTAAAAATGTGTTTAGATTTTAAAATAATCTGTGGATCGTGCATATTTAAAAAAATATTACCTACATCCAAAAATCTACGCATATTAAATAAATCTTTACTTAATTAAAGCTATTCTGTGCATATTTTAAAGAAAAGCTGTCTTTTTTAAAAATTTGTTAAAAAAATTAACTCATATTTTACAAAATATATTTAAAGAAAATCTGTGTATATTTTAAAGAAAATGTGTGCATATTTTTGAAAAATGTTACATATTTTGAAATAATTTGTGCGTATTTAAAAAAAACTGTGCATATTTTAAGATAATCTGTGCATATTTAAAAAAATCTGTCTATATTTAATGAAAATCTCTGCATATTTTTAAAAAATGTGTGCATATTTAAAAATAATCTATGGATTGTGCATATTAAAATAAAAATTTGAGCATATAGTATAAAAAAATATTTGTACCTCCATATTTTTAAAAAATCTATCAATATTTAAAAAAATCTACACATAATAATTAAAGCTACTCTGTGCGTATTTTAAAGAAAATGTGTGCATATTTTAAAAAAAATGTGTGCATATTTTAATAAAATTTGTTCATAAAATTCCGTCCTCTAATGATGAGTAAGATGTTAGTGGGAAAATACCAGCTTATATGTAAAATATTACATTTATTTCTTAATTTTAATGAACTCTTGTTGTTGTAGGGGTAAAACTAAAAGTACCTACTCTAGCTTCCTAGAACTTCAGGTTTAAACGTCTTAGGTTTTTTTCTTTGGAAATATTACAAAAGTTTAGTGTTTGCAAACCAGTTGATAATTTAGAACTCCTTCACCAGCGTACAGAAGAAACAAGTGCTGATGGAGCACATCAGCATTGAATTTTTGAAAAGGGACATGAAGTTCTTTTTTCGAAAAATCTACATTTGCATCGACATATCGACATAGAAAGAGGACACTTGGAACATCTGCAATAAAATGAAAACTTCATTACTGGTTTTCTTTCACTTTAAATGGACAGAAAGCAACTTGCTAGATTGTAGCATTGTAATAATTAGTAATTACACACGAAATTGAAACTACATCCCTTAAAAATGGCTCGTTTGAAGATCTAGGATTACTTAGACTTTTTAATTTAGTTTTGGTTGTACGTACTATAAAAATTTTACAACTTTTTACATCACCCTGTAATTATTTATCTACAAATAGAAATGATATTGAAACTTTACATCATCAAATTCTAAAAAATTGTAATTACAAAAAGTGTAGTTTTTAAAATAAAATTAGTATTAAAATAACGAGCAGTAATTAAACGATAACATCTAATTAAAAAGTTTAATATTGTCTTACATAATATCAGAGTTTAAAAAAACAAAATATTAAAGGTAAATCATAAATAACACCGAAAAAACAACAATTATCGGTGCAGCAATTTAGTAAAAATCTCTATAAAATATAATTATAGAGTATTTATAGTCTAAATTAATGATTTTTCTTAATTAGTATCGTGCGTGTTTGATAGTTAGGTTCATTTTAGTTTATTTCTTCTTATTAATAATCCTAAAATCGCTCCTAAAGCTTTTCCTTTTTCCGAAGTCATGCAAGCTACCAATTCGTCAAAGACTTCGTTTTGTATTTGACAAGATATCAGACAGTTATCGGTAAAATTATCAGATTATAAGTCAACTGATTTTTATTTTTAAAAAATTTATATTTTGTCCCAACATAAATACGAATTGACGTAACAGCTGTTTATACAAGAAAAAACTATCAATTTTCATTCCAATACTTTGGGATTAAAACGTAAAGCAATAAGTGGGCATCTATAATCGTTTTTAAACTTTTCTTTTAAAAAAGAGGGTGCATTTTTATGTTTCTATCGTAATCCGTAGATTCAAGTTACCGTGTAATTGGTATGCAGTATCGTAATTTTTAAATAATGGGGATTTTTATCTTTACAATTGCCTAACAGTTTATAAGGGTTGAATGGAAAGACATAATCCTTCGTGTGTGTTAACCACAAAACAAAATAAAATTTACCCTTGCAAAAGTTTAGACTCTTTTCGCCACGCAAATTTATATCCAAATTTTAAATAGTCGTCATCCCCTTCGGAAGAGGAAATGTTTTGTCTTAAATGTTATTTATTGGTTAGTCCATTCAATACTTTTTAACGATATGCTTTTACATCCTTCAGAAATCTTGAAATTATGGACTCTTCCAGGTGGGAAAATCAGCATTCTTAGTCTGCTGTCCTCTCATTTTTTTGAAGAACAAAAATGGTATTTCTTCTAGTACACTGAAAGAAAAATATTGTTGCGACAACGAAATGACTGTAACTACAGCCCCACTAGAAGTCAAATATAGTGACAGCAGAATATTTGTTTATTAGTACCTTCTGAAGATTGTTAAATTTTTACAATACCGAGGGTAATAAGCGGTGACGTCGTTACCGATTATGACGTCATAATTTTTATTAAATAGATAGTAGTTATTGTGAAATTGTATGGTAATATTAACAAAACTTTAATGTTGCCTCAACTATTTCGTATGGCAACATCGACCATGGTAGTTAGTACCAGTTACAGTTATAACTGTTGTTGTTATAGTTTTAGAGAGTAACAATCACAATCTTAGATAGTAATAGTTACCTCTCAGATAGTAATAATCACATTCTTAGATAGTAATAGTTACCTCTTAGGTGGTAACAATCACATTCTTAGATAGTCATAGTTATCTCTTAGATAGTAACAATTACATTTTTAGATAGTCATAGTTAGCTCTTAGATAGTAATGGTACAATCGCTTTACTGTTCTTATAACAGTTCTATAAGGTAATGCCTAGTAAATAGTTTCTATTACAGGTACAGTAGTTTTATTGTTGTTACTTGGTTAATTAGTCTAAAAAATAATTAGAATTTTATCCCAAAGTTTTTTAGTCAATCTTCAGTTGCCTAATATTAAATCAACAAACCACTTTATTATTGTATTAGAACGATAAAATTACTAGGTAACGGTAATTAATACACATTAGATATCAAATACTTCACAATTTATTTTTACTCGAATAATACATTAATAATATTATTACAAAAAATAATGCCATAGGTAACAAAGTTGAAATTATTACTTGCTGAATTTTTAAAACATAATTATAGAAATTCAAAAATAATTAAAAATTAAAAAGTAAACCACATTGTAACATAAATCTAGAATTTAACAACTGACATAACTAAATACAAGTTAAAAAGGACTTCGAATTGTTACAAGCAATTGCCCCTTGCTATCAACATTCATATTATTAGGTATTGGGGAAGCTAACAACTCATGCTTAATGTATATTGAATCGTTAGACCTAGCAACGTCATATGAATAGGTATGATAGTCAAATGCATTTGTAGTAAGTAGTTTGCATTCGAAAATAATGTCTTCATTCTTTTCATACAAGTAAATTTTTCTTATAATTCCAAATATAGGGTATAATTCATCCTGAACAGATACAGTTACAACTGATTGTTTTTTGTACATTGTACCCTTAATTTTTGCCCATGTTACTTCAGCTAAAAGACCATTTGACTCCATATTAACAGCATCTAAAATTGCATCACTACAAGGGATACTTAACGTTTTAGAAAGCCCTAACTGTAAAATGCTCTCGAGTGAGCCTCTTAAAAAAAGCTCGTTAAGCTGAAGTTGATGTTTGATTGTTAATGTTTTGCAAATATTTCGTCTGTTCGCTGAGGAACGAGCAGCAATTTTTGAGGTTCGATGCTTTGCTTCAAACCGCATAGACCATAAAAAAATTACAGGACCTAATTTTTGTATAATTCGATGATAGTGAGTTAAAAAATGAAACTTTGGTTTTAATGTCTCAGAACTGAACTTTTGATATTGATCAAGCATGTCTGAAACAAGTGTTTGTAACTGGTAACCAGTCTCGACGTGTAGTGAAGTGGACAGCATTATATCTAAGATTTGCCTCATACGAATGTACATGACCCAAACAGAATCACCCCTAGGTATAAAATCGCCAACTATAATACCAAAATATCTAACTAATGTAAGTAATTCCGATGCTGAAAGACGAATGTTTGGTCCACGACGGTTAAGGTGCTCCCAAGATAAAGAACAAGGTTTATTGTTATTATCGGGACCATAATCAAACCCCGCCAGACGTTCGTTAAGAACTTGTAATGAAAATAATTTTAATTCTTGTATATAATAGCAAATTATGAAACTCATAATGTATTTACAACAGCCTTCTAACATGTCATGCATTAAATCAACCCCAGTCTGGTCAAAAATACTGAATCCTTTTACATCCAACCACACACACTTCTCTTTTACACCCGTATTGCTATAATTGTCAGACATCAAATCTAGATCATATCGCTCTTTTGACCTCAAAAAACTTACATCTTCGGTGCTAAGTTTTTTCATTGTATCTTTATGCACATAGCACAAGCGACACGAATAATTGGCTGAAAAACTTTCGACAAACCCGGTTATTGAGTGTATGCCTAAGTTATCACCAAGAATACAACCAAGTTCAAACTTCAGGGTTCCTCTAAAGCCTTCAATGTCAATTTCCACTCCCACACTGCTAAGAAAATTCAACTCTTCAATCACAGGATTAAAAATTATTTTGTTACCAAATTTAACTCTATCGGCAGAATGAAAAAGTAGAATGAGAAAAATATTTCGCAGTGATGAGATGAGATGCTGTGGCAAACAAGGAATAGATACATAAACAGCACCTAACTTGTGCGTTCCGGAGTGACTACCTAAAGGATTTCCCACTTCATAATCATCGAAAAATAGAAATAGTGGAATTACTATATTTCCATTGTGACTCTGCATCTTGTTTTGCCAAGTTGAACCTGGAATGAAATTTCTAATCAATCGTTAGTCGTTTTGTAACGTTTTCATGTATTCTAATGTTTCTAGAAGTATATTTTTCAGAGAAAAGAACCTTTGCAAGACATGTCTTAATGGTATAAATTGTTCTGAACATGTAGTTGGTTGAAGCGTAACAACATTTTTCTTTCTTACTGAATCCATTCTTTCACCCACAATTATATTTACTGACGGTATATAAGTGCCAATTTTACTGAAATACATCAATCTTTTATACTCGGTGTCAAAATTTTCCAAAGGACTTTTGATCATTTTTGTTAGCTGATCAAATTCAGTATTAAAATTTTCAGAGAGCAATAACTCATTCCCTTTTTTCCTAACGCAAACGGCCAAACTATTTGTTAAAAACTCATTCATACCTTCTACTACTACCTGCACTACATTCCTTGGTATTAAAGGATTAGCATGTAACGAAGCCAAAAACGAACTTGTAGATTGCTCTAAGAGCTGTTCAGCATTATGTAAAGGGACATTATCAAAACACTTATCTTTACAAGTAGAATCAAAGATTGTTTCTGCAATAACACTATGAGGAGGTTGATATGAAACAGAATGGTTTGAAACAGTTTGAGATTGATTTGATTTCGGACAGTGCTTACGTAAATGTTTCCTAAACGAGTTTAACAAATGAAATGACCTACAACAGCTAGTTTCTACACATCGAAATTCGTTTAATGTTTTTGAATTGTGTTCTATTTTTAAATGAAACATGAAAGATTGAATATCAGTTAGAACTTTACTACATATGAAACAAGTAGGCATGATGAATAACGAGATCTAAAGAATTATTTTGTATTTACTTTTCGGAATTTTTAATTCCGACTTCTGACATCAACGCAGTGACGCTACTGTAATTGTGGTCAAAGGCAGTTGTAAGGTTATAAAACCCTTTTTGAACAAAGTGCCATACACCACAAGACTCTACTGAATAACAAGCATTTAAAGCATGACATACCTTGAAACAAGTGTCTACAGCATCTACAATATTTAAGAGCTTGTAGAAGGTGTTGTCTACAACTACATAAAAACTTGTAATGGCGTTTAGAGATTCTCCAATTACAATTACCAGGGGCTGGAACGTTGTACCAAATTTTAATAGCCTCTGCTTTCGTCTGGTGATAGTTTCTTCCAATTCAGCGTCACTGCGTATATGTGTAATGAACCCGTCCCTCACTTCAATTTTTGACGGCCTCCACAGTAACTTCGATTTCTTCTGCCTTGTTGTCACAGTGGATATAATGAAAGGCAATATCAAGAACGCTGCTAAATTACAACATTCTTCGGAGCCTGAAAAAAAATCAATAATTACTTACAAATATAAGTAGGTATACCTAATAAAATACTAATAAAGAGTTTTCACTTTTTACGGTTTTACTAAATATGTTTCTATTGGTTAATAGAAATCATTAAATTATTAGCAAACAATAGTTTTAGACATGAAAATGGATTGTATAATTCAATTTTACACCGTATATGCACAAAAATAATTTATGAAATTTCTAATTATACACACCTTCTGAAAGCTTCACGTACTCCTGCAATAGGTTTCTTGAAGTTATATCTTTTTTAGTTTGAGCTTTCGTTCTGGCTAGTTCCACAATGTTGGCTTTATATAGTGGTAGAGTTTTCCATAAATTTTGAGTATGAGATGGATATAGATATTCAAAATCTGTTATTAACTAAAAAGAAAAGCCGTTAAGTATATTACTGCAAACTCCATCACAATCACATTTAAATTCATAATAAATTAATAAACAGTAATTGATAAACTATTTATTTCTCTAAAACATGCTTTAAAGGTGTTACTTACTAGAGCATAACCAGTAGGCAGCTTTAAGGCAGGGTATTTATTGAGGTAGACTGAAACTGGTACATCAGACGATTTTATAACATGCCGTAGTCTCGCAGCAGCTGTGGCGCTCCAGTTTTCCTCTACAAGATCCCATGGATTGGTACAGTTTTCCAGCCACTGCAACTGGTCAGCTACACTTTCGTCTGTATTTTCTAAAACATTTGGAAACAAAAACTTTTAGCTTCATACATCATTGATCAAGATTAAAAATTAATCAAAACATGTTTTTACTTAATTAGTAACTTACCATCGATGCTTTCCAAAGAAGGTACCGGAGAGGATGGTGGTGTACTAGATGAGGAACGTCTCGATTTTGGAATTAGCCCTGCTTGTCTATAATCTCTTTTTCTATTGTGGTAGCAGTCGTGCAATTTTCCAGAAGCAAGTCTTCGTACTCCTGGCGAGTAGGAAATATAAGGAAGATAATACGTTGCTGAATTTTCCTTTTTAAAAATGAGGCTAATTTCGTGTGCCCATTTCAGAAGTTTATGCGATGGTATTAGAGACGAAGGGTCATGTTGTAGTTCATGTTTTATAATAATGTTACTTAATTTACTTCTACCAGCAGATTCCAATAAGCCCTTAGCCTGATAGGCAACTAACAAACTTTGTCCATCCTGCGTACTTTTTAAAAGTTGATAAAGGTTGGTCTAAAAGCAGAACATAATGAATCTGTTGCTATTTTAAATTCAGATAAAATTACATTCTCTACATTTTGTTCCTCTGGAGGAACTGTAACGGCTTGCTCTGATATGCGAGTTAATTCAACGTCAGGGTTAAGTGCCTGAGTTCCAAGTTGATTTCCAAGCTCATCAAACACATTCATTAAAAGAAGAGAATTAGAAGAAAGGTTCAACTGAAAAAAAAAACGATATTATATCAATAATATCGATGTAATACACAAAAAAAAATAATGATCCTGATATCAATGCCTACTAGTGATTAGCTGAAGATCATTAATATAATATAGCCCTAATATAATTTGAATTTTTTTCAGTAAGTATATAAGTATCAACTTTGCTGTCAAAAATAATCAACTATTTGTTTTTAAATGGCTACCTATTATTTTTTCTATAAGATAATTTATTTATTACAAAAACCAAAATAAACTACACAGGGTAAAATGCAAATATTCCCCCGCAAACGCGATTGATTGATTATTTTTTAGACACAAATATTGATCAATAATAATGAGTAAATGATAATGCCTACAGAGTTTTCTTGCGAATCCGTGGACTGTGTTAAAAGTGACTTCCAATTTTCCAAATTGCCTTTAAATTTGGCTCTGTCACCAATTGCAGGTATCAATTCTTTTACCATATCGTCGGTCAACAACTGAAGGGCATTTATATCGACTTTGTTTTCTATAAAATGGAAATATAATAATATATTAGGTACTGGGTCAACGATTAATAACACGAGGTTCGAAGTGCTATTAATTATTGTTATGGATATCGCATGTCCCAAGTTTTTTGCATATCTACCAAAATGTTTGTCAAAAGTATGATTTTCACATTTTTGTGAGCACCTTTCAGACGCCTCAAAAGATTCATATTACATAAGTTTTCCGTTTGTTTTATGCAAACGTTTTATTGCAAAAGCGATTACGTTTAGACATTTTGCATAAAATAAAATGATATTAAACAATAGTTTCCGTTATTAGTAATATTTAAAACAAAATCTTATGATATGACCCTCATTTAGTCATTTGAGGTGTCTGGAAGTAGGGGTCAAACTTATTAACTAGAAAAATTTCATTGTTTTAGGATTAAGAAGTTGTGAATAATGAAATGACACTAAATCCAAAAACACAAATGCGTTAAAATGTTCAAACGAAATATATACTTGCTTACCTTTGAAAGTTTCTAAATAATCACTTAAATCCCACTTTAATAAAATTTCTTGCACTTCCGAATCCATCGTAACGAACTCACAACACACGTTAACTATGCAAAAATGCGTATGTATGAGTTAGCGTCTCTTAATACCTTAACATAGTTGTTGTTACTATCAGATTTGCAGTTGTTGCATTTGTGAGAATTATCAACACAATTTTTTAACTTGAAAGTACTAAGTCATCGAATCGACGAGGGCTATAATTACAACACAATATAGTAGAAGTAAAGTATCAAATAATACCGATGACTGCTTTGTAAAATAAAAACAAAACATATAAACAACAAAATCTGTAAGAAAATCGTAGACAAAACTGATTTAGTTTTGGCAGTGCTCTTTACGATAGGTATTCTAGTAAAAAGTTCACTGTTGTGCAGGTAACTCCACCAAAGTTAAAAATATAATGCACAATCTTCCTATCAGCTATATTTTCTGCTATAGTTTATTTTTTAATTCGCCAAGTCCCAAGCGACAGCAAATCGCATCTTGATTTTTTAAAGAGTTTTTTTTTTATAATCAAAGAGTTCACCTAAATACCTAAAACATTAACCCTCCAGCGCACGGGTGATTTAAAATTACACGAGCGCACGGGTGAGGCCTATTAAGACCATACTTTAAAAGCGTATAAAAAATTTAAGGCTTCAAATTTTTTAATTTTTTTTGATAAATACAAACTATGACTACTTCATCTCAACATCGATCATTTAAGAAAAATGCTGATTTATCTATTTTTTATTAATAATAAGAAAAAACATTAATTAATTGCATTGTTTCTTAAAATCTCACTACAATAATAATATAACGAATAAAAAATCAAAATTTTTATATTTTCTAATACTAAACATAACAATCTAAGAAATAAACAAGAAAAAAAAGATTAGAAAAATTGTCAACACAAAATTTAAGGGTTCAAAGTTGATCTTTATTTTGATCCACGCATTCGTTGCAACATGCTACAATATGTTCCATACATAACCAACACTTACAAAATTTACAAAAATATCGCGTCTTCATACGCTTGCAATATTTGCAGTATGGGGGGTGGGTCTTGCTGTTCTTCAAGGGGTGCTACCCCCGATAACCGACTAGCTGATTGTCGAACTTTTCTAGAGAGGTATTGACAAGTTGATCTTTGTTGCATGTATTCTTTGGCCAAATTTATTCCTAATTTTTTCCAAAAAAGCCTACGGCTTTTTATAAAATCGCAGGATTGTTTGCTTTATAAACAATAAATGCGTTGATGGCAGCTACGTTCAATAACCCGTAGAAAGAAAGAAAGAATTGTAAACCCCCTTCAGTAAATATTTGTAAATCCCCATTTGTAAATATTTGTAAACCCCCTTTAGTAAAGATTTGTAAACCCCCCCTATGTTCAAGAATTCCCATAGTATACAATTTCAATAAATATTTGTAATCCCCCTTTATATCTTTCCGGGATTTCTGTAATTTCCCTTTATCGTCTTAACCTAAATAAAGTCAGGGATTCACCAAAATTTCAAATATTGGGGTAACAACATTTTATTTTATGCTAAAATATACACTAAACTCTTTTTTATAACCAAAAAAATAAATTATTACATTTCAACAAACAGTTACACGAGCGCACGGGTGAGGCCTATCAGGACATTATATATTTTTTTACAACTAACGGCAATATTTAGAATTTGGAAAATTAGATTATAACAAGTCATTTTACATTCCTGGAAGATACATAGAAGCCCAGATTATTAAAAAATTTTTTTTTTAAGTTACAGCGATTTTTCTATATTGCAAGACATCTCAGGCCTCACCCGTGCGCTGGAGGGTTAAGTAGTCCTAACATTTTGTGAATTTAATATGAGTAACAGATTAATCTGTAATAGTAACAGCTTCATTAACTGCCTGTGCTATGCGTAAACTGTTGGAATCACAGTATTGCTATAGAGTAACTACAACAATATTCTTTATAAAAGCTCAAATCAATATTTGTGATTATTACTCCACAATCTTGTAAGCATTACAGAACACTGCACTGTTGCCAATAATGTTCCAGGTTATTGTAAATGCAGCCATGAATACAATTATTGCAACATACTGTATAGTAATTATTACAAACAAGATGATAACTTCTACAGAAATCCCGTTTACAGTATTTTTATTGTAATCGTAACAGTATGAATAATATTCTTGCACCCTCTACTATGTCAACAGTACCAAACTTCAATATTTCTTGCAATCTGAGAACATTACCTTCAAGTACTGTAATAACCACTACTTCAATTTTTCTCAGTGTAAAGTTCTGTTTTTCGTAAAGGGTTGGGTACATTGAAGCTATTATCTATCACCAGCTAACACCACTAAAATCTAAATGACTTAAGGTGGTGGTAAGTGCGGTGCAGACGATGGCTTCAGTGAGTTTACTTATTCACAACTCCTGAAAGAAACTCTAGCACCTCTAGCAAGCGTCTAGCACCTTAAGGAGTAGCCTGACGATAATTTTACCTCAAATGAAAATCACAGAGCAGAAAATTCTCTATCTAAATCAATTAAAATATTTGTCCTAGCTGCCAAAATGAAAAGAGAAAAATTAAGTGAATCCATACTATTCTTGACTAAATTTCATGTCTTGCTATGGTCGTAATTTGGACTGAAAGCAATGGTAAGCCTCCTAGTTATTAAAAATTATAAATGTTAACATTTTGGTTTTAATAATTATTATATTTCTTTCTAGATCCTATCCTCTTCAACATTTCTTTTTTACATCGTCTTTAAGTGTTCATAAAAAACGTTGTGCTTTTAGATTATCATTCGTGAATTATTATCCTTACAGAGAAACTGCCAAACGAGTTTTTAAAAATTTGTTATAGTAGCCACCTTTTTTGATTTATGAAGGAAAACAATTGACTATAAAGAATAAAATTCGCTAAGTTTGAAACTAATAAGAAGTCAGGATAGGGTTCGAATCTAATATTTGTGGACTCTCGAACCCTTTTATTCATAAAAGTATCCAACTAACGAGTAAAATTGTGTAATTGAATTGTGTATAAAAATCAATGATAAAATTGACGTGCTTGTTAAAAGGATATCGCATCAATGATTTCGATGCTTCAATAGTCCGGCAATAGTCCGATTTATAAGTACAATTACATAAAGGGTTTATCGACTGAAAACGATTGATGAGAACCTTGTTAGTGGATATAAGAGGGTATCGGGATTAAGATGTTCACATTGGGAAATATTGAGATGTTTGGTTAAAGGATGAGTGCCTCTTTCAATACCATCAACTAAACAAAAATTGTAGATTGACATAACAAACCAATTATTTATAGGGAAAAAACGCACAAAAGGACTTCAAATATTTTTTCTTGCATTTAATAATTTCTCAACTATCAAATTTTATTTTTTTTGGAAAATTTGTATTAATAAATACACGCTTGCTCATGGTTTATAAGTCGATGGTTACTTAGTTTGTAATGTTTCCTTATTTTTCGCATCATTCGGTTGTCGATACATGGTCCGTTGCTTCTCACAGTGGTATTCTCACAAGAAATTGATATGAAAGTGGAAATGCTTAAAGCCGTAATTTGTTTTGTCGCATAAAAGAGTTTACGATAAAGTTAAGAGGCCATAGAAACAATAATGTCGTAAAAATAATATGAAAATGTACTATGAGGATATCTTATTGATGGCTCCATTATTTTATAATAAGTTTTTATAGTTACAAACATTGTATTACATTTGTTATAATATAGAAATGTATGGTTGCGCTTATTATATTTTATTCATCTGTAAATTTTCAACAGCCTATTCATGAGTCATGGACTCGTGGAGAAAGTGAATTGAATAGATAAAAATAACGTGTAGTTTTTAATCAATGCCGTTCATGCAAACTATATTTAGATGAGAGCTTTAGCAACACTATCGGGGAGTTTATAACTTTATCCTACGAGGGCTGATCGAAAATTCAGATTTTCTTTATGGTCATGCCAAAATATAGGGCATACCTTTCAGGGGTCAAAATAGGTCAAAATTTGAATATAGATTTTCTCAAAGTCTGATCCGAGCATTTAATTCATTTTTGAATATGTTGCAGACAACGTAATTTACTATCGAATTCTGTTTTTTTATCAACTTCTCCCGAGCGTAACCGGAGTTATGATTTTTTAATGATGAGAAATCTGTGATCCCTGGATGCAGTGCTGGTAGTGGCCTCCATGCCACCTATTTCCCTCCTGGCTCAAGAAAGAGCCACGAAACAAGAAGAGAGCCCAACTTGTCGCACACACACCATCGCTGCGTGGCAGAGACGCTGGGCAAGCACTCAGAATGGTTAATGGACCCGATCCCTTATATCCGACCTCCAACAATGGGTAGCGAGGAAACATGGTGATGTGTCCATAACATCTAACAAAACTCCTCACAAGCCACGGATGCTTTAATTCATATAAGCATCGGATCGGCAAGTTGGCCTCCCCTGAAAGTGACTACTGCGATGGCGACGATACCCCAGAGCACACCCTGTTCCAATGCTATCGATGGGAGCAGATGCGGGTAACAGCAGCGCTGATGATTGGTGAAGCCTCGACTCCAGCCAACCTCGTCAACATCATGCTCCGGGACGAGGAAGGCTGGAGAACCATAGCAGAGCTAGCTGAAAGGATAATGCTAACCAAGGAGCAGCTGGAGAGGGAGCAGCAATCGCCACCCACAAAGACCCGGCACTAACAGTCGAGGGTGGACGGAGGAAATCTCGCTGCAGACAACATCACCTCTAGCTAAATCAGGTAAACGGCATCAAACCTAACGCGGAAACGGTAACCGGAATGGAACGTGAAAAACGAAGTCCTTGTGGACGGGACCCTGCCTAGTCCCATAAACGCATTATAAAACGTATTATTAACACCTTAAAAAATCAAGTTATCTTTCTTTTACCAGCTGCAGTACCTGAAGTAATGCTCAAGCGGTCCCAGGTACTGTACGATGGTCCCTCGAGGAGGAGTTTTCTAGTGAGTAAAAATCTCACACTACCGATCCAGTGCAGACTGCTGGCGGTGTCTTTCATCGGGAAGATTTTTCTCCTACCTCCGTAAAAAAAAGGTTAGGTTAGGTTAGGTACTCTGGTAGTTAGGACTCTGGTAGTCGCCGCCAGAGTAGAAAACGACGTGGAGCTAAGAGCGAACGAGGCTATCAGAAGGATCCTTTACTGGACTAGCGAGAGAGGACTCACCCTTGTCCCTGAGAAGTCGGAGGCCGTTGGGGTTTGCGGTTAAAGACGTTGCCCGCAAATTCGACTTCAACTTGACGACGCTAACATCTAGCTTAAGAACTCGGTCAAAGTGCTCGGCGTCGTAGTAGACAAACATCTCAACTATGCCGAGCACATCCGCGAGACCAGCGGCAGAGCGGCGACCACCCAGTTGGGCAGAATTGTGCCCAATGTGGGAGGCCCGAAGGCGACAAAAAGGAGACTGCTGAGCTCGGTCGCGCAATCGATCGTGCTTTACGCGGCTCCTGTATGGAAAGTTGCGCTGGCATAAGCCCGCAACAGGACTAGGATGCTCAGCGTCCAGCGGAAGATGGCCTTACGCATAACATCCGCTTACCCGACCATCTCGCTGGACGTGGCACTAGTGTTGTCATCGCTGCCACCAATCGTCCTGCTCGCGATGGAGAGAGCAACGCGGTGCGACGAAAGACCAACATCCCGCGTCGACACCATAGCGGAGTGGCAGCAGAGATGGGAGACCACAGACAGAGGCTAATGGACCAGATCCCTGATACCTAACAACTTCCCATGGGTAAATAGGAAATACCGAGAACCATCCTTCCACCTGACACAGATCCTATCTGGCCATGGATGCTTCAACTACTACAAGCATAGGATCGGTAAGTTGGCCTGCCCAAGTGTGATTTCTGCGAAGAAGACGACACAGCGGAACACGCCTTGTTCCGTTGCATTAGGTGGGAGCAGACAAGGATGTCGACGGCGCTAGCATGACCACAACTCTGGCTCCAGCAAACCTCGTCGACATCAGGCTCCGAGACGAGAAAGACTAAGGAATCCCAGCAGCGTAGCAGAGTAGCAGAGTTGCAAAGGAGCAGCTGGAGCGGGAACAGCAGGAGGAACTCTCGGTGCTAAATACTCTGAGCAGAGGGCATACGAGCAAAGCATTCCTGGCTTTAAAAAATGAAAAAAGGTTAGGTTAGGTTAGGTTCTGCTCCACTGCGTTAGATCAGCTTTTACGCCATTAGGTTAGATCAGTTTGAGTCTCATTAGGTTAGGTCAGTTTCATTCTGAAACTTGAAAATTGGTAAATATATCATTTGAATAAATATTTATTATTTGACACTATTTTTGATTAACAAAACGCTTCCGGTTAAACCGGAAATTACTAAAAAATTTTTTTAGGTAATGCCCTATATATTATAATTCAAAAGCTTGTATAATTACATGATACCAAAAACGGCGTATTGTGAGTTCCGGTTTAACCGGATATGGTAACAACTTAATAATTTAAATAAAACACCTTGTGTATTTTTTAATATTTGAAACAATTAGCTATTATTTGACACCCAACACTCTGTATACTTTACTTCCGGTTTAACCAGAAATGGGAATAGTACACATTATAAAGTACCCGCTATGTCCACACAGGTTGTTTTTAAGCCCATTTTGAAGCAGAGTGCATTAGATCTCCATGTACTCACATGAACTTTACAAAAAAAAGTGAAATTATCGATTGCAATTTGTCGTCAAATTATTAGGAGTTTGGCACACATCGGAAGGGAAAAGCATGTTAAGTAGGTCAGGGGTGCGTTGAACGTATATTACACGTATTTGTATTTGAGGGTTAACTGGGGTAAAATTATTCTAGCAAATTATACAAATAGAAATATTTTTTTTGAGATAATACAAGAAAAGAATATTAAAATTTTTTTTTTAATATTTTTGTGGTATTCTATATAAATAAGGGTGTACTAATAAATCAAATAAGTGTATGTAAAGTCACACTCGGTTACAATATTCAAAACACATCTCCATGAGTAGAATTTTAAATCCGTTTCGCAAAGATGGCCACATTTTAATGTAATAACAGCGAACGACGCGGCCGCTAACCGAATAAACCCCAAACCATGTATCCACAATTACAAAGAAAAGGGTTGAGCGGCGCATATTTGTTTTATTTCTGCTTCTGCATACGATAACGAATATTCCTTTTTACTTCGCGGTTGTGTAATAAAATTATCGTTTGTGTTATTACTAAATTCACCTCTACCTACATACATCCTTATATGTAAATTTTGGTGAAAAGGTAGGTATTTGTTTAGGTGTCCATTAATAATACACTTTGTTACACTTTTGCTATTCAAATTGTTAGTCGACATTCTTGACTATTATATTAACGCTATAGTTTTTCTCTTTTCGCCAAAAACCTTCCATTGTAAATAAATTTAATTAATTTAGGTAGTGTAAAGAACGCGTTTGTGAAAATTTTATAATTTTATACTAAGTATATTACCAAGAATTTTCCATGTAAAATTATTTTAGCAGGAAACCATTTAACATAACCAAAATAAAAACGTGCTACGAAAATAAAAAAAAGGATGGATTACACAGTAGGGGGTACTTGTATGAACAGGGGTGAATTTTATATTTGGAACATTAAATTCTTTTAATTACTTTTTGTATCTACATATTATACGTGTAGTTTAGCCATTATTTTTTTTTAAATAATGTTCTGTTATTTAGCTTCGTTCTCCTTTTTTGAATACTGATTAATTTTAGAATTTTTTTAAACTTTTCGAATCTAACAGATTAATATCAATTTTTAATAGTCACTTAAGACGCCTTCCACCTGCACTCATCCTTTTGTAATGTATTCATTTTGATGAATGCGGAAACTAACGGAATTTCGATTCGTTTTAACCCCATCACCTGTTTGGTTCATTTGTTATTGTTTCCGACCTCAGCAATTAACACCAATTTGTCACTATTAATTTCTTTTTTGTTTTATATGGTTCAGATGCGAACGATCTATTTATATGAAAGAATAACGATTTGAATTATTGGTCACAGTCTCACCTCTTTTTTCACATTTGATAAAAAAACAGATATAGGGACTTTTTGTAATGTTTCGTTGCGTTTTTAGACTCAAAATTAAATAATAAATATTAATATAATAATATTGTTTTATTAGCAGTAAAAGTACTTAAGTTTTGAAAAAGCGCCATCTCTTGTCAATTAATTGTAATTCAATTGTCAAATATTTTTATAAATTAACATCAACTTATAGAAGAAGCTAATTATTATAGATAGCACGCATGCTATTCACGGGAAATCCATGGATAGAGAGAAGCATGATATCCGAGCATGAATAAACAATATCTGACCATGGACCATGTTATTCACGGGTTACCCATGGATAGCATGCATGCTATGCATGCTAGCGAAGTCTCACAATGGACCATACTATTCACGGAAATCCCATGTATAGCGCGCATGCTATTCACAGGAAACCCATAGACTCACCATGGACTGCTATTCACGGGAAATCACTGGATAGAGAGATGCATGATATCCGCGCATGAATAAACAATATCTGACCATGGATCATGTTATTCACGGGTTACCCATGGATAGCATGCATGCTATGCATGGTCTCACCATGGACCATTCTATTCACGGGAAAGCCATAGATAGCACGCATGCTATTCACAGTAAACCTATAGATAGCACGCATGCTATGCATGCTAGCATAGTGTCATCATAGACCATAAAATCCGTGCATGAATAAACACGATCTGACCTTGGACCATGCTATTCACGGGATAGCACGCATGCTATGCATGCTAACATGGTCTCACCATGGACCATTCTATTCACGGGAAACCCATGGATAACACGCATGCTATTCACAAGAAACCCATAGATAGCACGCATGTTATGCATGCTAGCATGGTCTAACCATGAACCATGATATTCGTGCATGGAAGAACAATATCTGACCATGGACCATGCTATTCAACGGTTACCCATGGATAGCATGTATGCTATGCATGCTAGCATGGTTTCTCCATGGAGCATGCTATTCACGAGATACCCATGGATAGCACGCATGCTATGCATGCTAGCATGGTCTTACCATGGACCATGCTATTCACGGGATACCCATGGATAGCACGCATGCTATGCATGCTAGCATATCCGTGCATGAATTAACAAGATCTGACTGATTCACAGGAAACCCATAGATAGCACGCATGCTATGCATGCTAGCATGGTCTCATCATGGAAAATGAAATCCGTGCATAAATAAACACGATCTGACCTTGGATCATGCTATTCACGGGTTACCAATTGATAGAACGCATGCTGTGCATGCTAGCATGGTCTCAGCATGGACTATGAAATCTGACCATGGACCATGCTATTCACGGGTTACCCATGGATAGCGTGCATGCTATGCATGCTAGCATGGTCTCACCATGGACCATTCTATTTACGGGAAACCCATGGATAACACGCATGCTATTCCCCGGAAACCCATAGATAGCACGCATGCTATGCATGCTAGCATGGTCTCATCATGGACCATGAAATCCGTGCATGAATGAACACGATCTGACCATGGACTAGCTATTCACGGGTTACCCATGGATAGCATGGTCTCACCTTGGACAATGCTATTCACGGGAAACCCATGGATAGCACGACTGACGGATTACCTATGGAGAGCTTGCATGCTACGCAATACGCATGCTAGCATTGTCTCACTATGGATCATGATATTCACGGGTTCCCCTTGGCTAGTATGCATGCTATGCATGCTAGCATGGTCTCACCATGGACCATGAGATCCGTGCATAATTAAACACGATCTGACCATGGACAATGCTATTTACGGCTTACCCATGGATACCCATGTATGGTATGCATACTAGCATGGTCGATAATGATATTTTGTTCATTTATGCACGGATATCATGGTCCATGGTGAGATCGAGAATTAAATTAATTGTCCGCGAAAAAACCGCAAGTTAAATTAATTGGTATCAAAATTGCCAAAAACGATTCTTAGGGATTTCTTATAGGATTTAACATCGGAAAATAGCTAGAACTCCTATAGTTTATCTCTTAGAATGGAAAGATCCGGAATGAGGGTTAGCCATCGTTGCCTATAAGTGAAAATGCGACGGAAACGACATTTTGGAAAGCTACAGATGACTCATTCGTTTCGTCGAGTTTACATTATCATTGGCTGTGACGATCTTTCCTTATACGTAAGTGGGAGTGTAAGTAACCTTTTCTATTGAAGAAATTGAATGGAAATTGTTATATATTTAAAAAAACCATTACGATCCATATTAGTAGTTAAATGGCTCTTTCCTGGTAGAATAGCGTGGGTTATTTATTCAATGGCAAATCTACTTAGTTTAACCTTACTTGTTCGGTAACAAAATGTCAACTTTTTTTGACGTTTGGAGAAAAGTCACGTATTTTCAAAAAAAATAAACATTGATGACAGGTGTCTTGATGAAAATTATGTAAATGTGCTCTATTAATTGTCACTCTAACCTTGGATTACAGAAAGTTTTTAACGGTTGGTTCCAATTGACAGGACTTTCGAATGTGACGTATCAATGTCAAAATATAAGAGGCCAGTCTTTAGAATATAAAAAACGAGGAAGGAGCTTAGCAACAGTTGCCTATAAGAGAAATGCATAACTTATTCATTCTGTCGAGTTTATATTATCATTGGCTGTCATGATCTTTCCTTATAAGGTTATAAGCAACCATTTCTATTGGAGAAATTGACCGGAAATCGCTATATTTAGGCAACCATTGCATTCACATGCGATTACCTGTAATGCTCTTTCCTTTTAGAGTAGCGGCTATTTATTCAATGGGCTCAGTCATATTCAAAGCTTTTGTGGATTGTAACCAACTGATAAAAGTTTCCTGCGACCCAAGGCAGATCACTACAAATGCATTTTAAGAACAAAAAATATCTTAAAGATGGAGATAACTTTCCCTGTAAGCATAAAACAAAAGGAATGCATGAATATAGATGAACTAAGTGCGACGTGCTTAAAATGCTTCTGAATGGGTTATGAAGAGAAATTACCTCTTTCATCTGTAAGAAAAGACAGATTGAACAAACTGAATATTACCGTTTATGTGAAGATGTTAATACTTGTGTAAGACAAGAGCATACTTGAAAAGTCTCTTTGCCATAAGAAAAACTATGTACGCTTTGTATATTATTTCAGAGAGTAGTGGTAAAACGTATACAAAAAATACAAACTTAAAATTCCTGAAAAGTCCGAAACCAAAGGAAACCTTTTTGAGCTCATTTTTATTTTCCTCAAGTTATCGTTTTTAGTTCGGTAGGCGAGATAGGTAGACGACGTTTACGACAGGAGACAGTTGAAAGGACATGAAAACATTTCTTAAGGTACAACTTAGGTCAAACTCTTCATTACCCTAATTATCAAATTTTAATATGGCTCATCATCTCATCATGTCCTCACATTTTGTTTCTAGTGCCAGCTAGGCTCATAACAGCCTTCAATTGATTTTATTCATGCATAATTGCATGCAAGAGGTACAAAAATACAAAAAATACTAAAAGTACCCGGTCCTAGCTATATGGTTAAGGGCCTGTATTATAAAGCCTAGTTAACCGAAGGTTGACTCAACCGTATTAGGTTGAAATTACAGATAAACGTAAATTTCACGATTTTATCCAATTATGTCAAATTAAAATGACAGCTAAGCTTAGGTTGAGTTTCAATGCAGTTTAGTTCATAATACTGGCTCTAAGAGAATGAGGGGGTGTAAAGGTCCCGGTTTTGGAGTTTTTGCTTATATCTCGAAAACGGCGAGTCTTAGGAAATAAATTATTCTTAACAAAATAAAAGTTTATCAAATTTTCTACAAGATTGTTCATATTCATATTTCCGCTATTCTTTATAGTTTTCGAGATATTCGCACGCAAAAATCGTTAACTGCTCCTAACTAATCCAAACTCATTCCTTAAGAAAAACAATCCACCCTCTTCTACATCTTCTACAAGCCCGTCGTTGAATAGAGTATAATTGTATGCTAATTGTATGAAGAAAAAAAATAATAATAATACTCTCTTCTCGCTTGAAAATATTCATCCAATAATGCTGAAGATGCATTCCCGAATTTATTATTTTAATTTATTTGAAAAACAAATATTGTTTAATTTTGAAACCCCAAAAAAATATTATTAAAATCTCAAGTAGAAATAAATTAAACATAAAAATATGCATAAAACATAATTTGTCAAAGAGCTTATTGCTATGGACCGTTAAAAAAAAGATTACACGTATTGCATTTCTCGTATTCAATTAGTTTGTATTCCTGTACTATGCAAAATTGCAAAAATGCAATATTACTTTTTCTCCCGAGTTGAATTAACTAAATTACAATTAAAATTTCTAGTTGCATCTAGCAATTTAAAATTAAACATTGCACGAAAGTAAAAAAAATGTACCAACTTTGAATTGTATGTGTTTTATATTATACGTACGTCAAAAATTTTAATTTAATTAAATTTTATTTATACCCTTAAAAATGTTAAGCAATAACATACCCCCAAATAATACAAAAGAAAGAAATAAAAAGAGAAAAAACGATACGATCAAATCCAATTTGAAGTATAAAACCGATAGAGGATCAAACTAATCTTACATTTTAGCCTAAAGGCTAAACACTTTTCAAGAATTGAAGTCGACCAATTTTTTTCCCTTGAGAATCGAAGCATCGCGTTTCTTTTTACGCAGCGACAAATACCAATTTCCCTTATCAGTTCTTAGTTTTCTTTCAAAAGCCACACTCACAATAACAAATTTTTTTTTATTTATGTATCAACCACAATAATAAAAACAATTGTTTTCACAAAAGTTGAATTTTTCTTATTTGTAAATTTTTGTTTAAAATTTTTCGTTTGATTAGGGGAGGTTTGTTTTGTTTCGGTTGTAAATTGATCCTTTGTAAAAGCGACTTGAAATTTGGTACTTGTAAGTAATACCCAAAGAGAATAAAAAGTTTAATTTTTACCCGCTAAAAAAAAGAACAAAAAAAAAGTTTAAATTGCCTTAATTTTTTAAACACGAATTTTTATTGATTTTAAAAATTGCCCCAAGGGGGACGAACGGTTCAAATAGGTCAAATCTAAAATTGATTCGATTGTTAGTAACTGAAAACAATTATTAGAACTTGTATTTTAGATTTTTGACATATTCGTGAGTAACGCATGACCTAATCGATCAAAGTCAAAGACTGTAGACAGAAAATGATAGATTAAAGTAATTAAATAAGTGACCAATCATATACCCGCCCTAATTTTGATAGCCACACCATAGTCTCACGTAAAACTATAACTATTTTGTACAATAGCAAAGGCGTTGAAGTTTTAACGAAATTGCGTGCCTTACTTATAAGATTATGATAACACACAACAAGAACCCAATTTTGTGAGAAAAATAAATTTTTTTTCGACCGATATGGTAATACGCAACAAAATTTTAACTTCATTAAAATTCAGGACGAAACCAATGCAAGGATGAAACTCGAAGCCATGTTGTGTCTTCATCAATAATAATCAAATCTATTGATGATTATACAGCAGCGTCACCTTGGAAACAGACAACAATTAGTATAAATTAGAGTAAGGTGGGTGATTAGTAAAAGGATGGGGTGAAAACTTTCATAGGGGTATATAGAAAAGGGCGAGCTTATTAATATATATTACCTCTTTTGTTTCTTATCTTTAATTATTGATACTCAAAACCATCACCCACACAAAACTAAAACGAATCGATTAATAATTTTCAAACAAAAAGTCAAATAATTTATAAAAGTAACAAAAGCATCATCCCTCACACCAAAAAAGACATTTTTAATTTATTCAGATTTAACCCTCCTTACACCACCAATATTCCGCATTGGCAATGATTCATTGATGACTTAATTTACTGGTTGTCATAGTAACAATAGCCTCTCTCAATCTTTCTTATAGATAAATACACAATTCCGTCCTTCTCGTTTCATTTAGAACATCCTCAGATGAATATTCAAAAGTTATTAAATCTGAACACGCTCTTATGCTCTATAGACAGTTTTAATGTGGTTTTTGTTTTTACAACGCACTCATCTCTCTTTTCTCTCATCTATTTTTTTTGTAATATAATTTTCGGATAAACAAAATATTTTTAATGTAAACTTTAATTTTTGTTTAAAAAAGAACGAAAGGAGAAAAAAATTGGAGAGAAAATTGCTTCGAAAATATCGTTATTTTATCTCTTTTTAGTAGATCGTCCGCTAGGTGTTGAAGAGGGCGAATGGAATGGGTGTATGTAAATTGTCTCAAGTAGCCACAAACGAGTGTGAAATTTTTGAAAATTATTGAAAATCTTTTCTAGTAACTGAAAGCATCATTTTCAGTTGCTTTAATGGTATTCTACACCCTACAGCAACGACTTGGTATTCTTAAAATACTTTGAATCGTTGAAGTTAGATATCTACGTTATTAGCGCACAGCGTTTGACGCTAGAACGACACTTGCCAGAGCACAGTGCTGGTTTACCATCTGAGTAATTTTAAATCATAGAAGAACGTGTTAAGTCACCCTTTCAGGCTAACTTGTAACTAACTAAAGCCTAGAAATTTAATCGAAGTTTAAACTTAAGTGTAGCTTTAAGATGATGTGTTTCTTCGTTGGATAAAATGCGCCCTGCGCGCGCTCTCAGACTCTATCTATTTCTCTCTCTCTCTCTCTATCGATTGGAAGACAGACGAAATGACACACGTGATGACAATTGAGATGACATATGACATGACAAATAAGATGACAAATGGGATGACAGATGAAATATGACATGACAGAGCAGATGACATATAGGATGGCAGGGAATGGCAAACATCAATGACAGATTAAATGACATGTGCGTCGTAGCCAAGCCTGTCCTGAAAAATTTTAAGCCTGTTCTAGCCAGAGCTTGCTAAGGATTCTAATTGGTGCCGAAGAAGAAAACATTTATTTAGAGAAAGTCTAAACTCGTGTGTTCATGATTTCATGAATATCCTCAGCATCACTCAAATCGAAGATGGGAAGGTTCGAAGTAATAAACCAGCAACAACAAACACTTTCTAGCCATATAAAAAAATATTTATTCAAATAAAAAAAATAAAATTAACAACTTATGTTAATTACAACGTAGATTATGTTTATAACACAAAAATAACTTTGATAACGAAGATAAAAAATTAAATAACGATGTATGTTACCAAACGAACGTATACGTTCATAAAAACGAAAATAAAAAACTTCCTTCGGGATGACGGTCGTGTTTTTGGACACCACTCGGATTGGTGACTCACACGGACTCGCTCCTCGAACGTAAATGGGGACCGTGGTGAGCCCTAAAGCTTGACCAGAGGGCCTCCAGATCAACAGTCGGGCCAACAAACCGAAGACTGTAATCAAGTCCACACAAATGATAGACAGTCGGCCAAAAGGTCAAGACTGTAATCTAGTCCTACACGGTCGGTCAAAAATCCAAGACCGTGGACCAGCGACTCGTGGTTATGCACTGGGAGAAAGTGCAAACATAACGACTCCACACAACTCGGCCTTCGGCCTCGATAATATTTAAAACAAATAGTTTTCAAACGGTGGATAAACTCTGATTATGATCCTCTTTGAATTCACTTTAAGAGCTATTTTTTTAAATAATTGGAGTTTTAAAAATGTTAAGGATAAAGCGAGTGCAAGGTTTAATATCCACACAGCTCGGGCTTATCCACACGCTCGCCCGAGGATAATAAAACATAAGTCGGCCTTCGGTCTCGCACGGCATTTGAAGCAGTGGGAGTTCCATAACCTCAAGCAAAATGATCTGCTGTTATCTGTTAACTGTTGCAAGCTCGAATCAGAGAAGAAGAGATATGCAGGTGGTTGCTTTAGGAGCAGAGAAAGACAATCAGCGTCACAAAGTCAAAATGTAAAAAAATATACAGCGTCTTTCTACAATTATCTTCTACTTTTCTGATGGGATCATTTTTTTATAATGTTATGAAACCTTGGGCGAGGGCGAAGCCCGAACTGTGTGGATATTGAACCTTGCACTCTCTTTATCTTTAAGATTTTTAAAAATTCCAATTATTTAAAAAAAATAGCTCTTAAAATGAATTCAAAGGGGATGATAATCAGAGTTTATCCACAGTTTGAAAACTGTCTGTTAAATACTGGCGAGGCCCAAGGCCGAGTTGTGTAGCATCCCCTTTGAATTCATTTATTTTAAGAGCTATTCCTGAAAGTAATTGGAGTTTTAAAAATGTTAAAGATAAAGAAAATGCAAGATTTAATTTCCACACAGCTCGGGCTTCGCTCTCGCCCGAAGTTAAAAAAACATAACTCGGCCTTCGGCCTCGCATGGTATTTAAAGCAAGGCCGAATTATGAAGCATCCCCTTTGAATTCATTCAATTTAAGAGCTATTCCTTAAAATAATTGGAGTTTTAAAAATGTTAAAGATAAAGAGAATGCAAGATTTAATTTCCACACAGCTCGGGCTTCGCCCTCGCCCGAGGTTAAAAAAACATAACTCGGCCTTCGGCCTCCCACGGTATTTAAAGCAATGTGAGTTTCATAACCTTAAGAAAAATGATCATATATGAGAAAAGTAGAAGATAATAACATTTTGACTTTGTGGCGCAGTTTGTCTTTCTCTGCTCCTAAAGCAACCACCTGTATATCTCTTCTTCTCTGATTCGGGCTTGCAACAGATAACAGCAGAGTTACGATAGGTTATCGATTGATTTCTTGAAGGATTGGAACTAATCTTTTCAGACTAGTCCAGTTTGGGTAGAGAAGAATATAAATCCAGCCGCTATTGCTAAGACTAACGTTGTTTGTAGCTCCCCAATTTGAGACCAACTCCCTACATCAGCTATTTTTACCATGGTGGCACTGTTTATCCTTCTCTGATCTGCTCTACAGACTGTAGGTTTTTTTATCATCTATAATTTGAATCTGGTATAAAGTACTACACGCCAGAGCGAACTGAAACTAAGATTTGTATAGTTGTTATGTTACTCCAGTAGGATTCCTCCTTCAATATCCGAGCTTGAGAGAGCCAACAGCTAGGTTACGGATTTAATACAATGAGATGGCATCGAACGCTATTGTTCTGAAGACTTAACACATAAAACGACCATCAATGCAATAGATAGATTATCTAAAGCGAGTTTATATATACTGGATGAGATTGACTTTGAAGAGGTGGATAGTCAAAGTGTGTCTAAATACACTTAAGCAAGAAGAATTTATTGATTAATATCGAACAATTCAACATTGTAGAGAGCGATGATTGTTACGTAATTCCATTGATAAAAGTAAGTCAAGTTGGCCCTGCTCGGGCGCCATTCGTCTAATACGTCGAATCGAGGATATAAGATTTGCTTCTTGTCTAGTGTAGGTACTCGTAACTGATCTAGGTAGTTCTAATTAAACAAATTTTGTAAAAAATAATTATTTTTGCAAAAAATAAATTAATTCAAAGAACATTAATCTATAAGAAATTTTTTATTAGTATCATAACTTGTTCAGTGTCCATGAGAGGGATTAAATTATTCAAGAAGTCTGTCTAATTATAAATTTATGCGCTATGCTTGGGACTTTTTTGATTAGATTGGGACCAATTTTTCTTTCAAATTAAAAAAAGAACTGTATATTTGATGAGAGTCGTTCAATTAGCATGGCTAATTAGTTTTCTACGCTGTTACAGAATTAAAATAAACTTTACAATATTTATTTTTTAATAATTTTTTTTGTGTAAAATAAATAAAATATTAATTTTAAACACCTTTTTGTAAATACACATTAAGTTAGCGTTAAAATTTCACCCTCGCTCTATTTAAAGTTAATTTGAAAAAAATTATTAATTTTTTATCGATAAATTAAAATGAAGGTAACACAAACGAAGTGATTTTCTGGCAATTTTTATTTTTCATTCGGTTGGTGATAGTATCAAGCGAACCGCTTTTTAATATGTTTTGAAGTTTCAATTAAATCTAGTCCCCTTTGACATCAGCTTACGCCGCCAATACGATCCGCGGCGGCTATGAAATTTCTTTTTCCAATTTAATAAAGCCGCGTAGCAATGTTGGCAAATAATTAATATCTATACCCGCGCGCGGTTTTCCAGAGTTTAGTCTTTGATTTGCCCTTAATGTATCTTTACTTTTTCAACACACACAAAATTTACTTTTTTTTAAATTTTTTCATTAAAATTCTCTTACTTAGATGTTACATACGCTTATAAACACGAGGCTCAATTTTGGATTTTTTGTGTGTGGTTTGATGTTGATGGTATTCAGTAACTTATAATTTGGTCAGTGCTATAACCACCCCAATGATGCCCCTCTTAGATGTTCCCTAATGGTGTTCACCGATAACGGCCTCGTTTGAACATTAAGAATCCACACATTACTTTATTTCCTGAAGCAACCACAATTTGGTGCTTTCAAGAAAATCAAACCTTATCGATGTGAAACATAAAATTTTATTATTTCAAAGTTAGCAACAAAAAACTATAATGCGCCCTTAAAAAAATAAAAATAAAGATCAAAAAGTGACAATACGTTTTTATTTCTTTATTGCCCGAAGACTTTCTCTACTGTATACAAATGTTCATTTTGAATACCCATTTCGATGAAAACAAATACAGAAATAGACTTATTATCGGGATGCAAAATCAGAATGGGAACAAATTCTCATAGCGATAAGAACGTTCCGAACACAGGAAATAGCACGGGTAGTTCCGGTTGTCGCCTGTGGACTAGTATTATGGATTATATCTGATTTTGTAAACTACGAATTGACATCGGCTCGTTGCTATAAACTTGCCCAAGTCAGTTAAATGCATTATATTGTTTTATTGTAGATATCGAATGCAAATTGAAGTTTTGAAATGGCTCACTAGACACTAACGTACAGTATGAGTGGGAATTATGTTGTAAAAATTTTATTTATTCGTCTTTTGTTTTGTTCGCAGGGAACTCGACTTGTAACCCTTCGAAATCCAACACCGATACTGTCATGCGTTTCTATACACCGACAGAGACAAAGTGACTATTAAAAGATTGACTGGCATATCCGTAGATAAACTCATAAATTGCGATACTCAAGCCGCAAAAATCGACAGTAAATAGAGATATACAAAATACGAAAATAAATAAATAAATAAGTTGGCAAGCATTAGGAGCTAGTCGATAAAAAGCTCGAAAACCTAACATCAGTTCTTTTTTAAGTGGAAGCTTTTGCTCTGAAAATATCTCAAAGTAACTGTAAATATCTCTGTATTTAAAGCTGAAAAACCATGGAAATTGTCTTGACCTTGGTAGCTCCTAAGACACGGAACGGAATGTACAAATTTTTGTATTTAGAAATCTAAACTATTGTATTGTATTGCGTTGTACTCAGGGGTCGATTGCATTTTAAGCCTTACAGAACTGCGGCCAGTGTTGATCTTTTGTTCATAACCCTACTAGTGTGGATGTTCTCAGAAATTCAATCTTACCAGCGAAGCTTATAATGTCCCTGAGAAGTTTGCTTTTCACTTCTTCAGGCGTCAATTAAGCCTGCCATAAGTGTTTCAGCTTAAGCCGAGCCAATGCATCGTAATTGCAGAGAATGTGTTCGGCGGATTCGATCTCCGATTCACAGAGTCTGCATATGTCACTATCCTAAAGTCCCAGTTTCTTGAGGTGGTACCTCACTGGCCAGTGTCCAGTAAACAGACCCGTACTGAGTCTGATAGCGTTCTTTAATAATAGATGAAGCTTTTTAGCATTCGTGGTCGAGTACTCAATGAATTTATTCGACTTTCTTTGTCCTGGTACGTTGTTCCAGTGAAAATTTTAGTTCACGGTTTCCTATTTTTGGATTTCCGTCCTTCTATGTGTTCTTGATAGTCCACAGAATGATTCGGGTCTAATGGAGAAGTCTTTTAAGTCTGTTCTAGCTAATTCATCAGCTATTTCGTTTCCTTGAATTCTCTCGTGATCCGGCACTCAATGAAAGGCAACTTTTTTGTCCCTTGCCAGAAATTTAAAGGATTGTCTGCATTTCCAAGTAGATAAAGACTCAAAGCTATTGACTTTGAGTTCCTTTATCGCAGCTTAGATGTCAGACATTATGTAGACTTTATTGCCCCTTAAATTCCTTCGTAGGCATTCTCGGGCACATAGATCTATTACAAGAGTGTCAGCTTGCATAATTGTGGAGTGGGTTCCTAAAGCTATTGATGCCCTATATTTTAGGCCATATATGCCTATAACCGTTCCCTGTTCAGTTTTAGATCCATCTGCATTCTGAATACCAGATGGGCGAGTTTGGTTCCAGTTGTATTGATTGAAGTCTAGCCGTGTTGCGGTCCTGAATGACCACCTCAATCTAAACTAAATGAACCGTAGAAGTTAAAGACAACTGAAAAGTCTGCTAGATTAGAAGGTTAGAAGCGTTGAGCTTCTTATGATTTTACATATTAAATCCCTATGGTGTCACATATGGACATTATCCAGGATTGTAGAATAATCCAAAATGTGTTGTAATCAATTGTTAGTACATTATTAGTAAACTAGATAATAGGAACAAGGAAATGTACACAACTCTAGAATGTGCCGGCGATGCACATTGTTGTAAAGAGTCGTATTATTAATTACTAAAGTAAGGAAATGCAATGTTTGCAAGATTGTAACATTTTATTAAGTTGAGGAAGGAACTTAAAGAATGAAATACAATAACAAACACTTAGGTCAGGGAACATTAGAATTGTAGGAGGGAGTTGGGTATAGAGCTCCAAAGAAGTCAGTTGACTTAGAAGTGATCGATTGGATTCGAAAGAAGCGAGTCCTCCAGAGGTTCCCAGATCGAAGTGTTAATCCAGGATCCGAAGATGTCGATCCTACCCTTAGTTATATATTACATGTAAGAATAGATTTAATAATTATATTTTATACCATAGATATCAACACCACCATATGGCACCAAACGTGACATATGGTGGAGGCGCCGGCTCTAAAGGCCGTAATTTTGGAATCGCCGAAATTCCAAAATGTTAAGAAAAAATTTTTTTTTAGTTGTATTTAATTTTTTATTATTAGGTGAAGAACGAGTCAGAACGAGACGAAAATAATAATATGTTGATAATTTTAAAATAATAATTTTTTTTAGGGGTATATTTTTAAATTATGTGTATAATAAATTTAATATTTTTTCTAGAAGTTAATTAATTAATAATTGTTATTTATAAGGTTGCGTAAGTGTACTACTTAAATGTTTGTAATAGAAATAAAATTAATATGAAGAATGCGCTGCGTCAAGATTAAATAAGTGGATTAAATAAAATGTCGTATACGAGGGACATAGAAAAAGTATTAACTCAAAAATATTTATCACAATTAATGGAAAAAGTTGAAAAAGAAATAGATGGAAATAATTTTACGTTTAATTTGGAAACGAAGACAGAAAATACACAAAATACACTGGATAATGGAAACAGTGTCAGAAGAGAAAAAATGGCTAATCTAACGATAAACGATGCATTTGGATTGGAGAGAAAACCTACCTTTCCTCAATTTATCTCTCCAACTAAATTTAATCCAGCTAAAGGGAATCCATGTGAATTTTTAAATAGTTACGAGAGATCAGCAATAGCAAACGGATGGAACAACGCCCATAAAATTAATTTTCTAGGCTCATATTTAGAAGGTGCAGCAAATATTTGGTTTCAGGAATACAAGTCAAATGAGACAAACGAAATCAAAACATGGGAAGATATTAAACGAGATTTCGTGTTACAGTTCGGAGGAGAAAACGCAAGCCGAAAATTGAGATTGAAATTTAACGCCCGACGACAGGGTGAAACTGAAGACATTAAATCGTATTATTATGACTTAATAACCTTAGCTCATGAATGCGATCAAAATATGAGTGAAGATGCCTTCAGAGATAGATTTGAAAGTGGTTTAGATCCGAAATTACTAGGTATATATGGAATATTGTCAGAGCCTATCATGACAAGAAGAGACATAGAAAAGATCGTACAAAAAATAAGCGACCTAGATGAAAGAGCGACAATGAGCAATTTATTCACGTATACGACAATGTTAACATTACCACCAAATAATGAAAAACGGAAAGGATCTCAAAGCAGTAAAAGATGGTATCCTACAACAAGGACCACTCGAGCAAGTCCTAAGTGCTATAATTGCAACAGAACGGGACATTATGCAGCAGCATGTAGAAGTAACGAACGTCGAAGTTATCACAGAAATTCACGTCCACAAAATAGAATTCATGGAAATTACAGACAGCAGAAAAAACAGAACCAAAATCAAAGTACAAGGAATTTTGGACATCATAGTAGAAAAAACAGTGAGAAGAATAGAAATCAAAATGGTCGAAATTGGGAAGACAAACCAAGAGAATGGAAATCTCGCGAGAGATCAAACAGCAAAAATTTTGAAAGATCGCCATCAAACACAAGTCGCGGAAAGTCCCCAAACTTCCAAGGACGGAGAGCGTCGGTCGATCGGCCGTCCTGTACCAATTAATAGAACCAAGACCGAATCCCAGTATTCTAACAATCCAAGGAAGAATTAACAACAACTTAGCCGAAATAGTAATTGATACTGGGTCCAGTAGAAGCGTAGTGGCAAAAGAATTTGTACGAGAAATAGACCAATGTTATCCGCAACAATTTTTAAGAACAGCTGGGGGTCATCAAGTACCAGTACAAGGAACCGCAAATTTAAGAATAGAAATTGGAAGATGCATTTTTTCATGCAATGCACTTGTTATAGATGGATTACCTAAACCACTACTTTTAGGAAATAACTTTTTAGAAGAACATAACGTCATTATCAACTACGGAAGAAAATGTATATCAATGGAAGGAAATTATGGGAAAATTACCGAAACATTTAATTTAGGATTTTTAACAATAGCCGAAGAAGAAGAAGATACAAATAAAATAAATACAGTGAACGAACCGAATAACAAAACAAATAAAAATGAAAGTGAAGATTTATATGAAGATTTTTTAAAGTCCGGTTTTGAAATAGATATCGTCAACAAATCAAAAGATGAAGACAAAGAAGACATTAAAGTTCAAGTTACTCAAGATTACAAAATACAAGATGATGATGAAATAACGTTAACATTAACATTAAATGAAAAAACTGTCAATTTAGATAATTTTTATTTTAAAGAAAACGAGAAACTACTATTAAAGAAAAAATTAAGCATTACTTCGAAACTACAAAAGGTTCAAGATGGTTTCGAAGCACAAGTCAAATTAAGATCAAGCTTACCAACAAAAATTAATAAAGGAACAACTTTAGGTTATTTGAAGAAATATTCACAATGTCTACATTGCATTGCAAATAATGCAAGGTCACCGGAAATAAAACATAGTTCAAGTTCACAATATTGCTATGCATCCACAATAGTAAACAACGAAGTAACAACAGCTGACCATGTGATAAATACAGAACTAAATAAAAAACAGACAACTCAACTATTACAATTATTGGAACAATATAAAGACGTATTTGCAAAGACTACTGACCAAATGGGATTTACTGACCTAGTCCAACATACCATTGATGTAGATGGAGCAATGCCAATTAAATCGAAAGCCTATCGAGTTTCCCAAAAAGAGAGAGAAATCATAAATCAACAAATAGAAGAGATGTTAGAAAATAATGTGATAAGACCCAGCCAAAGTCCATGGGCCAGTCCAGTAGTTTTAGTGACCAAAGCAGATAAGACAAAAAGATTTTGTGTAGATTACAGGAAGTTAAACTCAGTAACCAAGAAGTCAAGCTACCCATTACCTAATATAGACGACATACTAACATATCTACATGGTGCTAAATATTTTTCAAGCCTAGATCTATATAGCGGTTACTGGCAAGCCAGCGTGGAGGAGAAATCTAAGGAGTATACAGCCTTTATAGCCCCAAACCATGGGCTCTACGAATTCAACGTCCTCCCATTCGGTCTTTGTAACGCACCAAGCACGTTTCAAGACCTTGCTGACCGAGTTTTCGAAAACTTAAAATGGTCTAAAGTGATGATATATCTTGATGATATTTTAGTCTTTTCAAACACATTTGAAGAACATTTGGATACGCTGGAAGAAGTTTTCAAGCGGTTACGAAACGCAAACTTAACCTTAAAACCGAGCAAATGCAGTTATGCTCAACACGAGATAAAAATTTTAGGTCATGTGGTAAACCAAGAAGGAGTGGCACCAGATAACAGCAAACTCGAAGCAATACGAAATTTTAAAACGCCAACAAACATTAAAACAGTGCAAAGTTTTGTAGGATTATGTAACTACTACCGAAAATTTATTCGAAATTTTTCTAAAATTGCAAAACCATTGTATGACGTAACTACAAAAGATGGTTTCAAGTGGGAAAAACCTCAAGAATTAGCTTTCAACGAATTAAAAGAGTGTCTAACTCAAGCTCCAGTACTTAAACATTTCAACCCACAAAAAGGATGCGAACTACGAACGGATGCGAGTTTTGAAGGGTTAGGCAGCATAGTTTTACAAGAAAACGATGGAGAGATGCATCCAGTTGCTTATGGAAGCAGATCATTAACAAAAGCAGAGAGAAATTACACGATCTCAGAATTGGAAGCGCTTGCAGTCATTTGGAGTTTACAGTATTATCGTCATCTAATATATGGAAAACCAGTAAAAATCGTAACAGATCATCACGCGTTGTGTTGGTTAAAAACCATCAAGGACTTAACTGGAAGATTAGCACGCTGGGCTATTAAGTTATCAGAATTTGATTACGAAATAATACACAAAAGTGGAAAATCTCACACAGATGCAGACTGCTTGTCGAGATATCCAGTCTCAGAAGCCACGCCGATGGATGAACAAGATGCAATCGAAATCCCAACCTACATTATGGAAAGCACAGAAATTCGAGATCTACAAGAACAGGATCCAGAGATTAAAGAATTAATTGAAGCAATTTTAAAACCCGAAGACGCACCAATAGGTATAAGAAAAAGAGCAAAGAACTTCGTAATTTCAGATGGAGTACTTTATAAGAAGAACTTCAACACACAAGGATCAGAAAATCTTTTAGTAGTTCCAAAGAGTTTGGTAAGTGAAATTTTATTTTCATCCCACAGCGAACCTTTAGCAGGCCACTTAGGAATCACAAAAACGTTGTACAGAGTGAAAAATCGATATTTCTGGAATGGATTACAAAGGGATGTTGAGAAATTTGTTAAAGGGTGTCCAGATTGTCAAGCGAGGAAGGGACGCAAGAACGTAAAGCCAGCTGGATTCCTACAACCAATAAGCATAGGCAGACCGTTCGATAAAGTGGGAATCGATTTACTAGGACCGTTTCGAAGGAGTAGCAATGGTAAAACTATGATTATAGTCGCGACTGACTATGCGTCAAGATGGATTGAAACGAAAGCTCTGACTAATGGAAAGGCAATACACGTAGCACGGTTCATTCTCGAAAATATTATCTGTCGCCATGGAACGCCTAGTATCCTACTATCGGATAGAGGCAAGACTTTCATGTCAGAAACCGTCACAGAATTACTCAAATTGATGGGGGGGGCCAATAGATTCACTTCCGCTTACCACCCTCAAACGAATGGGGCCACAGAACGCTTTAACAAGACGTTAGCCGACATGCTATCCATTTTCACGAACACGGCACAAACCGACTGGGATGTATTTTTACCCCATGTAACTTTTGCATACAATACCGCAATTCAGGACACCACAAAATTCTCGCCATTCTACTTAATATATGGCAGAGAAGCCAGACTGCCTACGGAAGTCAACCTAGGCAGCCCATCGTCAAATGAGTACGTGGAAGAGGTAAGAAATAACACGTTAAGAGCAAGAAACCTCGCTGTAGAGAATATTTTGAAAAAACAGAAGATAGACAAGAAATACTACGATGACAAACGACGTCATCTCGAATTTGAGGTAGGGGACCAAGTCAAAATATTTACTCCGGTCCGGAAGATCGGAAAAAGTGAGAAGCTGTTACTGAAGTACTTCGGTCCATATCAGATAGTACAGAAACTCGGTGAGGTAGATTACCTGATTGCAAAAGGTACCTCACCCACAGCCAAAAAAGAGGTGGTTCATGTTAGCCGCATACTACCGTATTATGAAACATGGGATATGAACCAATAATAATAATATCGATGGAAGAAAGTTTATGTAAGTATAAGAGTAGATTAATCGTTTTTTTTTAAGTTTAGAAGGATATTCATACGCAAACTAGCAGTATAAGGAGTAATTAGCAAACCCAATGGTTTTTGATAGAAAGAACATTAAGAAAAGTAGCAGCCCCAGTCAAAATAAATGCCAGTCCTCCGATGGTGGAAACATAGTGGAAATACCAACAATTTAATGGTCTGAAGGCGACGAACTACAAAAAGTTGAGTAAATATGGGTAGTCATTCGTTAACGTCGATGTTAAATGGTTATATTGGAATCTTGAGAAGAATCTTCGCCTACTACAATCGAAATCGTTAGAAAAATAAAGAGTTGTCGCCAGCGTAAAGAAATACCACCATCATCATTTAGAGAAGAAAAGATAATCAAAGAAGAACATGGAGAAAGAGAAGAAAACGAAATAATAAAAGAAAAAAGAAGAGCCCTAAGTAACAAGGAAGATGAAGAAGAAAGAGAAACGAAGATAGAAAAGGAAATGAGGAAGAAAAAGAAACTACAAAAACAGTGCCGTTTACTACAATTATTGGAATCTGCGAAAGAAGAAGACGTCATAAACCCTGTCCACAAAAGAGAAAAATTGAAGATGTACCTGTCAAAGAAGATGAGAATATGAAATCATCCAACAAGATAGAATATGAGGGGAACCTGCCGAAGCAGAAGAGTCAAGATTGTGCCAATGGAACCCCAGAGAAGACGTGCCTAACGAAATATGAGATCCACGAAATGAAAGGTAATGAGAGAAATGATAAACAATGTAATAAATAATGTAAGGGTCCGGACCCAACACGAATGATACGATTATTAATGCAAAATTCGCCGTACATGCGCATAATTTAAAATCTTACCGCTAAGTTGCATTAATACTCAAAACATTCAAAATAATAGTATAATTATGTTTATAAATAAACATAGGATAAAGATAAATGGATCATAAGGTTATAATTAACGAAATAAGGGCACAAATAAGGAATTTAAAAAAAAAGGGGTAATAATTAAAAAGGGCACAGGAATTAATGGAACTTATCAAAGAAAATTGATAAAATAAAGGTATATAAAAGGGTACGCAAGTGGGCAAAGAAGTTTACTTGGATAAATGAAATAAAATTTTAAAAACGAAACGGCAAAGTGAAAAACTTCCTAAATTATTAATCAGCAAAGAAACCAAAGAAAAGGAATTAGGAAAATCAAAAAAGGGCTACGGGGCAACTGGGCAAATAAACAACAGATAAACAAAAAGGAGACAAAAAAGGAAAGTTAAAGTTTGAGTAACCAAGTTTGCGAATAAAGAATTGTTTGTATGTATTTTGAAATGTTAGTTAAAATATTAAGTTTATTGGGATAAAAGTAAATCAAAGGGTAGTTATAAATTAATTTTAAGATAAAAATGTTTAAAGAATTGTTTATGTACACTAAATTTTGTTTTCATGTAAACGAGAACACCACGGAACAAATATGTAACATGAGACGAAATTGAAATCCGACAAAAAACAGAGCAATTCACATGGTCGCAGCCGATAAACAGATTGAAAAAATCAGTAGAATACGCAGTTCAGCCACAACAAACCAATATCATATAGAAGCAGTTGAAAATACCAGTCAAAGTTAGTCAAAAATGGTGTTAAACAAAAAAGAACAATCGAACTCAGCTCAAAGAAATGTGTAAAATGGTACTAAACGAAGATACGAGAGGTGGAAAAAGAATATAAATAAGGTTTTAAAGTGAAAACTACAGATACAGAGATGTAGATTTAAATAATTGTTATGGGAAAAACGAATATGGACCAAAAGGAAATACAAATAAATAAGAAAACGTCAAAGAAAATTAAAGAAGAGAGCTGGGGACAATCGAACGGCAAGTCAGCAAATAAGATGAAGAAACATAAAACAAGGAAGTGCAGCGACTAAACATTCTTCGCGACCTAGGACAATAAATTGATAGTTAAGATACAATGTTAATAAATAAATAAAGTGTTACAAAATAGTGAAGTGCTCTGGAAAAAACTTACGTGTAATTTTTTTTAAGTTCAATAATTTTAGCTCATGTTACAAACGTTTATTTGAGTTTTCATTTGTAATGTAAAACTTATAGTTGTCTATTTTATATATTTTGATGAGGTTGTTATTGTGTAAAGAGTGTACGAATGTTACAATTATTGTTCATTTAAAAATTTTTTTTTTAGTATTTAAAACTTATTGTGAAAACTAAAACTTATTGTTAGGTATTTTAGTATAAATTTTTCTTTTCAGGAATTTTTTTTAATATGTAAGGGGTGCACGACTTGGGACAGTCGTTTTTTTAAAGGAGGGGGTAATGTCACATATGGACATTATCCAGGATTGTAGAATAATCCAAAATGTGTTGTAATCAATTGTTAGTACATTATTAGTAAACTAGATAATAGGAACAAGGAAATGTACACAACTCTAGAATGTGCCGGCGATGCACATTGTTGTAAAGAGTCGTATTATTAATTACTAAAGTAAGGAAATGCAATGTTTGCAAGATTGTAACATTTTATTAAGTTGAGGAAGGAACTTAAAGAATGAAATACAATAACAAACACTTAGGTCAGGGAACATTAGAATTGTAGGAGGGAGTTGGGTATCGAGCTCCAAAGAAGTCAGTTGACTTAGAAGTTATCGATTGGATTCGAAGGAAGCGAGTCCTCCAGAGGTTCCCAGATCGAAGTGTTAATCCAGGATTCGAAGATGTCGATCCTACCCTTAGTTATATATTACATGTAAGAATAGATTTATTAATTATATTTTGTACTTAGATAGAAATACCAACATGTGTTTTAATCCAACCCCTAATCATCCTGGTACAAGTCCGGAGCAATCCAGACCGTCATGTAACCAAACGTGACAATGGAACGAGAACTCCGGTCACTAACCTTGGATCTTGAAAAAAAAGTCGAACAAATAAATAGCCATCTTCAAAAAAGTTTAAAAAAAATTATTTGCGTCTTAACAGTAGTATGACTATACAAAGGCCATATTTACAGAAAGATATCCTGTGCAGTGTGCTACTGCCCTCTTTGAGTAAAATTAGTTCTGATTCTGGCAATGTCGGGTCAGAAGTCTATCTATGGTGGATTCTCTTGTTGAAGTCTATGGAAGTCCATAAAAGCCATTGAGAAACACAAAACTATTAGAGACACAAAGCAAGGTTTTTCAGTGAGCAAAACCACTGGATGAAGTCATTGCAACACTCCAACAGACGGTGTAATAAATTCATCATGTTTCAAGTTGGTGTCTGATACGACTCTAAACTAGAAAGGCTGTTCGTGCCTTTATTTAAATAGCAAAAAAATTTGAAATTTGTGAAAAAAAAGTGTTGAAACGTTTCAAAGTCTATCTACTTAAGATTTCTAGCACTGAAAGGTTAAATAATAGTGTATTAAAGAACTAGTTTCATAAAGCATCTTGTAAACGCACGAGTCCAAATTTAGAAAAAGAGCCGCTTCCTGACGGGACTGGAACGAAACGAAATGGGCTGGGGCTAAATATCTCGGAAAGGAATTGGGATCTGGATTTCAGATAAGATAAAGGGATGGGACAGTACTTTATTATTTCCCGTCTCCATGAGCGTCGCTTCCAAAAATCTTAGAGAAGAGCAGAATTTTTATCTTCCATGCGTCGTAGTCAAAAGTTTTTGTCATCTTAAGGTCAACGCGTTTTAAGAAAAGTTATGAAGTTTTGTTATTTAATCATTTTATTATTATTCGCTTGCGTCAAAAAGTAACATTTTATGGTTATTTGGACGAGAAGTTGACCTTTTCTTTAAAGTAGCATCTTTTGATGTGTTGGCTAGGTAACATTTTTCGTCCTACGACGAAAACTGTTTTTTCGACATGTAAAATTTGTAAATTGACAGACTTTGATATTATTAAATTAAAATAAATGTCACTCGGCTTCGTCTCTTCCAACTACTTCACGTATTCGTCTGAAAAATTCAAACTTTTCGTCCATGAATCATAAACTATTAGCTCATAACAAAATTAAATTTCTAAAACTAAAAACAACAACAGACAACAAAACGTTTGCTTTTCGAACGTCTTTCGAATAGCTAGATCTAGAATCCTAGAACGTTAGAGAAGGGGGAGGCTTTGCCTTTTTCTACCCCCCCCCCCCCCATATTGACGACGCTCATGCCCGTCCCGTGTAAACTACTCTTCCATTGCGATCCATTTTAGCTCCTTCAAGCTTTTTCCTGGTAGAGTAGGGGGTATTTTTTTATTCAATGCCTGTCACATAACATTTACTTCTATTATTCATAGATGTCACTGTATTATGGCATCTATTATTGATATAATTTAAATAAATACTTATTTTCTCTTCTCTAGAGAAAACGTAAACTTAGCAGCAAAAATTTACCCAGAAGTAGTAGGGTAAGAGAGCTTCTTACGATACTGTTTTGAAATCATAGCAGTGCCTTAAGGAGTGCATTTAAGTACCGAAATAAAAAAATAGTATATAAAAATACATGTGTCACAAGATAGCATTTTGACGCACGAAGGCAAATTTTGCAAACCGACTGAAAGTAGGTCTGCAAATGCCTGAGAACTACTGGCAGTTGAAGTTTATCATTGAATAAATAGCCGCTACTCTAACAGGAAAGGTCATTCATCCAGGTATGTGAATGCAATGGTTGTCTAAATATAGCGATTTCCGGCCAATTTCTCCAATAGGAATGGTTGTTTATACTCCCACTTATAAAGAAAGATCATGACAGCCAATGATAAAATAAATTCGACGGAATGAATGAGTCATCCATGGTTTTCTAAAATGTCGTTTCGGTCGCCTTTTCTCTTATAGGCAACGGTTGCTAAGCTCCTTCCCGAATCTTTATGTTCTAAGACGTTTATTTAAGCTTTTAAGATTTTATCAAGAGATGGCGTTTTATTTTGTTTGATTTTAATATTTTTAGCATAATTTTTCTATAATTGATTTGTATCATAATGAGTGTTTTACTAACGCAAAATAAAAAAATACTTTTTCATCAAAGTTCCCTTTTCCAATTTTTCTGATGAGCGTTATCAAATCGAAAACCTAAAATGTCCAAATCGTTTTGTTTTTATCAGCGCGTGGTTGTTAAAAAAATATAAATATCAAATTAGATTTGTACAAATGCGAAACTGAAAACTGAAGAGAACGTGAAATTGGCATTGTATCGGCATGTGACGTCCATTATTGGTAATATCGAGGCGACAAGGCGAACCATGAGGCGACAGCTGAAACTAATAACGCATTATGCGTGTTGAAGCGTAGCCACTACATTATTAATAAAACAATTATTGGAACGTGTGATTTAATTTCGTTCAATTCAGCGATTAATTTTAACTGAATATTGTTATTGTTTGTGTTTTATCGTATTGATGGTTGGTAATTAATGTTCGTTTATAAGTTTGGCAAAAATAATAATATTTAATAATGGTAATAGTCGGGTGAGTAATTGGAAAATTAATTCTTTTATCAAGAAATCAAATGAGGTTGGTAAATGTTTCATATGTGCGGTTTTCTCATCAAATGCAGGCGTCCAGCGCTCACAGATAACCAATACTGGCTCATAAAATCTTTTATAGCGGTTCTGTTAGCGGTCGGGGATATTTTCGTTAGTCTCTCTATACTTAAACATAGGGATGATATTTTCTTTCTGTGTACAAAGTCGCAAAGTAGTCTGAGATGACCGTAATCTTACTATCGGTGGCTTATTGACAAATATTTGAAAAGTTGGAAGTTTGAGAAGAATATGAAGAGGATGAGAGAGGGGTATTTAATTGCTGGTCTTTTAATTAAAATGAACACTTTGAAAAGATGATTGTTTTTACAATGAAGGAAGAAGTCTAAATGTGCTAAGGGGAAGTGAGTTTTCATTGTCTGTGTAGACATGTAATAGCCCAACTTTTATAAGTCACCCGAGTATTGAAAAAGGGCTTTCAACATACGCCATTAACAGCGCAATACTTTTACTCCCCCACTTTTATTGACGAAGTGATGTACTTATACAACTCATTGTATACTTTGATCAAACAAATATTAAATTGATCTCTTCTTTTTTCTCTCTTATTCAACCAAACCAACTTCAAGGCCTAGAAAAAGGCTTAGAAATAACAAAACAAAAGTGTTACGAAGCCTTCTCGATGCATTTCAATTTTTATAGCCTAATACATGTCGATATTGATCACAATCGAGACTATTGCAAGTCAAAAGTCAAAGTCCTCTCTCACGCATATAAAAGCATTTTTAAATTAACCTCTCTTTGGATGCGAAAAATGAAGAATAAACTTTTAAAACTAATAATTGGTAACAATTGACAAACAATAAGATGTATCGTTAATTTATAGAACGTACATAGTGCGGTTAACCGCAACTTGACGTTCAAAAGACAGTGTAATAAAATGTTAAGTTTATGAGACAGCGGCTTTCAGGACCCAATATCTTCTACTCAATACAAACCCACCAAACTATTAGTTGTCATTGGTTATTGGAAGTTATGATTCCTTCCTGATATTGTGTCCGAGCTTATTTGATTTTAACCTATTAAGATTGCGAGAGGGAAGAAAATGACTTTATCATTTTTCTTTTTTTTCTTTTTTTTCTAAAGAAAACTAATAACAATTAATTGATGACGTGTATAGGCATGTGAAATTTATAACTTAAATTATTTATGAGCAATTAATTTATAAACGCATAAGTGATAAGGTAAATTTGTTACGGGTGTTTCTCACGTGTATAATCGATAGTTACTTATTAGAGATTAATGTGCACTCGGTTCAGTGGATTTATAGACCCCGCAAAGATTATAATGGACTTGGAAAGGACTAAGATGTTGGAAAATAGCAAATAGGTTGGTTTCACTTGATTGTTTTCTATTTCGGTTTATTTCCACTTCGTAAATTGCTTTATTTATTAAAAACATCTTCAATCACCCTCAAAGTAGTATAATTTGCTAATTCTAGAGGAAATTATTTATTTTGTTAATAATTAGGTAGATTATAGTTTAATATATCTTCTAATGGGTATTTCTCATAATAATTTCCCTTTTTGGGGCATTTTAGGCTATATAGAGCTAAAGTAGGGATCGCTATTATTATGAAGCAAATTCATAAAGTCCACTGTCTAGCTAGCTTTGAGTCATGAGTCCATGATCTGCTAGAACTTAACAATAAACTTCAAATTTTTTAATTTGTAAAAGCAGAACATTTAACTATATCATCCCCACAATGGTAAACTCGCGAATCTGCAAAATCGCGATTTTACAGGAGAGCAAAAAACAAATTCAACGGTGTCTGTAAAATCCATTTTATTTCGTTTCAATGATATTTTTACGTATAATGTTCTTCTTTGAGGTATCTTTAAGGCTACAACAAAAAATTTAAAAATTTTTAATTTTAACAGCGTAAAATGCAGATTTGCTAAATAATGACTGTAGTGAACGATAAAATGGCATGGTTCCATATAAATGGTCCTAAAAACTTTATTTTTGAAACGCGACTACATGTTGTACGAGATCAAATGTCCTAAAGGCATCAGTTTACCTAACTATGCCCAAAAATCCAAAATTCTTATCGTGAAAAAAAAGTTAAAGGTGTTGGAAGTGAGAACTTTTTGTACTTTCTTTCTAGATTTATTTCTGCTACAATTGAAGATTTTTTTTTAATTTAAAAATAACTTTCCATTTCTGAATAATTGCTCTATCAAATAATAAAAAGATCAGCTCTATGCGTTATTTAATAACCGAGAAAAAAAAATGATTTTGAAAGATTTAGCGCATGAAATTCGCTAGTTTATTGTAGTCAAAAACCAAGATTTATGCAGTTGAGTATAAAATGGCTGTATCTAAGTAACGGAATGAGATACAAACCCGAAACTTCACTATTATGTGCATTGGTCATCTACCATTCAAATCCAATATCTAATTCAATTTCGCCAAATTTGCAGATTTGAGAGTTTACCATTGTGAGAACGATACCTATGTATAGTAAGTTGTTCAGCCATGCGACACTGCTGATCTCAAAGCGCAGCTCAAGGAACCAGAACCAAGCGCCTACCCCATTTTGCCAAGAAAAATTTGTATAACGTGAGCACTCGTTGGACATGAGCTGTCCAGGAGAGGAAGCTGCGTGCTTCCCAACATAACTTTAACATTTAATAGTGCCTTTGAAATAGAACAGACTTTCGTAGCCTATACCAAAATAAAACCCGAGAAAATACCACTTTAGATTTTTAAATTTTATACAGTGCGAACGCGGTTAGTGGAAAGCTCTGAATATGTAACACTCTGTTTATGCGTTGATGTCACTACGAATAGGGGTGGGGGTAAAACATATAGCGACTGCTTAAAAAATGCACATTTAATCTAAAGTTTAAGTGCGTGCCAGCACTTAAACTACAGCACAGTATTTAGATATAGAGAGGGGTGCGTTATTATATTTATTCAGAGAGTTCCACTAGCAGTGTTCGCACTGTATGTTAAAGCTCGCTCAAAAATCTGGACTATAGCATCCTTCTGACTCTTCTCATGTGCTTATTGAGACAATACTGTAAGACCCAAACGTGATGTCTTCCTAAAAGTGTCCTATAGGCATAGCTTAGAGGTAGGAGGGGGTAGGTTCGAGTTCCACAAGTTAAATTACTTAAAATACTCTAAATAAATAAATAATTCGATACACCAAAGTACAACAAAATGAATCACTTAGGGCAGCGTTTCTCAACCTGGGGGTCGCGACCCCCGAAGGGGTCGCGTAATGTTTTTTGGGGGTCGCGACCACTATACAAATCTACAGTAAAATTTGTATTTTAATTTGAATATTTGAACATGGTTCGACGCTTCATAGGGAGTAAGTGGAGGTTTTTTGTTGGTGATTGGTTAAATCGGCAAGCTTAGCTTGGCTGAGCGAATTTTCCTAAATGGCCGGACTAGACTAGAATTTATTATTCTATGTATAGTGATCTGCATTAATCAAGTTTTTGAATTGAGATGTTGTTCCTGTTCGCATAATTTTTTGTATAACTTAAATTTTGTAGATCTGTGATACAGCACAGGTATTTATAGTGCAACACTGCAATACAGATCCCAGTATGTTTCTTAGGACCATTTTACATGGACTAAACGTCGTACTAACTTGTCAGTACTGAATAAACTCAAAGAGCAGAAGCACGGGAATCTAAGCCTTAGCGTCGTGTGTAGAAATTTTAATGTACGACCTTACACGATGTTAAAGCTTAGATTTCCGTGGTTTTGCTTCTTGAGTCAGAACTAAGAAGTTAGTACGAAATTTATCCCATGTAAAACGACCCTTTCTTTAGAATCAATATATTATTGTAAACAATTTAATTGGTTTGAAAAAAAAACGACACAGAAGGGGTCGCCAAAAATAATTACTGGAATTTCGGGGTCGCAAATCTAAAAGGTTGAGAAACGCTGACTTAGGGTTCTTCCCTGAAAAAAACTCTTCTTTCTCTTCGGCAACATCCAACCAAATCCATTAGGAAAAATGAAGAGGGTAAGCGGAGGCCTATGCCACACAGTGGTTTCGCGAGACAGCTACCACTAGGAAGAAAACCTTAAGGGGCATGCTGGGGAAGTGCGGAGCGTTACGTTCGGTGGCGGCTGTTAGAGCCGCTTAAGAACACCTAAACACCTCCGATGGTTCAAGTAGGGGTCATTCGGTCGTATGAAGAACGACCTGCTCTAAACGACGATCGCACCTGACTCTATGATCACACCCAACTACCTTATCTATCTGCTTAAACTTCTACTACCACTTAAGGCGATGAACCAATGAGAGCGCTGCTTGCACTTGGATGTAAGTGGGAACGTTGACAACTCGCGTGCTAACGCAAGACTTATCAATTACGCAGTTGCAGAAGACCGGATGCGCGCTAGCAGTAGCTTCCTAAAGAACCTAATCTCATTAAGATACGATGACTACCACTAATTTTAAATGACATTAAAAATTCTTAATGGTATTAAATTATTTAAACAAATCAGTTAGCGCGGTTTCAGGGATAAAATAAATACGAATTACAAGTGATGATTGAGGAAGTGAATTTCATAAAAAAAATAACACGGGGGTCCAGTTACCCAATAAATAATTAAAGAATTGTTTAAATAATTTTTAAATAGAAATTAAGAACTAGAAAGAAATTCAGAGAAGAAATTTCTATTTCTAAGAAATAGAAATTTCAAGGAGGTATCAAAAATAAGGTGGGTAGCAGAAGGGCTTAAAACAAGGGTAAAAATGAATACTAACAAATTAAATGTTTGATATAGGAGAAGGGAATTTAATGCGCTTGACCTTGTTTCATTTACACTGCTCCATAACAATTCATTTGATTCTATCGCAGATGCCGGGAAGCTAATTAGGAAAATTAAATTAGCAAAACAACCAAAATGGGACAAAAGCTAAACAATGTGACTACTTCTGAACCACCAGAGAAGAGAGATGAACAATGCAGATGTTACCAAGCTTGGAGGCAGAATCTTGATGATTCAGGACACCTCCAAGTCATAGGTAAATCCACATCGTTACAATACGGATCACTAAGTTTATGACTAATTCTATGATACGCGTTGATTTTTTAGATAATTGCGTAGTGGAGCCAATACGCTACAACGAAAATGTGTGTCGCATAGGGTCATTAGTGATAGAGAAAGAGAGAGAGAGAGTACTCGCTCTCTTCATCACTCTACTACGTAAGATATTGTCTCCGCCCAGGTTTTCTCTAAAACATCAACGTCTACTTTCGAATGCCAAATCTCTTTGAATGTCTCAAACTCCTAAGCAGGAGTTCTGGACATGTTGGACACCTAACGCAAGTAGCAGTTTGTGGAAGGTGTGGAAAACCTTGTGAGAGAGGACTAACGAGTACCATATTCTTTTGTCTAAGGGTTTGAGTTAGTAAGAGTTAGGAGACGACAACAATCTACGATTTAGGTAAATTTGATGCAGGATCGGACTTGATTCATTTGCTCTCTTGGGAAAAAGCTTTAATATGGACCCTGTGACTTCCAGAGCTAGAAATAGGCGAGGTTGGCCAGGTTAGATGACCTAATTTGGTAATTTTATGCTTCCCTATTTATTTTAGAAGAAAAAATCTTCAAATAATTGTCTTAAAGCATAAAATTCTGGAATCAATATATAAAATTAATTTTGAATGCATTATAACGCCAGAAATTTGTTTCAAAATCTCAAAAATTACCATTTGATTTCATTTATTATTTCATGGCAATCACCATTTCTGCTAATTTGCAAAATTTTCAAATTTAACTTTTGACGTTACAAAGCATCCAAATTTAATTTGGTTTATTGGTTTAGATGCAGAATTTTAAGCTCTAAAACTTTTATTCCAAGATTTTTTTTCTAAAATACATTTGGAAGCAAAAAATCGCCAAACTATGATTTTACTTGTTCACCCTATGACCGGAGATAAAAAAATAATTTTCCAATTTTTCGTCACTTTTTATCTACCTATAAATTAATATTTTTGAGCGTGACAAATTAATTTGAATTAATCAACTGACTATGAGATTATAAAGATTTTAACACCCGAATTAACAACAGATTTCGGATGGTTTATTTCCAATCAATGATTTAATAATGTATCGCACATAAACATATTGTTCGTGTACAAATGACATTCATATCCAATAATTTGGAAAATTTAATTGAAAATCAGTTCATTAACCGTGTAATTAATTTTAATTTCTCAATTTCCCAAAAAGAAAAAAAATTTCTCTACTGAAAAATAATAAATAATTTTTTTTTAATTATTAATATTTTGTATTCCTTACCTAATTACTTTTACTTTGTTTGAAAAATATTGTGATGTTTTTGTTATGTAAAATAAATTTCTAGAGTGGGTTTTTGGAAAAAAGAAAATATACTCGTATGTTATGTTTTTTACTTAATTTAAAAGAAAAAGAGTAAACATTTTTTTGAGAATTTTTGTTTTCATTTAAGGGTTGTTTTTTATTTTTACAAAAATTGTAAATGAACTTACTAATACTATTGACTTCAGGAACAGTTTAACATTGATCACTAAATAATGCAGTCATCAAAGGGTACCTTTGAGTTTGAGGTTAAGTAACTTGGAGAGTTCAGTAATGATAAATCGCTCCCTATTTTTGGAGGTATTTGTTAATTTGGTAATTTGAGACGTATTTTAAAAAAATTATGTTTGTTAAAAAAATATAAACCTGAGCTATTTATAAGGGTTACAAAAGGGATGATTACAAAGAAAGAAAAATAAAAGGGGAAATTTCATATATGTGTGGCGGGTAGAAAATCGGTATAAAACAAACACATATCTGAAAAATTAGTATACCCTTAATTCGTACATTAGATTACCTTAAAAATTCGTTATTTATTACTACAAGCTTAACAAGTTAATGGAGAAAAAGGTAAGCGCTTGAGTATCTGACAACTTTAAGGGTTCGTTGCATAAAGCTCAAATTAGCTGAAATCCTTTTAAATGTTTTAATCTCGTATGGAGATAGATACATTAGAGACTGGAAAACACATTAGCAAGTAAAAAGATTATAAGGATTCGAAAAAAATATTTATGTACCTACAAGTAATATCGTTCGTTCATTTTTGCTTATTCGATGTTAATATTTTTTTACGTTTTTATAAAATTTTTATAATAATTTCTATACTCGTTTAGGGGTTGAAGAATAAGCCGACGTTGTAATTTTCATGTTAAAACCAGAAACAACCTTAATTGAATTATTTTTATTAAGTTATAATAAAAAGAGCTGCGCTTTTGTATTTTTGATGAATATAAAAATTCCTACCCATAACATATTGACGTACGAAAAAAAAACAACCCACCCCAAAACAACCCCCATTTTATTTTAATTTTAATACGTTAGAAGTTAGACGATTTCTCTCGATATAAATCAGAAATAAATATCTGTTTCTGATCGCCATTGCTCGGAAACAAAACAATAAATAACGCACAATTCGTTTAGAAATAAATATTGATAAAGCAATAACGTTTAATATTAATGTTTGAAATTGTAACAAAATCAAATTTATTTCCGTCAATGTTTCAATTTTCAAGTACACCATCATTCTCCAATTCATAAACAGTGTTTTAACGAGTCAATTGGTTTACATTTCGAACGATGCAACTCTTATCAGCTTTGATTTTAGCAAATATTGTGCTTATGTGTAATTATACTTAAGGGCCATTTTTGTTTAAATTTTATATTGATATAAATTGAACGTATTTGTCAATTGCACTCTCGCGCCTTGTTTTATGGATATAATACCAGAGGACAGGTAATGTATTTCTTTAACGAGAGCTTTATTGAATTGCAGAATTAAAAACATAAATGTTGATAAATATTACGTTTATTTATTACAGTGTCAGCAACAGTTCTTTTTATCATACCAGTTATCAAGTGTTACTGAATTTGTGACCCATTTTAATTTTTAGCAATGACACTTCCAAAAGGCTTTAACGTAACACTTCGAAAGTGTTTGTGAAACTTCTTTCTTTCAGAATAATTGAAACTGGCCATTGGTCATGTTTTGCTTCTCACCACTCTAATTTATGTAATTAATAGTCTAGTCCAGTGTTCCCCAAATTGTTCTGCCTGTGGGAAGGTACCTAGCAACCTAGCTTTTATTTTTCTACCATTTATTGATTGTGTCATTCATTACCTACCCTTCAAATTACACAAGGTGCTCCGTCAAAGTATAACGACCCTTACAATGCTCCTTCAAAGAAAAAGTTTGGGAAACCCTGCTCTAGTCAATGAAAGGATTATAGAAAACTTAAAAGAGTGTTAAATTTTTTTTCAGGAATATGTTTGAAGTAGTTAAGAGGTAAAAATGCTCAAAGTCTCCGGTCCTAGCTATATAGTTAAGGAAGGGAAGAAGAGGGGTAGAAAGATTCAGTTTTCGAGGTTTTTGCTTATATCTCGAAAACTATAGGTTTTAAGAAAAAAATTATTCTTAGGAAAATAAAAGCTTATTCAATTTTCTACAAGATTGTTCTTATTCAATTTTTTTTAATATTTATAGTTTTCGAGATATCCGCACACAAAAATCATTAATGTAGAAGGTGAATTTTTACTTGTGGGGACGGAAGATTGCTCCTTAACCATTCGATATCAAAACAAATTTTGGAGTGGTAAATAATAATTATTAGAACTACATTTTAAAAATATTTAGGTACAGTCAGCCTCACAATTATTGGCCACCCTGCTACAATTCTAGCACGAATTGTGAATGCAACCATCATAGCATCCCCTACTTAAATTGAGGGGAAACTTTATTTTGCTAACAAGTAGTAAATCAACAACCTCCCCATCTGTCCTTTTGTCGTTGTTGACTAATAACCACCCTGGCGTATAGCCAGGGTGGCCAATAATTGTGGGACTGACTGTACATACAGTCAATATGATTCGCAAAAAAATGCCAACCCAAAGTTGTGTTGTTTTAATGGAACACTCTGTATATTTTTACATATTCCGATTATCTGTAATATTTAGAATCAAAAAGTCTCATATTTTTATGTACAGCCGGCCAAAAAGTTTTTGGCCACCCTCTGACAATTTTAAAAAGCAACCAACATTACACGCCGTGTAAATTAAACGGCGTGTAATGTTGGTTGCTTTTTGAAATTGTCAGGGGGTGGCCAAAAACTTTTTGGCCGGCTGTACGTATCACTAACTGTTCTGGAGATATTGTCACTTTAGTGCTGAAACAGAGTCAAGTTTGGAGCTATGATGCCAGTGCTGTAATCAGAATTTTTTACGTTTGTAATCAGAATACGTAATAATTTGTTCCAAAAAGTGTAATGCTATACAGGATGGTCACTTGACGAGCAATGTAATTTTTTTCAATTATTTTAAAGTTTAACACCCTATATATTTTTATAGGTTTGGATTCCTGGTAAAATGTAGATAATAAATTTGTAAAAATGTACAGGATGTTCATATATATTTTTTTACGATTTTTTAAAAGAATTTAGTATCTACATTTTACCAGGAACCTAAATCTGTAAAAATATATAGAGTGTTCCATTTGAAAAAGTCGAGAAAAATTACATTTTGCTTAAAGTGATCACCCTGTATAGTTTTACGCATTTAAAATAATTTAGCACACATTTTGTAAGTCGACAGTTAGTTTGTCGTTGAACCAAACAGATTTAAAAAATCCTGATTACAGCCCTGGCATCATGGCTCCAAAGTTGACTACGTTTCAACATTAAAGTGACAATATCTCAAGAACTAGGGTTTCACAATATTGCGAATTTAATATCGATATTTACCTAAATCGATATATCGAAATATCGACAGGTATTAGAAATTGAGTACAGCCCTGGCGTCATGGATCCAAAGTTCACTCTGTTTCGGCATTAAAGTGTCAATATCTTCAGAACAGTTAATGATAGGAACGTAAAGCTTTCTACATTATTGATTCTAAATTCGAGAAATCCGAATTTTTAGGCCGTTTACAACCAAACACGCTCGGGAGCGCATTCTGACCCAGGATTAATCAGTGCTCATCAGACGAGGACTACTGGACATCGTGTGTCAGGGTCGACCAGTTTTTCGAAACAATGTTCCGGCCGATTCGGGCCCAGTGGGAAGATGCACGAGGGTAAACTTACGTTGATACATCTTCCCGCCAGGGGAGACACTACTGCTCACGAAAAGGGCGATACCACGCGTTCGTGTCCAACGGACGACCCCACCTACTTAGTGGACATCTTTTTAACAGTCACTGCGTGACCAGCACCTATAGGAATTGGTAGACGTAGCATATTCCCCGCCTGAGGCTCCCAATCCTCTTTCAGCACCGATGTAAGCTTAATATTCAGCGACTATAATCACTGATTATATTCCACTGGATTAAATTCCAATGTGTCTGAAAGTGGTGCTAACTTTAGTATCGGGCAAAGGCAGTTAGTTTGTTTAGCAAGAGCGATAATAAGAAATAATAAAATTCTCGTCATGGACGAAGTCACTGCCAACGTAGATCCTCATACCGATTCTTTAATACAAAAGACTATAAGAAAACAATTTTCTGATTGCACAGTTATTACGATAGCTCATAGACTTCATACCGTCATGGATTCAGATCGAGTTTTGGTTATGGATGCTGGAAGAGTCGTCGAATTTGATCATCCTTATACGTTATTCCCGACCGTTACTGATTATTAATCAGTACGTTACTGATTGTGATTATTAATCAGTAACGGTCGGGATCTGGTCCCTAGCTTAGGTTAGATTAGGCGACGATAGATTAGGGTCAATCCCCAAACCCTTTGCCCAGAAGCCTAGAATTGGGGGCTCTATATAAGACCTACAAAGTAACTCCTCCGGTCGAGAACTTACCCGGGTGCCCTTGAGGTTAGGTTAGGTTAAGGTGTAATGCAAGGTATCTCTCCGGTCTCCCCCCCCCCTCGTTACGGAGCACCGGCGCCGGACTATATACATTGTACATACATTAGTATGTACTTAAACATTTTCAAAATGTAGGTTCAATGATCACGTATTACCACGGCAAAATTGGTTTTGATATCTCGTATAGTTGAGGAGCAATCTAGGTCCCCACAGTACCCTGTAAAACACTCACCTTGTAAAAAAAATTTTTTTGCCTCGCGTTTTTCGTGAAGCTTTTGCCTCGAGCACCTCAGCCCTTCCTTATACAGTAAAAGTCTTCAGAAAAGAAGTTGTAGTGCATTCAATTTCCTTCACTATTTTTGTGAGGCAAAAATTTTTTTCCATTTACATTAAGTAACTGTTTTTGCGAGCGGATATCTCGAAAAATATAAGGAATAGGGAAAAACTGAATAGAAACAATCTTGTAGGAAATTTACTAATCTTTCATTTTGTTAAAAATGTTTTTCCCTATGATCTACCATTTTTGAGATATAAGCAAAACCCCCAAAAACTCTCAAAAGCTTTCTTTTTGGAAACTTAATCAGAACTTACATCACTAGTTAACTCTTGAGAAGTTTCACACATCACCTTGCATAAAAAAAAATTTGTTTCGCGCTTTTCGTCAAGCTTTTGGCTTGAAGGGCTAAGGTCCAACCCTTCGTTATACAGTTAAAGTCTTCAGAAAAGAAGTTGTAGTGGATTAAATTTCCTTGGCTATTTGTGAGGCAAAATTTTTTTTCATACATTAACTGTTTTTGCGGTGAGATATCTCGAAAACTATAAGAAATAGGGAAAAACTGAATAGAAACAATCTTGTAGAAAATTTAATAATTTTTCATTCTGTTTAATAATTTGTATGCTAGAATCTACCGTTTTCGAGATATAAGCAAAAACCCCAAAATCTCTCAAGCTTCTTTTTTGGAAACGCATATTCACAACATACATCACTAATTAACTTGGGAAGTTTTACGCATCACCCTGTATAAAAAAATATTGTCTCGCGCTTTTCGTCAAGCTTTTGCCTTGAAGGGACTACTGTGTAGTCCTCTTCGTTATACAGTAAAAGTCTTCTTCAGTAAAGAAGTTATGGTGCATTAAATTTCCTTTACTATTTGTGACGCTAATTTTTTTTTTCATACATCAACAGTTTTTGCGTATGGATATCTCGAAAACTATAAGGAATAGGGAAAAATTTAATAGAAACAATCTTATAGGAAATTTAATAGTCTTTTACTTTATTAGAAATAATTTTTCTTCTAGGATCCACCGTTTTCGAGATATAAGCAAAAACCCCAAAACCTCTCAAGCTGCCTTTTTGGAGGCAGATAATCAGAACTTTCATAGTAACTTGGGAATTTTCATTTAGTTTCCATAGTCGTAAAAATTTCGTAAAAAAAATTATAAAGCTTTTTGTTTTCCAGGATGGATAAGTGTACGTGTACACATAAATATTCATTTGTTCTTTTTGGAATAATTTAATAACAAAAAGCACCCTAACTTATTCTTGGGATACATTCAAACTTATAATTGCTAAGTTAAATTTAAGATTAAATATTTATGTTTTTGTTGTTATAAAATTTATTTTAAGTAAAATACACCTAACCATAATAATTTAAAATACCTCTTCTGATTCACTTGGTCTGGAACTTAGATACACATAAATCTCAAATCACATAAATTGGACTTTAGTATTTTAAAATAAAATTATGTGTTCCACATGTGTTTATTTTTATGTGTATAAGTAATGTTTTACAAAAAGTTACGAGTATTATTTTCCTTATTGGAAAATTACTGCTTTTCCTTTTCTTTCGCCCCTCTCTCGCAATTTATAGTATAACAATTAATAATGAGAAAAAAGTGTTTTCTTAGAGAGAAACTACTGAAGGGAAAAAATTAATGTGACCGTATAAATATGTTGTATGCTATAAATATAGCAGATGCCGCTACGATGCGCGTTATAAGTAGAAAATATGAAGACCAATACTGTATTATAGCTACCAAAATGTTATATTGCTTAGTTACTAAAGCATTAGTAGTAATGCGCTTCCGCTAATGTGCCAGTTTGTTAGCTTCATGATTTAGAGATCACATTATCTATAAAACTACAATACTTATATTAATTTATATTAACTAACTTTTGTTTCAACACTCTTCCATATTTTCCAAAATTAGGCACACAATTAAAAATTTTTCCTCTTTTTCATCCTCGTTTCTTATATAAAACCGCACACGTACCAACTTCTTTGATCTTCTTTGGAGACAATTCAAGATTGAAATGCACAGCTTAGTTTTATTGGATTTTAAGAATCGTTAAAGGTTTATGTCGCACTAAATTAGAACTCAATTAAAATTAAAACTATAATAGTTAGTGTACCGACTTGAGGAATCCTTTAATATAACAACTAATAATGTCTGTCTTGCACATGGCCTACTAAAATGATTGGAGTTTTTGTTCCTCTATGTGTTGTAAAAATGTTCGTTTTTAGTATGAAACATTAGTGGGTGGTCCATCATCGTGTTTATGATCTGTCTGGTCGATATACCGAAAACTTTTCATGATATGCATAAACGTTATAAACGATATCCTGTTTAGCTTATATTTAATTTCTCATATTTATACTACATCAAAAACCTAAGGCTATTGTAATTTTATTACATTAATGTAGTATATAAAGTGATTCACAATTTTATTTTCAGTACATTTATAAAAGCTTCATCGTTGCTCCAAGCGATCAATTTTATTAATCTCAACTTGAGGCAATGCTTTAAAACTTATTGCAGGAGAAAACATTATTTTTCCTAGACTCTTTGACATTGAGCTCTCGGTCATGGAGATTTAACATACTTTGGTAATTTCCCGCTTTACTATTTATTTTAGAAAAAAAACCTTCAAATGAAAGTTTTAGAGCATAAAATTCTGCATCTAAATCCATAAACAAAATTAATTTTGGATGCTTCGTAACACCAGAAATGTAATTTGAAAATTTTTAAACTTAGCAGAAATAACGATTACTGTGTGTATTTTTTACAATCCATCTGTTGTAGCCTGCTTTCAAGCTGTGGACACTTGAATTCCAACAGACAACATTTTCTTGAACAAAAACTGTCACAAAAATGAGGTTTTGTTATAAACTTCTCGTAAATTTCTGCAATGAAAATAAGAGCAAACTAATAGCATCTCCCCTATTATGTATTAGAATTAGACGTTTATATTGATTGACCAAAATTCTTGTATGCAGAGTTTGAATACCGTGGTTTTACCCTGGAATGTGCGGTTCTCTTTTAGTAAACAGCCAATTTACATTACGGACATCAATCTACCAACTATTTACACATCCCAATCGAGTACCTATTAAACAAAAGAATAAATTAATAATTTTTAAAATTTGGGTTTTGTTTAATTTATGATTTAAGTCAAACAGAGCCAGCTTAATATAAAAGAGGGGGAGTTATCCACGTAAGTTAAAAGTAAGATGGCTTTATTAAATTTTAATGAGTATATAAAGCAAATCTTTACAGTCATCAAAGTTCAAACGATGCGCCCTTATCTAAAATCATCGACAGGAAACTGCATGTGTACAGAAGACCCCACGCATCTGCTTACAAAATCAGATTATTAATGCTCTATAACAAATAATTATTTATAAATAGAAAGAAAACGAATTTTAGATAGGAGAAGGAGATTTTTCACGATGAAACGGTCTAAATTATTTTTGTATTATTAAATTATTACAGGCGAAAACTGTTCAAAAATATCTCTCTTGCAGTTAAATTGTTCGATTTTTAAAATGCAATTTTGGGCGATTTACTATGACCGTTGTGGTTTATGGTAATTTTTCACGATTCAACACGGCTGTCATTTTCTTAATTGCCGTTTAAAATAATTAAAACGATTATTAGTGAGGTATTTATTAGCAAACTATAAAGATTTGAAGAGATGGCATTGGAAGATGAAGTTTTGAAATAATTTCAATTGTAATCTACAACTCGATCGTTAAGTCTAGCTCTAGAGGACTAAATTATGTGCAAAAGCTTTTTTTTAAATATATTATAAATAATATGCACAGTGTTTTTAAATATTTGCGTAGATTTTTTTTATAAATGCACTAATTTTCCTTAAGTAAGCAACTACACATATTTACCTCAAACAAGTTTTTTTTAATGTTTTTTTTGAACATACGTCAATAATAAGCACAGATTTTTTAAATATTTGTATAGATTTTTTTTTAAATATGAATTAAATTTCCATTAATATGCAACTACACATTAAATAATTTACAGCTCAAATAATTTATTCGAATTTTATTTAAATGTTTTTTGAAAATATGTCGTAAATAATATGCACAGATTTTTATTTAAATATTTGCATTTTTTTTTAAATATGCACAAATTCTCATAAATATGCAACTACACATATTTACCTCAAATAATTTATTCGAATTTTTTTAAATATATTTTTGAAAATATGTCATAAATAATATGAACAGATATTTTTAAATATTTGCATATTTTTTTTAAATATGCACTAATTTTCCATAATTATGCAACTACACACATATTTATCTCAAATAGTTTATTCGAATTTTTTTTAAATGCTTTTTTGAAAACATGTCATAAAAATATGCACAGATTTTTATTTAAATATTTGCATATATTTTTTTAAATATGCACTAATTTCCCATAAATATGCAAGTCCACATATTTACCTCAAATAATTTATTCGAATTTTTTAAAATATATTTTGGAAAATATGTTATAAATAATATGCACAGATATTTTTAAATATTTGCATATTTTTTTTAAATGTGCACTAAATTTCCATAAATATGCAACTACACATATTTATCTCAAATAGTTTATTAGAATTTTTTTTAAATATTTTTTTGAAAACATGTCATAAAAATATGCACAGATTTTATTAAATATTTGCATATCTTTTTTTAAATATACACTAATTTTCCATAAATATACAACTACACATACCTATTTAGTATTTAACTTAAATAATTTTTTCGAATTTTTTTTAAATGTTTTTTTGAAAATATGTAATAATATAATATGCACAGATTGCTTAAATACTTGCATAGATTTTTTGAAAATATGCACTAAATTTCCATTAATATGCAATGCAACTACACATATTTACCTCAAATAATTTATTCGAATTTTATTTTAATGTTTTTGTAAAAATATGTCGTAAATAATATGCACAGATTTTTTTTAAATATTCCCATATTTTTTTTAAATATGCACTAATTTTCCATAAATATGCAACTACACATATTTACCTCAAATAATTTATTTGAATTTTATTTTAATGTTTTTGTAAAAATATGTCATAAATAATATGCACAGATTTTTTTAAAATATTCGCATATCTTTTTTTAAATATGCAAGTACACATATTTACCTCAAATAATTTATTCGAATTTTTTTAAATATATTTTTGAAAATATGTCATAAATAATATGAACAGATTTTTTTAAATATTTGCATTATTTTTTTTAAAATATGTACGAATTTTTCATAAATATCCAACTACACATATTTACCTCAAATAATTTTTTCGAATTTTTTTAAATATATTTTTGAAAATATGTCAAATAATATGCAGATTTTTTTAAATATTTGCATTTTTTTTTAAATATTATGCCCTAATTTTTCATAAATAATATGCTACACATATTTACCTCAAATAATTTTTTCGGACTTTTTTTAAATGTTTTTGACAAATTTAAATAAAAATATGTAATTCGCACAGATTTTTTAAATACTTGCATAGATTTTTTTTTAAATATGCACTAACTTTCCATTAATATACAACTACACATCTTTACCTCAAATAATTTATTCGAATTTTTTTTAATGTTTTTGTTTTTTTCCTTTTTTTTATTTTTGGATATGTTATAGACATCGCTGTTCTCTATCGAACGCCGTTAATTTTAATAACTTGCAAGAAACAGGACTGGAGTTTTTATTTTTTTGAAAATCAAAATTTTAAAAAGGTTCTCATTTCTTGTGTAATAAAAATAAAAGCTTGAAAATTGGTAAAAATGTCAATCTCATGAAAATCTACTATTTCACACTATTTTCGAATAATATAACGCTTCTGGTTAAACCAGAAATTACAAAAATATCAAATTTTTTAGGAACATCCTATATATTTTTCAATATTTTGAAAGCTAGCAAAATTAGCTATCTGTTGAAACCAAAAACTTTATACTTTACTTCCGTTTTAACCGAAAATGGGATTACGTACTAAAAAGTTCCTGGTATAGCCACATCCAAGTTTTTTTAATTAAAATGGCATTATTTGTATTTTATTATTAATAAAGCTCATTATGCAAGTAAAGTAATTTTTTATAGTACCTAGTACTTATAACAACGTTATTAACTTTTATAATAACGGCGCCGGGTATTTTTCAACCACCTTATGCTTATGCGTGGAAAATAGTTGTATGTCTTAGGGTTAAATATGCACTAATTTTCTATAATTATTTAAGAAATTTCTTTTTTTGAAAATATGTCCTAATTAAATGCACAGATTTTTTAAAATATTTACATAGATTTTTTTTAAATATGCATTAAATTTCCATTAATATGCAACTACACATATTTACCTCAAATATTTTTTTCTAATTTTTTTTGAAAAGTTTTCTAGAAAATATGTCCTAAATAATATGCACAGATTTTTTAAATATTTGCATAGATTTTTTTAAATATGCTCTAACTTTTCATTAAGATACACAAATACTATTTATTTATTTACCTCAAATAATTTATCGAATTTTTTAGAAATGCTTTTTTGATGTTTTTTGAAAATATGTCATAAATAATATGTACAGATTTTTTGAAATATTTGCAGATTTTTTTTAAATACGCAGATTTTTTTAAAATACGCTCTAATTTTCCATAAATATGCATATTTATGGACTCACACACTCAGCTAAAATAAATCCCGGGAGTACATACGTGGGGCTTTTCAGCCCCACTGCTCTTCTATGCGAAATTTAATACACTTGTAATAATTATTTAATTGTTCTTATTATATAATCTTACACTTTCAATCAAGGTCGAAAGGTAGATTAAGTTTCATAAGTCTGGTTTTAAAACTATAGGTACATGGTACAATAAAAATAAAACAGCGTAGGCTTGTCAGGCCTCACGTATGCTCTGCAGGGTTAATCGTATAGCAAATGTAATGTGTGACCTCACTCAGTTTCCTATGCTATCATAATCATATCAACACCAGTGTTGGGATTATTCGGATAAAATGATTCGAGAAATTATCCGGATAAAGGTTTATTTGTCCTTATCTTATCTTTTCTAAATTTGTATTATCCTTATCCGTAAAGAAAATTATTCTTTTTTCCGCGGCTTAAATTTGCGGATAAAAATTATTTTCCTCAATTTAAAAACTCGTTTCATTAGGTTCTACTGGAATATAAATAGAATCATTTTTACAGTTTTGCAATAATAAACATTTTTTTCACTTGAGCGTAAATTTGTGTAAAATACTAGTCAACACATATTTTTCTTTAAAAGATTATTATTACATAGTACTCCGTAAATGGCTTTGCTCGACCTCTCCACAAGTAAGAAAGCTATAGAGAGAATATGGCAATTCCATTCTTATTAATTTTCGGACAACTTGTACATTAGGCTCAAAAATTGATAGTCCTGACAGGTTGGTAACGGTGCTCGATCGATACAACAATCATACAAAATCTTATAAACGCCAATGTGGAATTAGGTAAAAAGGTTTGTCGCTTAGATAGAAAAGAGCAGTTCTGAAATCCCAACTTCTCTGCCATAACGGCTATAAAGAGAAGAGTGCACAAGCGACGTAAGTTCTTCAAATTTTGTGATTATCTGATTACGTTCCAATTTATTTACGGTCCATTTCTTATTATTTTCTTTAGGCAGAGGAAAATTGTCATCGTAAGAGTGTTGTAGGGAATAATCAGTTATGGGACTGTAGAAAGATACCTTCCTAAGGTAAAGGTTTGATACTACTTTTCTAATAAATAATTTTTTTTTGTATAAATTCCATACTGAATTCTTCTTGGATTGTTATGTAAGGTGATTGAGTTATTTTAAGAATTCGATAGGATTATTTAATGAAATTTGTGTTAAATTAGGATGCAATTTGAAAGAATTTCAAAATTTGTGGATAATTATGTAAATTTAATAAAAAAAAGATATTATAAAAAAATATATTTTGAAACAATAATAACAGGGTGTGAGTGTATTGAAATATTTTCATTTATAAATGTAAAGCTTTACAAAAACAATACATTGCTACGCTGTTGGAGAGAGCATAGCTGAAATTTTTGTGAAGAAGATGAGCGTATAATATTGAAAAATCTCTATATAAGAATGAATTCCAATTAGTGTAAGAGGTGTACACCTTGGTAATATAGCACCCTAGTCTATCGGCCGTAGGCGATATTAAACAAGCAACCCTGATCGTAGACAAGGACATTTTTATAATTCACCCCCCGTTGGACAAAGACACGACCATTGTAAAATTCTTGAAGCTTCTTATTACTGTTAACATGCGCGATCATTTCTCGAAAATTAAAAACGCCTCTGGCACGTATCATTTTCATTTCTATTCTAAGATAACAAAAACATAATTTAAAAATCGTAATTTGTGTTTTTGTCATTATCCCACCCTTATAAAATTGCAAAATTCAAATATTTTTCCCTAATTACTTCTACTTAAAAAAAATGTTTTACATAAATCGAATTTAATTTGATGGAAAACTTAAAACCGCAAGCTTTGTTTTGATAATTTGTAGAAAAATATTTATTTTTATATTAAAAAAAAAGAATATAATATTAATAATTTGTACATTACGAATGAGAGAAGTTAAAATGGATGCATTCGAGTATAGGTAAATGCAAATGTAATCGTGACTGCGCTGTCTCTCCCAAATGGTGAAGTCACCGGGCCGGTTAATGTTAATTCCAGAGTTATCCACGCGCCGCGACACATGTCTCCCTTGAATTATTATCCACTCTCTGGATACCTCCGCCTTATTTTGGACTATATGTATAGAAATTTAAACAAATTAAAACAATTGAAATTGTACAATTTAGTTGAACTAATTAAATAAATGAAAGAGAGAGGGTGACAAGAGTTGGGGACCTTTAGTTAATGAGAGCTTTCTACCCAAATATTTTTATTACATTCATATGTAATCAAACGTAACAAAAATCAACCTAAGGTTTTATTTTATCTAAGATTTTTATTAAATAAATTGTAAGTTGCAAGTGAAGTTTATTTTCAAGGTGCAATAATAGATAAGTTTGTGGACTGTCGAGTTGGAAGAAGCTTATGGAATCGCCTAATACACACCTGATCTCTGACCTGCCAGGACTATCAATTTTTGAACCTTAATGTACAAGGTTGTTTGTAAATTAATAAGAATGGAATTGCCATGCCCTCGACCGCTCTTACTTGAGGAGTGGTTGAGCAAAGCCATCAGGGCTGGAATGGCCCGGCCAGCTACCGGGAATTTCCCTGTTCATGGAATATGGAATATAAAATTTCCCGGTACTAATTATTTTCTCAGTCCAGTCCTGAAAGCCATTTACGATGGCGACCACAATTCGTCTCCGACATTCAACAGCCCCCCCCCCAAGACTACAGCCCAAGGAGTATCTCGGTAATCATAACACCCTGCCACGACACTTGAGCGGGTTTATGAAAGATCACCATCGGGTCCCGTGGCAGAGCCAGCGGAACCACGATACTCACCAGACCTAAAGTAGTCTTGGCAGTGCCGGAGGCGGCTCGGTCGTCCCCACCACAAATGATCACACTAGACACCGCTGGTTAACCCATGTTACAGAACTTACACGTGGTCGCGATCAGCCCCGGTATTGCCTAGTGCTGCCAGACGAGGACTACAACTGGATACCGTGTGTCGGGGGTCACGTAGTGACGTAGTGACCAGATTTTTAGCATTGTACTGGCTAAGACGGGCCCAGTCGCAAATGGCCTAAGCTGTGCGCTAATGTACCATGACTTGCTTCCAGGGGAGATTTACTACTCCTAACGAATAGAGCATGCACATGTCCTTGGATTAACAAGTGCCCCCGCTTACTAAGCGAAACCTATTCACAGCCCCTGCGAGACCAGCACCACCTGGAGAGGGCGGGTTAGCACCACCACCCGGGGCTCCCTCTCCTCCCGCAGTACCGATGTATGCCATCCAACAACAACCACTGTTTCTATGGATGGCGACCATAATCGGTCCCGGTCGGTAACCTGCCCCTAAGATTAGGTTAGGTTAGGATAGAGATAGCGAATAGTCAACACCACAGCATATCTCTTTTCCACCCCCTTCCTAACTCCGTGCTAGGACAGGTAGGGTAAGTCCTCTAATTGCTAGCAGTTGATCCCTCTCACTGTCGATACGATGTTTATTGTCATACCCTACTAAAGCACTTCATGGTAGAAAAAATGTAAGCCAATTAGAAGCAATGGTTCTCGATAAAGTTCTGCGTGAAAATGAGTAACAGGCAACAGTGCATCGAAAACTCTCAAAACGTTAAAGAAATCATACAGACGAGCTGCCTTATCGGCAGCTCAGGTCTATCGTTGGCACAATGTTTCTAATGATAAGCGAGAAGTTGTGTACGCTTTTAAAGCTTCACTTATTCCCGCATCGATCCCTTTTTCCTCAGTACGCACTGCCAACTAATCCACCCGATGGAGTCTTATTATGACTCTGCCGTATCCCTGCTTTCCTGGCCCCGCTCAGCCCACATCTGCGATTACGTCCGTAGATGGGAGTTGCGTTATAACCCTTGAGGCTTGAGGAAAAATCTACCAAGATCTTCTTCTCGCCGTCCCCATGATCCTAAAGGATGATGCTGCGCGGTAGTGGAAGAACCAGCGTAGCACTCTCCTGGCCTAGAAGTCCTACACAACAGACTACAAGACGCTCCAATAATGGACGTAAGCAAAATTCTACGACACAAGTGTACACCTACCTAAAGCGGCCGTTCGAGTCCTCGTCCGAGTACATCAACGCTTTGAAAACCTTGATGAGGCGTACGGACTTCCTGGAGGAGAAAGAGCTGTGCTCTAAAGTGGTTTACGTGCCAAGTATCGCTTACGTATCTACCGAAGCGACTTCATCACGATAGACCAGCTTCTCGATAGAACCGGGAGATCAAGAAGATCCGAAGCTCGGATCGTAAACTCGTCTAAAAGAGCTTCACCCACTTTCTCCGAAGTTTAAGCAGTCATTTCCGCCTAAAAAGACGATAAAGCATCCATTGGCCATTGTTAAATCTCTATTTGTGTCTCTAAGGTTTTATGATCCCATAGGACAGTATTTTAGCAGCTGTCAATAGCTTTCTGACTACTTGTTGAGGCTGTCACAGTAATGCTCTAAACTCTAAACAAATTAAAAGAAAAAATAGAGCCAACAACCTAAGCAACGATTTAGTACATCTACCATGTGGTTTTAAACCAAAATGTTGGATTTTACAAACAAGTATCCACACTTTCTCCTTCTACAGCCTCTATTCGTCCACTACTGTACTTAGACTTCTCGAAAATTCTTGTATGCATTTCTATCGTTAGTAGAAACTATTGGCTCCCTAATGCTCTCTTTAGTTTACTTAGTTCTCAAGTGAACGTCACTCTTTAGACTAGACACTGCGAGGCTGGACTAGGTCAGGTATCAGAAACGGGAAGCGAATGCTACAAACTATCTCTTTCTAGCTGAAGAAGTCCTAACGTATCGCTTGAGGCCAGTATTATAATACCTATTGGACAGAAGGTTGAGACTCAACCTAAGGGTAGCCTGTCATTTTGATTTTTAATGCAATTTCAACCTACGGTTAAATCAGTCGAACTGAATATCGACCTCTGGTGCAGTGAAATGGTGCTCAACCGACGCTTCAACCTTCGGTCAACTAGACATTATAATCCTGGCCGTTTGATAGTTGAACTACTGAGAAAAAGTTCACAAAAATAATGAGAACATCAGAAGGTAGACCTCTTCAACAAGAAGCTATGTAGACTCTCTTAGAGACGAAATAACTGGAATATGACGTGCTAATTTTGAAATTTTAATTACAGAATTGTGTGTTGCAGATCAAGCAAAAATTTTTATTCCTGAAATTAAAATTCAAATTTTTTCCTTTATCTATACTCGACCTCCATGACATACATGGTATATGCTACTGGAAGAGATTGCAGTTGGGCAGTCAGTTTAGGTTGTCAATCGTTAAAAAATGATGAGCTTTTCCATCTAACCATACAACCAACAATTTTGAAAATAAGAAAATGCTACATAAAAAATCTAAACCGACTTTTCCTCTTCCACAGGTTAATAATTGATTCATTTTTCTTCTCCAAACATCATAAAATCCTCTTACTTAAAAAATCTGTTAAATAAATATTCAATCAACGAACATAACAACCTGCTGCATTATGGAGAGATTTTAAGGATTTTTTAGTCGTCGACAAGTATTTAAATGAATTTGAGGTTTTCCAATCAATATCTCCATCTTTATTTATTACGAGTCGTTAAAAAGAGATAAAAAGGTGGCATAAAAAAGGGTGACGACTTTTTCTTTTTTTTTCCAGTACCTATTAAATAAGCCATCGTTTTCTCCCCCAACACCGGAAAAATCACAAATTCACCGAACGCGATGCTGGCAAATTATCGGAAAAAGTGATCATTACAATACCTTCTTTTGCCTGTTTGGAATTTTAAGTTGAATTTAATTTATTCGGCGCGAGAAATTGGGCGATATTGAATCTATTTAAGGTGAAAGATTTTCTTTTATTAATAGAAAGTAAAACAGTATAAGGGAGGGCTTTTTTAAAGGATCGTTTTTGTTAAAAGGTTACTTCCTTATTGCGAGGTCTACTTTTTATGTTGTAAAAAGGACCACATTTTATGACTTTTTGAGATATGTGTCATATAAGGAAAATCGAGTCGAAAGAAGTAAGTTTAGAGTTTCTTTTTGTTTTTAATAAAAATTTGAAGTTAAAGAAAGTCAATATTAGTAACATCAATCAAAAGGACCAATCAGGACTTTTTATTGTCGTAAGATTATATTTAGACGTGTCCTTACGCTATGGTCTTTTTATTAAACTTTTCTTGGTTTATGTTACCAACGCACGGTTTACGACGATTTTACGAAGTTGAGATCTGTGATCCAACATTTTATTTGTTTTAGATGGTGGAAATGTATTAGCCTAAATGTACATATTGCTAGTTTGGGGGATGATTTTTTCTTGTATTTGTAGCTATGTAGCAATAAAAATGTAGTAAAAGTATTTAGGTACCTTACCTTATATTTTTGTATTATAAATAATTTATCTTTGATTAATTTTTGTATGGAGAATTTTTTGCGGTTTGCGTTTTAAAAAAAATATTAAAAAACCATATTTAGATAATTAATTAAATTTCTCTCTTAGGTTACTTTTTAAGCAACGGAGAGTTTAATTAATTTTATATTTACGAACATATACAACATCGAGACTACTCCATCTATATTTTATAGATGTTAATAAAATATAAAGCTTTGGGCATGCAAGCTTGTAATAATATAACAAGACGCTAAAAACAAATACCAGGTAATATTTCACGATTTTCCAAGCGAGTAATTAAAACTTACGGAAATACAAAATGCGTTTTGAAAGCCATCGCCTGCAGGCATTATACATCAGTTTGAAACAAAACAGTAGATACGGGTAATTAAGAAACACTCATGCAAAGTAGGCGATGGATGGAGTTATACACCTCCGGCTCTGTTTCTTCAATTGTCTATCAGAGAGAGCTTTGAATGGAATGGAATATATCGCCTTTAGGTATAAATTCAAATCGACAATATTCAAAATTATTTGAGCGTTTTGTTGTTTGTTGTTCTTGCCTTGTTGCAATTTGTTTGTTACCATCAAATTTATTTCTCGTTCAAATTAAAAAAAAATTAGTTTTTAAGAGAGATGAGAAAAAAAAGATAAAAAGCAGTGATTGGTAAAGGAAAGCAAGGATGCAGTAGGATCCAAGCTATGAAAGAATTAACAGGGTAAAGGCCGAGTCATCTCCAGTGTTGACTTTGATCAAAGATTAGCTTTGAGTCCGCTATGATTGTATGAAATATTAATGAATTGAAAGGTAATGGAATAAATTAATTTCTGAAAGCAATATTTCGCTGCAGGATTAGCAGCAGCACATCGAAACAGGCGGAAATTAAAGAGAATAGCTAATCAGAGCTTGCTAGGATCAATATGAGTAATTGATTTCGCACATAGATTAGCGTTTTAAATTCTTGTTTGTATTATTTAAATTGAAGTTAATTTAATTAAAAGCTCTTTTAGACGTATAAATGGTCGCTAAGTTAATAATAACATAAAAAAATGTTAAAACGATGTGAAATTATAATTAATTAAACATATAGGTACTTAAATATATTTCCGGTAGTTGATACGTAAGAGTTACTTGTATAAAGTGCTATAAACATTCTTAAAGTACGACTTTATTGTTTAAAAGGCCACTGAATTCCCAGCGCCTTTATCAGATCTGCATCAAATGTACTGAGTAAAAATTTTACGTTGAGGAAATTAATGTTCTATATTATCATAGATGTGGTTAACAGTTAAGCTTTAAACTTGTAAAATATCGCAGTAGGCGCATCCGCTTAATTCAATTGTTTTGTAGGTGATCTCGACTTGTGTAAGTTGAACGAGAATGGACTTGGGTGTTGTAGTGTCGGTATAAGAAGCGTATGGATTGATGTGTCTTTGTTTAAGTTATTTTTTTTTAACGAAACGAAGAAAATTATATTTTTTTGAATTGTAATTAAGATTTTACAACTCGTTAATTTTCTAACACAGTCGTGCGAATATTTAATTAGACAATTTTTTCCTGTTGAGGCCTTTTGAATAAAGCGAAAAATTTATTTTCGTTGTTGTTACCATCACAGTTCGATGATTCGTCAACTTTTCATTAAGTTATTTATAAACTTTGAGCAAATTAACTTAATTTGAATTTTAAATTTTTTTTATAACGTTAAGTGACTTAGGTACTGAAGCAGAAACGCAACTTTCTTTAAGTAATTGAAGAGACGTCAATTTTTTTATGACGCGGGGGCTGCAATCAAAACTTGAGTGCTTATTAAAAATTGCTTAGTGACTCTTCTTTATTCCTGATGCTCATCTCCTTCTGTCTTTCTTTCCATATCTTCTTCTCTTCTTGCTTCTTCCATTTCTCTTTATTGCTTTTCAATTTTTTCTTACTTACATTGCCTTTTCCTTTTCTTCAGTTTGTTCTCTTTTCTATTTGTGTTTTCGCTTTTCTCTCTCATCTTTCATTTTCCCTCCTCTATAATTTTCCTCTCTCCTCATATATCTTCTACTCTTCCATTTTCTTCTTTTCTCTCTTCCTTCTCTTTTCTCTATTTCATTATTACTTTCTTGTTTTATCATTATCTCGGAATGTTTCTTTTCTCTCATCGTCACGTTGTTCGTTTATTGTAAACTAAACAGCAGTGGCGTAACTAAAAAAGTTTCACGAGTCTCATGAGCGAGAAAACACTACGATATGGTGATTGTTTAGCAAGCAAGAAGCTCTCAACCAAGAGTATTTATCTTTTGTATCCAGGCTTAAGACGGTTTGTTACACAACCCCTAAACAGGCTAGACTCTAGCCTAGGCTCTATCCTGTATAGGGGTTGGCTAGCTAGTTTAGGAGTTGTTCTAGCCCAGGGTTTTCGAAACTGTGCTCCGTAGCACAACGTGGCACTTAACGTGGCACTTCGGAATTGTTTATGAAACTATTTTAAATTTTAGAATCTTAGAAACTGGCCGTTAGTCATGTTTTGCTTCCCACCACTCTAATTTATGTAATTAATAGTCTAGTACAGTATTTCCCAAACTGTGCTGCTTGTGCAGCACACAAAAATATTAATAACAACCTACCCTACCCTTCAAATTACACAAGGTCCTCCGTTAAAATTCCAAGACCCTCAAAGTGCTCTATCAGAGAACAAGTTTGGGAAACCCTGCTCTAGCCGCTAGAGCGACTCCAAGCTAGCACATTTTAAGAGAGCACTACTTAGAGAAAACCAGAAAGCAAAATGAAAATGGGAGCAATAGCTGTGAAATGCTAATGAAGTAATAACTGCCAAGATGGAGCGAAAATATAGTCTAAATCACCATTTAACCATTTTAGTCTAAGTTTGCCATTACAAAAACATTGGGAAAGGCCATTAAAACTCCATACGAATAAGAAACGTTGAAAGTACTTGCTAATCGTAGATATAAAACAAGAAGGAAGCCAAAGGGACCGAAAGTGACATTCGACCTAAGCTAGCGAAGACGAAATTTGGGAGAGGATGCCGAATTAAGCCGCGGTGCAGGAAAATAATAGCAATAAAAGAAATGAGCCAAAACGCTTATTTTGAGAAAATATAAAGAGCCTGGCGCAAAAATTGTGGTTGCATTAAAACTTTACAAGCTTTGGTCACCCTACCAAGAATAGACCTAACCCGCCCTATATCTACATATAACAGAAAAAGGCAAAAAAACCCGATTCTACAAGAGAACTCAAAACATTTGCTAACACCTAATACCTGAGCTATATTTGAAAATAAGCTTAGAGGAGAGATTTTAGACTGTAGGTATCCTCAGGCTTCTTCTCCTCAGGAAGATCCACGCGATCTTCCCAAACGAATCCTACACATATTGAGCAATACGTCCTGGCCTGCTGGAGGTGTTTAGCAAAACTCTCCTCTTCAAAAAATGCTAGGTTAGGTTAAGTAAAACCAGGTTAGGTTAGCTTGGTATAGAGTAATATTTTGAGGATAAAAAGATGTACAAACAAACTTCTTCAATGCCAGAGAATAATGTCAACAAGGGTGTGTAGTGAAGGATGTCGATATGTCGAAGCCTGGAAAGCATGAAAACGTGGAACTGTAAACTATTACCTGACGCAGTTCCTATCTCGTCGTGGGTGTGTTAAAAATTCCCTGTGTTATCGGCAAGCAAGATTCGGAGGAGTGCTGGTTTTGCAAGAGACTGATTGATGATCTGGAACATACTCTAACGACATGCATGATATAGGAAAGACAGAGAACAGAGATGGAGCTAAACATCGGAAGAAGGGTCTATAGGCATGACCTGCAGGACATAATGCTAAAATCAGCAAACAAGTGGAAATATAAAAAAACAAAAACACGAAAGAGGGACTAAGAAACAGCAACGACCAAACCAGTAGGTAAACCCGAATGGCTATAATAACTACGTAACCACCACGACCAGCCCGAAGTAATGCCGAATATGCGAATCCTGGTTGCTCTACTCTATGGTGAGGAGAGGAAAGGTATAGTTGGTGGATAACATAAGACCAGGGTGACCACCTTACCTTACGCAACTACACTGATTCAAGCAAGGGCCGTCTATAAAAGATTTCCTTCAACCTATTAATAAAAAGGTTAGGTTAGGCTAATTTACAAGAGTACCCGAAATAATGAAGCTGTTCCAGATAGCTGTTCCAGATACTCTGGAAAATAGAGGATGGATTTTAGTGAATAGATCGTCTCCAGAAAGGAATCGAATTAAACACTCTCTCATGGACTTACATAGAAAGGTACAAGAGAAGGGCTTACATAAATAACCCTTCTCGTCACAAAAAGAGAAGGTTGGCTTAAGTGAGCATGAACATGGAGCGCTTCTGTTTGACCGCTAATCGGTATGTAAATTAAAAGTCGTCCTCAAATTAACTGAAGGTATAGTTTTAGATTTTGAAAGTAATGCATCCGTTTCTCGGAGCCCTTTAAGTAGGAAATTTTTTTATTATTTAGGATTTTAAAATCTCACGTAACCTATATTTTATAGGCAAATATTTTTCTTCAATTGGAATTAATGCTGAAAGGAAGTCATCAACTACATGGCAGTCGAGTCTATCAAATTTAAAAAAAATTGGCAACACTTCCTATTCTTTACAAGCATGGTGACTTTGATGAGGTCGCTCAGTTTAAGTTTATTTAGACAGATTTTTATCTAGCTGCTGATGCCTTTCCATTTCTTTTCTTAACTACATCTTTGATTTCTAACTTTCTTTTAGGGAAGCAATCTGGACATCACAGTACTTAATTCAATAATAATAGCAATCATTAAAGAGCTCCAATGCTAACTATTATTCAGAGGCCCTACAGAGCTGGATCTGGTTTGGTTAGGAGCTCACACCAGTTTGCTCAGATCAGGCGTGTACTAATGGCTTAAACCAAATCAAAGCGTATGTATAGCGTTCTCGAGTGGTCAGCTTGTGAATCGGGTATTAAGAGTAATACGTGCATTCTGTTCAGGACTCAAAAATCAACTGAGAAAGTCGGAAGTCAAATCAAGTCGTCTATAAGACCCACCAAACAAAGTGAGCCTATTTTTAAACGATTAGCAACGAATCAATTCTTTTTTATTTGATGATAAGGGATGCATTGTTTCTTCACGTACGTGTAAGGGTAAATTCACAGGGACACGTATTTGTGAAATTCCACTATTGACTTGGAATCATCACAAACAAGTAATTAACTTTTGAAACACGATTTCAAAGAAAGCTTGTTTTGCTTCCAAACACCTACACAAACTACCCCTGACCTATTTATCTACGAAATTATAATGATGCCAATTAATACTAAAATAATTGAGTAAAGGGTGTCAACAAGGAGAAGAGCAAATCACAACATTTCTATTATAGAACATCTACCTCTGTTATTTGATGAATTTGACTAGTTAAAAAACTTTTAATTAATTAAAGTAGTTTTAATCGATTGATGTTATTTTTAAAAAATAACGGTCTTTCCAACCCAAATAATAAAATTTATTGTAAAACGTAATATTTTTTAAAGCAATATACAACAAACTACAGCTAGTAATTAAAAATTAGCTTTATCTATTAACATTAACACACAATACTTTTTCGAATTTAGTACCTAATTATAATTAGACATTATCTAGCTATCTATTCTTGTCTGCATTATTTTAATTATCAATTTAAAAGTGTGGTTACGCTTCGTTGAAATTAAAACGAACATACATAGGTTTATGTACTTTTGACTCAAATAATAATTTTTTGTTGTATTAGTAAGTACCTACGTACAAAATTTATATATTTTATTGTAAAATATCGTATAATACATAAAAGAGTACTTTATAAGCAAATAATGGTAATTAAGATTTAATAATTATGTGAAATAGGTACATTATAATAATTTATACGAGGAAAATTTGTTAATATTTTGAAAATTTACGTCATTGTTATACATTAAGAGGATCTTAACTTGTAACAATAATAATAAATAAGTGCATGAAATATTAAATTTTATAAATTTGAAATTAATGTTAATTTTATTTAATTATTCCACCAAAAAAAGAAGAATTCATTTATTGCAACTTTTTGTTCAACAAATCAAATTCTCAAACATTGAGATGAATTCGAAAAACAATTTTCAAATGGTCAATTTGACCTCCACTTTGTGAAACTTCCCACTGATTCATTGATCTGGATCACTGACGCATCAATATCTAGTAAAGGAACTCGACCAAGCTTAAGCCAGATCTCTTGATATCGTCCTCTTGGCAAATAAACTGAAAATTGAAAAATTTTGTTTTCTGGCTGTAGTTTGAAATTTGTTTACTTTTAAAATAAATTTTTGAAATAAGTTTTTAGAAGGTCAAAAGAGCTTTCAAATGATACTAAACTCGACATTTTATCACATCGACGCTAGGCGTCGCGACGTTCAACTTTTCATTTTTTTATTTGAAATAATTATTTTTTTTTGTAGAAAATTACTCGGCTGGCTGAGTAATTTAACAAAAAAATAATAATAACTCCCCTTCAAAAAATAAAAAAATGAACATCGCGACGCCTAGCGTCGAAGTGATAAAATGTCGAGTTTAGTATCGTTTGAAAGCTCTTTTGAGCACCTGAAAATTTCTTACAAAAATTCTTTTCTAAAGTAAACCATTTTCAAACTACAGTCGAAAAACGAAATTGCCAATTTTAATTTTATCTTTAACCTCTAACCCTTTTGAATTTTAAAAATTTCTAAACGGGTTCTAAGGTCATTAAAATATACTTTTGTTTTTTCTAATATCGCCAATGTTGATACCACTTCAAAAATCACTCTGTTTTAGATACAATGCTCATTAATTACTCTAAAACTCAAAATTTTTAATACTTATATTTTGGTATAAACACCCTGTATATTTACTCTAGAATTGTCCTCTTTTAAAAATAATATTTTAGCATGAAAAAAGCTAAAAAAAGTAAACAGTTTTTGTGTTAAAACAAACAAATTTGATTTGAATTACAAAACCAAATCGTTTTATAGAAGGGTGGCGTTCAATCAATTTGAGGTATCGGCTGGATAACCGAAGCAACAGGTTGGATATTGTATAGGAGAAAAATAGCTTTTCAATAAGCTTTTTATAAAATGAATGGTTTTTGAAGAATTTGGACATTTAATTGTTTGTTTTTCAATTCAATTCGAATTTTTCAATGTTTGACGATTTGTTTTCGGAATTTATTAATTTTTTTAAATGTTGGGAAAAATTAAATATTTTCTCGAATAATTACGTAAAATAAACATTAAAAATTAATTAAATTTAATATATTACTTTTTCTAGCTAAGGTCAGTTTTTTCATCCAAATATACTAAGATCAGCTCGTGTATTCTGTACTAGACAGCCCTTATCTTTTATTTTAGAAAACAAAATTTGCCGATAATTTTGAGGACGTTAAAAGAGCTATCAAACGATACTAAACTCGACATTTTATCACATCGACGCTAGGCGTCGCGACGTTTAACTTTTATTTCTTATAAAGATACAAAAGCTCTCTTTAAGTATCTGTATTTAGATAAGCCGACTCACTAATTTTCTATAAGAAAACAATAGGTTTGTATAAGAAAATAAAAGTTGAACGTCCCGACGCCTAGCGCCGATGTGATAAAATGTCGAGTTTAGTCTCGTTTGATAGCTTTTTCTATCCCCTAATAGTTTTTCTCTAAAACTTGTTTTTAAAGCAAATCATTTTCACACTACAATCAAAAGACTAAATTGTTAATTTTCAGTTTTTTTCTGTTATCTTTACTAACGATTTTAAATTTTTCAAAAGGATTCCTAAAGCTTATTAAAATATACAACTTTGCGTTTTTGAAATCCTAATATTGACACCATTTAAGAAAATCGCCATGTATGTGTTGAGCTCCCTTAATCTCTTTCCTGCCTATTCCGATGTTTTCCTTGTGTACTAACCCATTGGTATAAAAAAATTAATTTTGTAAGTTTAGAAATTATTCGGACTATCTGTGCTACATTTTAAGTATAATGTGTTGCCTATCTTTCAGACGAACGATAGACGCTACATTAGAAGTGGTGTAGAACTGCAGGGTGAAACGGCCTTTAGAAAGATCAGTAGTGTAGCATTGTATCTACTAGAGTCAACAATCGAACTAGAAAAATCAAATTTTTTGTTTTCTTAACTTTAAAAATTTTTCTGAAAAATTCTAAATAATTATTGCTTCAAATCTTATTTTATTGCTACTTACAAATTTTTTTAACCGAAAATATGATGACTTATCTACCGAATTAAATGTAGATTGGCTGTAAAATTAATAATAATAATTAGGTTGACGTAAGTAGCTACATTTATAGAAGTGGAATACTTGAAACGTATAAATTTGATCTGTTAAAGACCTTATAATGTGTATGTTAATGTTTTAAGGATAAGTACTTAAGAAAATAATGTTTAATACTCCTACTTCTTATTAAATAAGTAATAATAATTACTAAAGTTATATTTTAATGATTATATTCCAACATCCGATAAATATCAAACAACATTTCCGGAATAGATAATGAGTTTTGAGGGAAGAAAAGATAATACGAAAATCGGTTCAGTGGTTTTACATCTAAACTAACAATAAATAATTACACACCGAAATCAATTTACATATAATATGCATTATATCAGACTCACTCTTTAATGGGTATGGGCCAAAATGTTGCGAGTCTCGTTTTAGACTAAATTTTCGTTACTTTTTAAGACAAATCGTCTTTTAAACAAAGATAAACATTTGTTTACAATTTGCAATTTGCCCTTGAGAAAAAATAACATTTAGCTACCAAAAATTGTTATTAAATTAATTTTAATAAAGGATAACGATCGGGTCATTATTAATTCAATTTCTAATTGTTGAGTTTATGAAGAATTGAACGTGTTTATACAAGCCATAGCAGTCTTGAAAATATCTTGAAATTACAACGAAATCTTTAGTTACTTGCATAATAGAAAAGGCCCTAAATTATGATCTTCAGATGACTTTTTCTGATTTTTCTATTTTTTTTGTTCATGAAACACCCATCTCTAATAATCATACTTTTCTAACCAACATTATTTTTTCCTACGAATGAAAATTTTGTACGCTAAAACTTCATATTTACGACTTTTATCATTCTTTTCTTGCTTATAGAGCACACATCTCTATTAATTTCTTACTGAGGTAAGAAATTTTTTGGAAACACTTTTGTACCCCTTTTTTCTTTTAAAAGTGACTAATATGATTTCGTGTCAAACCTAAAAAGAATATGAAACCTGTTAAAACATATGTGTTACAGCCCTGTTTATAGGACACCCATCTCTAACGTTTATTTAGGTTTGTTATAATAACAAAATAATAAACAATAAAATATATATTTTAGTTTATATCTTCTGACGTCTAACCTACGAAGAATGTGAAGGCTGTTAAAACATTTGTTACAGCCCTGTTTATAGAGTACCCATCTCTAACGTTCATTTAGATTTGCTATATAAATGTAGAGTTTTGAATAGTAATTTTACGTTTCCTAAAATATGACTTTATATCTTCTAATGTGAAGGCAGTTAATACATTTGTTACAGTCGCTTTAACCGTTCGTTTATAGGGCACCCATCTCTAATGTTTAGTTAAGTTTTTGATACAATTGTAGAATTTTATTTAGTAATTTTATATTCGCTTATAAATATTAATTTATATCTTCTAACGCTTTAACCTTAGAAGAATGAGATGGCTGTTAAAACATTTGTTACATCCCTGTTTATAGGGCACCCATCTCTAACGTTCATTTAGGTTTGTCATATTATATAAATGTAGAGTTTTGAATAGTAATTTTATGTTTCCTAAAATATGATTTTATATCTTCCAATGTGAAGGCAGTTAATACATTTGTTACAGTCATTTTAACCGTTAGTTCATAAGGCACCCATCTTTAATGTAAGTTTGTCATAACAATGTAGAATTTTATGTAGTAATTTTATATTTGCTTAAATATTAGTTTATGTCTTCAAACAACCTAAGAAGAATGTGAAGGCTGTTAAACATTTGTTACATCCTTGTTTATAAGGCACACATCTCTAACGTTTATTTAGGTTTGTCATATAAATATAGAGTTTTGAATAGTAATTTTATGTTTCCTAAAATATGATTATATATCTTCTAATGCGAAGACAGTTAATACATTTGTTTCAGTCTTTTTAACCCGTTGTTTATAGAGCAGACATCTCTAATGTAAGTTTGTCACAACAATGTAGAATTTTATGTAGTAATTATATATTTGCTTAAATATTAGTATATGTCTTCAAACGTCTAACCTAAGAAGAATGTGAAGGCTGTTAAACATGTGTTACATCCCTGTTTATAACGCACCCATCTCTAACGTTCTTTGAGATTTGTCATTAAATGTAGAGTTTTGAATAGTAATTTTATGTTTCCTAAAATATGATTTTATATCTTCTAATGCGAAGACAACTAATACATTTGTTACAGTCTTTTTAACCCGTTGTTTATAGAGCACCCATCTCTAATGTAAGTTTGTCACAACAATGTAGAATTTTATGTAGTAGTTTTATATTTGCCTAAATATTAGTATATATGTCTTCAAACGTCTAATCTAAGAAGAATGTGAAGGCTGTTAAACATTTGTTACATCCCTGTATATAACGCACCCATCTCTAACGTTCTTTTAGATTTGTCACATAAATGTAGAGTTTTGCATAGCAATTTTATATTTCCTAAAATATGATTTTATATCTTCTAATGCGAAGACAGTTAATACATTTGTTACAGTCTTTTTAACCCGTTGTTTATAGAGCACCCATCTCTAATGTAAGTTTGTCACAACAATGTCGAATTTTATGTAGTAGTTTTATATTTGCCTAAATATTAGTATATGTCTTCAAACGTCTAATCTAAGAAGAATGTGAAGGCTGTTAAACATTTGTTACATCCCTGTTTATAAGGCACACATCTCTAACGTTCTTTTAGATTTGTCACATAAATGTAGAGTTTTGAATAGCAATTTTATATTTCCTAAAATATGATTATATATCTTCTAATGCGAAGACAACTAATACATTTGTTTCAGTCTTTTTAACCCGTTGTTTATAGAGCACCCATCTCTAATGTAAGTTTGTCACAACAATGTAGAATTTTATGTAGTAGTTTTATATTTGCCCAAATATTAGTATATGTCTTCAAACGTCTAATCTAAGAAGAATGTGAAGGCTGTTAAACATTTGTTACATCCCTGTTTATAACGCACCCATCTCTAACGTTCTTTTAGATTTGTCACATAAATGTAGATGTAGAGTTTTGAATAGCAATTTTATATTTCCTAAAATATGATTTTATATCTTCTAATGCGAAGACAACTAATACATTTGTGACAGTCTTTTTAACCCGTTGTTTATAGAGCACCCATCTCTAATGTAAGTTTGTCACAACAATGTAGAATTTTATGTAGCAGTTGTATATTTGCCTAAATATTAGTATATGTCTTCAAACGTCTAATCTAAGAAGAATGTGAAGGCTGTTAACATTTGTTACATCCTTGTTTATAACGCACCCATCTCTAACGTTCTTTTAGATTCGTCATATAAATGTAGAGTTTTGAATAGTAATTTTATGTTTCCTAAAATATGATTTTATATCTTCTAATGCGAAGACAGTTAATACATTTGTTACAGTCTTTTTAACCCGTTGTTTATAGAGCACCCATATCTAATGTAAGTTTGTCACAACAATGTAGAATTTTATGTAGTAGTTTTATATTTGCTTAAATATTAGTATATGTCTTCAAACGTCTGACCTAAGAAGAATGTGAAGGCTGTTAAACATTTGTTACATCCCTGTTTATAAGACACCCATCTCTAACGATCATTTAGGTTTGTCATATAAATATAGAGTTTTGAATAGTAATTTTATGTTTCCTAAAGTAAGATTTTATATCTTCTAATGCGAAGCCAGTTAATACATTGGTTACAGTATTTTTAACAAGTTGCTTATAGAGCACATATCTCTAATGTAAGTTTGTCACAACAATGTAGAATTTTATGTAGTAGTTTTATAGTTGCTTAAATATTAGTTTATGTCTTCAAACGTACCTAACAAGAATGTGAAGGCTGTTAAACATTTGTTACATCACTGTTTATAAGGCACCCATCTCTAACGTTCATGTAGGTTTGTCATATAAATATAGAGTTTTGAATAGTAATTTTATGTTTTCTAAAATATGATTTTATATCTTCTAATGCGACGACAGTTAATACATTTGTTACAGTCTTTGTAACCTGTTGTTTATAGAGCACCCATCTCTAATGTAAGTTGTTTTCAAGTTCATGTTTAAGTTTTTCATATAAATATAGAAATTTATGGTGTAATTTTATATTTGCTAAATATTAGTTTAAATCTTCAAACTTCTAACTTCAGAAGAATGTGAAGGCTTTTAGAACATTTCTTACAGTGCTGTTTATAGGACACCCATCTCTATGGTTTGTCATATAAATGTAGAGTTTTAAATAGTAATTTTATATTTGCTAAAATATTATTTTATATCTTTTAACCTAAGAAAAATGTCAGGGGTGTTTCTACTTTTGTTACAGTTCTGTTACCACTTACTAGTTTATAGAGAACCCATCTCTAATGTTAATTTAAGTTTTTCATATGTCGAGTTTTGTATAGGTAGCAATTTTATATTCGCTAAAATATTATTTTGTATCTTCTAATCTATGAAGGATGTGAATGACGTTAATACATTTTGTTACAGTCTTTTTAACGAGCACCCATCTCTAATGTTAATTTCAGTTTTTAATATAAATGTAAAACAAAAACAAAACAATTAAAAACAAATGACTTATTTCATTTTTCTATAATATAACGTTACTTATGCTCCACCCTGTAGATCAGAATTATTATTTTCTTTAGTTTTCTAAATTAAATTTTCTTTTCAATAAATTTAAAATTTATTGGTTTTTTGATAAAGTAAAAATATAAAAATCGTCAAAAAAGATAAATTTATCCATATATGCAACATCATAACTTGAGTTAAACTTTAATATATTTCGAATAGATGGCACTGGCGTTAAAGTACTCATATTAAATAAATTTAAATTTAAAAATTTAATATAACGTTTGATTGAATTTTTTTCTAATAATAATATACGAAACGTCTATCAAATTTTTACAACTTAAAAATATATTTTTAGCAATATAAGTTTGAAAGTTAAAGTTGTGGGTGTATTTTACCTAAAGGTATCCCACCTGTTGCAATGAATAGAATTTATACGATCGGTTTCACCTTATTGACTCCATTGAAACGTCAGTAAATAAAAGAGTAAAAGGTTTTATTTTTTATATCCTTCTTTCAATTTATATCGATTTTATACTACCAAAAAATTCCCACGATGTAAATTTTTGGTTTGTTTTATCGATAATCAGAGTAAGTAATGTCGCAATAATGGAATAACTGTTGAAAAATTGAGGAAGTTTATAAAATGATAGAGAACGTTGATTGATTATACTTCGAGTTAGGTGATCGCGTACGGTTATCAATAATATCTGACGTAACTTATCATTATAATCATATTAGGCTTCGGCAGTCAGCACTCTGACCGATGTTTCGAAATATTGATTATAGAGTGTGTGTGTACCTATCACAGATTCTTGGTATTCGCTTCTTTTGACAGTTGTTAATCGAGGTATTATGGTGAATGATTTTTACTTAGATTGTTAGATTCACGCTTTAAACTTTATTTGAAATCTTTCAAGAGACTTCACTCACGTTAAACGTGCGTACCTATATGATAAACTTTTTTTAAATCTACCTACATCCACTTAATTAACTTTATAAATTTAAATTATCATTTGAATTTCTCTTAACATCTCGAAAAAGTTTTTAAAAATTATTAAAAAAAAATTTTTGTTGCAGATTCTTGCTTCTAAATTTTGTGGACAGTTTCGGCATTGAAAGCCAAAATTTTAAATTCTTTTCTAATTCGTAACGAGAAACGAATTAGTCGGCTTGTTAACACTATTTAAGAATTAAAATACAATGATACCATTTAGTAGATCAATTCGTAGATGAGTTGGCATTTATCTGCTACCAAAAATTATAAGCTAATAGACTTATCTAAACTATAATCAACTGTGATGACTGGCGAGTTTTCCAAATAAATGACAAGGCTAATTGACAAACAAAACGACAGACAGACAAAGAACTTGCTAGCTTTACGACTACTCGAGCTTCTGTTAGAGTACCCCCGGGAGATGAGAAGGTTTGGGGAGATTTTTTTAAATAACTTAAGAAGTGTTTAGTTTAACGAAATATTCATTCAGATATATTTTAAAGCTTATAAAATTTTCTTTCGTTTAATTTTTTACTGGTGTCTCTAGGACAAATATTCAGCGAGTTAGGGCGTTTTGAAATTTTCATCTTTTTTTAACTCAAGATTTATCTCTCGATTTTTTGAAAATTACTCCAAAAATATGAATTTTAGGAGAAACTGAAATAATATTTTTTGAAGGTTATAAAATTGCCTTTAATTTGGCTTAACAAAACGACAGACAGGCCTAACTTTCTAGGCTTTACCACTACTCGAGCTTGTGTTAGATGAGGAGGTTTAGAGAAATTTTTTTCAAGTTTTGTTTAATGAAAAATTTATTCAACTGTAATATCATAAGACCTCATTTTTCAATCGATAAAAAATTGACATTTGCATGAAAGTGTCAAAATGCATGTACATTTATTGAGACCTTTTTGAGCATTATTAATCTGAAAAAAGCTCGAGCGCGCAGCGCGGGGGCTTTTTTCTTGCATTAATAATGCTCAAAAAGGTCGAAATAAATTACCTTAGGCATTTTGGCACTTGAGTGCAAATGTCAATTTTTTGTAGATTGAAAAATGAAGTCGAATTATATTCGATAAGACAATTTTTTTTTAGAAAGGTAACGTGATTATGTACAAAAAAAAATTGTCAGTTATATTTATTATAGCATAGCTTATAAAATTTTCTTTCGTTTAATTTTTTAGTGGTCTCTCTAGGACAAATATTCAGCGAGTTATGACGTTTTGAAATTTTCATCTTTTTTTAACTCAAGATTTATCTCTCGATTTTTTGAAAATTACTCCAAAAATATGAATTTTAGGAGAAACTGAAATAATATTTTTTGAAGGTTATAAAATTGCCTTTAATTTGGCTTAACAAAACGACAGACAGGCCTAACTTTCTAGGCTTTACCACTACTCGAGCTTGTGTTAGATGAGGAGGTTTAGAGAAATTTTTTTTTAAAACTTAAGAAGTGTTTACTTTAACGAAAAATTCACTTAGATATATTTTATAGCTTATAAAATTTTCTTACGTTTAATTTTTTAGTGGTCTCTCTAGGACAAATATTCAGCGAGTTATGGCGTTTTGAAATTTTCATCTTTTTTAACTCAAGATTTAACTCTCGATTTTTTTTAAATTACTCCAAAAATATGAATTTTAGGAGAAATGGAAATAATATTTTTTGAAGGTTATAAAATTGCCTTTAATTTGGCTTAACAAAACGACAGACAGGCCTAACTTTCTAGGCTTTACCACTACTCGAGCTTGTGTTAGAGTAGATGAGGAGGTTTGGAGAGATTTTTTTTTAAAACTTAAGAAGTGTTTACTTTAACGAAAAATTCACTTAGATATATTTTATAGCTTATAAAATTTTCTTACGTTTAATTTTTTAGTGGTCTCTCTAGGACAAATATTCAGCGAGTTACGGCGTTTTGAAATTTTCATCTTTTTTAACTAAGGATTTATCACTCAATTTTTTGAAAATTACTTAAAAAATATGAATTTTAAGAAAAACATTGAAATAATATTTTTTGAAGGTTATAAAATTGTCTTTAATTTAGTTTGTACGCGCGCTCTATGTACAAAAAATATTAGCCAAGTTAGGGGAGCCTTCAAAATTGGTGTTCTTCATTCACTAGTCGCCGAAGAAACCATTTATTGTTAGTTATCTTGCGAATTATCAATCTTAGCAAAAAATTTGTAATAATATTTTTTGAAGCTTTTGAAATTACCTTTCATTTGTTTTTTTTATCGGTTTTCTATAATAAAATTTAACCGAGTTAAACTGGTGTAAACGTTCTACGTTCTTCATCCCTAACCTAAAAAAATGTAATATTGCCTGTTTTTGAATATAAGTCGGAAAATATCAATTTTAGCGAAAAGTTTATTAAAACTTATTTGTAGCTCATAAAATTATCTTTAAATTAATGGCTGTGGGATCTTTGTACAACAAATATTGGCCGAGTTATGTTAATTTAAAGTTCACGGGGTCTTGCTCCACTTATTGAAAATTGGTTGATTTTATAGTTATTTCTCATTGTTCTCGATGGTTAGACTTTTTAGATAAAAATAATTATTATAGCGTTAAATTCAATATATTTTCTTTAATTTTCAACTCATTTCATACCAAAAAGTTAAATATTGGCTAACTTAAAGCGTTTTAAAAATGAGGTATTTTTTCAACTTTTACAAATGAATTTATTTACTAATGCACGCTTTTCTTGAAATAACTAAAAAATTATAGAGTCTAGCCAACAGTTTATCAGAACTTTTTTGTAGCTTATGAAATTGTCTTTAATTTTGTGTTTTTAACAACTATTTTAGATAAATATTAACTGAGTTATAGCGGTTTGAATTTTCAACATTTTTCCAACGCGAATGAAATACTCCCATTCGAAATTTCTAAAAATTTTATGGAATTTATACATAAATTATTTTCGACCAAAGCTGTATAATTAAATATAGAAATTATTTTCAAAATTAAAAGTATGGGTTTGGGCGTGATAAAGCAAAAATCAACTAAAATTATTGTCAACACATCCTGATGGCCAGTGACATTTTGTTCAAGTGATTATTAAATTCTTAAACGTACAATCATTTAACTTTTTTTATTTTTATTATTTGTAAATATGGTATCGACCACTTGACCAGATCCCAACTTGATTTCTTAAAATTAAATTAAACTTTTAACAATTAATTAGTAGACATAAAATTGATTTTTTAACAATCCAAGCGAAAACTTGGGAATTTAACAGTCAATAGTTAATTTTTATAATTTTGTACAACCCTGTATTAAATTTTTAAATCCTTATGAGCATTTTTTTCGTAAAAAGAAAAGCTCGCTTGTCATCACACTTGATTGAAATGCTTCACTTTTTTTTTTCCTTTTAAAGATCGTTCGATGAAGATAACATTAGTTGGTTATTCGATTATGAGATTTTGTTTGTGGTTGTGTTATTGGTATAATTATAAATCTGATTGTGATTTTAAGTACTGTCCTGAATTCCAATTAACATTTCTTAGAACTTTTAAGAGGTTGATATTTTTTTTTAATTCAATTAATTTGAGTTACCTTTAATTCAAGAGGTTAACATATTATTTACAAATGTGATTTGTGCACATCTCGTTTTTGGGGTTTTCGCTTATATCTCAAAAACGATGGACCGTGAGAAAAAAATTACTTTTAGTGAAATTAAAGCTTATTAAATTTTCTACAAGTTTGTTTCTATTAATTTTTTTTCTATTTCTTATAGTTTCTGAGATATCCGCCAGAAAATATTTTCAAATTGCTGTAACTATACGTATTAGTTTGTTGATACATTAACAATGTTTGCCGGCGGATATCTCAAAAACTATAAGGAATAAAGAAAAATTGAATAGAAACAATCTTGTAGGAAATTTAATAAGCTTTCATTTTGTTAAAAATATTTTTTACCCTAAGGCCTACCGTTTTTGAAATGTAAGCGAAAACTCCAAAAAACGGGAACATTTCACTCCCTTAGCCATATTGCTAAGACTTTTCGTTTTATAAGTTGGAATTTATACATTAATGAAAAATGTAGAAAAAAACAGTTGTTAAATTATTTTAAATTTTATATTCGCTAATGGGCGTTGTTTTAAAATTTAGTTAATATAAGTATAAAATTATTTAGATAATAGTTTTAAATTAGCAACCCAAAAAAATGTTAGTTTTTGTTTTGTTGTTTTTTATTAAAAAAATGTAGTATCTCACGATTATAATAATAAAATATATAATATACAAGAGAGCGAGCCATTAAACTTTTGAAACCTACATCCTCTCAATTTACTATTAGAAAACTGTACTCCTCCCTAATATCAATCAGTGCTTGTGTCATTAACAAAAACAAAGCCCCCAAGGCAACGTATTACAAATTGATGATCGAGACCATGGGAAGTTAGTTTAGTATAAAAATTATAATTTTATGTATATTTAATAATACAATTGAAATTAGAATAAAATTTAAAAATAATAACATCCATTAGGTACAAAATATAAAAGAAATTTTTTGTACAAATAAACCACAACATAAAATACACCATTGATGGTTATTTAATAAATCTCGACTCAAAACTTTCTGCTATATCCATAATGTGATTATAATTACAAAGTCTGATAAAGTTGGATTGAAGATGGGCCGCCTACAAAAATCAAAAATCGTATAAGTTGATGATGCCTATAGGGCATTAAGGTACAAATTGACAAAGAACTGAATTGCCTGACTTAATGCTTTTATGCATTATAAGAAATATACCTTGATCGAAGTCTGATGATGATTTTGTTCTTTCTCTCTTCTTTTTTTCCCATCTTCTTCTTCCCTTTTTTACTCTTATTATTATTTTATTTTATTACTCGTTATTTTATAAAATGTTATTCTCGTATAAACTTTAAAGAAACGTGTGAATGTATTCAATAATCTGACGTATCATTTATTTTCTTACCAACATAATTAATAGTCTCAGATAATTTGGTTTTGATTTAAGTATAACAAATTGATATACCTTTGTGAATTTATCAAATTAATCTAAATAACTACCATAATGTAAAGAAAAAAAAGTGCAAGTTTTATTAGCTACATTAAACAAGCCGAAGTCAATCCAAAACGAACCGTGTAGACCCATACTGCAGGATTGAGGTACTACAAGGATAACTTTTTAGATCAAATGACTGCAGTATGATTTTTACTTAATTACAAGACAATCAGCTTTTTAACTTTTTATTAACTAATAAGTAATAACCTTGAGATAATAAAATCTGTCTCACGAAATCGACACAGCATTAGAAACATTATAAGGGATACAAAGTCGGTTAAGGGTTACAATTACGCAAATTTGACCTCTATTATAAATTAAAGATGATAAAGTTGTTTCAGAAACATCCAAAGTTGATGTTTGACAGACAGTTGACACCAATAGAACAAAGAAAGAACCATCAGTTGAATTATTTTCATACGCTTTCTACGACTCTCCCAAATATCAATGTATCTCCTCAAGGACTATAATTACTTCAATTTGACTTCTATTATAAATTAAAGAGAATAAAATTGTCTTTCAGAAACATCCAACAAGTTTGTTCCAACTGTCGTAGTTGACAGTTGACACCAATAGAACAAAGAAAGAACCATCAGTTGAATTATTTTCATACGGGATGGGACAACTCGCCGCTGCCGACTAGCCGCGACCGACTCGCCGCGGCGAGTTGTACCTGACCCATTTTCATACGCTTTCTACGACTCTCCCAAATGTCAATGTATCTCCTCAAGGACTATAATTACTTCAATTTGACTTCTATTATAAATTAAAGAGAATAAAATTGTCTTTCAGAAACATCCAAAAAGTTTGTTCCAACTGTCGTAGTTGACAGTTGACACCAATAGAACAAAGAAAGAACCATCAGTTGAATTATTTTCAAACGCTTTCTACGACTCTCCCAAATATCAATGTATCTCTTTAAGGACTATAATTACCCCAATTTAACTTTTATTATAAATTAAAGAGGATAAAATTGTCTTTCAGAAACATCCAAAAAGTTTGTTCCAACTGTCGTAGTTGACAGTTGACACCAATAGAAGAAAGAAACAACCATCAGTTGAATTATTTTCATACGCTTTCTACGACTCTCCCAAATATCAATGTATCTCCTTAAGGACTATAATTAACCCAATTTGACATCTATTATAAATTAAAGAGTATAAAATTTTCTTTCAGAAACACCCAACAAATTTGCTCAAACTGTGTTAGTTGACTAGTAAAAATCTAACAAAGAAACGACCATCAGTTGAGTTATTTTCATACGCTTTCTACGTCTCTCCAAAATGTCAATGTGGCTCTTTAACGACTAGAATTACCCAAATTTAACTACTATTATAAATTAAAGAGGATAAAAGTTCTTTCAGAAACGTCCAACAAGTTCCTTCCAACTGTCTTAGTTGACCAGTTCAAAAAGAACCAAAGATGAACAAAGAAAGAAGAATGACGCTTTTTCATACGCTTTTACGTCTTTTCCAAATGTTAATGTAGCTCCTAAAGAACTACAGTTAGCCAATTTCGACCTCTATTATAAATTAAAGAGGGTAAAATTTTCTTTCAGAAACATCCAGAAAGTTTCTTTCAATTATCTTAGCTGTCCAGTTCATAAAGAAACAGCAAAAAACCACAAGTTGACTTTTTTTCGTTCGTTTTCGTTTTTTCGTTTCGTTCCGAATATTGGCAATCATCCTGGCTATGACCACCTTTGAACAGCTCGGTGATGGTCTTCCCGAACCATGTCCTCAGGTTCTTTAACCAAGAGATTCTTCTCCTTCCTGGTCCTCGCTTGCCATCTACTTTGCCCTGGATAAAGTTTATTAGAAGCTGGTATTTTGCTTCATTTCTCATTATATGCCAAACGTATTCTAACTTTCTTCTTTTAACGGTGTCCATTACTTCTCTTTCCTTCTTCGTCCTCTTCAGCACGGCCTTGTTTGTCACTTTGTCCGCCCAGGATATTCTGAGTATCCTCCTGTAGAGCCACATTTCAAAAGCTTCTAAACGCCTTTGTGTCGCCTCTGTTGGCGTCCAAGATTCAACCCCGTAGTAAAGGATGGAGAAGATGTAGCATCGCAGGAGTCGTATCTTGATGTTGAGATTCAAGTTGTGACTTTTGAAGAGTTTGGACATTTTTGTAAAGGCGTCTCTCGCTTTTTCCATCCTACATTTGATCTCTTGACAGTGCTCCCAAATTATAAATTAAAGAGGGTAAAATTTTCTTTCAGAAACATCCAGAAAGTTTCTTTCAATTATCTTAGCTGTCCAGTTCATAAAGAAACAGCAAAAAACCACAAGTTGACTTTTTTTCGTTCGTTTTTGTTTTTTCGTTTCGTTCCGAATATTGGCAATCATCCTGGCTATGACCACCTTTGAACAGCTCGGTGATGGTCTTCCCGAACCATGTCCTCAGGTTCTTTAACCAAGAGATTCTTCTCCTTCCTGGTACTCGCTTGCCATCCACTTTGCCCTGGATAAAGTTTATTAGAAGCTGGTATTTTGCTTCATTTCTCATTATATGCCAAACGTATTCTAACTTTCTTCTTTTAACGGTGTCCATTACTTCTCTTTCCTTCTTCGTCCTCTTCAGCACGGCCTTGTTTGTCACTTTGTCCGCCCAGGATATTCTGAGTATCCTCCTGTAGAGCCACATTTCAAAAGCTTCTAAACGCTTTTGTGTCGTCTCTGTTGGCGTCCAAGATTCAACCCCGTAGTAAAGGATGGAGAAGATGTAGCATCGCAGGAGTCGTATCTTGATGTTGAGATTCAAGTTGTGACTTTTGAAGAGTTTGAACATTTTTGTAAAGGCGTCTCTCGCTTTTTCCATCCTACATTTGATCTCTTGACAGTGCTACCAAATTATAAATTAAAGAGAGTAAAATTTTCTTTCAGAAACATCCAGAAAGTTTCTTTCAATTATCTTAGCTGTCCAGTTCATAAAGAAACAGCAAAAAACCACAAGTTGACTTTTTTTCGTTCGTTTTCGTTTTTTCGTTTCGTTCCGAATATTGGCAATCATCCTGGCTATGACCACCTTTGAACAGCTCGGTGATGGTCTTCCCGAACCATGTCCTCAGGTTCTTTAACCAAGAGATTCTTCTCCTTCCTGCTCCTCGCTTGCCATCTACTTTGCCCTGGATAAAGTTTATTAGAAGCTGGTATTTTGCTTCATTTCTCATTATATGCCAAACGTATTCTAACTTTCTTCTTTTAACGGTGTCCATTACTTCTCTTTCCTTCTTCGTCCTCTTCAGCACGGCCTTGTTTGTCACTTTGTCCGCCCAGGATATTCTGAGTATCCTCCTGTAGAGCCACATTTCAAAAGCTTCTAAACGCTTTTGTGTCGCCTCTGTTGGCGTCCAAGATTCAACCCCGTAGTAAAGGATGGAGAAGATGTAGCATCGCAGGAGTCGTATCTTGATGTTGAGATTCAAGTTGTGACTTTTGAAGAGTTTGGACATTTTTGTAAAGGCGTCTCTCGCTTTTTCCATCCTACATTTGATCTCTTGACAGTGCTCCCAAATTATAAATTAAAGAGGGTAAAATTTTCTTTCAGAAACCTTCAGAAAATTTGTTGCAACTCTATTAGTTGACCAGTACATAAAGGATCAAGAAAAAACCATCAGTTGACTTTCTTTCGTACGCTTTTACGTCTTTTCCAAATGTTAATGTAGCTGGAAAAGGACTACAGTTAGCCAATTTCGACTTCTATCGTAACACCCTCTACTTAAATAGAGGGATAACCTCCCCTTCTGTACTTTTGTCGTTGTTGGCTAATAACCACTCTGCCGTATAGCCAGGGTACTGGGACAGGGACTGACTGTACATAAAGAACCAAGAAAGAACCATCAGTTTACTCTTTTTCATACGCTTCTACGTCTCTACAAAATGTCAATATATCTCCTTAAGGACTAGAGGTAGCCAATTTCGACCTCTATTATAAATTAAAGAGCATAAAATTTTCTTCCAGAAACATCCAACAAGTTTGCAATTTAATACAGGGACGCTTCTCAGGACAGATCCCATCATACGAAAGGTTGAAAGTGATTTTATCTTTCCTAATATTCTCGAGTTACATCCACGACAAATATACGTGTAGTTCGGACATTACCTAATAAATTATGTTTGTATTCATTAGCTACTGAAAATTTGAAACTATATCCTTCATCTAAGGGTAAATAAATAGGAAAAAATTGTGACTTTTCATTTAAAAAAATTACTGAATAGAAACCAGAAAATTAATTAAAAAGTTTCAGTTATGGATTGAAATTGTAAAACAATTTGTTGGAGACAATTGTTTTATAAAAAAAGGTGGCTTAAAGGGTAGTTTTTATAACTTTGTTACAATTTGTAACTACAAAGCTGCTTAAAACAATGCATTTGTGTAAAAATAAAAATTTTTCATTACCTACTACAACTAGAGCCAATATTTTTTTCTAACTGCCACCACGAAGAAAAAAAAAGGGATCTATAACAAGCGAATTACCCTTAAGGGCCCACAAGGTAAAATTGAAGCAAACCATCATACGCCACCACCTGATATGCAAATCGACTAAACATATAACAAACCTATAGATTTTAAACTTATGCAAGCCGTTCTCACACACACACGTTCAATCAAATGGTGAGACAAAAAAACCTGATCTAAACCGAACCGTCGGAGACACCTGGGCTGATTTACATTTGTTTTAATGCATTATCACGGCCTTTATAGGACATCTCTGTTTTCGCCCTTAAGAAAACTCGATAAAATAAAAAGAGACGAAAATTATTTGATATCAAAAGCAATCCGACTGGTCACAAGTTTGATTTGTGTGAATTGAATGAATAAATGGAATAAAATGAAATAAGGCTTTATATATTATTTATATTATGTTGTAATGATTTATTTTATAAAATTGAAAAAAAGTCCACCGTGTCTCCTTATATAAAATATATAAAAATAATCACCTACCATTTATCATTTGAATTCCTTTAATAATCTTAATCTTTATCCATCTGCTGTTTATGTATTGCATACAAGGAAATATAGGAGACCCTCTCTTGTTGTAGTAATATTTTTTTGTCGGAAAAATAATGTGTAATTATCAAAGGGCGACTTTACACGTATTGACTGGTTAAAGGGCAGATGGTTGGAATTTTTTTATCGACGCCAAAAAATTTTTTTTGTTTCTTCATACTTTTATTTGTTCTTGAACCGTAACCAATAGTTTCGTGAACGATTTGATTTAATTATCGTATTGTGTAATTATATATATGTGACTACTTTTATAATATTAAAGGGGTTTGATACAGGGAGGTTATGAATATTAGATGGACCCCTAATTTTTCAATTGTAACATTAGAGGTGACAGACCTACTATGGTGGAAAATAAAATCCTTTTACTGTCTATGAATCGTAGATATTTAAATTAGAATTATATTTCGTTTAGGTATTTTTAATATTAGCGTCATCGATGATAACAGCCGATTTTCTTGTAACTCGGCAGCCATAAGAGCTAGAGCTCCCGTTTTATTTTTAGTGCGACTCTGGTGTAATAATTTCTCTTTATAAATTAGTTTAACCTTATCAGTTGATGATTTACGTATCTAAACTTTTCAAAAATAGGTTTGTGAAATTATTAAATGTATGAATTCAATTAAAAACCGCACGTGGAGGGTTATAATTAGTCATACGATGTAATTGATATTTTTTATTTTTACCTCCGTGATTCATTGGCACCCCTGAATATCTTCCAGCCCTTAATTAATTTTTATTAATCAATTGAATGTTCAAATTTTAATTTAAAATGGGGAACTGGACACTTATTTTTTTATTTTTTATTTTGAAACTAGAGTTTATTTTGATCTCATAGCATTTTTTATTTTTTCTCTAACTCGAATATTAAGCCCAAAATAAATTTTTTAAAAACGCTGTGACGTAGCTACTATTATATAATCCAGCTCTCTTCTTACTATGTGAGATTGCCGGTTAGTGCGTTAGTAGTAGCTACGTCATAGCTTTTTTAAAAAATTTATTTTGGGCTTAATATTCGAGTTAGAGAAAAAATTAAAAAAAGTGATAAGTTTTTTGTTTAGTTCTTTACGTTTTTATAGAAAAAAGTACAAAATTCGATTGTAGTCCAGTTCCCCATTACAAATTTTATACCGACGTGCTCTTTATTTTTGTGCGGTTCTGTTGAACTAACTTTTATCCTCGAGCTCGCGAATGCATTCTGCCGCTTAGGTTAGGTTAGGTTAGGTTAGACCTAAGATAGGTCGGAGCTCCTGCTACCACTGCAACAACAATCAATCAATAAGAAGCGAACTTTTTGCCCAGAGGACTAAAATCTGGTGCTCAATATGATCTATAGGCATATACCTCCGGTTGAACACATGCCCGGATATACTTAGAGGTTAGGTTAGGTCAGAGCTAGATTAGGCTGGAAAGATTGCTTCCCCTTAACCCCTTGCTAACCGTCTCACGATGCACCAAACTCCGAGCCGAAGTTCCTCGGATCCCAATACGAGATTGTGTAGAGTCGCATAAGCTAAACTGTTGGTTCGGTTTATCACCCCGGTTAGTACAACGGCTAGTTTTGTAACGCTGGTCACCCGCCGAGCCCGCAACACTTTTTATGCGGCAGTCTATTCATTTCTTTCTACTATCAGAGGCAATCCTCTTGCACTAGGTCGCCTTAGCAATCAGCATTTCCTCCTGGCCGTTTTATGGGTGAATAGGAACGAGTCCGCCATTCATCCACGAGCCGCATTAAGCTGTGTTAATTAATTGATTTAATTTAATTAATTCTTATTTTACTACTTACGACTAGGCCACTACTAAGGTTCTTCCTTTTAAGGCTAGTGATCTCTCTTAGAGGACCAATTTCGATCTCAAAGAGAAGACTATTGATCTAGGAAAGATAAGCTTCCGTTCCAGTTTTTCTCCAGGACTATTGATCTCTATTAGAGGACCCCTTTGGATCTTATAGAGAGGACTACTGATTTGGTGAAATACGTAGTTCCTGGTTCTTCCTTTTAAGGCTAGTGATCTCTCTTAGAGGACCAATTTGGATCTCAAAGAGAAGACTATTGATCTAGGGAAGATAAGCTTCCGTTCCAGTTTTTCTCCAGGACTATTGATCTCTATTAGAGGACCGCTTTGGATCTTAAAAAGAGGACCACTGATCTGGTGAAATACATAGTTCCTGGTTCTTCGTTTTAAGGCTAGTGATCTCTCTTAGAGGACCAATTTCGATCTCAAAGAGAAGACTATTGATCTAGGAAAGATAAGCTTCCGTTCCAGTTTTTCTCCAGGACTATTGATCTCTATTACAGGACAGCTTTGGATCTTAAAGAGAGGACTACTGATCTGGTGAAATACGTAGTTCCTGGTTCTTCCTTTTAAGGCTAGTGATCTCTCTTAGAGGACCAATTTGGATCTCAAAGAGAAGACTATTGATCTAGGGAAGATAAGCTTCCGTTCCAGTTTTTCTCCAGGACTATTGATCTCTATTAGAGGACCGCTTTGGATCTTAAAGAGAGGACTACTAATCTGTTGAAATACGTAGTCCCTAGTTCTTCCTTTTAAGGCCAGTGATCTCTCTTAGAGGACCAATTTGGATCTCAAAGAGAAGACTATTGATCTAGGGAAGATAAGCTTCCGTTCCAGTTTTTTTCCAGGACTATTGATCTCTATTAGAGGACCGCTTTGGATCTTATAGAGAGGACTACTGATTTGGTGAAATACGTAGTCTCTGGTTCTTCCTTTTAAGGCTAGTGATCTCTATTAGAAGACCAATTTCGATCTCAAAGAGTGGAATATTGATCTAGGGAAGATAAGCTTGCGTGTCAGTTTTTCTCCAGGACTATTAATCTCTATTAGAGGACCGCTTTGGATCTTAAAGAGAAGACTAGTGATCTGGTGAGTAAATATTCTCTTTTAATTAGGTCCAGTGATCTCTTTCTTAGGAGAGAGGACAAGTGATGTGGTGCGAAAGATCGTCTGCAGTATTCCAGGCCTACGATTTCTTTTAGAAGACCAGTTGGATCTTAAAGAGAGAACTATTTGATCTAGAGAAGAGAAGTTTCTATGTCTGTTTTTCATCAGGACTATTGATCTCTCTTAGAGGACCGCTTGGGATCTTAAAAAGAGAACTATTGATCTGGTGAAATACGTAGTCCCTGATTCTTCCTTTAAATCTCTATTAAAGGTCCAATTTAGATCTCAAAGAGAGGACTATTGTTCTCGAAGAAGAAATCCCTTCTCTGCCCTCCCGTGTCTCATAAGGTCTATAGATCTCTCTTAGAGGACCAATTTGGATCTTAAAGAGAGGACTAGTAATCTGGAGAGTAAACATTCTCTTTTCATTAGGTCCAGTGATTTCTTTCTTAGCAGGGAAGACAAGTGATCTGATGGGAAAGAGCGTCTGTAGTTTTTCAGGTCTAGTGATCCTCCTTAGAGGACCGGTTGGATCTTAAAGAGAGGACTAGTAGTCGGGGACTACTTCTAACTGTTCGTGCTTGTCCAGGCCTAGTGATATTTCTTCGAGGATCGGTTGGATATCGAAGACGAGGACTAGTAGTGGTCTGTGATATTTTGCTGGTTTCCCTTTATCGTAGGTTTAGTTTTTCTTAAAAACGTTTTTGTGTATGTTTGTATGTGCTATTTCGGTTCTATTGTTATTTTTGTTATTAATTGTGAATAAACATATTTTATTTTTTTTATTGTATCCCTAGTGTGTTTTATTTCTTGCTACGAACCCCCCCTCCCGTCTCTAACTGAGCTACGCTTAAGGGAGATTTAATGCAACAACCGGTTTTTGGTGTTACATAGTTTTTGGGCATTTTTGGATTTAAAACATACAAATATTAACTAAAAAATTCTTTTTTGATTAAATTAAATTTTCAAAGTAGACAAAGTCTACGAAAAAGTTAAACTATTACATCAGTTCTCAAGAAAATTCAAGAAAGGAAAAAAAACTCTAATGTGACCATAACATGGTCCCTTAAAAAATTTAAGAAAATATTTTTACACTATTGTATTGTCAATATAAATTATTTATTTATGCGGAATCTCCGAAAACAAAAATCTAAAATAATCCAAAAAATTATAAATTATAAATTATTTATTTATTTAGTTACTAATTAAAATTAATTGGCATGTACAAGAAACTTAACTACATTCACATCAATAAATTTCTAATTGCATTTTTTATATAAGCTTCATTTATTATTAATTACTTCACCCATATTTATTTTTCAACCCTTATTTTTTATACATAACCATACGTAATAATTTTACACATCAAAAGTACGTGTGTCTCCTATTTACCCAACTTTGGTTAAATTTCAAACGATTTCTCAGCCATCATTAGTAAAATAATATATTTTCGGTTTGGCCGCTCTGCCCCAGCAATCAATCTAAAAATCTTTCAAAACTAATTTCAGGTCTTACTTTGAAGATTTGATGGCCTATATTAATTATTGAGTGAAACAATTTTTTCTTCTCATTTTTAAAGTTTGTCAGGAAGCATTTTCGTTACAAGAGTTTAAAAAAAGAGCAGCTTCGAGTATTTTTTTTTAACTGTTGTAATTTTTTACTTTTAACTTAAGCTATTATTTAGTTATCTACGTTTGTGTATAATTAAAATTTTAAATAAGTATTAATTAAAGTCGAATTTTTGCTTTTTTTTCGAGATATTAATGACGAGAGTATTAACTATGAGTATGAGTAAGCAAGTTGAGTTCGTCATTATAATTTTATTTTAAATTTTTATTTTATCTTCATTAAAATCGAAGGCTTATAAATAATTGTAACATTGTATAAGGAACTCCACGATATACCCACTTACCCACATATCAAAGCTTTGTTCAGTATAGGAGGTGACCAGATATATAAAAGCTTATAAAATCTTACTTTTGTAATTTCCCACTTTCCAGCTTATTTTAGAAAAAATATCTTCAAATAATAGTTTTAGAGCATAAAATTCTGCATCTAAATCAATAAAAAAATTAATTTTAGATGCTTTATAAGGTCAGAAACTTAATTTGAAAATTTTGAAAATTAGCAGAATTTAAGGAGTGCTTTAAAAAATTATCAAATGTTTTGCCCTTTATCTGTCAAAGTTTCGGTTAATTTAGTTTAACCTCAAAAATTATTTAGACAAATTAAATGTCAAACATTTGATTTCATTTATTTGAAGTATTTCATGGCAATTTTTTTAACAATTTTTGTTAATTTTTGAGATTTTCAAATATAATTTCTGGCGTTATGAGACAACCAAAATTAATTTTGTTTATTGATTTAGAATGAGAATTTTATGCTCTAAAACTATTATTTGAAGATTTTCTTTCTAAAATGAATTTGAAAGCGAGAAATTACCAAAGTGTGATTTTACAAGTTAAATCTCTCCGACCGACAGGTCCGTTCGGTGTAAGAAGGAATGATATAGGATATTAAAATTTTGAAGAAAAAAAAAGTTAATTTGCGTGTTTAAAAATTAAAACTGAACAAATTGTGAGCAATAAAAAAAATTGCAAGGTGATTTAAAGTACTTGAACCATTCGTGTCAACTAACATTGCAACTTATTGTTCAATGGTGCCAAGTAACCCCTGAAAAAAGTAAAAGTAATTCCGGTTTACGGTACTTATTTTGACGTTTCGTGTTGAATTAATAAAAATAAAATGTAAAACTGCCACACAAATAAAAGTTTAGTTATACGGAACAAAAATTTTTCGTTTCAACCCCCCGACGCAAAAATGACGTTTTAAACTAAGACAAATTGCTTAAAATATAAGGTAGGTTTAATCTTAGGTTTTGTTGCATGTATCAATTGATAAACATCAATTATACTACAAGTTAATTTATTTTTTAATCATCATAATATCCACATACGTTAAACGACAACACACTCGCATGTTTAAAACATATTATTAAGCTAAATGTAACAGCGTCGGCTATAAATTTGTATAATAATAAAGCTCGATTAAATTCTGATATAACCGGCATTAATAACACACTTTATAAATATAAACTCTTAAATTTACAACTCTACAAACCAACTCAACTTTATACCTACTTAAGATTGTTAATGTTATACCAACTTCTTATCGCAAAACTTGTTATAAATTAATAAATGTGACCCAAATATTTATTTATTGATAAAAATTAAGTACTTTACAGAGTTTTATTATATTTTTTAAAGAAAAATTAATATCTAGACTTTTTAATTATAGGGGGTTATGTGTGTGTTTAGGCGCACTGATTTGTTTTACTTTCAAAGCAAACTTTGATTTACGTAGGAAACGCACCACAACCTTAAAGCTCTTGATACTCTTAATTGCAACAGCTTTAAAACACCCTGTAAGTTTTATATGTTAATAATTTGTTATCGTACCCGTTTTTAACTTTTGTAACGATTAAGCACTTGTAAGAAACCCTTATTTAAGGTATTTTCAAAAATTACGATGGTAATCGACGAAAGGTATAATTGCTAAATGAATAGTTGTTTACGATGGTTTAGATTCACACTCTGTACATTTTTGGTTTTTCAAATAACCAATAATTAATTTTAAAATTTTTGTCATTCTCATTTTCAATGAAAAATCATTACATTTATGAAAATGTCGATTTTCTCACTTATTTTAAATGTAACACCTTGTATATTTTTACATATTTTGATTACGTATAAAATTTAGAACAAAATTGGTCTGATATTTTATAGGTCTAAAATGAATAGTTCTGAAGATACTGTCGCTAAACCTTTGATGTACAGATCACTAATTCTATATCTCATATTATCTGAAAATGACGATTTTCTCACTTTTATTAAATGTAACTATCTGTATATTTTTACATATTTGGATTGTATATAAAATTTCGAACAAAATTGATCTGATGTGTAATAGGTCTAAAACGAATAGTTCTGGAGACATGGTCACTAAACATTTGATGTATATATCACCAACTCTGTATCTCATATTATCTGAAAATGTAGATTTTTTCACTTTTATTGAATGTAACACTCTGTATATTTTTACATATTTGGATTGTATTTAAAATTTAGAACAAAATTGGTCTGATGTGTAATAGGTCTAAAACGAATAGTTCTGAAAATAATGGCACTAAAATTTGATGTAAGTACAGATCAAGATCACTAACTCTAATATCTCATAATATCTGAAAATGTCGATTTTCTGACTTTTATTAAAGGTAACACGCTGTATATTTTTACATATTTGGATTGTATATAAAATTTCGAACAAAATTGATCTGATGTGTAATAGGTCTAAAACGAATAGTTCTGGAGACATGGCCACTAAACATTTGATGTATATATCACCAACTCTGTATCTCATATTATCTGAAAATGTAGATTTTTTCACTTTTATTGAATGTAACACTCTGTATATTTTTACATATTTGGATTGTATTTAAAATTTAGAACAAAATTGGTCTGATGTGTAATAGGTCTAAAACGAATAGTTCTGAAAATAATGGCACTAAAATTTGATGTAAGTACAGATCAAGATCACTAACTCTAATATCTCATATTATCTGAAAATGTCGATTTTCTGACTTTTATTAAAGGTAACACGCTGTATATTTTTACATATTTGGATTATTTTAAAAAATTTAGAACAAAACTGGTCTGATGTGTACTAAAATGGCGGTTTAGATGTGGTCTAACTCTAAAGCGAATATTTTTGAAGATATTGTCACTTAACCTTTTTGATGTACCAACAAATTTGTATCTCACATGCGAAAATTACGATTTCTTCATTTTTCTTAGTTGGGGGCGAGCAAGTTATAACTATTTAAACAATTAAATTGTTATTATTTTTCATTTCTTCAGAATAAAACATTTTTTTTAATACTCTTCGAAATAGTAAAATAAAAAAAAATGAAATTGATCCGATCAATACAATTGGAGATAATAAATTTTAAGTATTAGATGATTGAAGAAAATCCAGCCAATTATCGAAAATTCATATTATATTTTCGAAAAGAAAATTTTTTCAGCAAAATCCTGAAATACGGGTCAAGTAATTTTAAGAATATAGGCTGTAAAAAAATTTTTGGACGATTCTAAAATGTCAAGTTAAATTGGTGTGCGGTTTGTAAAAGAATGACCCATTATCTGAAAATGTTGATTTTCTCACTTTTATTAACTATCACACTCTGTATATTTTTACATATTTGGATTGTATATCAAATTTAGAAAACAATTTGTCTGATGTGTAATAGGTCTAAAACGAATAGTTCTGAAGATATTGTCACTAAAAGTTCCACGTACATATCACTAACTCTATATCTCATGTTATCTGAAAATGTCGATTTTCTCACTTTTATTAATTGTAACGCTCTGTATATTTTTACATGTTTGGATTGTATATCAAATTTAGAACACAATTGGTCTGATGTGTAATAGGTCTAAAACGAATAGTTTTGAAGATATTGTCACTAAAAGTTTGATGTGCAGATTGCTAGCTTTATATCTCATATGATCTGAAATCTGTGATCCAGGGATGACAGTAGCCTTGACCTAGGCGGAAATACTCTTTCGTTTAATCTAGACTTTTTTACATATTGTTTAAGTTGTTAGCAGAATATTCACTCAAAATATTGAGGTCAAAAAGAATACCTACTGCTCAAAACATTGATACTTTTAAAGTTTCATGGAACAGATCGCTAGGCGTATCTTGTAATTCTTGTACAAGAAAATGATACACACCATGAATAGCAGTATTTAAAAAATTTCAAGTTTCCTTTTAAGTTTGGCGTATTTTCTATTAACGACTTTTCGTAAATAAGTCTTTGATAAAAATAAAATTTTTCTTTTACCAACTATTTTTCTTATATTCTCTTTTGGATAGAATTTTAAAGGATAAGCAATTCAAAGGTTTTTTTCTCGCATGTTGATATGACATAAGTACTTTTATATGCACGATGCATGAAGCATCAAATATTCCACTATCTTTTAGTTTTTTTTGCTTATTCTAAATATATGTATACGAAAAACCACCCTACTTTATATTTTCACTTTATAGTTTAAAGTGTAATTTATTTACATAAACAACCACTAACATTCGTGTTTATTTTTATATTATTTTTTAATGACGCTTATTTTTAATAAATATTTGTTAATAATAGATTTAAAATTAAACTTAGCTTAAGTTTGAACTTTCTTGTACGTAGTGGGTACGTATACATATTTATAGCATGCAGCTGATAAGAAAATTTTACAGCACCCCTTGCAACGACCTGGTTATCATAAGTTAACCTTTTTTTTAGAAATTTATTAATAGTTATGTGGTTTATTAATGCCAACATTCAGTGTGTGTCAGGTGTTAAAACACGTTCAAGATTAAGAGTTTAAAAAAAATTCTACAACTTGCAAGATTTTTATCAATGAGTGCGTGATTGAAAAGCCTTGAAAAATTATGTATATTACAGAAGAAAATTTAAACGTAGAATAAATAAATTGCATTTGAATTTATTAAAAAATTATTTTTGCTAATTTTAGAAAATTAAATAAGGAAAATGTCTAAAAATATGTTCTAATTTGTTTAGGCCTTGAATTTTGAGATTGTATCACCCTGAACTTGTGAGCAATAAGAGGTGAAGTTTATGGTTAACGTATGAAGTTATAATTGTTTGTTGAGATTTCTTTTGATGACTTAATTATAGCAACTAAGACAAAGAGTTTTGCTGCTATTGATACATAATTTTATGCTCTATAATTTTTATTATAGGTAAAATTACCCTCAGATCGCTCTTTAAAGGGCTAGAGTCGGGAGAGACGTTGCATGTTGTAAAAACCAGCTTAATGCATATTTTATTAGTTTTGATTTCTTTTGATGAATTAATTATGGCAACTAAGACAAATAGTTTTAGTGCTTCTGATAGATCCTTTTGTGCTCTATAATATTTATTATAGGTAAAATTACCCTCAGATCGCTCTTTTAAGAGCTAGAGCGGTACTTTTAAATAAATAATTTGAGTGGCGTTAAAATAATTTTAGTGTAGGTGTAAAAGTAGCTGTAATTGTGGTTAATAAATAAGATAATATATCAAATAATTTTGAAATACAATTAAACAAAATTTATTGAATTTTAAAATTAAAACTATAAATTATTAATACCAATGTATAGTATATTAAAATAAAATAAAATAAATATACAATTGATCAGTTATATAAAGTTCTATCACATACACACTATAAATAAAGTTGGAGTAAAACAGATTCACTATCAGCGGGAAGTACCTGAACTAGTCACATAAATTAAACTTTGACGCATTCATAATTGCAACCATTGCATTCATATTATCAGTAGTTTGTGATTTATTTGTAGACCCCCCACGACGTAAGCCACTGCGGGATATAAAATCAACGTTACGCCTCTGACTATCGCACACATTACATTAATACGATGCTGCGTGCAACAAAGATGGTGTGAATTATTATTTTTTAATGCGATAAATTACAAATACCTCATTTTCAATGCTTTAAATCTACTTCCCATATGGACTAATTTATAAAAATTTTTCATTTTCACCTTCGATATCTAGTTGAAAAGTTGTTTAATTCGCCATGTCCCCCTTATAGACGGTATAAAAGACACCTGTCTTTATAATTTTACGTAGATAGACTGGTCTGATATTATAAGGTGGTCGTAGACTAGACAACTAGGATCAACGGTTTGTTTACTTTACTAATGAGGGGATATATCGAACAATGAATGCCTCAAAAAACCCGAATTTGAGCAAAAAAATTCCCACTTTGGACATTCTCGCTATCATTTTGTATCTTGTCCACCTCTTCGGTCTTTTGAAAACCATTGGAAACTATCGATCTAACTGTGAAAATTTTTTTGGCTATTGGAAAGTTCGAGTCCAAAGAATAGCTTAAAGGGTTGCGTGTTTAGACGCATATTGGCGCCTTTATTATGCATTATAAAAACCGTAGCCTTGTTATCAATGCGTAAATCATTAGCAGTTTAGATAAAGTAACCTATATAGCTATTAAGAGGTACATGACGAATTGTTATTGTTCATATGTCACTTATTTTGTACTTCGAGTTGTTATAACAGTTACTAATTTTACTTTTTCACGTAAAGTTAATTAAACTTTAGGGTCATTGGTTTATATTTTTTGGTGTGTGTGTATGGTATTTTTTCACATAATTTCCATAACTTTAATTAAATGATCTAATGCGTATCAACTCGCGAGGACTTTTGTTTTATAAACAATTTTTGAAGAAAAGCGACTAAAAATTTTTATTTATTACGTAAATTACAGGAAAACAAGACTGTTACCTAAAAATTAATTATTATAATCGTGAGAAATTTTATATAGAAGAAGTTAAGTTTGAAATTGTTATTTTTATGCGATTTATATGCATAAAGAGTTTAATCTTTTTTATATCTTGATACTTAAATTGAACTAGGAAGTCATTTAGTCAATGACACGATCATCATTATTCTCTGTTTTTAACAAAAGTTGAGAAATTTGCTGTTCTTTAGAATTTTAAATAATTTTAAAAAAAATTGTATATTGTGTAGATCCAAATTACAATTAAAGAAAAATTGTGCTCGATTTCTAATGATATTTGAATGTTTTCGAGAGCGGTTTACTTTTTGGTACCCACATTATTGCAAATAATTTACGAAACTTAAAGAAAACTGCTTGACCGATCTGAATTCTTGTAAATAAAAGTTATAGATAAATCAATTACAAGCAACTTCTATTAATATAATTTTCTTCTAAAGTCATTATTAGTGAAGTTATGAATAAGTATTGCCTTAAATCGGTCGTTTGGCGAAGTGCGGACGTATCACTGATTTCGAAAAATTAAGGAAAACTAGTACTCCATTGCATTACTTAGCATTAAACCCGGGAAAATCCAACTATGGGTCATTCTTTTACAAACAGCACACCAATTTAACTTGACATTTTAGAATCGCCCAAAAATTTTTTTACAGCCTATATTCATAAAATTAATTGACCCGTATTTGAGGATTTTGCTGAAAAGTATTAATTTCTTTTCGAAAATATTCACATATGAATTTTCGATAATTTGCTGGATTTTCTTCAATCTTCTCATACTTAAAATTTATTATCTCCAGTTGTACTGATCGGATCAATGTCGTTTTGTTTTTATTTTACACTTTATTACATTACCTCACGAAGAGTATTGAAAAAATTTCTTTATTGTGAACAAATGAAAAATAACAATTTATTTGTTTAAATAGTTTTAACATGCTCGCCCCCGGGACTTGAATTAATTGAAGAAGTTATCATTTTGTTCCTTTATTCTCTTATCTATAAAACCCATTTTACAAAAAAGAAGAGTCTCTATTAGATCGGAAGTTATTAAATATTTTCAAGCGCAAGAACTTGTAATCGAGCGATTGTTGCGTCTGAGATCTCTGACGCTCTCGCATGTGGAGCGCGCTGGGTTAATTGCGCTCGGAAATATTTAATCACTTTCGATCTAATAGAGACTCCACTTTTTAGTAAAAGAGTTTTATAGATAAGAGAATAAGGAACAAAATGATAATTTTCCCAATTAATTCAATTTGGTTGGCCAGCATGTTAAAACTATTTAAACAATTAAATTGTTATTATTTTTCATTTGTCCCCAATAAAAAAATTTTTTTAAACACTTCGAAAGCTAATGTAATAAAGTGAAAAATAAAAAAAAACGACATTAATCCGATCAGTACAACTGGAGATAATAAATTTCAAGTATGAGAAGACTGGAGAAAATCCAGCAAATTATAGAGAATTCATATGTGAATATTTTCGAAACAAAATTTTTTTCAGCAAAATCTTGAAATACGGGTCAATTAAATTTGTTGAAAGGTGGAGAAAATTTTTTTCTTATCGTATTTGAAGAAGTCAAATTTTTTTTTCCAGAAATCCGTGCGGTTTGTAAAAGAATGACCCTAGGGATATGAGATATGGAGTTAGTTCAAACTTTTAGTGACAATATCTTTAGAACTATTAGGTTTAAACATATTAAACCTTAAACCAATTTTATTCTAAATTTTATACAAAATCGACCCATGTAAAAATATATAGGGTGTTACATTTAAAAAAAGTGAAAAAATCGACATTTTCACATATGGGAGAGAGAGAGTGGACGAGCTGTACCTAAATCAAACGTTTAGTAACAAATATCTTCAGAACTATTCGTTTTAGACCTACTAAGCCATTAGTGTGGTCCTTAACAAGAGTATTTTTTTATTTTTTCCCTCCCAAGAGTTCAAAAGGTTCCTTTTCAAGAAAAAAAATTGTAATAAAGTTTGAATGCCAAAATTTTTTTTTCATTTATTTATTAAATACTCGGCTGAATCTTATACTTTTGCCTCGTTATTAGGCCTAATTTGTAGATAATTCAACACCTCTGAAAGGTATTTAGAGTATTATTGCTGTTACTTAAATCTTCCTGCTAGTATAAGCACAGGAAGCCATAATATTTTAGAAAGGTGGCCTTTTTCTCCAATATGCTCTCAAAGTTGCATTTACAAAAAAATGATGGATTTTATTATTTTAATCCTAATTTTATCTTTTAAAAGAAGTTTGTTTGCTTTCAAACTCCCAAAGACCTAAAAACATCAAAAACTAGGTAGTTTTAAAATAAAAGTGTTATTGAGCTTTCTCTCGAAATTTTTGGACTTTATTTGGAAGCCTGTTTCAGATGTTTTTGCATATTTGGGGGCATGCAAGAATTCTTTGAAAGAACAAAATTTTCTGAAAAATCAAAACTAAAAATTTTTTCCTCTGACAACCCCATCCTGGGACTGTCTACCTACTCTATCAGGGGACATGGCACAGTTTTAATAATAACTACATCAGCAAGATGTATGTTATAGGGCACATTAGCCTCGACTTAGGTTTTAAAAATTTTCATTTACTCATAGTACAATTTAGAAGACATACCAGAGGTGTCTCGTTACCCAAATGTTTAATATCTGCAAATAAAAATTATTTATAAAGTCGATTTTTTATAGCTGGTGCTCGTTTCAATTCTTTTCCATGCTTCACCCCTCTAAAGTACAGGCTCTTTAATAATTAATTGATTAATTACTCGAAATAATTAATGACGGAATCCCTTGTATCATGACAAGACGTATAAACGATTGTTTTGTGGAGACCTTGTATATATTAGCGTTTGGAATTATAAATCGAAGCTTTGGATTACAAATTTATTGTAACAAATAATATAGGAACAGGGTGTGTGGTCAGTAATAAATAGTTGTCGTTACAGACTCCCTGTGCAGACGTGTTAAAATAAATAGCACGACATAAATAATTTCGGGATGATCTTTATTTGTAATCAAATCTTAAATATTCGGAATTTAAATAATGTATGAAGGAGAAGAAGTAGAAGATTTAAATCAAAGAAACTCGAATAATATATAATTAATAGTTTTCAATTATTTGGTTAAACTTTGTTTTACATCACAGTTCGTTTAATTCTATATTGTCGAAAGCACCTGTTGCAAAGTAATTTTCAACACTTCAATACTAAATAGTTCAGAATTAATTTAAATACGAGCGACATGGAAAATTTATCTTATTAAAAATTTAACTTAGTTAAGGAAAATAAAAGAAGAGGAGATGGAGCATTGTATTAAAATTAAATTAAAAATCAGAAAACAAAAGTTGTATCCAATTATTGCTGTATCAATGCAAGTGACGTTTAAGTAATTGTCGTAGTGACATTTGTCGTAGAGAGATTTAGACTAACGAGATACCGCGTCTTAAACAGACACAAACTTTTCAATCTCAGATCGTCGTATAAAATTTGTGTATTAAAAGAAAATTATTTTATAAATCCGAGCGCATTGATGGATCGAATCGGAAAAAATGCATCTTTTTAAAGTTACAATTTATAAGTGCCCACGAGAGAAATGTATTGATGAAAATAACTCTATAGCTGCTACCGTTTTACACGTCGGCAATTCCACAAATTACAAGGCACACTTGATTGCTTTTACATCTACTAATTTATATCTTGAGATCTTGGTACTTTTATATTTCATGCCGACTTATTGAATTTTTATAATAAACTGGATTATTGCGAAAATTAGTAAAAATTATGTCTACTTTATTGGTGACAAGCGAAACGTATCTAATTTTAATCTTATATGGGAAATTACGCATTTAAAAATTGTAATTTTGTATCGTAATGTAACTATACAGTATTATATTATTTATAGAAAAAAAGTCTTGAGAAAAGATAATTAAATTATATGCAATTTTGTTTAGGTACATAAGTTTTAAAGGCGTTTCTAGAATTTTCTTTAATCTTATACATTTAAAAGAAACTTAAACTAATTCTTTTGAGAAGTTTAGTAAATAGAGCAAAATTTCAAAAATTAAATTTATTTATAATTATTTAAAACTTTGGCAAAGTCGATAAAACAACGAACTTAGAGGTAAAATCAAGAAGCTACATACAGAACAAACAGTACCTTCAAGCAGGTACCTTTTATCACTTTGTTTAAATGTAACATCCTGTATATTTTTGCGTAGTTGTATATGAAATTTAAAATAAAACTCGTCTATGGGGTGATTTACCTACAGCTCACTCAGTAGGTATTCCGACGATTTGGACGGGGTAAGTTAGGAATCTATTTTACCGACATGTTACCGACAATTACAGGTTTCTGTTACCGGCATTACAGATTCCCGCCATGCTGGTTTGAAACTTTGCTAATTTGACCGCCATTACAGAGTAGATCCCAGCATTTTCTGGGGTTTTCCCGCCATTTTGGTGTGGAATTTTGCTAATTTGACAGCCATTACAGATTAGTTCCGCCATTACAGAGTAGATCCGGCCATTTTGACCTACAGCGCCACCTAGCGGATATGTGTCAAACTACGACATGTGTGGAATTTTGCTATTTTGACAGACAGCGCCACCTAGCGGATAGTTGCCAAACTACGACATATTGTGTACTTATACTAATGGCGGCGGCCATCTTGGTTTTTGGGGCCTTGCATCCTGTAGAGGAGCCTTCCTGCTCCTCTACACTTACACGTAGGGCTTCTCTACATCTGAGCCAAAATAGCAAAGTTCCACACCAAAATGGCGAGAAAACCCCAGAAAATGACCGGATCTACTTTGCAATGGCGGTCAAATTAGCAAAATCTCAAACCAAAATGGCGGGATCAACCTAGCAAAGTTTCAAACCAACATGGCGGGAATCTGTAATGTCGGTAACAGAAACCTGTAATTGTCGGTAAAGTAGATTCCTGACTTACCACGTCCAAATGGTCGGAATACCTACTTCGCTCCCACTCTCTGGAAGCATGGATTTATGGTTTGTTATACCGGCTTTTGTTTTTATTCAGCAGCTTGATCCTCAATTTTGATTAACAAATTAGCTTATTTGAGAACAAAATTTAAAAATAAATACTCAAGTGATATACATTTTTGAAATCAGCAAAATAGGTTCTATGAGATGGTGCTAAAACAAAAAATTGCGCCTATTTAAAAAACTAACGTTGATTATGGTTCCAGAAAACCGAAACGGTTTACATCAAATGTGTTTTCAGAATCGGGTGTAGAATACAAAATGGCTTAGGAGAAGTTCGGTCAGATTTTAAAAAGTTTTGATAATAAGGAAAATAAAGTCAAAAAACGGAAAATCAATTTTTTGTTTTTTTGTCAATAATTCAAAAACAAAAGCAGCTAGGGCACTTTTCTTTTTAGATTATTAGTCGGCATAAAATTCCCCAACTTTGCCCCAATTTAACCGTTTCTCTATCTCTTCAAATAAGCGAGATTCCCATGCTACCGGTCGAATTTGAATAACCCTGTATTTTTAAATATTTTAAAAGCTACCCAACAGTTTATACTTTACATCTGGTTTAACCGGAAACTGGACAATATTTTTGAATTGGGCTGTCGATTTTGTGAACAACGTCAGCAAACTCGCTGCAGCATTAATATTCTTGTTTCATCTTTTTTGTTCTTGCGTACATAAATGTAGAGAAATGCATCTCGCCCACGCTAGACGAAACAGGACGCGTCTGGACTCTGGACAACCAAGCAAGCAAGAAGATGGCCAAGAGATACGGCGACAGTTGAATTTCACTTGCTACTTTTTAGCAGGCTTTGACGTACAAAAATAAAAACGATTTCCTTTGATTTAATTTTTATTTTCTTACATCCTGACGCATTATAATTAAAATCAAAGAATAAACAAAGTCGAAAAAATAAGGGTTTATTTTGAATACAAACAAGAGAGTATAGAGAATAATGAAAAGATATATCAACGGTATAGAACATTATAGAATTTATTGTAACTCATATATGAAAGACGTCGCTTAATATTATTAATAATGGTAACTGGGAAAATTAACGGACATTGGTGAGCGTGGATGACGGTGGCGTCTTTACATATCATTAGTTATCCTCAGAAGGCTACTGTCCGACACTTCCAATCCTTTCTCTTTACACCCTTTACCGCTAGAACATCCCTCCCCTTTACACCCCTCCATTTTAAACCAACCCAAATAATTAATTAATCATATCTATAATACATCACGTATAGGTTTATAAACGTACAGTATATTTTAGCAAAAGCGTCATATTAGAAACCTTTACATAACATAAGGAAGGAAGGATTTGTAAGAAATTCTTAGCTTAAGTATAAGGAATATTAATTAGAAGTTTGTCTCGACGCTAATTAAAACCTTTTTAGCTTAAATCTATTTATTGTTAAAATTAAATCCGACCTTTTGAGTGCACAAATGTCTATTTAAATCGTAGAATTAGTTCACATGTCTAAAATGGAAAATTTGACATATTTTGTATAGTGGCTTCTCTTAATCTAATAAATGACATTGATGTAATAATACCTACAGATTAAGCAATCTGACTCAAACGGACTAGGAATAATACGAGGATACGTCTCTGTCATAATATTATTCATTTATTTCCTAGTTATTTATTATCCTAGATAGTATATTATGGGTACGCCTTTAAATTATTGACTTTAAACTTTGTTGATTTTCAAATTTTAATTTTAAAATATACACCTACCTCCTACACAACTGTAGAAAAACGTAGACTAATGAACGTGCAAATTAGACTTCATTTATGTTCAATATAACAAAATTTTCTAGGAAAAGTGCGCTAATTTGCAGTTTTACAAAAATATGGAAATTTAATTTTTAACTTCACTTTTTCTCAAAAAAATAAAAATGGTACTGGGACCTTAAATATTAAATATTACAGTGGCATATTAAATATGGCACTTTAATGGTTTTTGGGATTTGGAACTTTTTCCAAGACTGGACTTGTCGTCAATCCAAAATCAAAAATATCAAAAATTACATTTGAGTGATGTTTACAACCTATACGGTGTGTCTCTCCTACGTCCTAGTTTCTCAGGAGCCATCTAAGAGTAATTTTCCTTCTAATAAAAATTGTACAGAATAAAATTCTCTATTAGGTGGCTTAAAAGTATCCGTCGTAATTGCCATAATTAATCTATGAAAATAAATCAAAAATACAAAAAAAAAGTATTAAGTCGATTTTTAAAACATTAGGTGTTTCTTCTGGCTCTAGCTCCTCGAGGAGTCATCTAAGGGTAATTTTACTTCTAATAAAAATTATACAGAATAAAATTATCTATTTGGTGGCGTAAAAGTATCTGTCTTAATTGCCATAATTTAATCTATGAAAATAAATCTTAAATACAAAAAAGTATTAAGTCGATTTTTATAACATTAGGTGTTTCTCTTGGCTCTAGCTCCTCAAGGAGTCATCTAAGGGTAATTTTACCTCTAATAACAATTGTACAAAATAAAATTCTCTATTTGGTGGCATAAAAGAATCCGTCTTAATTGCCATAATTAATCTATGAAAATAAATCAAAAATACAAAAAAAAGTATTAAGTCGATTTTTATAACATTAGGTGTTTCTCGTGGCTCTAAATGCTCCTCAAGGGTAATTTTACTTCTAATAAAAATTGTACAGAATAAAATTATCTATTTGGTGGCGTAAAATTATCTGTCTTAATTGCCATAATTATTCTATGAAAATAAATCAAAAATACAAAAAAAAGTATTAAGTCGATTTTTATAACATTAGGTGTTTCTCGTGGCTCTAGCTCCTCAAGGAGTGATCTAAGGGTAATTTTACTTCTAATAAAAATTGTACAGAATAAAATTATCTATTTGGTGGCGGAAAATTATCTGTCTTAATTGCCATAATTAATCTATGAAAATAAATCAAAAATACAAAAAAAAGTATTAAGTCGATTTTTATAACATTAGGTGTTTCTCGTGGCTCTAGCTCCTCAAGGAGTGATCTAAGGGTAATTTTACTTCTAATAAAAATTGTACAGAATAAAATTATCTATTTGGTGGCGTAAAATTATCTGTCTTAATTGCCATAATTATTCTATGAAAATAAATCAAAATTACAAAAAAAGTATTAAGTCGATTTTTATAACATTAGGTGTTTCTTCTGGCTCTAGCTCCTCGAGGAGTCATCTAAGGCTAATTTTACTTCTAATAAAAATTGTACAGAATAAAATTATCTATTTGGTGGCGTAAAATTATCTGTCTTAATTGCCATAATTATTCTATGAAAATAAATCAAAATTACAAAAAAAGTACTAAGTCGATTTTTATAACATTAGGTGTTTCTTCTGGCTCTAGCTCCTCGAGGAGTCATCTAAGGGTAATTTTACTTCTAATAAAAATTATACAGAATAAAATTATCTATTTGGTGGCGTAAAAGTATCTGTCTTAATTGCCATAATTTAATCTATGAAAATAAATCTTAAATACAAAAAAGTATTAAGTCGATTTTTATAACATTAGGTGTTTCTCGTGGCTCTAGCTTGCTCCTCAAGGGTAATTTTACTTCTAATAAAAATTGTACAGAATAAAATTATCTATTTGGTGGCGTAAAATTATCTGTCTTAATTGCCATAATTATTCTATGAAAATAAATCAAAAATACAAAAAAAAAGTATTAAGTCGATTTTTATAACATTAGGTGTTTCTCGTGGCTCTAGCTCCTCAAGGAGTGATCTAAGGGTAATTTTACTTCTAATAAAAATTGTACAGAATAAAATTATCTATATGGTGGCGAAAAATTATCTGTCTTAATTGCCATAATTAATCTATGAAAATAAATCAAAAATACAAAAAAAAGTATTAAGTCGATTTTTATAACATTAGGTGTTTCTCGTGGCTCTAGCTCCTCAAGGAGTGATCTAAGGGTAATTTTACTTCTAATAAAAATTGTACAGAATAAAATTATCTATTTGGTGGCGTAAAATTATCTGTCTTAATTGCCATAATTATTCTATGAAAATAAATCAAAATTACAAAAAAAGTATTAAGTCGATTTTTATAACATTAGGTGTTTCTTCTGGCTCTAGCTCCTCGAGGAGTCATCTAAGGCTAATTTTACTTCTAATAAAAATTGTACAGAATAAAATTATCTATTTGGTGGCGTAAAATTATCTGTCTTAATTGCCATAATTATTCTATGAAAATAAATCAAAATTACAAAAAAAGTACTAAGTCGATTTTTATAACATTAGGTGTTTCTTCTGGCTCTAGCTCCTCGAGGAGTCATCTAAGGGTAATTTTACTTCTAATAAAAATTATACAGAATAAAATTATCTATTTGGTGGCGTAAAAGTATCTGTCTTAATTGCCATAATTTAATCTATGAAAATAAATCTTAAATACAAAAAAGTATTAAGTCGATTTTTATAACATTAGGTGTTTCTCTTGGCTCTAGCTCCTCAAGGAGTCATCTAAGGGTAATTTTACTTCTAATAAAAATTGTACAGAATAAAATTATCTATTTGGTGGCGTAAAAGTATCTGTCTTAATTGCCATAATTAATCTATGAAAATAAATCAAAATTACAAAAAAAGTATTAAGTCGATTTTTATAACATTAGGTGTTTCTTCTGGCTCTAGCTCCTCAAGGAGTCATCTAAGGCTAATTTTACTTCTAATAAAAATTGTACAGAATAAAATTATCAATTTGGTGGCATAAAAGTATCTGCCTTAATTGCCATAATTAATCTATGAAAATAAACAAAAATAAAAAAGCTTTGTTTTTTTGCAAATTCACTTAAAATGTTGTAAAAGTTACTGTCATCACATGATGACGGTGGACGTTAATGGGTTTCAAGAATACTGTACTATCACACGAAAAACTGTTACAAAATTACCCTTTAAAAACGTAACGATCATTTACTTTCACTATATTTTCTAAATTGTAACATAATAAAATATGTCGTTAAAGTTATGATTATTATTATTTTATTTAAATTCCCTGTAGAAGATCATTAACCTATTATTATGACTCATCTTGTGTTTGAAGAAAAAAAAATACCCAATTACTTACTTAGACAAATATTAGTAATTTCATCCGTTTCAGTTGCGCAACCGCAAATAAATGATCATTATCGGTAATCATATTTTCATGTATGAGAAAAATATTTTATACACTCGTGTTGACATAACACGCCTGATTTATTATTATAATGCAAAAGAAGAAAAGTATCAGCTGAGAAAATCAGCATCATGTGGATGACAACTTGTATGTTCTCAGAAACAACGAGTGCAATCACATCTTAGGTCAAGTTAATTTCAAGAATTTTTACTAAAAGCTACAAAACGAAGTTAACCTTTTAAAATTCCTAAAGTTGAACCTTTTACGAGGTTATGAGATTCAAAAAAAAAATTTAATCTTCGATCTAAAATATTTATAATACATCAATAAAATTCCAATTTAAAATTTCAAATCATTTATCATTTTATATTTATTTTTTCTTCTCTCTCTCAATATACTATCAAGTCATGCAGTAGCGTCATTCTGTCAGTCATAGGTAGCCACGTAACAAATGACTTCTCTCACCTGTATCGGCGGCAAAAAGATAGAGGTGGTCGAGCTTCTGTTATATTCATTGTGATATGTATGGACAGGAATGATGTATTATCAACATCCAACAATCTAAAAAATTTATTTTAATATTTTTTTATAAATAATAATTTTTTAATCAAACTACCCTAACAATTTTTATTTTGATATTCGCAAAATATTTTCGCTAATTCAAACAAATTTTTTAAAAAAAGTTCGTGTGGTTCGAAAACGAAGTAGGCGTTGAAAAATTTAATTGCGAGGAGTTGAGGGCAAAATTTTTAATATTAAATTTCAATTTTATTATTGTGGTATCCTCTGGTATCATGTTAAATGGCTAAAATAATATAAAATCAATAGAAATGCCTCAAGATGTAATAAAATAACTTGAAAAACAAGAAATTAATAAATAATTAAAATTTTATTATATTTGTAAGTGTTACTGAAATAATTAACAATTAATGAGGTTTATGTGTACGTTCCTGCAACTGGAAGAATTTTCATACAATATCGATTTTTTCGGACGGATATCTCATAAACTAGAAGAAATAGAGACAAAATGAATAGAAACAATTTTGTAGGAAATTTGATAAGATTTCATTTTGCTAAGAATAATTTTTTCCCTAAAACTCGTCATTTTTAAGATATAAGCGAAAATCCCCGGTCCTAGCCATATGGCTAAGAAAAAAGGTGGGCGGAAAGGTCCCATTTTTGGGGATTTCGCTTATATCTCAAAAATGGCGGTCTTAGAAAAAAAGTTTTTCTAAGCAAAATGAAATTCTATTAAATTTTCTACAAGATTGTTTCTATTCATTTTATCTCTACTTCTTATAGTTTATGAGATATCCGTCCGCAAAAATCGTTAATGTATGAAAATATGTACCAGTTGAAGATAAATTAGTAAAAGAAAAGAAGTGCTTTTCTGAAGACTTTAACACCTCAGAAAGGCTGAGGTGCTAGAGTTAAAAGTTGGACGAAAGACGTAAAGCAACAAATTGTTTTCATACAATAACGACTTTTGAGGACGAATATCTCATAAAATATAAGCAATAGAGAAAAACGAATAGGAACAATCTTGTAGGAAATTTTATATTCTTTTACTTCTCTAAGAATAGTTTCTTTCCTAGAACCCAGCATTTTCGAGATATAAGCACTAAAGTCTGAAGAATCCACAATACTTGCCTCCTCTCCGTCCAGTCCCCTTGGGTTCCTCCAACGGTTGTGATAGATTAAGGATTGAAAGATTAAGAATACTTGTCTCCTATTCAATTTCTCTCCAGTATCCTTGGGGTCCTCCAACGGGTGTGATGGATTAAATACTAAAAAATCAAAAATATTTACTCCCTGACCAGTCTCCCTCCAGTCGCTTAGAGTTTTTCTAATAGTTGTGATAGGCTCCTCCAACGGTTGTAATGGATTAAAGACTAAGAAAGAGAAAGAATACTTGCCTCTTTTCCAGTCTCTTTCTAATTTCCTTGGGTTCCTCCAACTATTGTGATGTATTAAAGACTATGAAAGAGCAAGAATACTCTCCTCCTGTTTAGTTTCTCTCTAATCTCTTTGGGTTCTTCCAACGCTTCTAATAGATTAAAGACTGAATGAGCAAGAATACTTGCCTCTTGTCCGATTTCTCTCCAGTCTCTTTGGGTTCCTCCAACGATTGTGATAGATTAAAGACTCAATAAGCAAGAATACTTGCCCCTGACCAGTTTCCCTCTAGTCTCTTTGAGTTCCTACAATGATTGTGATGGATTAAAGACTATGGCGGAGCAAGAATACTTAGTCCCTGACCAGTCTCTCTCTAGTCGCTTTGGGTTCCTCCAACGGTTGTAATGGACTAAAGACCGAAAGGGCAACAATACTTGCCTCTTGTCTAATTTCCCTCCACTCTCCTTAGGCTCCTCCAACGGTTGTGATGGGTTAAAGACTAAGAAAGAGGCCCCCTCTTTATATTTTTATCTAATATTTGGCCCCTGTCCAGTCTCTTTCTAATCAGCTTGAGTTCCTCCAACGTTTGTGATGGATTAAAGACTATGAAAGAGCAGGAATACTCTCATCCTGTTCAGTCTCTCTCTAATCTTCTTGAGTTCTTCCAACGCTTGTAATAGATTAAAGACTGAATGAGCAAGAATACTTGACTCTTGTCCGATTTCTCTCCAGTCTCCTTGGGTTCCTCAAACGATTGTGATAGATTAAAAACTGAAGCATCAAGACTACTTGCATCCTGTCAGATTTCTCATCAGTCTCTTTGGGTTCCTCCAACGATTGTGATGGATTAAAGACTCAATAAACAAGAATACTTGCCCCCTGACCAGTTTGTCTCGAGTCTCCTTGAGTTCCTACAATTATTGTGATGGATTAAAGACTATGACGGAGCAACAATTCTTGGCCCCTGGCCAGTCTCTCTCTAGTCGCTTTGGGTTCCTCCAACGGTTGTGATGGATTAAAGACTGAAAGAGCAACAATACTTGCCTCTTGTCTAATTTCCCTCCACTCTCCTTAGGCTCCTCCAACGGTTGTGATGGGTTAAAGACTAAGAAAGAGGCCCCCTCTTTATATTTTTATCTAATATTTGGCCCCTGTCCAGTCTCTTTCTAATCAGCTTGAGTTCCTCCAACGTTTGTGATGGATTAAAGACTATGAAAGAGCAGGAATACTCTCATCCTGTTCAGTCTTTCTCTAATCTTCTTGAGTTCTTCCAACGCTTGTAATAGATTAAAGACTGAATGAGCAAGAATACTTGACTCTTGTCCGATTTCTCTCCAGTCTCCTTGAGTTCCTCAAACGATTGTGATAGATTAAAAACAGAAGCATCAAGACTACTTGCATCCTGTCAGATTTCTCATCAGTCTCTTTGGGTTCTTCCAACGATTGTGATGGATTAAAGACTCAATAAGCAAGAATACTTGCCCCCTGACCAGTTTGTCTCGAGTCTCCTTGAGTTCCTACAATTATTGTGATGGATTAAAGACTATGACGGAGCAACAATTCTTGGCCCCTGGCCAGTCTCTCTCTAGTCGCTTTGGGTTCCTCCAACGGTTGTGATGGATTAAAGACTGAAAGAGCAACAATACTTGCCTCTTGTCTAATTTCCCTCCACTCTCCTTAGGCTCCTCCAACGGTTGTGATGGGTTAAAGACTAAGAAAGAGGCCCCCTCTTTATATTTTTATCTAATATTTGGCCCCTGTCCAGTCTCTTTCTAATCAGCTTGAGTTCCTCCAACGTTTGTGATGGATTAAAGACTATGAAAGAGCAGGAATACTCTCATCCTGTTCAGTCTTTCTCTAATCTTCTTGAGTTCTTCCAACGCTTGTAATAGATTAAAGACTGAATGAGCAAGAATACTTGACTCTTGTCCGATTTCTCTCCAGTCTCCTTGAGTTCCTCAAACGATTGTGATAGATTAAAAACTGAAGCATCAAGACTACTTGCATCCTGTCAGATTTCTCATCAGTCTCTTTGGGTTCCTCCAACGATTGTGATGGATTAAAGACTCAATAAGCAAGAATACTTGCCCCCTGACCAGTTTGTCTCGAGTCTCCTTGAGTTCCTACAATTATTGTGATGGATTAAAGACTATGACGGAGCAACAATTCTTGGCCCCTGGCCAGTCTCTCTCTAGTCGCTTTGGGTTCCTCCAACGGTTGTGATGGATTAAAGACTGAAAGAGCAACAATACTTGCCTCTTGTCTAATTTCCCTCCACTCTCCTTAGGCTCCTCCAACGGTTGTGATGGGTTAAAGACTAAGAAAGAGGCCCCCTCTTTATATTTTTATCTAATATTTGGCCCCTGTCCAGTCTCTTTCTAATCAGCTTGAGTTCCTCCAACGTTTGTGATGGATTAAAGACTATGAAAGAGCAGGAATACTCTCATCCTGTTCAGTCTCTCTCTAATCTTCTTCAGTTCTTCCAACGCTAGTAATAGATTAAAGACTGAATGAGCAAGAATACTTGACTCTTGTCCGATTTCTCTCCAGTCTCCTAGGGTTCCTCCAACGATTGTGATGGATTCAAAAGTAAAGAAGAAAGAATACTTGTTCTCTGACCAGTCTCCCTCCAGTCGCTTTGGGTTCCTCCGGCAGTTGTGATTAGAGACTAAAAGGGCAAGAATACTTGCCTCCTGTCCATTCTCCGTCCAGTTTCTCTGGGCTCCTCCATCGGTTGTAATGGGTTAAAGACTAAGAAAGAGGCAGAATACTTGCCTCCTGTCCAGTCTCTCTCTAATCTCCTTGGATTCCTCCAACGTTTGTGATAGATTAAAGACTATGAAAAAGCAAGACTACTTGCCTTCTGTTCAGTCTCAGTTTCTGTTCAGTTTGATATCTGACCAGTGGTAGTTCCTCCACTTTTTGCAATTAACACCACATCTTTGGGCATTTTTAGCGATGTAAAAACAATTGAATAATTACTACAAATTTGAAATTAAAAAAGATGTCAAATTTGTGCTTTTCATAATTATTTCATAGTAGGTACAAAGTTTGTGTACACAAATTATAGTTTTAATTTGAAAATTAAGAAAGTTTAACAAGAAAATTAAAGTTTTGATAAAAGAAACTTAAACGTAATCACAGACCATACTGAATAGCTATTTTAACTAAGGATAATATAAGTTTGGTAAACACATCATGAATATGCAAGACAAGAGCTGATCCTAAGGCTAAAACAGAATTCATTAATTATCCTGTCAATTTTCAGAAATTCTTAGTCAACTTTTCATATTTAGATTTTATCATTAAACCGAAAAAAAAATGTTAGACAAACACCCCGAAATTGCGATATTTGTTGTTTGAGATAGCCTTTGCGAGTGTCTGTGAGTTGTTGTAATTGTTGGAGTTTACCTGAAAAGGATTAAAAACTTGTATAACTTTCACTTATATGTATTTGTACCCAAAATGAAGATAATTACTTAAGAAAATCAAACCTTCATAATCGCAAATTTGTTATTCACTGCATGACTGAACTTTCGAAGTATTAAAGCATAACAAAACTTTAGAACGAAGTTCGTTTAATTAAACTCAGTGCACGCACCACCTCTTTCTTCGTTAACTTTATTGTAAACTTGACGATAAAAAGAGTACAAACTATAGTGTACGTCTTCTTATTAACTAAAGTGTTATAAACATGTAGATTTTAGACAAGAGATCAGAAACAAACTTCCTATAAGTAATTACAATCAATCAAGATTACTTAATCTGAAATAAACGATACATCCACGGGCGTATTCTGGAAAATTATAATGGAAAGGTAACAGATTTTGTATAACATTATTTAAATTAAAAATTTATAAAATTCCATTATACTTCGTAAATTGGAAAATAAAAACAAAAATCTCTTATTTCTTATAGTTTTGGATTTATACAACACTGGACAACGCCAGATAAACTTATACTGCACGAAGAATTTTTTTAACTCAAAGCAAAGCAGTGCGTAAAAAAATAAGGGCTAACACGAGACCAGGGAGCACCAAATAGACGGTATAAAACGATCTACAAGAGCCTAGGCAGGAACTGTAGCCTCGAGAGGCACAGTGAGTTGTAGAATTTTACTTTATTTGATTAATTATTATAAATAAATAGTGAGAGAGAATTTTCTGCTCTATAATTTTTATTAGAAGTAAAATTATCATCAGACTACTTCCTAAGGAGCTAGAGTCACGAGAGGCACAGTGAGTTGTAGAATTCGACTTCTTATAATTTTGCAAATTTGATTAATTGTTACAAATTAATCATAATAGACTACAACAAATATTTTTAAGAGTTTCGATAGAGAATTTCCTAATCTATATTTTTTATTAGAGGTAAAATTACCGTTAGACTACTCCTTGAGGATCTAGAGCATCGAGAGGCACATTGAGAAAGTGAGTTGTAGAATTCGCCTTCATATAATTTTGAAAATTTGATTAATTGTTATAAATTAATCATAATAGGCTACAACAAATATGGTTAAAGGTTTCGATAGAGAATTTACTGCTCTATATTTTTCATTAGAGGTAAAATTACCGTTAGACCACTCCTTAAGGATCTAGAACATCGAGAGGCACATTGAGTCAGTGAGTTGTAGAATTCGACTTATTACAATTTTTCAAATTTTATAAATTAATCATAACAAGCTAAAACAAATATTGTTAGGAGTTTCTATAGAGAATTTTCTGCTCTAAAATTTTTATTAGAGGTGAAATTACCATCGACTACTCCTTAAGAAGCTAGAGCCTCGAGAGGCACATTGAGTCAGTGAGTTGTAGAATTCATATTATTTAAGTTTTCAAATTTTACTAATTCTTATAAATTAATCATAACAAACTAGAACAAATATGGTTAGAAGTCTCTATAGAAGATTTTCTGCTAAATAATTTGTATTAGAGGTAAAATTACCATCAGGCTACTCCTTAAGGAACTAGAGCCTCGAGAGGCACAGTCAGTCAGTGAGTTGTAGAAATCGACTTTTTATAATTTTGCAAATTTGATTAATTGTTATAAATCAATCATAACAGGCTAGAACAAATATTGTCAGAAGTTTCGATAGATAATTTTCTGCTCTATAACTTTTATTAGAGGTAAAATTGCAAGCAGACTACTCCTTAAAGAGCTCGAGCCTCGAGAGGCACAGTGAGTTAGTGAGTTGTAGAATTCGACTTATTATAATTTTCCAAACTTGATTGATTGTTATAAATTAACCAAACGTGCTAGAACAAACATTGTTAAGAGTATCGATAGAGGATTTTCTGCTCTATAATTTTATTTAGAGGTGTACTTACCATTAGACTACTCCTTAAGATGCTAGAGCCTCGAATGGCACAGTGAGTCAGTGTGTTGTAAAATTCTACTTATTATAATTTTACAAATTTGATTAATTGTTAAAAATTAATCTTGATATGCTAGAGCAAATATTGTTAAAAGTTTTGATAGAGAAATTTCTGCTCTATAATTTTTATTAGAGGTAAAATTACTATCAGACTACTCCTTAAGGAGCTAGAGCCTTGAGAGGCACAGTGAGTCAGTGCGTTGTAAAATTTGACTTATTATAATTTTTTTAATTTGATTATTTGTTATAAATTAATTAGGGCAGGCTGGAACAAATATTGTTAAAAGTTTCGATAGAGAATTTTCTGTTCTATAATTTTTATTAGAGGTCAAATTACCGTCAGACTACTCCTTAAAAGTCAGTGTTTTTCTTTGTCAAGAAGATATTTGTGAAAATGCCTCAAATGGGCATCTGAGCCTCTTCGTAGAAGTAAGCTTTAAGTCATCAAAAAAAGTTTGAATCCGATAAGATGCTTGAGGGCATCTATTTTGAATTTAGATTTAAAATCTGTGAGAAGAGAAATGGCCCAAATCTGACTGATGCTGAAACTCGTCAAGAAACTTGTCTCAAGCGAGCTTTTTTTTTCACTGGACTTGTTCTTATTTGTTCTTTAATAAGCCCGAAGTCACAAATTAATTTTTATTTAAAATAAATCAATTTTGGTCGAATTGTTCTATTTAAGAAAAAAAACAATAAATAAATTTGCGACGACGGTCTTCTGATTATTAAATTAATGTAGTAGCGCACAAGAGAGTGTTGTTCATCTTTTCACTCTATAATTTCGATCTCTAATAGCATCATTACATTTACCTGACCACCTTGTGTGGCCCACACAAGTAAGTAACATCATATTATTCTTTGTCATTTTTCTTATTTATCCAATCTTGTGTAAAAAATTAAAAATTTATTCTTCCGATAAATTATAAAGGAGAAAAGTGCACAGTAATCGTTGCATTAATTTACAAATAATTAGTAACATCGTATAAATAAAAAAATAATTAATATTTCTTTACTAAATAAGTGGATAAAGCTCAAATTTCCAATAAAGGAAATACGGGTGTCTGAACTAAAAGAATCAATTATGATATTAAGTAATACTTAATTAAGATAATTGGTATTGATGAGAGTTCAATTAGTGATGCTTTACTTGTTTTTTTTGTATTATCACGATTCAATAATTTCCTGCGAGATGATTGTATTAATATTTATATTATTAAAGTGAGACCAATAACTACTGTTTTGGGCCAAATTAGTTCGATGGCCTTAGGGAACGATTCCTGTTTCACATAATTTATATGGACAATCGGCAACATAATTAATAAAGGCTTAATCTTAATTATACTTCTATGTTTGTATTTATTATTGGTTCTTTAAACTCTTACCGCCTAACATGTACTTACATTAAAGTCGGCTGTCTTTGCTCACATTTGTATATTTTCAATACTTTTTTTTCTCCTTTTTCTCCTTCTTCATGATTTACAACACTCGTGGTGCAAATTAGTAAAGAGTATTATAGCTGCATCTCTTGTACTTTTACCAGAAGGAATGTGGGGGTTTTTGATGTGCAATACAGTGTGTCCACCAAGCTCATTGTCAACATGAGAATCTCTATTTTTGTGAGAGTTAAAATATAAGTTTCAAAATTCCACTCAACTGCTCCAAACGTTTCGATTTCCCTGAACACCAAATTACTTGCTGAAGAAATTTTTTCCAACTCTACATTAATGTGCTGGTGCACCATCCTTCTTTCAGTAGTGTATCAAGGACCTGTAGGGTGCAAAAGATTCTTTTTGACAGTTTCACGACCAAATATGGTGAGCTCCGTTAGAAATTGGTCACTGGAACTGAACTACGATGATACTTTTTAAAGAAAGTCTCTCTCATCCAAATTGTATTACATGTGTCATCAAATCTGTCATCAAATATGTCATATCAGCTGTCAATCAATATGCAAAATATGTCATTAAATCTACCATCCAATCATACTTTTTCAAATTGCGAGCGCAGCCGAGCTACTCCGCTATTTGAAAATAAACTTCTGGACACGCTGTATAAAATATATGTCAAATTGATAAAATTTTTGAAAAAAAGTTTTAATTTTCTAGTTCCAGTAGTTTATAATTTAAAATGAAAGCGTATCAAATTTAAGATTCTCCGATAGGATAAAAATTCAAGGAGTTGAGATGGCAAAGGACAACTTTTATTAAAATTAACGTAAAATTTATTGAATGTTGTAGTCATAAATAAATAAACCTGATCCGAGTCACAGAACATAAAGAAAACTTCGGTTCATAATTCACCTTAGATTTTACGTATTTACAGGTGCTAAGTTTACAAGAGCAAAATTAACGTAAAACACCCTAATTTTAAACGAATCGTTTTAACGGTCTTTTGATGACTTTCATGGCTAAAGAGTGACATTTTCTCCGCTGCCTCCATTCTTCCTTGCTCAATGCTCAAACTTTTTAATTAATTGGACTAAAATTAGAGTTGAAAAATTCGCCAAAGGCAAAGGGCCTTGAGATTAAAATAATACTTTTGAATCAGAGCACCTGGTTCTGAGCTCTTCTGATTTAAGCTAGAGCACCATATCCAATCCAGGATTATGTTGTATGCTCTACATCTACATAATTTATATATTAAAGAAGCTCTAGTTCGGCCCTTTTAGCGATCTGGTCAACGACATTCAGTGCCATTGAACACGTACAACACCAGCTTAACCTTCGTAAATTGCACAAAGGCTTAATTACCGCTCATACAAGTATCAGATGGCCCAGGAACAGCAAAATCACGATCTCATTAATCGTTTTCATTTCAATATTTTGTGGTTAGGTGACGATTTGAGGAGTTCAACATATGAAGGGAGGGGAAAAATCTTCAAAAGACTTCCAGTACTGATTCTGTGTGCATGATTCACCTAAGAAGGTGGCCCAAACGCTAAAATAATCTTAGGTTAGGTTGGGATAGGGTACGTCAGGTTAGGATAGAAAGACATGCCTAACAGCGTTTCTAGACCGCTCAAGACAACTGGACCAAACGCCGACCGCCTAAAAATTCTCTGACCACTTTTCTGTTAGGTTAGGATAGGGTACGTTAGGTTAGGTTAGAAAGACATGCCTAACAGGGTTTTTAGAGAGCTGAAGACAAGTGGCTCAAACGCCTAATGCTTAAAACTCTGTTAGATTAGGTTAGGATAGTGTAGGTTAGTTAGTGATGCCTAACAGTGTTTCCAGACAGCTCAAGACAAGTGGCCCAAACGCTTACCATCTAAAACCCTCTGACCACTTTTTTTGAACTGTCTGGAAACGCTATTAGGCATGTTCTCCTAACCTAACCTAACGTACTCTATCCTAACCTAACCTAATATTATTTTAAGGTAGAGGAAAAATAGGAAAACCATCACTCTGCCCGTTGATTCAGGAAGGAGGGAAAAATTTCACGCAGTCACCACCAGTGTTGACTGCTGGTCGGGAATTCTCCTAATCTCAAAAATAAAAGTTAGGTTAGGGTATCTTAAGTTAAGTTAGGTTAGGTTAGGTTTATCACTAATTGATAAATTCTGAAGATTATTGATTTTTCTAAGTGATAGGTTAGGGCGTAATGTAGCCTTTAATAAGCCTTTAACTACAACTTTTGCCACAGTTTGAGATGTGAAGCGTTCTATTGAAATTGAAGTATCTGGAAGTAGTATCCTGCAACTATCGCTCTAGTTCTAAAATTTGAGGTACGTGGATCGTTTCTTTTCCTTGAGCCGCCCAAGGACGTGTGGAATAACAATAATGCAGAACAATACTTGATTAACCTTTTTATACAGTTATTAAAAATTCGAATTCTAAAGAAGAAATTTCAAATTTCCCTTAAGGCTTTTCTGCTTTAGAATAGCAAAATTAGATGCTTAAGTAAAAAAAATGATTACTGCCTATTCTATGATTGTACATTGATTGATTTGTAGCTTTAAGCTAAATTTCGACAACCAATACATTTAAAAAACCAATTATAACGAGATTACTTTTAACAACTAATTTTAATTAAGAACCAAAATGAAGCGCGCACACAAATACAAAAATATTACGTAAAATAACATTCGTGTAAACTAATAAAAGCGCAACATTCCATTGTTAAACACTTTTCTTGTCTTTTACATTATTTCTTCCATTTACACCTTGATACAAACAAAGACAACCTGTTTGATCAATAGGTATGTCACAGATATCTTCGATACATTCCCGTCAACTGCTTTTTTTACGTGTCCTTCTGAAACCACACAAACATATACACGACGATGGTGAAAAAAAAAAGAAGAAATTAATTCAAGTTTAAACAAGCTGCATAGCCAGATGAAAAATATGAATGCAAAACTGGATGCAATATTTTAGAAATTCAAGATGCTTTTCTACTCTTTTTTTTGTTATATTTCAGGGTGTTCAAATTTGATGCAGTTGCGTAAATTATTAGGTTGATTTCCTTACTCGGGAGCAACTTTTGATACAAAAGTAATTAAATTTTCTTTTTTTTTTGTTTCAATCGCCAATCTTGAAACCGATTCATCAAAAAATATGAAATCGTCTACATCTTGATTGACTTCATGAATCAAAAGCCAGCAACTGTCAGTTTTTATAGTTTGAGTGTCGAAGAATCATTACATCGTAGCTTACTAGGATCATCCGCTTAAGGAGTGTCCATTATGTCTATATCATGACGCCGAGTTATCGAATCATTGATTGATTATCGGTCATTACTATAATAACTTTCGCCTCTACATTTTTACTCTTATAAGTCTCGTCTTGATGTTTTTTTTTCGAGTTCAAATCGTATTTGTTGTGTGTGTGGGATAAACGAAACGAAATACAATAATCTACACTTCATAATAAGTTATTAAATTTTATTTGAGTAATCTTAAGCAATTTTTATATTTCAACCTATATTTTTTTTTCAATGATGTAATTTTTTAAGATGTATTTAAATTAAGTATTTAGTCTTTGTCTATTAAAAAAATTACACTAAATTTTCTTTTGTATTGTCAAAGAGTGATTAATAGAGTATAATTAAGTTGCTAAATTTGTTACTATTGTGGGCATACTTTCACATGTTGTTAAATTAACTAACACTCTCGATGCACAAAACTCAGCTCTCATCATAGACAAACGTTCGCTTTACAATAATTCAATTTGTGTAACTAGTAATCGTTTAAATTACAATTACATTTGGAGCTGAATTCATTGCTATACTAGAACTATCGGTCATAGGGTGTAAGATGTAAAATCGTACTTTGGAGCTTTTACTTAAAAATTTGCATATTTTCAAGAAAGTTGTGCATATTTTAAAAAAATATGTGCTTATTTTCAGGAAGTCTACATATTAAAAAAAACCGTAAATTTAAAAAAAAACTGCATATTTTTAAAAATCTACGTTCATTTTTAAAAATCTCTGCATATTTTCAAGAAATCTCCGCATATAAAAAAATTGTGTAATACATTGTTTTAAAATCTTTGCATATTTTCAAGAAATCTGTGCATATTTTTAAAGTACTTGTGCGTATTCTCTAGAAAACGGTGCATATTTTTAAAAAATCTGTATGTATGTTTAAGAAATCTACGCATATTTTCAAGATATCTAGGCAATTTTTTTTAAATCTGCATATTTTCAAGAAATCTGTGCATTATTTTTAAAAATCTGTGAGTATTTAAAAAAAACTATGCTTAATTTTAAAAATGTCTGTATATTTTTAAGAAATATGCCATATTTTCAAGAAATTTGCATATTAAAAACAAAACTGCACATTTTATAATTGTATGCTTATTTTTAAAAATCTGCATATTTTCAAGAAATTTGTACATATTTATAAAAAAAAATCCACCTAAAAAAATCTATGCTTATGCTTATTCTTATGCTAATCTGCATACTTTCAAGAAATATGTATGAGCATATTTAAAAAAACTTGTGCCCATTTTTGAAAAATCTTTGTACCGCAAGAAATCTGGGCATATTGAAAAAAATTGAGTACATTTTTTTTACATCTTTGCATATTTTCAAGAAATCTGTGCATATTATTAAAGTACTTGTGCGTATTCTATAGAAAACGGTGCATATTTTTAAAAAATCTGTACAAGTGTATAAAAAATTTACGCATATTTTCAAGATATCTAGGCAATTGTTTTTAAATCTGCATATTTAAAAATCTGTAAATATTAAAAAAAAAGACTATGCTTAATTTTAAAAATGCATATGCATATTTTTAAGAAATGTGAGCATATTTTCAAGAAATCTCCAAATTAAAAACGAAACGGCATATTTTATAAATGTATGCTTATTTTTAAAAATCTCTGCATAAGTATGTATATTCAAAAAATTTGTACATGTTTAAAAAAAAAGTATATTTTAAAAACGTCTATGTGTATTTTTAAAAATCTGCAAAATGAGCATATTTAAAAAAAATGGTGCCCATTTTAGAAAAATCTTTTTATATGTAATTTTAAAAAATATTTTTAAAAAATCTGTAAATATTTAAAAAAAACTATGCTTAATTTTTAAAACGTCTGCATATTTTTATATGAGCATATTTTCAAAAAATCTGCTTATTTAAAAAACTGCATATTTCTATGGTTATTAAAAATCTACATATTTTCAAGAAAAATGAACATATTTAAAAAAATTGTGCATAATTTTGAAATACCAGTGCGTGTTCTCTGGAAATCGATGCATATTTTTAAAAAACATTATACAAATTTTTAAGAAATCTGTGCATATTTTCAAGAAAACTGTGTATTATTAAAAAAAATCTTGCATATTTTAAAAGAAATATATGCTTAATTTTTAAAACTTCTGCTTTTTTTAAGAAGTGGGCATGTTTAAAAACAAATTGTGCCCATTTTACTGGTACTCTGAAAATCGGTGGATATTTTAGAAAAATCATGCATTTTTTTAAGAAATGTGGGCATATTTTCAAAAAATATCTGCTTACTTTTAAAAAATCTTTGCATATAATATCACCATTGTTAAAAAAATTCGTGCATAAAATTCCGCTCTCTACCCATAAATGTTTGTAAAGTAGAGAACAGGAGGTGGTCGTATGCCTATTACTAAAAGAAAGAGAAAAAACTTTTTAGTACATTCGGAAATTAAGTGTTCTTGCAATTGTTGAGTAACAATTGCAAGAACACTTAATTGAACTGAAGAGTGTGTAACTTTGATAGTCTTGTTCGTCTTAATTACCATTTTTAACAATTGTTTGCGGTTTTTATCCAACTCTTACCTTCGAGGGTACTTTTAGTCCTTGTCCTTAGTTGCTGAAGATCATCTCGATACTTGTAAATCGGAGTGTTCGATCACAATTTAGTTCCTGAGGGAGAAGAGTAAACGAAAATTCAGTCCTGAATGCATCCCAATGCTCAAGAATATTGGAGGTTATTGAAGTGTCTAGAAAAAAACTGATTTCAACTCCGACAACTTATAGAAATTTTGTATGAACTTGAGAGCTCAAGTCATCTCAATAAAATTTCTAAAAGTGAGTGGAGTTATAGTCAGTTAAAGTTTCGTTCTAAAATGCCCTAATAATTAGCATATTAGGCCACTAGTCAGTAGGTATACCGACGATTGAGACGGGGTTAAGCTAGGAATCTACTTTACCGACATGGTTTGAAACTTTGCTAAGCTACAGGTTTCTGTTACCGACATGGTTTGAAACTTGGCTAGTAGTTGTGGCCGCCGCCGTCAGATGGCGCCACGGGTGTGAAACTTTGCTAAGTTGTCAATTACAGTTTTCTCTACCGGCATTTGGTTGGAAAGCAGCCAAATTCAAATTTGAATTTGGCGCGCTTCGAAAACAAGGATGGCCGATTTGGCGCGCTTCGTAAACAAAGATGGCCGATTCGAATTTGGCGCGCTTCGAAAACCAAGATGGCCGATTTGAATTTGGCGCGCTTCGAAAACAAAGATGGCCGATTTCAAATTTGCCGCTCAACTACGAAAACAAAGATGGCCGCTGGGGCTCCACTACCACCACCAACGATGGCCGCTGAGGGGCTCCTAGTAGAATCACAGCCCTAGTTGGAAGTATCCAGGGCCCCACAAAATCCAAGATGGCCGACAGTTGAATGGAGACAGGTGGCGCCATCTGTCAAAATGGCCGCTGTCAAATTAGCAAAGTTTCCCACCAAATGCCGGTACAGAAAACTGTAATTGACAACTTAGCAAAGTTTCACACCCGTGGCGCCATCTGACGGCGGCGGCCACAACTACTAGCCAAGTTTCAAACCATGTCGGTAACAGAAACCTGTAGCTTAGCAAAGTTTCAAACCATGTCGGTAAAGTAGATTCCTACCTTAACCCCGTCTCAATCGTCGGTATACCTACTCTAGTCTTCTGATGGGGTCTCAAATTAGCGCTAACGCAGGGCAGTGACATAAGCACATATCAGTTGAAAGCTTGAACTTGAGAGCTCAAGTCGTCTCAAAACAATTTATAAAAGTGAGCGGAATTATAGTCAGTTTGAGTTTCGTTCCAAAATGCTCTAATAATCGGCATATTAGGCCACTAGTCTTCTGATGGTTTCTCTAATTAGCGCTAACGTAGGGCAGTGACATAAGCACATAGTTAAAAGCTTAAACTTGAAAGCTCAAGTCGTCTAAAAAAATTTATAGAAGTGAGCGGAGTTATAGTCAATTTGAGTTTCGTTCTAAAATGCCCTTATAATCGGCATATTAGGCCACTAGTCTTCTGATGGGTTCTCTAATTAGCGCTAACGCAAGGCAGCGACATAAGCACAGCAGTTCTATTAGTTTTTCTTAGCTATAAACCAAATAAAGAAAAATGAAAAAAAATTTAATAGCCACTTTACGAGCATTCTTTAGCCTTTTTAGCAATCCAAATGGAATAGGTAAATATCGCTTCTCTAACCATTTTAAACATATTTTTGATAATTTTGTGTAAAAAATTCTATAAATCAATTAGTATTTTATGGAAACTACTACCCACGTAGTTAATAAAAAAAAGACAGGATTATGTTAAATAAACAGCAGTTAATCGATACACGTTTTGTAACGCCACAGAAACCACAAAATATTGTTTCAAATAAATTTAAAACAACAAGCTTCTGAATCAAAGTGACATACTTATACTAATGTATTTGAAATATAATACCTGTTTGAATTAATTTAATAGCACCAAAGTTTAAAAATTATTTTAGGGGTGGTTGTAGGTGATCTACATGGTTATTAATAGTTTCAAATTGTGACTTACATGAAAAAACGTTTCAGCATTTTTTAGATAGATGAAAAGGATGGTAGGTTTAGAAGACTATCAGAAGAGAATTTTTGGGCTGTTGCGGTTCGGATTTTCATCACCTACGACCCCGCAAGTGCCACAAATAAGAGTAATATTTTTACCTGCTTGTGGTGGAACGAACACGAGATGAGAATGTTATAGTAAGTTCTTATCTCCAATCAGAACACCTGTAGTAAGCAATGATACTGATTTACCTTAACCACTAAAAATGTGTCACTTTTCTTAGAATTCGACGGTTTCTTTTTTAATTTATGACGTTTTTTAAATATTTTAAAATTATTATCCTGTCGAATTTTTAAAATATAGACAGTTTCTATGTATTAATAGGCTATAAATAATCGAGAAAAAAAATAATGGTTTTTTCCAATTTTAATTTATTTTTGTTAGGAGAGATGAAAATCGGAAAATTGCAAAAATGAGCAAAAAATTGAACAAAGCCATATGATATATATTACGGAAGAGAAGTGGAAGTCTAAATAAAAACTAGAAATAACAACAAGAAAAGTTAATAAATCTAATAAGGAAAAGTCTGCTAGTGTTAGACAATGACGTATGAGCCAATAAGCTGGCAATGTTCGAGTGGGCCATGACCGATCGTCAGCTGTTCCCTGCAGAGAACCCATGCAGAGTTTAACTCAAATCGAAGATGTGCTATCTGTTTAAATTTTTTGATAAAGATACATTATTATATTTATTTTTTATTGTAAAATTCGAACAATTTATTGGTTTCAATTATAAAACAATTTTAATTAACAAAAGAATTTCTATAGTCAGTTGTTGTTGGTATTATACATAATTCTTTGTATAACTGTCGATAAATTTTGCAAAAGTAACATATTTTTAACGTTATCGATCTCTCAGCACGATAATTCTCATTAAATATTAATAGGATTATCTGATGTGCCTTCTAAAACTAATTATTTAACCATTATTGGGTATTAATGATTTTACTCAGGAAACAGGTGAGAAAATAACTTTATTTTACCTTTCATTTGATAATACCAAATTATTCGTTATTTGTTTATTATTTGCACCTGGTTTCTACAATATCGACATGTATTAATAAATTAAGTGTCTGCAATTACATACATACCATTTAAGTTGAATGGAAATGGTTATAATATGCCCACATTAGAGATCAACCATCGGTATGCGTTAATTAAATTCTAAAAACTGGAAAAGGTGAAAATAATTAAATTACATTGAAAATGCCCAGGGGTTATCCACTCTCTGCACTCAATGTACAAAAAGTGAGCTGTCAACGGTAGTCATCTGTAGTCAATGGGAGCCATATCATATGCAGTCATAGGCAGTCAACTGCAGTCAGTGTACAAATTCAGAACAGTAGTTGACTCCTCGGAATATTACCTCCAAAATAATATTACTAACGGTTTTCCGCCATGCTCTAACGGTCTCGGTGGTCATTTTTGTATATTTTCTTCAAGTCTCATGATAGTTTCCCAGTCGGTCAAACTTCCCGCACACCAAAACTGATGTAGGGAAGTCAATCCAGGAACGATCAATTCTCAAGCTCAAAATGAAGGCTCTGTTTGAGTTTCTGTGGCATTGTGGCGAGACACAACTGATTAGGTGCTGGATGGATAAAGTTACTCCTGGAAAGTCAGTCCGTTTTAACATTTCTGCCTTGATATGCCACATATCGAGTGTATGAAGACCTTAACGCATTTAACTTTTTCCTACAAATGATGAGTTTTAGGCTCTGTTACTACTTGCAACTACTAAGGCTACAAATTCTTCAAATTCACTAGATAACCAAAAACATAAAAAATGCCTATAGACTGGAAGAGATTTGAGGAAGCTCGTATAATATAGCTGTATTAGGCAAACGAGGAACCGTACTAGAATTAAGTTAAAACCTAATCTAACAGTTACGTTAGGTTCTATTAATTAAAACTGAACTTACTTCAGATCAAACCAAATCTAATTAGAACTTGGTTATTTTCTAATTAGAACCTAACCTTATTAGACCTAGGTTAGGTCCCAATTAGTATCTCACCTTACTGAATCTAGATTTAAGTCATAATTAGAACTTAACCCAGTTAGGTTAGGTCCTAATTCTGACCTAACTCATTTAAATTATTTCCAAATTACCACCTAATCTTAATCAACCTAGGTTAGGTTCTAATTAGAATGTCAGCTTATTTAACTTTGATCAAAGTCGAATTAGAACTTAACTCAGTTAGGTTAGGTCTTAATTATTACCTAACTCATTTAGATTAGTACCTAATTAGAACCTGATATTATTAAACATATGTTAGGTCCTAGTTATTATCTCACTGTATTAAGCATAAGTCAGAGTCTTAATTAGAACTTAAACCAGATAGGTTAGGTTCTAATTATGAGTATAATCTAGGTCTAAGTCATTTAGGTTATTTCCTAATTAAAACCTATTTTTATTAGATCTACGTTAGGTTCTAATTATTAAAACCTAACCTAACTGGGTTAAGTTCTTATGAAGACTTTAACCTAGGTTAAATAAAGTAAGATTCTAATTAGAACCTAACCTAGGTTAATTAGGTTAGGTACTCATTAAGCAATAACTTAATAAATGACTTACTTCATTCTCATAATTAAAACCTAACCTAACTGGGTTAGGTATAATTAGGACTTTAACCTACGTTTAATAAAGTGAGACTCTAAATAGGACCTAACCTAACTTTATTTAACCTAGTTTAAAGTTCTATTTAAAAACTAGGTTAGGCCCAAATTATAATCGAACTTAAACGTAGATTAAAGTCTTCATTAGAACTTAACTTAGTTCGGTTAGACCCTAGTTATGAGTATGACCTAACTCATTTAGGTTAGTTCCTAATTAAAACCTACCCTTATTAGATCTAAGTTAGGCCCTAGTTAGAACTTAATCAAGGTAGTTTAGGTCTAACTGAAACCTAAGAATAGAAGTATATTGAAGTTCTAATTAGAACTTAACTTAGTTCAGTTAGAACCTAATTATGAGTATCACCTAACTCATTTAGGTTAGTTCCTAATTAGAACCTAACCATGTTAGATCTAAGTTAAGCCCTAATTAGAACTTATTCAAGATAGTTTAGGTCTAACTGAAACCTCAGAATGAACGTAGATTAAACTTAGCTTAGTTCGGTTAGGACCTAATTATGAGTATGATGTAACTCATTTAGGAGAGTTCCTAATTAGAACCTAACCTTGTTAGATCTAAGTTAGGACCTAATTAGAACTTAATCAAGATAGTTAAGGTCTAACTGAAACCTCAGAATAAAGGTACATTAAAGTCCTAATCAGAAGATAACTTAGTTCGGTGAGGACCTGATTATGAGTAAGATCTAACTCATTTAGGTGAGTTTCTAATTAGAACCTAACCTTGTTAGATCTAAGTTAGGACCTAATTAGAACTTAATCAAGATAGTTAAGGTCTAACTGAAACCTCAGAATAAAGGTACATTAAAGTCCTAATCAGAAGATAACTTAGTTCGGTTAGGACCTAATTATGAGTAAGATCTAACTCATTTAGGAGAGTTTCTAATTAGAACCTAACCTTGTCAGATCTAAGTTAGGACCTAATTAGAACTTAATCAAGGTAGTTTAGGTCTAGCTGAAACCTCAGAATAAACATAGATTAAAGTCCTAATTAGAAGTTAACTTAGTTCGGTTAGGACCTAATTATGAGAATGATCTAACTCATTTAGGAAAGTTCCTAATTAGAACCTAACCTTGTTTGATCTAAGTTAGGACTTAATTAGAACTTAATCAAGACAGTTTAGGCTTAACTGAAACGTCAGATTAAAAGTAGATTTTAGTCCTAATTAGAACTTAACTTAGTTAGGTTAGGTTCTAGTTATGAGTATGACTCATAGGTCAATTCTTATAGGTTAGTTCCTAATTAGAACTTAACCTTATTAGACTTAAGTTAAGTTCTAATTAAAACCTAACCTAGTTAGACCTAAGTTAGGTCCTAATTAGAATTAAAGCTCAATATAGTTTACATCTTTATTATAACCTAACTCATTTAAGTTAGGTCTTAATTATAACCAACCTGACTAAACCTAGGTTATTGCTAATTAGAACCAAGGCAGATGGACATATGACGGGAATAATGTAATGGGTCGATAAAACGCTTAAAAACTAGTTTTCAAATAAGGCATAGCGGAGCTACTGCTTAATTAACCATTAAGCTTTAGCCTAAGCCTTGAATTGCAAGGTTTGGAGCGAATTGTATTTAGGAATACACTTTTTTTTTAAGAAACTAATTAACATGAATTTGAGAGCTTAAACCTTTTGAAAAAAATTTGGAGAAGACTCTACGGTCCAAGGACTCTCCTCTTCTTTAACAGGGTCAAAATGAGTCATTTTCTCGAGCCGGTTTGAGAGCTCCGTTTGGCTCTGAGCTTAAGGCGCTTATTACTGGCAGCTTAACCTGCACCTACACGTAGAAAGGCAATTCTCACGGAGCTCGTCGTTTTTCTAAGAGTGCTTTACGACATTGGTCTTCTACCTTTAATGAGTGATTAGTCAGCTATTGGGACTTGATCGTAATCACTCAGTATTTTGAGTATTGAGAAGTTTGAAGCAATAAGAGCCACATGCTTAAGTGTAGGACTGCCAGCAGTTGCTCTTGGAGGAAGGGGAGATTTTGCAGTCACCATATGAAATTTTCCATCGAATTTGTTCTTTTTCTAATTTTACATAATTTTTTTATAATTTTTAGATTTTTACCGTTGAGTTGGTTATAGTTGAAAGTTCTCATAAGTAAATTAATTAATAATTAGTAAAATTTGTAAATATCCGTAAAATATGTATACACCTCGTATAATAAAGCAATCATAAGAATATAATGTTCGTTTATTTTTATTATGTGAAGGGGTATAATAATTAATTTAAATTAATCTATGCTTTAATCTAAGACAGAAATTTTACACCTATAAATTTATTTTTCTTCGCTATCGTGCATTCATAAATATTAATTTTTCTTAAAATAAAAAATGTAATAGTCGATTTACATATTTATTTATAATCCAAACAAACAATAGGTATAATTTTAATTTTCTTACACATGAGCGAGTTTTAAATTATTATTTCGTGCATCCCTATAAATGACAATTCTCTACCTCTTATATGTATACCTAATGTGCGAGTATAATGAAATTGGTAACTTTTATATCGAACTGTAATAATTACAGTCGATCAGATTTATTTTGTAGGGAGGCTTTGATTTGTTTCGTATCGATTGTTAAAGCTGTTCGTTTGTTGTAGGTTATGGCTATCAATGATAAACCGAACCGCCTTTGATCTACCTGTGCCGACAAGAACTACCCCGCCTAGTACTACACTAATATTGGCATTTGATTCCGACAAAGGTTAAGGTGGCTTTGAATGGTAAGTTTCTTAATTTTACACCTGTAATATTAGCTGTGCATATAAAGTCTCTTTTTCTTTGAACTAAAAGATCTTTAAAAGACTCGAATATAGTTTGATAATTATCTTATTTGCTTACAAAAGCTGTTACCTTTTGAGTTTACAGGTGGTAACATTGTTGTTTTATTTACTCTTTTAATGTTTGTACTTTTTATTACGTTACATTGATAATCTTCACGAATGTGGAATGTGTGTTAATAAAAATATATGTTTGAGATTTGGTTCATTTCCTTTCGTTTCAAGATTTATACATTACTTCCGTTAAGGGTGGATAACTTTAGCTTGGGAAATGATGAAACCCCCATTTGTACTATTCAACACAATTGCTTCGAGTTTTGTTTAATTTTGCACCATTTAAAATTGCCGCCTTTGTCATCAAATAAACAAACGAAAAATAAACAAAAATTCTTTCAAATTAAACAAAACTGTTCGATCACAATTGTTTTTTTTTAAATAAATTCCACCGAAGTTTTCGAACTATTTCAATTGTATCGTTCTAATCGCTATTTACGATCATGACTTTTTTACTTTTACCAATAATCAAAAATGTTATGTGTTTTTTTCCCGTTTTAGGCCTTCCTGAGCCCAAAAATGAAAAAAGAGCTTTAAAATGACCCTCTGTCTGTATATAATGGACATAAAACAAACTACTGATACGCGATTTTGTTAAAATTCGGATTAAGCTACTTTAGCAAAATTTAATAAAATTAGCTTCTAAATAAAATACATACAGGGTGGCCCAAAATGGAGGTACTATATTTGGCAAATTTTGACTTTGTCCTATTTATTAATTATAGTTCTGAGGCTGGTCCCTATTGGTTCCTTGCATCGCGACCTCTCGGACATTTGGTCTTCCCTTATAGAAGTAGGAGTTCTGTGATTTTGATAAAGTACAGAAATTTTCTTATTGATAAGTTAGGCTGTTCTCTTTAGAGCATATTCTATTTCCCGAGAATGCAGTAACGACTTCTTGTGAAAGCCTCACAGCTTAGCACACAGGCTTGGACTGACCAAAATTTCACAGTACAAAAATATGTTTAAAATATGTAAAAAATTTAGCCTGTGGCGCTTTGGGGCCTGTGGAAATTCTTTGAAACGCAGGTCCGTGGTAGCGTTGCTACTAGCTACACCACTGCATTTGGGACCAATCCAAATCAGTAATCAGTCCCGCCCTTGTAGCAGAAAACAAATTGGAATTTCTTCCTCCGCTACATAGTGGGCCTTCTTCTAGTCCCATCGTATACAGGTGCTGTTCAAGCTGGCAGTGGCCCTTTATTATTGCCGTTGTCAGTTGTAGTTCATCTCTGCTCATTCTGAGTAGAGAGCGAGTTCTTTCTTCGTAAAGCTTCTCCTGTAGAAATTTAGAATGTCTCTGTCTAGGAGTTTTCCTCCAGTGTTTAATATGCCCCTTCACTAAAAGAGACTTTACTCTTTGCCGTTTCATAAAAAATTCCAAAGGCCGGTTCTGATCCAATGGGTCTTATTTTGCAATCAATCTACTCAAGTGTCTACAGAAAGAAAGACTAAACGTCGGAGGTTATGCCGACTACATAGCCATAACAACAACAGGAAGGTTTTGGGCAATTGTATTTGAAAAAATGCAAAGAGTCTTAAATCTTGTTGAGAAATGATGTTTAGAAGATAGAAGTAGAAGATAGCGTGACGGTTAATCCGGCAAAGACCTAGCTAATCCATTTCACAAGAAGAACAAATAAGACAGATGGTAATAGAAAGGTTTGACCTACTTGACCTATCTCTGAAAGCAGTAGGAAAAGCCAAATACTTAAGAGTTATCCTAGATAGCAAACTAAGGTTTAAACCACACATAGACAGTATAGAAAATAAAGCTACAAGGGCCCTGTGAACCACTAGACGAACTTTTGAGAAAACCAGGAAACTGACACCCCAGTTGACTTATTGAATATATGCAGGAGGGTAACTACCGAGGTGGGTGCAAGGCACACGGACCCCCGTCCACGAGAGACCCCCGACCGTTGTCACCTTCTCCCAAATTTAGTTGTTTTTTTAAATTACTTTTGACCTTGAGATGACAAAATTTTTGCCGGCAGCGCTTTGAGGAGTACTTTGAGAGACACCGATTAAGTTTTAGATTCAAAACGCTTTATTTCGAATAGACAGCTTCCTGACCTTAATTTTAGAATTTACTCTATTAATAAATAGAGGCCCCTACATTAACTTTGCACACGGGCTCCTGGAGTGCTCGCTACGCTACTGCCGTAATGGTTATACCAATAGTAACATCCACTAGGCAAAATCCAAAGATTGGCCTGCCTAGGAATAACTGGGGCAATGTGTACTATGCCTAACAGCAGCAATGCAAACGACGCTGAACCTCCCACCCTGACATCTGGTGGTGAAAACCAAAGTATTAAGTGAGGTTTACTGACTAAAAACCCACTCCTCGATAGGAAAAAATGGGCAAGGACATGCCTCAATCCTAAGAGAGATGGAAGAACACTCCATATTTAGGAAAAAGAGAATGGGAATGCAAGGCAGTCAAAATGAATAGACTTGTGTTCTACACAGACGGCTCTAAAAACCCAGGTACCGGAGCTGGAATCATCGGAGACGGCAACTTAAGGCATGAGGTAATCTTAGTAATCTTAAGCCTCGGGGAGTAGGTAACCGTCTTCCAAGCAAAAATTTACGCCATCATAGCATGTGCTCAACTGCTGTTAGATTTGACGTAGGATTTGGCCAGGGTCGGACTGGCTAGTAGTTGGCCTCACTGGTTGCAAAATAACTTAGCCCTAAGTGCAGTGGTGTAGCGAGTAACGTAACACTACCATGAGCCTGAGTTGCAAAGATTTCCCGAAAAGAGTTATGAATTTTTTTCTTCATTTTGATTTTTCTATTTATTTTCATTCGGCCCCAATTTGACTGGCCCTATCGGCGATCGCCGGTCAGTCGGCCGGGCCAGTTCGGGCCTGGATCTGACAGCCAAGCAGTTGAACGCTTGTGAGGTGAGGTCCGGTGTAGTAACGGACTGCATCTGCAGACTGAATGCGCTAGCGGGGAAAATCTTCGTCAACCTGGTATGGGTGCCAGCTCATGCCTACATACCAGGCAACGAGAAAAAGGACGATATGGCCAAAGAGAGCAGCAAATAATTTGTTAAAATTATTAAAAGCTTTGGTGTAAGTTAGTACATCTTAATTCAAATTAAATAGTTATCTATTTCGAAATTTTAGATTTCAAAATGGCGGCTAATGTAAGAATTGTCCAATTTCGTGTTTTTTCTTATAACTTAGACGGTAATGATTATTCTAAAAAATTTAAAAACGCTGTTTGTAGCCGAAATATAAGGCTTTAGTAATAATTTAATCAATTCTTGAAATTGTCTTTAAATTACCTACCTTTAAAGCGCTAAAATTAGACAAAATTTCGGAATAGACTTTTTCAAAATTGGCTTCAGTCGATTTTTTAATATTTGGATATATTATAGACATCGAAATTCTCTATCGAATGTGCCGGTTTCATTAGTTAAAAATGTCCAGAACCAAAGTTATAATTTTTCTAAAACCAAAAATTTCAAAACCGTACATTTATTTTGAAATCAAAATTTGAAAACTGGTACGTACATAAACCCAATGAATATCTACTAATTGACACCATTTTTTATTAACAAAACGCTTTCGGTTAAACCGGAAATTAAATATAATATTAAAATTTTTCGAAACACTCTGTATATTTTTAACTAGATTGAAAACTCTTACAATTAGCTGTTAAATGATACCAAACACTTTATACTTTGACTTCCAGTTGAACCGGAAATGACAATAACTTTCTTAATTTATACGAAACACCCTGTATATTTTTCTATGTTTTTAAAATTCGCAAAATTATCTATCTTATAATATCAAACAATTTATACAGTGACTTGCGGTTTAATCGGAAGTACGATTAACTTTCTTATTAAATGCTTATGATTTACGTACGAGAAAGTCTCATTATGACGACATCAGAGTTTATTTAAAAATAAATTCCATCAAGTTTTCGAACTATTTCAATTGTTTCGTCCCAATCATTATTCGCGATCGTGACTTTTTTTACGATTCGATTAGAATTATAATTGTTTTTAAAGAGCGGCTCCTCGTCACAAAAATAACGATAATAATAATAATAAAATAAATATTTTCGCGTAAGTTCGTCAACACACGATAAACAAAATCAAATCGTTTCATTTCATCTCATAGTTGCACGTAAACCTGAGATGGTCGTATTTATTTTACAAATTTATGAGTAAAGATCGCATCTCGGTCCGCAATTATATATGTGATGTATGGGCTAGTCTTGGTCGACCAAGAGAAATGCTACCTGAATATGTTATTATGCTAAGTTTATGATTGTGGAATTTATCTATTCGACCACGGTTTATTTTAAAACTTCCAAACTCACAGCACCAACTTAAAACTCACTCGCTGTAAGCGCAGCTTAGATCTTTCGGACTCACCTAACGTGCCAACCAATCACAGCCACCTTTGATGTTTTTGTTAAAAAAATTGGTGCTTGGGAAGTTTATTTAAATAGTTTTGGTGGAAAAGACGCGATTTTTAAAAAAGACACAAAATTATGTTATTGTTTTACTTTAGTTCACTACCAAACAATAATTTTAATTTATTTTTAGTTTTGAGAATTTGTTTGACAATATGCCGACAGCGCAATGATATTCAATTTAAATTGCCTTGAATATGATCTTAACGTGATTTCTTTGTTTTACGTTACACGCAATCACGAAAGAAAGAAATCTAAACAAATTGTCTTAATTGTGTGCACACTTGACTCGTATTTAGATTTTTTTGTAAAATTTTAATTTACAAAATTACGTCATTATAAAAGGTGTGTCTGTGGCTACGGGATGCGAAATGTGCATCGAAGATCGATTTTTCCCAAGCGCATAATTTCGTTAAATTTTCGATTATTATTTATAACCGAATTGAATCGATAATGTGCATGTACTTTTTAATTTGCTTTTGCTAAGTAATTTGCTTTACATGCACTTAATGGACTTTGTGATAATTTTCTATGTAGGTGGTATAATGATATTGAATTAGTCAATTAATTGAAATCGATCTCTACACAATTGAAATACCAATGGGTAATCTTGGAATTAATTTAGTTTAGTGACTCCAGGCAAACTTTAACTGAACTCATTTCGCTCATCTTTTTTCGAAAAGTTAAAAAATAAAGACTCAACTTTCAATTCTTAGCTTTTAAATTAGGTTCAAAAGGGGGGGAGGGTCAAATTTAGTTAGTAGATAGTAGTTTCCCACAAAAAAAGGGGGGGGGGGAGTAAATAAAAGATCAATTTTTTATGTCAATGTTATTTGGTACCTACGTCATCTTCTGCCATTGGGGTTTACTGTTTTCATCTCTATAGCAGTTTCTCTCTCTCCTAAAAAATAGAAGCGGGGGGGGGGATAAAACAAGAGATCTATTTTTTTATTACAAATGTCATTTACTACTCTATTTTCCGTTTTTGAAGTTTTCTATGTTCATTCTCAATAGTAGGGTTAGTACGAAGTAATTCTCATGATTTACTTATTGAATCAATTCGTGAATTAATTCAATTAATTTTTTTTCTTTAATGAAATAGTTAATGAAATAAAATCTCGAGAAAGGTTTATCGTCAATTTTTTTAAATAATAATAGTTCATTTCAATTTTCGGTAGGTATTTATTGTGGAATACACGATACTTCAAAAATTTGAATTAATTCAAAAAAGTCTGAATTAATGCTAAAAGTTCGACATTTTCATTTTTTTGTGTCTCAACCCTGCTCAATACTACTTTCCCACAAAAAAAAGGGGTAGGGGTAATGTAAGAGATCTATTTTTTGTTATTTTCATTCTCAATTAATAGCCAATTTTCCCCCCAAAAGAGAGACAGATAAAATAAGATATCTAATTTTTATTATTATGAATGTTGTTTACTTTGTTAGTGTCTGCCGTAGGGGTTCCTATTTCAGTTGAATTACTTCAAAAATTTGAATTAATTCAAAAAAGTCTGAATTAATTCGAATAGTCCGACTTTTTTCATTTTTTTTATAAAAGTCTCGACTTAATTCCAACCCTGCTCAATAGTACTTTCCCACAAAAAAAAAGAGGAAAGAGAGGTAATTTAAGAGATCTATTATTTGTTATTTTCATTCACAATAGCCAATTTTTTTCCCCAAAAGAGAGGGCGATAAAATAAAAGATCTATTTTTTATTACTATGAATGTTATTTCCTGAGTCATTTTCTGCCGTTGGGGTTTTTTATTTCTGTTGAATTACTTCAAAAATTTGAATTAATTCAAAAAAGTATGAATTAATTCGAAAAGTCCGATATTTTTAATTTTTTTATAATAGTCTCGACTTATTCAAACCCTGCTCAATACTACTTTCACACAAAAAAAAAGAGGGGGGGGGGGGTAATTTATGAATCTATTTTTGTTTTTTCCATTCACAATATCCAATTTCAATTTCAAAAGAGACGAGGATAAAATAAAAGATCTATTTTTATTACTATGAATGTTGTTTCCTGCGTTATTTTCTGCCGTTGGGGTTTTCTATTTCTGTTGAATTACTTCAAAAATTTTAATTATTTCAAAAAATTCTGAATTAATACGAAAAGTCCGACTTTTTTAATTTTTTTTATAATAGTCTCGACTTATTCAAACCCTGTTCAATACTACTTTCTCACAAAAAAAAGAGAGGGGGTAATTTATGAGATTTATTGTTTGTTTTTTCCATTCACAATATCCAATTTTTTCCCCCAAAAGAGAGGGGGATTCCGCCATTACGATTTTTTATTTTCATTCTCAATAGCAGGATTGACACGAATTAATTCTTATGATTTAATTCAGTGAATTAATTTGTGAATTAATTCGTGTATTAATTCGAGAATTATTTCGTGTATTAATTCGTGAATTAATTCGTGTATTAATTCGTGAATTAATTCCAATGAAATTTTTCCAAAGAGTTATGAATTAAATCATACAATTTCATTTCCTATAATACCAAAATCCTAATTCAATTTATACTTGACCTTAATGTTAACCAGATTACAAAATCTCGAGAAGGGTTTATCACAGTTTTTCTAAATAATAATAACTCATTTCAGTAGGAATTTATTGTTGAATACAAGATAAAAGTTTACTTCAGAAATTTGAATTAATTCAAAAAAGTCTGAATTAATTCAAAAAGTTCTACTTTGTGATTTTTTTATGAAAGTCACGACTTATTTCAACCCTGCTTAATAGTAGTTTCACACAGAAACAAAAAAGCGGGGGGGAGGGGGGTAAAATTAAAGCACAATGTTTTTATTATGATTTTGTGAATGCCATTTCCTGCGCCAATTTCCGCCATTGGGGTTTTCTATTTTAATTCTCAATAGCCAGTTTTTTTCCTAAAAGAAGGGGGGGGGGGATTAAAATAAAAAATATATTTTTTGTTTCCGCCATTGGGGTTTACTATTTTCATTTTCAATAACACGATTGGCGCGAATTAATTCGCATGATTTAATTCAGTGAATTAATTCGTGAATTAATTCAAATGAATTTTCCAAAAAGTTATGAATTAAATTATACAATTTCCATTTCTGTAATTCTAAAATCCGAATTGAATATACTTGACCTCAAAGTTAATGTGATTAGAACATGTCTTTTCTTTTTGAAAAAAGAAAAAAGTTACAATTTATTTCAACCCTGCATAATAGTATTTTCTCACAGAAAAAAATGGGGGGAGAGTGAAATAACAGTACAATGCTTTTATTATGATTTTGTGAATAGCACTTACTGCGTCAATTTCCGCCATTGGGGTTTTCTATTTTCATTCTCAATAGCCAGTTTCTTCTCAAAAAGAAGAGGGGGGGAGGGTAAAACAAGAGATCTATTCAGTAAATGATTATCATTTACTGTTCCATTTTCGGCCATTGGGGTTTTCTATTTTCATTTTCGATAGCAGTTTTTCCCTCCAAAAAATGGGGGGGGGGAGTTAAATAAGAGATTTATTTTTATTATATTATTAATGTCATTTACTGCGTATTTTCCTCTATTGGGGGGTTTTCTATTTTCATTCTCAATAGCATTAAGTGGTAAATAAAATTTCTGATTACTACGCCTCTCTTCCTCTGTCTTGCAGACTACGCCAGCGTGAGTGGGGGCAGTAGATATACTAGAAATTAGGAATCGGAAGGGGGTTCACCAAATTAATCTTCTGGATTTTTTTGGACATTTTAAACTGTTGTACGTAGACAGCGCTCTACTTTAGGCTACCTTGTAGCGACTATACCGATGAAATTGAAGAAAAAAAAGGCTGCAACAAAAAAACAAAAATAAATAAATATTTTACATAAAAACAATTTAAATTATGCAAAATTTGAAGTTTTTGGCCGCATTTGTGAGGAGCCAATATTAAAATTCCTTTATAGAGTGTGTCTAATTAATTATCATGTAATAAAAGCACTACTACTATACAGGGTCTTATAAAGTTAAAGTTATTAACAGGTTGAGCCCATAAAACTATTATTTAATTCGAATTTAATCTTATATTTTAAGGCTCTCTTTTTTTATAACGTCAAACCACTTGTTATACTATTTTAGTCTTGTACTACTTAATTTAAATTTAAATTTTAAATTGCATTTTGGTAATTTATTACAATTGAATTTTATTGGCCAATTTAATTATCTTGTATAAAGTTTAATTGGTTAAATTAACCAATAATTAATAGACTACAAATTAAAGTTAATTTATTGTAGTATGTAAAAACGTCTTAATATAACAAATTTTTTTTTCTAACAAAAAAATGTGTTTTAAATCAATAAAAGTCCAATTTAGTAGCACCTGTTAAATGTATATTTTTAAAACTTTTGTGTAATTTTCTCGTTTATTGTTTTCCACTTACTAATTTATTGATGAAAAATAATCGAAAGAGTGACTTCTCTTTTTTTGTTATAAAAATAACCAAAAATGTTTACCTTAACTACTATTTGGCAACATTATTAAGGTAATAAATTGATTTGGTTTTAAGATGGTTTTAACTTAAATTCGTGAATAACAAAACATCTAATCGTCTACACAGGGTGTTATGACTTGACTCTTGCAGTGAAAATTGAGTAGTTACTTCAAAGTTATAAGACATTGCAGGATTTTGGCTAATTTTTAAGATGTGACCATGTTTTGAATTTTCTAAAATCGTTCTAGAACCTCCTTAAGGACGGAAGGTACTCGCAATATTTGTTGAACTTAATCATTTTTTTTCTGGCTTATAAAAATTTATTTTAATTAATTGGTAATGTGAGGAATGTTAACTAGGGCTGTACTTAATATTTGTAAAATATAAAAGTTATAATCGTTATAGTTTAAAAGATAATTTATTAAAATTAATTAGATATTTACGGCTTTAATAACTGTTCAATTAAATCGGCGTTTAAGCCATGTTATAGACAATCCTTCATTCTAGGGTATGACATATTTTATAATTTTATTTAATATTTGGAAACTTATATAATTCAATTTTATACGCCTCAATAATACAAAAGTAGCCACAATAAAATTAACAAAATGACGATATACAAGTTTCCAAATAATTAATAAAATTATAAAATATGTCATACCCTAGAATAAAAGATTCTCTATTACATGGCTTAAACGCCGATTTAATTGAACTGTTATTAAGGCCGTAAATATGTAAATAATTTTAATAAATTATCTTTTAAACTATAACAATTATAACTTTTATATTTTACAAATATTAAGTACAGCCCTAGTTAACATTCCTCACATTACCAATTAATTAAAATAAATTTTTATAAGCCAGAAAAAAATGATTAAGTTCAACAAATATTGCGAGTACCTTCCGTCCTTAATGTTTCAGCTATTAGAAAATTGAGAGTAAGAATTTTGGTACCTATTTGGCCCTTTAAAGACTACAGTTACGCTAATTTGACCTCTATTATAAATTAAAGAGGGTACAATTTTCTTTCAGAAAAATTTAACATGTTTATTCTAACTGTCTTAGTTGACCAGTGCCAACAGAACAAAGAAAGAACCATCACTTGACTTATATTTATTTCGACGTTTCTCGCTAATGTCAATGTAGCTCCTTAAAAACTACAATTATGCTAATTTGACTTCTATTATAAATTAAAGAGGATAAAATTTTCTTTTAGAAACATCCAACAAATTTATTCAAACTGTCTTAGTTGACCAGCACAAATAGAACAAATACCATCAATAGACATATTTTCATACGCTTTCGACGTCTCTCGCGAATGTCGATGTAGCTCATTTTTTAAACCAGGATCACCTGCTTTTCCTGGCTTTAATTAAATGAAATGGTGGATTATTTTAGTATTTCGTCTTACTAGAATTATAAAATTGGTATAAGAGATTAAATAAAATCGAAACTTGAGGTTATGCCAAAAGTATCTTACAACAATTGAATTTGAAAGCAATAATTTATGTCTTTTTAAACAAAATAAATGTCAAACTTGACAAAAGGGTACCAAACGTATTTTTTGTCAAACATCCACAATAATTTTACATTAAAATTATTTATTTTTCCGCCCTCGTATGTAAAATTTTATTTGCGAGCAATTAAAGTAAAAATAAAAATTTTGAAATTTATATGTTTGTTGGTCTTTATTTTAATTGCCGTAATTTATTATATGGTTTTAAAATTAACTTATAAGTTGTTTCTTACTTTATAATTATTTGCCAATGAAAATGGTACATTTTGACACCAAAATTTAGTGTGCGATCAAAATTAACTTATTACTAAGAAGAAGTAAGTAGATGAATGAGAAGGTGTTTCTGTAATAATTTTCTTAAAATAAACTTTTAAAATTAATTAATTATTTATCGAATGAAATGTTGTAAGATGATTCTATTTGTGTTTAAATACAAAAGAGGTAAAATTCGTCTTCGTGTATAATAGTAGTACAAACATAGAGAGTAGTACACATAAAGTAAAATACGACGACAGGATTAACAATTTGTAAAGTTGAGTTTAATTCTAAATATGAAGCTTACATATTCTGACATTAAGAAATGAGGAGCAAGACAGGGAAATGTGTACTATCTAATTTACATGAAGATGTCATTTTCTATTCTCACAGACTTTGGACAAATGGACAGACATTATTATATTAGGAGAAAATGACGTCGAGCTACTAAGGACACCTATCGAGTAACCAATTTATATATTTTATAAAGACTTTCCGTCACTTTAAATAATTAATTAATTAATTAATTTCTAACTCTAATTACACTAATATTAAACTCGCACTCTCAATTTTATTATGCTACGAGAGAATTATTTTATAACTTTTGATTTTCGTTTGTTAACACTTAAACAAACGTTTTAATAAATTTCAACCCTCTTTTCTTCGAATTCATTTAAAACTTAAATATTTATAACTTTTTAACAAATTCAAAATTTGTCTCAATAGATCATACTTTCACAAAAATTATATAATGGAAAAGTGGTCTTTTGTCAAGTAATCCCTCGTTATAAAAATTAGTGTTGTGCTGACCAAAAGGATTAGGTATCAAAAACAAGGTACAGCTCGAAAAAATTTTAAATTAGCATAAGTGAGCCTAATATGATTGCGCTCTCAATAATGAATTAAAACATGAGACCCTAACCTTCACCTTCGAGGTCCATCGAAACAGCTACCGGTAAGGAAGAGCAGTGATAGCTAAAATATCAAGGTAAAAACTGCAGCTTCCTCTAGATTTGCTCCAACAGAGCAAAAGCCTCAATGTTGGGGACCCAGGAACTATGAAGAACATCAGATAGTCTGCTCTGCTGAGAGGCTCATTTATGACACTCTCCAATAGAAGAATAAGGTGTCATTTAACCACATTTTTCCATCTGATATTGTCAGGTATCCTCCACTATTAATTAATTATTGAGCTCACGAATTTGTTCCTAAAATTTTCACGTTAATTTAAAAATATTTCCAAGCTCAATTTGACACCATTTTAATTCATTTCAAAGCGTAATTTCAATTAAACCATTGTTTTACAATAATTTTTTCGAAACAGTGAATTTACTTAATGATTTGAATAGACAATTAATCGTTTAACAACGTTGTTAATTATGAATAAAAATAATATAGATATGCAATAAAATTTATTGTTTTAATTTTCGTAATATTTTTTAACACTTGAGTACCTACTTTTTTTTTAAATGTATTTTAAAATAAATTTTTTCCCTCTAATTAGTTATTATAAAAAGATCAGATTGGGAGTAATGTGAATGCGCAGTTAATTTTATATTAATTATATGTCTTGTTTTTAAATTGCATATAGTTTTCGTCATCATCTTAATTATTTAGACATTATAATTGAATTTATTATTACAATACATAAAAAAATAATTAATTGTAAATTAAGGAGTTTGTTTCTGCTTGATTCATAGAGTAAAATAGCTAATTTTGTCTTACTGTTGACAAAGATATTATTTTATTGTATCCATCATTTACTTCCTCTATTAGTTTAATTAAGTACATAGCTATTAAAAAAATTACTTGGATATTTGCAAAATATTAATTTGAATTTACACTAAGTGTAGTGTGTACAAAGGGCACGCCAAGACGTCTTGCCTATTATAGTTAGTTGCTCTTCTTTTTGTGTTTGAAACCATTCTAAGCTAATGTTTTTGAAGTGCTGGCTAAAACTTTGCATACTAATCTCAGAAAATCTTCTTTAGACGTGGCATAAACTATACAGTCAAAAATGACCATGGAAGAAGCTCTAACAACAAAGGAACTCATGAGATGCACTGAAATAAACACATTACGAAGTTGAACTGAGCGTAGATAAAAGACGATGTGAGAACATAGGTAATATGACACATACAAAACTACAGACTTCGTCATGAGCTGACGAGGAGGACGAAGAGAGTAGACACCACGTCTTGTGAAGAATGGAGAATACCAAAATAATAAAAATATCAATGGTGGAGAGCTCTTAACGTAAAGTGGAATGAATGCTGCTGATTATTAGAGGGCAGTTATCCCTCCCCAGATTATTATGCGTTATATGTGCATATTTAAAAAAAAAAGATGCATGTTGTTAAAACAATCTGTATTTAAGTTTAAGAAATTTGTGCATATTTTTTAGAAATTTATGCATATTTTAAAAATTGTGTCCATATTTTTAAAATATCGCTGCATATTTTAAACAAATCTGCATATTGATAAAAAAAATTGTGCATAATATAAATAAATATGTGCTTCAATTTCAAGAAAAATCAGTGCTAATTTTTAGAAAAATCTGTGCATATTTTTAGAAAAATCTATGCATATTTTTATAAAAACCTGTGCATATTTTCAGAAAAATCTGTGCATATTTTTAGAAAAATCTGTGCACATTTAAAAAAAATCTGTGGCTACCATTAAGAAATTAGTGAACATTTTTAAAAAATTTGATCAAATTTTAAAACCAGTGAATATTTTTTGAAAATATGCATATTTTAAAGAAATATGTGTTTATATTTAAGAAATCTATGTATATTTTAATGAAAATTGTGCATATTTTAAAGAAATGTGTGTATTATTTTAGAACAATATGTGCACATTTTAAAAAAATCTGTGGTTACTTTTAAGAAATCAGTACATATTCTTTCAAAATTTGATTATATTTTAAAAAATCTGTGCATATTTTTTAAAAATATGCATATTTAAAAGAAATATGTGTTCAAATTTAAGAAATCTATGCATATTTTAAAGAAACATGTGCATATTTCTAGAAAAATCTGTGCATATTTTAAAGAAATATATGTTTTTATTTAAGAAATCTATGCATATTTTAATGAAAATTGTGCATATTTTAAAGAAATGTGTGCATTATTTTATAACAATCTGTGCACATTTTAAAAAAATCTGTAGATACCTACTTTTAAGAAATTAGTGCATATTTTTTCAAAATTTGATCATATTTTAAAAAATCTGCATATTTTTTAAAAATATGCATATTTAAAAGAAATATGTGTTTATATTTAAGAAATATATGCATATTTTAAAGAAATATGTGCATATTTCTAGAAAAATCTGTGCATATTTTAAAGAAATAAACGGTTGTATTTAAGAAATCTATGTATATTTTTAAGAAAATTGTGCATATTTTTAACAAATCTACATACCTAATAAACTGTATTTATTTTAAAGAAATATGTGCATATTTAAGGAAATTCTGTGCTTATTTTAAAGAAATATGAGGTTGTATTTTAGAAATCTATGCATTTTTTTAAAAAAATTCTGCATATTTGAAAGAAATATGTGCATTATTTTAGAACAATCTGTGCACATTTTTAAAATATCTGTGGTTACTTTTAAGAAATTAATGCATATTTTACAAAATTTCATCGTATTTTAAAAACTATGTGCAAATTTTTTAAAAATATGCATATTTAAAAGAAATATGTGTTTATATTTAAGAAATCTGTATGCACATTTTAAAGAAAATTGTGCAAGTTTTAACAAATCTGCTTATTTTTTAAACAATGTTGCTTATTTTAAAGAAATATGTGCATATTTTTAAGAAATATGTGCATATTTCTAGAAAAATCTGTGCATATTTTAAAGAAATAAACCGTTGTATTTCAGAAATTTATGTATATTTTTAAGAAAATTGTGCATTCTTTTAACAAATCTGCGTATTGATAGAAAAAAATCTGAGCATATTTTTAGAATAATCTGTGCTTATTTCTAAGAAAGGTGAAGTTGTATTTAAGAAGTCTATGCATATTTATAAGAAAATTGTGCATATTTTTAAGAAATTCTCATATTGATAAAAAATATTTAAATGCATTAAGCGCATATTTAAATGAAATTTGCATATTTAAATGAATATTGCATATTTAAAAGAAATATATGTCCATATTTTAAAGAAATACATGCATATTTTAAAAACATATGTTCATATTGAAAAAATATATTTGTGCATATTTTAAAAGAAATACGTGTATATTTTAATAAAATATTTGCATATTTTTAGAAAAATCGGTGCATATTTTAAATAAATATGTGTTTATAATTAATAAATCTATGCAAATTGTTAAAAAATCTGTACATATTTTAAGGAATTCTGTGCCATTAAAAAAATATCTGTGCATAATTTATTATGTAAAAAAAATCTATGCATTATTTTAAAGAAATATGTGCATTGTGCATGTGCATATTATAAAAAAGATTCTCTAAGTATTCAAAAAATTCTGCATGTCTTTCAAAAATTTGTGCATAACATATGAAATATTTTTTAATAGTTTTGTCCATAAAATCACTCCCTCTCTCCCTCTACTGATCATCATCATCTGCTTGTCAAGAAAATTAAGAGATTAACCAACTAAGTATAGAACCCTGCCATGGAAAACGAAGAAACTCAAACTCGCCCCAACGTAAACCTACCCAGAGACTGAGTTTGACTTTCGTACTAATTTGACCCACAACCCCATAAGTATTTATTAAACTCACTTTTTCGTTGTATGGCTGTGTCAAACGTCAAAATGCTTCAGAAATCCTAGAAGTGTTCAAACTATTACAATTTTTATCTTATTTTTTTTATTATTTTTATTCTTCCTTCTAGTAATTTATTTCTAATCAAAATTCGTCATTATGTTATTATTTACAACAAAAACTTTAGCATTATTTGGAAAAAAAATTAAAATTTATGTTAAGTGATACAGTAGAGCTATATTCAAAAGAAAGGAAGAATTAAAAATTGAATAAATAGGTTGGGTCATTGAAATTCGATTAAACAATAACAAATAACATTAAATCACAAAAAGTAATAAATTTTTATTTAAAATAAATTTAGTGTGTGGCACTACTAACTGGTTTAAGTTAAAAAAAAATTACGAGCAATCGAAAGAATAACAATAGCTTGTATCAAATTATGCCTCATATGTTATAATCAAGTAAGGTGTGCTCCAAACAAGATCCTTATGTTGTTGTATAATGTGCTTTTAGTTATAAGCATTGAATTAAACAATAATACCATAACTCATTGTCCTGTTATTATATTACTAATAATTTATTAGAAATCAAATTTAAAAAAATATGTGAAGGTGAAAATTAATGTTATTGCCACTGTAATAAACATTTGTTAAATAACAAACATGAAAATTGATATCGAGAATATTTTTTTAATGCTTGCTTTTAACTCGTGAATGGAAGCTTTGCATGGTGTACGTGGGTTGTCGTGCTCTCGAGTTTGAGCAAAAAGCTCAACTCAAAGCTTTCGTGATTCTCGCTATATATTAAAACTACGTGTAAATTCCCTAACTGGACGCTTTTTTTAAGACGAAGGTAAGTCGGGAGGTCTAGAAAATCTCTGCTTGGTCTGAAGTCTCACCTATGATCTATCCAACTAGAGAGGTCCTACTGGCATAGCTCTTAAAGTCATTAGGGTGCTCTATTTAATAAACCCTGTCTACGCCAAAGTGAATATATCCTTCAAGAGGGGTCCTATTTTTTATTAGGTGACTTAAGTGATCTGATATGGCATGGTCATGGTGTCCTTATTCTCTCATGTGGTAATACAGGATGCAATAGAAAAGGACAAAGTTTGAAATATTTCGAGTGTCAAAAATTTAAGAAAAATAATTATGTAAAATGTAACTTTGTGTAATATTATTTTGAATTATTATTAATGTGCATTTCTATTTAAAATATTGAATTATTAGCAACCTCATTTCCAAAATCATTTTGCATTAAAATTGCAACACAAAGGTTTTTTATTTTAAGTTGTTGCTTTTTATATTCTCTTATTATGAATAATTTATTTTAATTACTCATATAAAGTAATTATTTTTAACGAAATTTTAAAAGAAATTAAATTACATTGTAAATAAAATTGAAACAATATAGAACGTGTGTACATAACATATACTCTGAAACAATAATAATTGCACGTCAACGTGTTTCTGTAAGTGGGTTTTGAGGGGTAGTGAAGAGATTACAAAGGAAACGTTAGTCCGGCAAAGGGCAGGAAATTTGACAGCCTCGGTCAAAGGTTAGCCTCCTGTTTAGAGTTAGCCTAAAGGCGCGTTGGACCCACTGATGTGCTACTAAATTATCTAAGCTGCAGCTAATTTGTACTTTACTTTGATTTCGCTTTGATTATGGATTTGTCACGGTCTACTAGATCTTGTGTTTTGCTTAAACGAACGTCTGTTATTAACATACTAACTTTGCATTTGGATATAACCGAATAAGCTTATTTGTGGTATTTTTAGAAATTTTCTTCTGAAAAGAAAAAAATATTTTTCATCCCCTATCAGAACAACTTTCGAGTTGAAAAAAAAGGAAAATCTATATTAGTCAGTCTCTTTATCGGTAACCGAAATCTACCCCTTTTATATAAGCCGAATTCAAATAAAGTAATATTTTAAGAGTGGAATAATTAAATAAGTTGATTAATGAGAAAGTCATAAGTTCCATCTGCGAATGGTATTGAATATAACTGAATATTTTTTAGGCGTCCTGAAAAATTAATTAAATTGTGAATAACGTGGCGATTGAAGACTTGAGTTTTGTTTTGTAATTTGTTTGGGACTAAAAACCGCGATGTTGTGATGTTTCAATGAATTTGATTAAAATTTTAATATTGTTGATTTGCTTCTTTTATTCTTTGAAGCTTTTGATAAATTAATGAATTTTTATTCGACGTAACGAAGCGTTTCTACAAATTCTATACAATTTTCATTTATTAAAAAGATTAGTTTTATATAATATTCGTAATTTTTGTTTTTAAATTATCGATTTAAAACGTAAAAACTCTTAATTTGTGTGTCTTTACCTCTACCTACCCTTCGTTTAATATAATAACAACCCTATCGTGCAATAACACTTTGTTCCATGATTTACGTCGATTTTTTTTCAGAAACTTTCCTTAATAAAAATTCTAACCCTTTGTTTAACTTCTAAATTACAGCCATAACTCAATTTGTATCCGATCGTATATTTTTTAATTATTCGTTTCAACACTTTTAGGTTCTTTAAAAGGGGGTATATTTCTGATAATTTGATTTGTGATTCAAAGGGTTTCTATGTATACACTGCTTAATTGGTTGGAAGTCGTTTTTCTTAAAATTTATTAACACCCCAACAACAAAATTTTTCTTCATTTTCTTTTCTTAAAAAGTATCGAAAGCCAATTGAGAAATTTACAAAAATGTCGGAGTTAATATTTCAAATTGCACGCGAATTTATTTCTTAAACACGCCACATATGGTTACACTAATGCATCAAAAGTCAATATCTAGTGAAGTGAAGTTAAATTTTATTACACATTAACATTAGAACAGCATATTTCGTCCCCCCCAAGTTCCAAGATGGCAGTGTCAATAGTGAACAGAGCTCACTTTCAGAGTCTGAAAGTTAATATAGATAAGTTTTCAAATTTGAAATACTCTATAGAAATACTTTAACATTTCTTAAACGTAAATTTATTTCTTCTCCATTTTCAATGTCTGAAACTTAGGATAGATAAGTTTTAAAATTTGAAAAACTCTAGAAACTGTTCACGTGTCCACATTTCTTAAAATTAGATTTCTTTCTTCTTCATCTTCAGAGTCTGAAAGTCAGGGTAGGTCAGTTTTCAGTTTCGAACAACTCTATAGAAATAGTTTACCACTTCTTAAAATTAGATTTATTTCTTCTCCATCTTCAAAGTTTGAAACTTAGGTTAGATAAGTTTTCAGATTTGAAACACTCTAGAGACTATTAACATTTCTTCAAATTAGATTTATTTCTTCATCATCTTCAGAGTATAGAAGTTAAGTTGGAGAAGTTTTCTGATATGAAATACTTTAAAGAAATAGTTTACCATTTCTAGAAATTAGATTTATTTCTTCTCCATCTTCAAAGTCTGAAACTTAGGTTCGATAAGGTTTCAGATTTGAAACACTCTAAAAACTGTTAACATATCTTAAAATTAGATTTGTTTCTTCATCATCTTCAGAGTCTGAAAGTTAGGTTTAGCCAGTTTTCAGTTTGGAAGAACTCTATAGAAATAGTTTAACATTTCTTAAAATTAGATTTATTCTTTCTCCATCTCCAAAGTCTGAAACTTAGGTTAGATAAGTTTTCAGATTTGAAAAACTCTAGAAACTGTTAACATTTCTTAAAATTAGATTTATTTCTTCATCTCCATCTTCAAAGTCGGAAACTTAGGTAAGATAAGTTTTTAGATTTGAAAAACTCTAGAAACTGTTAACATTTCTTAAAATTAGATTTATTTCTTCATCATCTTCAGAGTCTTAAAGTTAAGTCAGATTAGTTTTCAGATTTGAAATACTCTATAGAAATTGTTAACATTTCTTAAAATTAGATTTCTTTCTTTTTCATCTTCAGAATCTGAAAGTCATGGTAGGTCAGTTTTTACTTTTGAACAACTCTATAGAAATAGTTTACCATTTCTTAAAATTAGATTTATTTCTTCTCCATGTTCAAAGACTGAAACTTAGGTTAGATAAGTTTTCAGATTTGAGAAACTCCAAAAACTGTTAACATTTCTTAAAATTAGATTTATTTCTGCATCATCTTCAGAGTTTAAAAGTTAGGTTATGTCAGTTTTCAGATTTGAAAAACGCTATACTATAGCTAACATTTCTTAAAATTATATTTATTTCTTATTCATCTCCAGAATCGAATAGTTAGATTAGATCAGCATTAGATTTGAAAAACTTTAGAAATAGTTAATAGTTCTTAAAATTAGATTTATTTCTTCATCTATTCTGGAAGTTAGGTTAGATAGGTTCTCAGAGTAGAAAAACTCTGAAAATAGAAATATTTCTTAAAATTATACTTTTGTTTATTTCTTAATCAATTAATCATCTTCAGAGAAATTTTTTCTTCATCTTTGAAGTTTGAGAATTAGGTTAATAGATCAAGGATCTCTTATTTTGTGGCCACCTTTTGATCGTCAAGCGTTTTTTGTATTTCGATGATCGATCTAATCTAAACTCACCCTGTAGGTATATGTATATTACTTCAGAAAAAAATAATAACTTTCTATATAAAAGCGCTTTTTATAAAAAAAACTGTTGCTATGCAATAATATGTTGCTGTGCTTAAAAGTGGCACTTTATTAAACTATTTTGAATAGAGAAATATAGTATATTTCTGTATAAAACGCTAAAAAATATTTAATTAGCGATTAAATAATTATTGTGTGTGTATAAATTGTTGAAAATTAAATTAAACGTCAATTTGATGATAGCGTGGTAGTATAAAATAATAAAATATTTAAGCTTCAACATTGCAAAAACACATATTGACAGTTACAAGAACTCTTAACATTATTTTAAAATTCGCGATTACAATAGTTCATGTTTTCCACCTACAAGAAATCGAAGAAATTATAAAGAACATTTATTTCAGTCTATTTGAGTATAAGCTTAAGCTTTACATTGAAATGAAATTTTAAAAAAAATTAAAACTGATACAGCAAACATTAAAAGTTGAAGTGGTTTATATCGGATACTTCGTTTCTTAACTTGAAACAAAAAAATCTACTTGAAATATAATAAATTATAATACTTTTGAAAAATAAAAATATGTAAAAGGTAGAAACGATATTATTTATTTACTATTAAGTAGACAAAGATAAAAGTTAATTCTGTGAAGGACGTCGCAAGGACAAAATTTAATAATGTGTCGCATATATGGTACTTGGTTGGGGACTTGTATCTCCAGTTGAGTTTCTATATAGATTGGAATGTTTCGCATAAATCTTACACAAGGAGGAGAATTACAAAAAAAATAGTTTTAAAATGTCGTAAACACCTCGTAAATCAATGGTCGACCACTATTGATCAATTCGTGTAGGTTGGTCCGATTGTCTATTAAACACATGAAAGATTTAATAAGTCAGGTATAAAAGGTTGCTTATGTCGTATCATTAATTATTGTAATAAATGAGCATCTACTAATAGTACATTACATACAGGCATTCTCATTATTAGATCTACATTTGACATAAAAAAAGAATTAATTTCTAAAATGCTGAAACTTCGTGAAAAGTTATGTATAAGTACGCCCTGGCTTTCCGCCATCTTGGAATATGGCACTTTTGTTTCAGCTTTTCATTCCTTTGTTCAAAAGTCAAAAAAGTCGGTTTTTAAAACACTCAACGTTGCGAGATAGTCTTAGGTAGTTTACCTTAGGTTAGGTTAGGTTGGGGTTAGACTCCTGCACCACCTACCCGTAAAATAGCCAGTAGCCATTCGACTGAGGGGTTCATAGAACAATGTTAATAATGTCGCTTCTGGTGGTTGCAGGAAGTGAGTGGAGTGTCTAGCGTATGCGGAACTCACCGGATGACCAGCGTGCCTTGTGCAACTGGCCAGTGTGCTCTCGTGCCAGCGGGAATATCATCTAGCTTTTATGGATTGTCTCCATTTTAGGTGCGACTAAGCAAAAGGCTCGCATATAAGTATATATGGTAGAGCTCGTGGCTTCGACTCTTGTTCAACGTCTGGTATCCTTTAGAGAGGAAGGGCCATGGAAGGGTTGAGGAGTGAGGAGATTTACCTTACCACAACCTTAATCTAACCTCTCGGATAGCTCTTGACCGGATGTGTTACCTTGTAGGTCTTATAGAGCCCCTTATCCTAGGCCTCTGGACAAAGGAAAGCTGATAATGATTAGTCTGGTAGTAATTCAGCCACGCCTGGTAACCTAAGGTAACCTAACCTAACCTAACCTAACTTAACCTAACGTGGTAGAATGCATAAAACCTCCAGGATGTGTTCTTACCTTCTGCTTACTATCCATACTCGGCTAAGAGCCGAGCTCGGGCGTATCAATAGCACACGGTCTTTTGAGAGTCTGTTCCCGACCGTTACCGGTCTTGGTTCAGAACATTTAGTGCTGCGAGAACAGTGAGAGCCGCAGGTTAAAGTTTCTGCTAAGTCTGCTCACTGTACTTGGTGCTGGTCTCGCAGTGGCTGTGAAGAGGTTCTCACTGTAAGCGGGGTCGCTCGTTGGCCATCAACGCGCGGCATTGTCCTCTTTATGAGGAGTAAAATCTCCTCCTACTTACGAGCAATATCGGTGTAGACTTAGTTTCGCCGATCATCAAGCCGGGCCCGCACCGGCTGGAACATACCTCCGGAAAATTGGTCGCTTGCGACTCCTGACACACGGTGTCCAGTTAGTAGTCCTCGTCTAGTAACCACTGAATAGCACCAGGTCAGGATGTGTCTCTCCTGACGTGTTGGGTTGTAACCAGGTGTGGTGAGTTTTGAAAACCGGCGGTATTCAGTGCGAGCAATCGTGGTGTTAATGCTAATGAGAGAGCCGCCACCGGCTCCGGTGGAATGAGTCAACACAAGTTTTACTGAAGTTCCGCTGGCTCAGCCTCAGTTTGTGAAGGTAATAACCTGAAGAATTAACTTGAATAGACAGGTTCCTTTTTAGGGGTTGGGTGTTATAATTATAGAAGTGCTTTTCGAGTGGTAGTCCCAGGAAGTGCCCCCCTGGCCACTCCATGAATGGCGAAAAACATAAAAAATAGAAACACTCTTGATATCAAGTCACTGATAGACTACTACTACAGAGGTTTTTATGTGGGATCATATAAGAAAATTAAAAAAGCCAATGCCCGGTTACATGAAAGAGAATTATATTTTAATTTGAGAAGTTGGTTTATAATCCTTAGATATGGCAACGTAACACAATAAATAAATAAATATGTCAAAGCTTGACCTTACATTATGTAACGTTGCCATATCAAGAACAAAAAATTTTAAATATAATTCTCGGATTAAAATGTAATTCTTTTTTATGCAACCGGGCATTAAGGTAACTAAAAGTTTGACCAAAACACAACAGTAGTTGTGCCAGCGTTTCAATTTTTTTAATTCAAATCTGCACATAATTGATTTGGCAGATTCGCATAAACAGCTTTACGAGCTATAATTGCATGGTTTATAATTAATTCTATAAGGTTTTAACGTGCTGTAATACATTGACATACAAATAATGTTTGATGGCAATGACTCATTGGCATCAAAACAATACGAACAGTAACTTCTTCGCTTTGTACTTGAATTATTGAATAGTTAAACTCTCTTCTGTAGTCTAGCCTTAAGTAAAATGGTGTAAAATTTAAATATTTGTTTATCTATGCCGCCATCTTAGATACAGCCATTGAGCAACCGTAGCTTAAGTTTGCAATATGTTATCATAGTTTTAAGACGATAGGTAATCTTTTGATCACTTTTGAGTACTTCTAGAAAGTATTTTTTACAAAGCGACCATTTTTTCGCACCACAAAATATTTCAAAAAGCGCCCTCTATGAAACCATTAGATAAAGAAGAGTTGGACCCTTGAAACTTTGAAGGTGGTCCCGAAAATTGTTTCAAATACGTTCAAATGTTGAATTATTCGGTGATCGATTAACGGTAATTTTTTCCAGACTTTTCATCCCACTATGGGTAGCCCTGGTGGTCCGTTCCTTCACAACGTTTCGTTATTACATTTAAAAAGTAGAAAAGGAATTCGAAGGCGGTAAAACGAGCACAATTTGTATTTGTATAAAATTAATAATTAATGTTTTATAAAACAACAATTCATTATAAAATGACATCCAACATATTTTATTAGTTGTTGAACCAGTCGGTTATAGTTAAGAAAAGAAAACTGCTTCTACTTATAAGATTTGTAGTTGTTTAATACATTGTATTTTAAATTTGACGGTTTTATTCTTGTCTGCTTGTTGGATCGCGTGTAATAAAAATCGTTTTCAATGTTAATTCAATATGTGGCGTGATGGTTTAATACTTTAAGGGTTGTTCGTTTTTTTTTAATTTCTGAATTTATCAAAACTACCTGTGAGTTGCTTTGTTAAAAAAAAGTCTCGAGTTTAACCAAAAAAAAAAAAGAAAAAACAAAAGAGCAATCAGCTTGAATATTCGTAATGTGTGTTTGTGTATGGGTGGTGAATTGTTTCATAGACTGATTGCTTGAATTCCTTAATGTAAGGGCGAATACTTGAGAGCTATTTTCCCCAATAAAATAAATATCCTCGCATCCTTGGGTTTTCGAGAAGATTTTGGGTTAAAAATCAATTTTGTTTGTCGTCAACAACTTTCAACAATGTCACTTTTAATGACCAGAAATGTCATTAATACGAAAGAACGCCTTCGATTTGTTATTGGTAATGAATGGTTAGGGGTTGAAATATATGTCGAAAACTTTTTTTTTTGTATACACGTAACGTATGATTTTTCTTCGTGTTGTTGTGTTTTTCGTGTGTGTTTTGTTTCTTTTACGTTTCATACTAAATGACGTGCTGTTTCAAAAATGGTGAACACAAAAATACTTAGAAGCAAATAAATAAGAAAACAAAAAATATATAAATGTTCTTTGAGGAATTGCTGATAGAGAAACGGAAAACGGAAATCTTAGTTCACTACTTCCCCTTTTGTTGGTGTTAATGGTGCTTTGGACACTAAATTAAACAGTGGTGCACAAAAGTTTTCAATTTTATTCTTAGAAAATTGTCTTTGGTTACAGTTTTAATAACAAAACGTCCCTAAACCGCACAGGGCCGTAGTCAGATCGTGTTATCAGTACATGCTCAAGAAATTTCAAGGGAGGATGAACAGTTAAAATCAGAGTTTTCTCTCTTCTGAGTTTGTATAAATCCGTTGATCTCTTCTGAGAATGAAAAGTTTTTGTCCAAAGTTTGCAAAAATTTCACTTTCTTTAATTCAATGTTTTCATCTTCGATACCACTGCCAATTAGGAACTCATCGTTTTATTATTATCGCGAAATCTTTTGCTTAACCCTAGCTGGGAAATCCTCTGGCTCGAACAGACTTAAAATTTTCCTGCTCTGGCGTACCCAGACCTACGGTCCTGAAACCGCATTTTTAGGAGATTAAAAGTCCACGGTCTCTTTAGATTAAGTTTATACGGTTTTAACTCAAGACAGGTTCTGAAAAAGTCGAAATGTGGTGAAAAATCGTGTACAAGTGTCCTATTTAACAGACTGAAAGTCCCTAACCTTTCGACTCACCGCTCATCGTGAACAGTAGAATATTATTCAAACGTCTTTACGTCTTTAACCCACCTCGTCATTGCGCGAAAGACTTAAATTGTTAGGCCTGGCCATTAAGTATGTATTGTATATTTCACCGCGCACAATGACGTAGACAAGTTCTTAACATTTTTGAATCTTACTCTACATCAGATACTCCGCATAAGCCGCGGACTGACTATACTATTTCAGGGGCGCAGATATTTCTAGAAGCCCACAATGAAAAATTTTGAATTACTAGTCTTAAGCCACTGACATTTTTGAATAGACCCATGCTGTATAAACCCCGGAAATACTGGAATTTTTTAATTACTTTCGAAAGAAAGCTCGAATTTGCAACTTCAGGGGCCCGGGACGCAGTAGCGCCCAGCGCCTTTCGCCAGTCCGCGCCTGCTGCCGATAACAAAAAGATAAAAAGTGTTTATAACATTATAAGACTCGAAGATGGTCGCAGTTGAGCGTCGCTAACCTCCGGTGTTACCGTAACGGGCACCCTATGGTCTCGTGACTTGGTGGGGTCTCGTCGCGGTGTGGTCTCACAGTATCACTTTAATCGCAAGCTAAGCTAGCTAATGCTTCTAGTAGATGGACCACACGACAGTGTTCAGTGCCTACCGTGGTCCTTGTGACTCTCGCCCAGTTTTGTTTGTTTTCTGACGAAATTTTGCACTGGTAGCTCTCCCGTTTGAAGCTGCGCCTGTTAGCTAAACTTTCCTCTTAACGCAGTCAAAGAGAGTGTGATTGGCATCGTCCATGTCTTTGCAGTATGCATTTAGTGTTGCTTGCCTTTCTAAATTTATAAAGAAATCTTTGAAAGCACTCGTGGCTGGCCAGTCAAAGTATGGGTGCCATTATCGTGTTAGTTCCCTGCGGAGATGTTGAAGCCACGGTCTGAGGTTCGGAATTAGGCGGCCATTGCTACTGTACCTAACCAAACCTTTTTATCGAGGGAAGAGAAATATTTTCATGCACACAGACCATCATCACCTTTACTCACTATAAACCTCTCCCTTAAGGTAGCACAAAACAGTGTCCGGAACCGCTTACGCACTACTTGAGGTAGTTCATTAAAGCCCGACCTGTGTAGATGCGTATTATGTACTATACCTTCTATGACATTTTTTGAAACCAGGTTTATTTTCTTGCACAGATCGGTAAGAGTCTCCACCGCCCACGGCACGTCTAACCCAGGCATTTACGTCCAGGCCCTTTGCTTCTCGCAGTTTCGTCGGCAAACTATCGCGCAGCTGCAGAGTTCGTGGGCACTGAGTCACTAGGTGCTCTGAGGTCTGTGGTTGCCCCCATGGGCATGCGTTGGTTTGTAGTATTTTGAAGCAGTGCTCAAAAAATAGTCGTTCGTTGTGATAAAGGTCGTAAGTGGTAAGGTCGTAAATAATATAATACTCGAGATTGTCTACACCCTTAGGAAGTATAGAGATACATAGTATGCTATTACGCAGTTTTTGTTGCGGTAGACCTACGTTAGCTGGGAACAACCAAATGTGTTAGACACCACGCGGCGAATGCGACTTGTACACTACTGCTGTTCCCAGCTGATGTCGTGCGCGGCGTGGGGTGGCGGTACAAGCCAGCCTCCAGGGCTGGCTCGTATTTTGAGGGTACTAGCTCGAATACGTGCCATACTCTGGCGTAAGCGAGCGTCTGCCTAGAGCGGTTCGTAGGCGAAGGCAGGATACTGTATGTTTTCCTGCTTAGTTAAGATCGTACAGGAACCTTCACTCCACTTGGTGTTGGAAATGCCTATTCCGTGACATTCCGGGATCATCCATAACTCAACCTAGCGTTCTTTACGAAATACAACAATAAAAACTTCCTGCTTGTGAGAGGGGGTCAAGGAGCGAAACACGGGTCGGGCAGAATGCTTAGACTACCGTCAGAGTGGACTGTCTTTGATACGTGCTTAACCCCCTGACTAGGGCCTCTAAATCACCTCTCACACTCTCTTCATGAGTAACACACCCCCTTTACTCTACGAACCCGCCCTGTTTATGAATCTGAGCCCCTCAGTAACCTAGGCAGGCTCTCACTAGGCCCATCAAGGGGTTTCCCCTGTCCGGTCCTCTCTTACATAACCTAATAGTCGTAACTCAACTAGTTTTAGGATTATCCCTGACAAGGCTTCGACTGCCGGATGCAACCTCTGAGATGCGACTGAGAAAGTTTTAGAGGTTGGGACTTGATTTAGAGTCGCTCCTTTCTCTAATAGGGTACTAACTATTGGCCCAAATCGCTGAACTTCCATGAACCGAAGCTATCCCCGTATAGCAAAAGATCTTGGACCAAAAGGAAAGCGGTTTAACTGATAGGCCCAGAACTACCAGCCAGCTCTCACGAACATAAGATGTACTCTATATGCTCTAGTTCTGGATCTAAGCGGGCGGGTAGGACCGCAACTGACTCAGGAGTGAATCCGTTTAGCCCAACTCATTTGATATTCGCCAGATAATTAACACTTCCTCGCTAATTTTTAGGAGTGTGGAGGATAGTATGGTGTTCCTCTTGTCTGTGATTTCCAAAGAGAGAACATAAATCTTCGGTGTACGGTAGGCTTAGACGAAAGTCAGAGCGGGCTTCCATCTCGTTGAGTTGCTCTTTAAGTGGAGTAAAGGGGGGCTTCGCCTCCCGATCAACCCTACTAGAGCGACTTCAGTATAATGATTGTTGATATAGTGCTAATGAAATTGTCCGGAATGTCACACTATGTGATCTATCACTTTAAACCCATAGAGATTCTAGTCTCGGTGCTCGGAAAGAAAGCGGAAATTTTTATTAAAATTTTTGTAAACGTCGTTAAGCAAGTACTTAGATGGGGTTAATTCCAATTCCAGGTACATATTATTTATTTAATGAAGACCTTTAGATTGGAATCTTTTTAGTTTTGGGCTACAGTAAATTGATTAAAATTTAAAAAAAATTAAAATTGACGAACTTAAAGATACATGTTTAGGTATCGACGTGGGTCTTACGAAAATTATTCTACACGCACATCAGGGGCTTTAATGTTGTAACCCTAAGGACACAACGTATTTATAAAATTACATTCTCGTAATAATAATTTAAGATAAACACCTGCTGTACAATTCAAAACGTATAAATTAAGAAATAATTTTCCCTTTAATAGAATTTTAGGTGTTATTAAACGAAAATGTCGTTATTGTGTCAATAACTATTTCATTTTCTATAATATAACATCCTAAAATAACTTCTCATGTGGATTGAAGCAGTAATTAATAGAAATAATACATTGAGATCCCTGCTTTGTGTTGATATCTCTTCTAAACACGCATAGATACTCGCTATTGCTATCAGGTAATTGCTTTTCCTGCTCATATGTCAACAATCGAATGTAGACTCATATTCACAATTAATATTGTTAGAAATACCCGTATCTAGAAACTTTGAATGATGTTGATAAATTTATAACAAACCTTTCGATACAACTCGTACAAATTTCCATAAACGACCTCTTCGTGTGTGATAAATTAATAAAAAAATTGATAAAAATCGAATATTAATTGGATGTAATCAAATATGCAAATTTATCTTTACAAATTATTATTATTATTGCTTTTATGCTTTTAAAATGTTCATAATATAAGGTTCTTTTTTCGGTTAAAAACATTAGTAATACTAACCAATCATCTGTAACGCATAAAGAATCATAAAAACAGACATTATATTCATAAAATACTATAATTCTTGAATTAATATCCATTGCTTTGTTCATTATCATATCATTATAGGATACACTGTAAAAATTGGCTTCTTTTCGATTCCTATACCAATTCGTTTACCATTTACTATTCCCATTTGCTCTTTTTGTAATTTGTAATTCTAATTTTTTTTTCTCATAAATATGAATGATGTTGCACAAATTTGATTTCGAGTAACGAAAATGATGGATAATTGACTTCTTTTACAGTTTCATAATTTCACTGCTAGTGTCAATTACTGATGATAGTGAAGAATAATTTTTCATTGGGATAAATTAATATGCTGTATCTAGTAGTCCAGTTGTTATTAGGGATTTTAACTTCAGAAAAATAGTAAAATGGCCAAAACTCAGGAATTATTGATCGAACAAATAAAAGTTCAAATCTTCTTTATAGAAGAGCATGTTTAGAGAAGAAAAGGTCTAAAGACTTTTTTCATAGCGTAAATTTTCAATTAGAATTATTCCAAAGTTTTTCTTAAATAAAATAAACACTTAAATTTATAATAAACTAACACACATTCAGCTAAAATAAATCCCGGTTTATACGTGAGGCTTTTCAAGCCCATTTGCTGTTTTATGCTATTTAATTGTTTTTATTGTATAATCTTACACTTACAATCAAAGTCGAAAGGTATATTAAGTTTCATAAATTTAGTTTAAAAAATATACATGGTACAACAACAATAAAACGACGTGGGCTTCTCAGGCCTCACGTATGCTCTGCAGGGTTAATGAAGGATGGCTGAAAACAAAGCAACGCCTATGCAACCTACTATCTAAGTTTTTCTACACATATCCCCAATATTAAGGATAGTTTCCATTTAAAACCATCCAGAATGCTCTAGAGGTGTTGAAATCGTATCGACCTTTCGAAAATATTTAAGCGATTTCATCTCATCAAAAAAAGAGTCTCTGCCCAATAATATTTTGGGTTGGTGATGATAAATGCTGTAGTGAAATCAGGAGCTTTTACGTCCACTTTTCTATTCCCAGCATCTTATCTTTGTAAAATCGGGTTTCTTTTGTGCAGTAAATACTCTTGCCTTTGATTTTTATTTTTCCTAGTTTTTTTTATAGGGCATCTCTTCAGGTATTTAGTCTCAGAGGTTGAGAATCCTTGCCCTAACCTATAAGTTAGGTTAGGTACATTTTCACGTAACGTATAGTTTTGGGGCGCAGAGGTGAAGTAACTAGATTGGAAGTTACACTCAAATATTGAGACTTTGTAATGACAAGCTAGAGGGGGAGGAGCTACAACATAATGAAGTATTTAGTCTCCGAGGTTGAGAATTATTGTTCCCTAACTTATAAGCTACGTTAGGTCGATTATCACTTAACTTATTATAGTTTTGAGGCAGAGGTGAAGTAACTGGGTTGCAAGTTACACTCAAATATTGAGACTTTTTGGTGACAAGCTGGAGGGGCAGGAACTACAACATAATGAAGTATTTAGTCTCTGAGGTTAAGAATTGTTGTCCTAACCTATAAGCTAGGTTAGGTAGATTTTCACGTAATTTATTAATATAGTTTTGAGGCACAGAGAGTGAAGTAACTGGGTTGGCAGTTACACTCAAATATTGAAACTTTGTAATGACAATCTGGAGGGGGAGGAGCTGCAACATAATGAAGTATTTAGTCTCCGAGATTGAGAATTGTTGCCCTAACCTATAAGCTAGGTTAGGTAGATTTTCACGTAACTTATTACAGTTTTGAGGCAGAGGTGAAGTAACTGGGTTGGAAGTTACACTCAAATATTGAGACTTTTTAATGACAAGCTGGAGGGGGAGGAACTACAACAAAATGAAGTATTTAGTCTCTGAGGTTCAGAATTGTTGTCCTAACCGATAAGGTAGGTTAGGTAGATTTTTACGTAACTTATTAATATAGTTTTGAGACACAGAGGTGAAACTGGGTTGGCAGTTACACTCAAATATTGAGACTTTTTAATGACAAGCTGGAGGGGGAGGAGCTGCAACGTAATGAAGTAGTTAGTCTCCGAGGTTGAGAATTGTTGCCCTAACCTAAAAGCTAGGTTAGGTAGATTTTCACGTAACTTATTATAGTTTTCAGGCAGAGGTGAAGTAACTGGGTTGGAAGTTACACTCAAATATTGAGACTTTATAATGACAAGCTGGAGGGGGAGGAACTACAACACAATGAAGTATTTAGTCTCCGAGGTTAACAATTGTTGTCCTAACCTATAAGCTAGGTTAGGTAGATTTTAACGTAACTTATTAATATAGTTTTGAGACACAGAGGTGAAGTAACTGGGTTGGCAGTTACACTCAAATATTGAGACTTTATAATGACAAGCTGGAGGGGGAGGAACTACAACATAATGAAGTATTTAGTCTCTGAGGTTAAGAATTGTTGTCCTAACCTATAAGCTAGGTTAGGTAGATTTTGACGAAACTTATATAGTTTTGAGGCACAGAGGTGAAGTAAGTGGGTTGGCAGTTACACTCAATTATTGAGACTTTGTAGTGGCAAGCTGGAGGTGGAGGAGCTGCAACATAATGAAGTATTTAATCTCCGAGGTTGAGAATTGTTGCCCTAACCTATAAGCTACGTTAGGTAGATTTTCACGTAACTTATTATAGTTTTGAGGCAGAGGTGAAGTAACTGGGTTGGCAGTTACACTCAAATATTGAGACTTTTTAATGACAAGCTGGAGGGGGAGGAACTACAACATAATGAAGTATTTAGTCTCTGAGTATTTAGCTTTTGAGGCACAGAGGTGAAGTAACTGGGTTGTCAGTTACACTAAAATATTGAGACTTTGTAATGACAAGCTGGGGGGAACTTATTATGTCCCCTTATTATCTTATCACTTATTATCCGTTTGAAGCACAGAGGTTAAGTAACTGAGTTGGAAGCTACACTCAAATATTGAGAATTTGTTATGACGTGCTAAAAGGGAGGGGGTTGCCTAGAAGAAAGAGTAATTGGATTTTCAGAAATTAAAGGTTCTTCTTCTTCTGCTTACGTTGGTTCTTTAAAAAGAACTTAACCTAACTTTAAGTTAGGTAAATTTTTTCATAACCTTCACAATTAGAAAGTTATACGTTAGAAGGTTTTAGAGATTATTACTATTTTTTCCAACACCATTCAACTCTTTCTTTTACAGAGCAACTCCAGTAGTGTCATTCTATTTTGGTGTTAAGAAAAGCGTTAAGCCTTGACAACCGACGACAACTTGACAACTTGCTGTGACTCTCGGTCATATTAATTCTCGCCAGTTATCAAGGTTTTACGCTTTTCCTAATACCAACATAGAATAGCATGATAGGTGCAGTTGCGTTTCCGTCACCAGTTTGACTCCCTTATAAATAAGTGGCTCTGCACATTGCTGAATTATTCGGCGAATCATCGTGTGCGATTGCACTCGTTAACACTTTGTGATTGCACTGCTTGCTTGTCATTCGTGATTAACGTGTCGAAGAGATGAAAATTTGGTAAAATTGTAGGTCCGAGTAACAACTTGTACCAAGTGGCTCACGACTTGTTGCCAGCAGGTGTCGCTCATGGTGAGATATGAGCGTCCCAAAGGTTACGTTGCTTGAAATCGCTTCGAATGTCAAGCTTTAGTCACACAAGGACGAGAGTAGTACTGTCTACACACACATTGCTTTTTTGAATTCACTCCTCTATGAGTAGAATCTGCATTAGGATTTATTATTGAGTTATTTAAAGCAAAGGTAAAACCAAGCTCTAAGGGCCGATTGTACAAACACAACTTAAGTTAGGACTGATTGTACAATAACGACTTAAGTTAGAGTTTTGAAAAGACTTGAGTTTTACTAAGGTAAACTACGATGGAACCTGATTGTAAAACACTAATTTGTCACTTTTCTCGATTGTACTTCAGTTGTTACTATCGGTTTAACCTCTGTTAAGTTTCAATAATTGTATAATCGTATTTGGAGGACTTCTACAATAAGTTTAAGAGTTTCTTATACTTTCAATTTTCTAGGAAGCCCTAAAAGGTTGTTTCGTACAGCTTGGAACACGCCTATAAGTTGCTGTTCTCCACAAACGATTAAAAATTGTGCTTTGGAACTTTTCCAATAACGAACAATTTTCAATTCCTCCAAACCTTAATTCTTAATAACAGTGTAGGTAATATAATACGGCATAAACAAAGACAACTGTTATAAGCAGGTAGACTAGGTAAATTTCGAAAAATAGTCATAAATATATAATATGTGTGTTCGGTTTCTGAATTCTTATTGTTACTAGAACGATTCAGACGTTGGTTATTACCGCGGAGCAAAGAAAGGTGACAGTTATTGCTATTTACAACCATCCCTCGTGCATCCAATATGCTTAGAGTATCAACATCGATATTTTAAATTTTGAAGAATTCTTTAATATGTCTCGTTTTTTGATTATTATTACTATACCTTTTTTTTTCACCACGCCTTTACAAAAAAATTTAATGCGAAAAAAATGGGCACCCACGAAATCGATAATTTAGATGTTTTTTTTTCGGGTGGGTAATTTAGGATTTTTTCCAAACAATTAATGTTTGTGCATTGTGAATTGAAATTCTTTTATTTTATTTATTATTATTATTAAATAATTATTTAAAAGTGTCATGAACGTTTTCTTTTTAAACAATGACGACAAGGTTGCAGTTTTTTAGCGTAAAATAATTTGATAGATTTTTTTTTATTATTAGCAAATTAATGGATTGTTGGTGTGTTATTACGCAAAAGCACGTGATGGGTAAAAAAAAACAAAAAAAGAACTAATCTCATATTACTTCATCATCATTTCGTCCCCCCATAAAAATTTATCACTTACATTTTTAAGCACAAGCTCCTTTTGGTATAATCCGCGAAAAGCAACAAATACAGGTTGAAAAAAAATGCAATAATTTTTTATCACCATTGGAGCAGAAAAAACGGTATCTTATGACCATTAACAGAACAACACAAAGAAAATATGAGATATAACATTGAGATCGAGCAAAAGGTATAACATTAGTTCCCATCTGGAAAAAGCAAGAACAGGAAACACTTGCAATATATTCACATTATACGTTATCACCAATAGTCATAATGATATCTAAAGGGATGAAAGAAGAAAATGACGTTAAGCTTCAACAAATAGTCTTATAAATAAAACATTATTTGTCTTAAAAAATTAAGAAAAAAATTCTCACATCTCTTTTTCCCATTCGAAAAAATTCTTCAACTAATTACCCTTTTTGAGTTGGGTTGTTATTTAAAATTAACGATTTAAGAAAATCTTTGATAAATTAATTTTAGATAAGTAAAAGGTTGGCACCACGCGGAGTTTTAAAATATTTATATGACACAAAATAGTTTCGAATAATAGTAAGGGTTAAAAAACTGACAGTTTTATATCAATTGATTGTTATTGAAAACCGTCTTTTCGATCGAAAAGAATTTTATTTTTTTTTTATAAAATTATTTCTAGAAATAATTATTTATACGGCAGATGTTTTGGGAAAAATTTAATTAATATATATTTTTGACTTTTTTAAGTCAATAATGCCAATCGACTTACATTTAAAAAGCAAAAAAGTGCTTTTTATCTTTGAGGATGCCGACTACATACCTGCGAAAATATGCGATCGACTTTAAAGTTCTCTGTGTGAGAAAAATTCCCACTCTGTGTTATATATTTTTAATACACTTTTTATTTTCAACTGGGACATTTAAATAGCGACTATGGAAAGAGGGGATCGCCTCATGGGTTTTTAACTGAAAATTTCTAAATTTTGATGTTATGATTAGAAAAATACTAGTTCATCGCGATAAAGAGGCTAAAAGGTGTCTCTATGGTGTAGTGTTAAATAATAATTCTCTAGAGACTCTTCTGAAATTTTCCCACATGTACCTACAATGTACGTACGTAATAGTTTAGAAGTAGCTGACTTTTCAAAAGCTGAAAAATCCCTGAAAAATAAATAATAGCTTTGATTTAAGTTATTTCGATAAAAAATACGATCTAGCTACACAGTATTTCTCAAAGTCTGTGAAATTGTAAGAAAAAAGATTGAGAAGCACATGTCTATTGGGAGTTCATAAAAAAATAGAAAACGCTGATTCTCAGGTATGCTAGGCCCCTTTTCAGGACCGCTTGTTCTAAGAAAGTAACACCAATACCTCAGATTTTTGTTAACCTTTGGAAGGTTTATTGGGACCTAATAAAAAATAATATTAAACGCTGATTCTCAGGTATGCTAGATCCCTCTTCAAAGTCCCTTGCTCTAAGAATACCAACAACAATACCTCAGATTTTGTTAAAATTCTGGATAGATTCTAATGGAGAATAGAAAACGCTGATTCTCAGTTATGCTAAGCATCTCTTTCAGAGGCTTGTTCTAACAACACCATCACCAATATCACAGATTTTCCTAAAATGCTGCATTGTATATTGGGAGCTCATAGAAGATAATAAAAAACGCTGATTCTCAAGTATATTAAGCTCCTCTTTATAAGGTCTGTTGTTCTAAGACAGCCAACAACATAAGCTCAGATTTTGTTAAAATTGTGGATAGTCTGTTGAGAGCTCATAATAGAGAATAGAAAACGCTGATTCTCAGTTTGGCTAAGCCTTTCTTTCAGAGACTTGTTCTAACAAAACTAACACTAGTACCTCATGTTTTCTTAAAATGCTGCATTCTGAATGGTCTGAAATTAAATTATAATAGACAATAAAAAACGCTGATTCTCAGGTATGCTAGGCCCCTTTTTAGGACCGCTTGTTCTAAGAAAGTAACAGCAATACCTAAGATTTTTGTTAACCTTTGGAAGGTCTATTGGGACCTAATAAAAAATAATATTTAACGCTGATTCTCAGGTATGCTAGATCCCTCTTCAAAGCTCCTTGCTCTAAGAATGCCAACAACAATACCTTAGATTTTGTTAAAATTCTGGACGGTCTGTTGATAGATTATAATAGATAATAAAAAAAGCTGATTCTTAGTTATGCTAAGCTTCTCTTTTAGAGGCTTGTCTTGACAAAGCCATTACCAATATCTCAAATTTTCCAAAACTGTTGCATTGTGTATTGGGAGCCCATAAAAGATAATAAAAACGCTGATTCTCAAGTATATTAAGCTCCTCTTTATAAGGTCTGTTGTTCTAAGACAGCCAACAACATAAGCTCAGATTTTGTTAAAATTGTGATTAGTCTGTTGAGAACTCATAATAGAGAATAGAAAACGCTGATTCTCAGTTTGGCTAAGCCTTTCTTTCAGAGACTTGTTCTAACAAAACTAACACTAGTACCTCATGTTTTCTTAAAATGCTGCATTCTGAATGGTCTGAAATTAAATTATAATAGACAATAAAAAACGCTGATTCTCAGGTATGCTAGGCCCCTTTTAAGGACCGCTTGTTCTAAGAAAGTAACACCAATACCTAAGATTTTTGTTAACCTTTGGAAGGTCTATTGGGACCTAATAAAAAATAATATTTAAAGCTGATTCTCAGGTATGCTAGATCCCTCTTCAAAGCCCCTTGCTCTAAGAATGCCAACAACAATACCTTAGATTTTGTTAAAATTCTGGACGGTCTGTTGATAGATTATAATAGATAATAAAAAAAGCTGATTCTTAGTTATGCTAAGCTTCTCTTTTAGAGGCTTGTCTTAACAAAGCCATTACCAATATCTCAGGTTTTCCAAAACTACTGCATTGTATATTGGGAGCCCATAAAAGATAATAAAGAACGCTGATTATCAGGTATATTAAGCTCCGCGTTAAGGCCTGTTGTTCTAAGACAGCCAACAACATGACCTCATATTTTGTTAAAATTGTGAATAGTCTGTTGAGAGCTCATAATAGAGAATTGAAAACGCTGATTCTCAGTTTTGCTAAGCCTTTCTTTCAGAGGCTTGTTCTAACAAAACTAACACTAGTACCTCATGTTTTCTTAAAATGCTGCATTCTGGATGGTCTGAAAGTAAATAATAATAGACAATAAAAAACGCTGATTCTCAGGTATGCTAGATCCCTCTTTAAAACCCCTTGCTCAAAGAATGCCAACAACAATACCTCAGATTTTGTTAAAATTCTGGATGGTCTGTTGGTAGGTTATAATGGATAATAAAAAAAGCTGATTCTTAGTTATGCTAAGCTTCTCTTTTAGAGGCTTGTCTTAACAAAGTCATAACCAATATCTCAGGTTTTCCAAAACTGCTGCACTGTATATTGGGAGCCCATAGAATATAATAAAAAACGCTGATTCTCAGGTATAGTATGCTCTTTGTTAAGGCCTGTTGTTCTAAGACAGTCAACAACATGACCTCAGATTTTGTTAAAATTGTGGATTGTCTGTTGAGAGCTCATAATAGAGAATAGAAAACGCTGATTCTCAGTTTTGCTAAGCCTCTCTTTCAGAGGCTTGTTCTAACAAAGCTAACACCAGTACCTCCTGTTTTCCTAAAATGTTGCATATCTATTGAGAGTTCATAAAAGATAATGAAAAACTCTGATTCTCAGGTATGCTGTGAATAATACCTGATTTGAAGGGAACTGACTTTGAAGGTCTTTCTTTAAAGCCGCTTGTTCTAAGAAAGCCAACAATAATAAGTCCGGCTTTGTTAAAATTGTGAATGGTCTGTTGAGACGTCATAATAGAGAATAAAAAACGCTGAGTTATGCTATGTCTCTCTTTTAGGTCCTTGTTCTAACATAGCCAACACCAATACCTCATATTTCCCTAAAATGCTGCATTGCTAAAAGCTCATAAAATTTATTGAAAAACGCTGATTCTTAAGTGTGCTATCCTCATCTTTCATGTCCTTTATTCTAAGAAAGCCAACACTAATACCTCAGATTTTGCTAAAATGCTGCATTGTCTTAGAGCCAACATGAGTGTCTCAGGTTTTTCTAAAATGCTGCATGCTCTATTGGGAGCTCATAAGAGACAATGGAAAACGCTGATTCTCTGATATGCTCGGCTCCTCTTTTAGGCCCCTGGTTCTAAGAAGGTCAACAACAATACCTCAAGTCTGCTGAGAGATCATTCAAGACAATGAAAAACGCTGATTAACTGCCTCATAACCCTAGGTCTGATAAATTTACTCTACACCTTAGGTTTTGTTAAAATAGTATTCGATTATTACCGAGACTTTTAATAGTTGACCTAATGACCTAAAGTTATAACGTAACTAACCTACCACATCAACATCTTGATGTGTGAAGAAGATAACAGGTTTTCTATAAATTGTTGTGCTTTTTTTCTAAACAATTTTAGAGGTTTCGAAATAATTATTATTGCAATAAAAGCACTAACGGATGATATTATTTATCGTGTGAATAAATCTAAAAATTATTAAAAAATAAATTGATGAAAATTTGTTGCATAAAAAAATAATTGAAATAATTTTTTTCAGTTATGCGTAACAAGAGTTGCCTTTTACAATAATAATAACATCATTAATGTTGTTAAAAATCGGTATTCTTTAATAATTATCCGGTTTTATAATATTATAATAAAAGAAAATAACAATTTCTCATTTTGGTATTCTCATATACACAGACACGATATAATCAACTTATTATTTTAACAAAAATATCACAAAAACTTGCACTACTAGTAATTATAGGAATTTTAGAATTGCCATTAATTACGGAAAAGTCGATAGTATTACTCTTTTGAATCATCGAGTCCGCAAAATTCCTCAAATTTATCACAGAACTTATATATGTTCATACGCTCATTAGATTTTGCCGACAAAGGATAATTTTTGGCAATCAACTTCGGTTTCTTTTTACTCCAACATCAACAGCAATCAATCTATCTGTTTAAAACTATTCAAACCTTTTATATAATTCGAGACAGTTACTAATAAGTAAATTTCTTCTTCTCTTCTTTTTTTTTTTTATTTTTTGATTATAGCATTAATATTATTATTGTTACTCATTATACCAATAAAAACAATTTTTTTTAATTGAGTCTTGAAAAATGATTAGTTGGGAGCAAATTGGGTCAAATGGAAGGTTGATTGGGTAGGTTTAACATCGTGGACATTTACTTTAGATGGAAATAGGAAATCCACTCTTCAGACTGTCAAAATAAGAATGTCATTTCCACCTGCCACTACTGGACATGACACTGCTACACTTTTTTTAAGTTATAAAAACATAAGGCTGAAGGCTGTGCCCAGAAGAGTCTGCAAACTCTCTTTAATCTTCGGGATGTCCAGAGAATGGGAATCTGAGAAGGGTAATAAAGCACATATTGTCAGTGACAATAAGTGATAATTCGAATATTTTCTACACCGAACTGAGATAGAAAGGGTTCAAGAAGGTTTGTAAACTGCTCGAAAGAAAGCGAATTTTTTTGGAAATCTTAGGATTTTAGCAAAATCTGAGATACTGGTGTTGATTTTCTTAGAACAGGAAGGAAAGAGAGGCCTAGCATATTAGAGAATCAGAGTTTTTTATTACTTTTATGAACTCTGAATAGACCATTTAGAATTTTAGCCAAAAGCTGAAGTGTTGGTGTTGTCTTTCTTAGCACAAGAGGCTTGAAAGAGGGACCTAGCATATCTGAGAATCAGCGTTTTTATTACTTTTATTAACTTTCAAAAAGCCATCCAGAAATTTTAGCAAAAGATAAAGTATTGGTGGTGGCTTTCTTAGAACAAAAGGTCTGCAAGAAAAGACCTAACGTACTAGAGAATCAGAGTTTTCCATTATTTTCATAAACTCTCAATAGAGACCGTCTAGAATTTTACAAGCTTTCTTAAAAGAAGAGGCCGGAAAGAAGAGCCTAGCATATTTAAGAATCAGCGTTTTCCATTACTTTTATGAGTTTTCAATAGACCATCCAGCATTTTAGTAAAACCTGAAGTATTGGTGTTGGATTTCTTATCACAAGAGGCCTGAAAGAAGAGCTTAGCATACTAGAGAATCAGCGTTTTCTATTACTTATTCGAGTTCTCAATAGACGATACAGAATTTTAGTAATACCTGAAGTATTAGTGTTGGCTTTCTTAGCACAAGAGGCCTCAAAGACGAGCCTAGCGTACCTGAGAATTAGCGTTTTTTATTACTTTTATGAGTTCTCAATAGACCATCCAGAATTTTAGAAAAACCTGAGGTATTGGTGTTGGCTTTATTAGCATAAGAGCATTTTCTATTATTTTTATAATAATTTTCTCTCCGACTATCTACAATTTTAGCCAAACCTGAGATATTGGGGTTGGCTTTCTTAGAACAACAGGTCTAAAAGAGAAAATCTAGCATTCCGGAGAATCGGCGCTTTTCTTACTTTTATAAACTCTCAATAGACCAACTAGAATTTTATAAAAATTAGAGGTACTGGTGTTGGCGTTCTTAGCACAAGGGGCTTGAAAGAGGGTTCTAGAAAACCCGAGAATTAGCGTTTTCAATTACTTTTATGAACTCTCAATAGACCATTCAGAATTTTAGTAAAACCTGAGGTATTCGTTGGCTTTTTTAGCACAAGCCCTTGAAAAAGAGGTCTAGCGTACCTTTGAATCAGGGTGTTTCATTGTCTTGTACCATCTCCCAGAAAGCTATCAACCGTTTTAGCAAAACTTATGATCTTGGTGTTGGCTTTCTTAGAACAATTATTCTAAAATAAGGGTCTAGCATTCCTAACAAATCAGCGTTTTCAATTGTCGTTTATGACTTCTAAATAGATCATTCAGAATTGTAATTATCTCACAGCATATCTTAAAAACAGTTGGCTTTCTTAGATCATAGTTCTTTAAACAATGGCTGAGCATGCCTGAGAATCAGCGTTTTTCATTGTTTCCTATTAACACCTCCTTGTACTATCAACAGTTTCAACAAAACCTTTCGTCTTGGTGTTAGCTTTCTTAGAACAAGTATTCTAAAATAAGAGCCTAGCATGCCTAAAGAATCAGCGTTTTCAATTGTTGTTTATGACTTCTAAATAAACCATCTAGAGTTTTAGCATATCTTAAAAGCAGTTGACTTTCTTAGATCAAAGTTCTTTAAAGAATGGCTGAGCATGCCTGAGAATCAGCGTTTTCCATTGTCTTGTACGATCTCCTAGTAAACTATCAACAGTTTCAGCAAAACATTTGATCTCGGTGTTGGCTTTCTTAGAACAAGGATTCTAAAATAAGGGTCTAGCATTCCTAACAAATCAGCATTTTCAATTGTCGTATATGACTTCTAAATAGACCATTCAGAGTTGTAATTATCTCACAGCATATCTTAAAAACAGTTGGCTTTCTTAGATCATAGTTCTTTAAACAATGGCTGAGCATGCCTGAGAATCAGCGTTTTTCATTGTTTCCTATTAACACCTCCTTGTACTATCAACAGTTTCAACAAAACCTTTCGCCTTGGTGTTAGCTTTCTTAAAACAAGAATTCTAAAATAAGAGCCTAACATGCCTAAAGAATCAGCGTTTTCAATTGTTGTTTATGACTTCTAAATAAACCATCCAGAGTTGTAGCATTTCTTACAGCATAACTTAAAAGCAGTTGACTTTCTTAGATCAAGTTATTTAAAGAATGGCTGAGCATGCCTGAGAATCAGCGTTTTCCATTGTCTTGTACGATCTCCTAGTAAACTATCAACAGTTTCAGCAAAACTTTTGATCTCGGTGTTGGCTTTCTTAGGACAAAGATTCTAAAATAACAGCCTAGCATGTCTAAAGAATCAGCGTTTTCCATTGCCGTTTATGACTTCTAAATAGACCATCTAGAGTTTTAGCATATCTTAAAAGCAGTTGCCTTTCTTAGATCAAAGTTCTTTAAAGAATGGCTGAGCAATGAGCATTCCTGAGAATCAGCGTTTTTAATTTGTTTCTTGTAACCTCTTTCAGTAGGCCCTCCACAAAAATTCGTTTGACCAAACTGTATTGAACACATGAAAAACTTATGTTTTCATTTTTTTATAAACGGCTACCATCACATGACATCTACGTTCTCTGGTTCCTCCACCTGTCTGTCAGTTACGTCAATGAGTCTATGCCAAACTGCTTAAATGTGATCGCAGAACATCGGATCGCATTCAAAGATGTGCCAACTTGACTAACAACCTCTGGGACATTCACAAACTTTTTAACTTCAATGACACTCAGATATTAGTTAATGTGATAAAAGAAAGGTCCTGAATCTATTTGCGAGCACCTCGTATTTGTGTTCTATTATAGGTTATACCTAAATTTATTTCATACACCTATATATATTTCCGGTTTCAATTATAAATATGTCTTCACGGACATTTCAATTAGCGAAATATTGCGTGTTATGGTGGAATGTAGTAGTTAACCGGCGCCCAATTCTGCCAACTTTGTGTCTAAATAAACCAAACCGATACCTTAAACAAGTATACGTTTCTATAACACACCACTACCTCATTTCTTTTCCCACGAATAATTCAATAACTTATAACATTTTTCTCCTTAATTTAGAAAAAATTTTAATTAAAATAAAATATATCTTTAATCCTCATTTAGCTTAAATCGATTTTAATAAGTTAAAAACCCTTTTCAGTTTAAAATTTTTATCTAAAATCTTTCGTTTTCATTATACGTACCTATCTTCTTTGGAGTGCTTATCTGCCTACTCAAATTCACAAGAGGGTTAAATACAAAGCAAAATATTTTTCAGTTAATATTTTGTGGTATTTCAGATAACTCAAAATCCAAGCCAAACCAAATAAAATATTATTTTATAAATTTTTCATTTTGCGGTCTTTTAAACTTAACTCGCGTTTCCTTCTCTTATTTTAATCCCTCGTTGAAACATCAAAAGGGGAAATTTTTTATTTTCGATTATTTCCCTTAAAATATTTGCGAGAGTAATTTAATAAATTGATTTTTTTTATTTTTGTTACTTTTCAAGACGAGCGCAAAAAGCTTTTCTAATATTATGCTATATACTTCAACCTGAACGTACACCGCAATAGAATTCTTCAGTTCAAAAGCAGGAATGCATCAACTATTCCCGATACCTGAGGCTTGTTCTCGTATGAGTCCTAAATATCCTACAGGATCAAAGGGTTCAAAGGATCTACCGCTAACTAAACTATGCGAAAAATTAATATCTAAAACCGACGATTATTGTGATTGTTTGCTTTTCAACCTTAATGTTACTCCGATGAAGTTATTTGTCTATATAATATAATTAAATTTTCATTTGTTTTTATTTTACAAAATTAAATGGCCATACTTTCAATGATATCAACCTTAAAAGCATTGAACAAGAACGAAGTGGGCTCTGACAGATTACTTAATCTCACATGTGCTGTGTTATGTCGCTGCGCTATTGTTAGACAATTGATGAGCTTGGCCGCCTTGGTTTTAATGCATCCTTTCAATGGATAAGTGATTAATATAGGGACCAAAGTCATGTAACTATTTTCTCATTTTAGATTCACTTCATTTTTCTTCCCTTTACTTAATAGTAAATGTACAAGGTGCCGACTTTTATTCCAACACATTTTTTTGTTGTTACGCTTCAAAAACAACCTTGAAGCATTTATCTTTCTTGTGCTAAGGCTATCAAAAATATTCGATTAATCGATTAATCGAATATTGCGATAATTTGATTTCTAAAAGAAATCCAAATCCCCTAATTGAATCCAAGAATCGATTATTCGAAAATTGCGATTATTTGTATTTAAAAATCAAAGAATCGTCTATGCGAAATATCGTAGAATCCAAAAACTGATTTTTCATAAACTTATAAATCGTCTATTTCGATTTTAATAATTAATTAATCAATTAACAGATTCTTAGAAAATTTTTGTGGTTCTTCTCTGGAAAAGATTCTTATTGTAGAAATACGCAGTTAATTCAATTTTAGAAAAATTGAAGAATTGAATAATCAAACAAAAGAATAATTGAAGAATCTAAAGAAAGAATCGATTCATTAAACACGGCGATAATTTGAATTTTAAAAATCGAAGAATCGAATAATAAAAGAATCGACTAATCCAAATCCAAAAAATGATTTTCCATATAGGTATTTATAAATTGTTTTAAAATTTAAAATTATTTAGATTTTAAAATTTGATAAATCGATTATGCGATTAATAGAGTTTTCGATTAATCGATTAAACGATTATTAATCTTCTTCTTCTCTCGAAAAGAATCTTATTGTAGAAAATCGCGATTATTACAATTTTAAAAATCGAAAAATCTAAGAATTGAATAATCAAACAATCGAATAATTGAAAAATAGACTAATCAAAGAATCGATTCATTAAAACCGGCGATAATTTTAAATTTAAAAACCGAAGAATCGAATAATAAGAGAATCGAGAATCGACTAATCTAAGAATCGTAGAATTAAAAAATTGATTAATCGATTATGCGATTAATAGAGTCTTTGATTAATCGAATATACGATTAATAGATTCTTAGAAAATATTCTTAATTCGTCTTCTTCTCTCCAAAAGCTTCTTATTCTAGAAAATCGCTGTTAATACAATTTTAAAATTCGATAAATGAAAGAATTGAATGATCAAACAATCGATAATTATTGAAGAATAAACTAATTAATGAATCGATTTATTAAAAACGGCGATAACTTAAATTTTAAAAATCGAAGAATCAAATAATACAAGAATCGTCTAATCGAAGAATCGTAGAATCCAAAAACTGATTTTACATAAAATAAATTATTTTAAGTTTTAAGATTATTTAGATTTAAAAAATTGATTAATTGATTATGCGATTAATAGAGTCTTTGATTATTCAATTATACGATTAATAGATTCTTAGAAAATCTGCTTTATTCTTCTTTTTCTTTTCTAAAGCTCCTTGTTCTAGAAAATCAAATCGAAAAATAGAAGAATTGAATAATCAAACAATCGAATAATTGAAAAATAGACTAATCAAAGAATCGATTCATTAAAACCGGCGATAACTTTAAATTTAAAAACCGAAGAATCGAATAATAAGAGAATCGAGAATCGACTAATCTAAGAATCGTAGAATTCAAAAACCGATTTTCCATAAGTTTAAAGATTATTTAGATTTGAAAAATTGATTAATCGATTATGCGATTAATAAAGTCTTTGATTAATCGAATATACGATTAATAGATTCTTAGAAAATCTTCTTTATCCGTCTTCTTCTCACCAAAAGCTTCTTATTCTAGAAAATCGCTGTTAATACAATTTTAAAATTTGATAAATGAAAGAATTGAATGATCAAACAATCGATAATTGAAGAATAGACTAATTAATGAATCGATTTATTAAAAACGGCGATAACTTAAATTTTAAAAATCGAAAAATAGAATAATAAAGGAATCAACTAATCGAAGAATCGTAGAATCCAAAAACTGATTTTACATAAAATAAATTGTGTTAAGTTTTAACATTATTTAGATTTAAAAAATTGATTAATCGATTATACGATTAATAGATTCTTAGAAAATCTGCTTTATTCTTCTTCTTCTTTCCTAAAGCTCCTTGTTCTAGAAAATCAAATCGAAAAATAGAAGAATTGAATAATCAAACAATCGAATAATTGAAAAATAGACTAATCAAAGAATCGATTCATTAAAACCGGCGATAACTGTAAATTTAAAAACCGAAGAATCGAATAATAAGAGAATCGAGAATCGACTAATCTAAGAATCGTAGAATTCAAAAACCGATTTTCCATAAGTTTAAAGATTATTTAGATTTGAAAAATTGATTAATCGATTATGCGATTAATAAAGTCTTTGATTAATCGAATATACGATTAATAGATTCTTAGAAAATCTTCTTTATCCGTCTTCTTCTCTCCAAAAGCTTCTTATTCTAGAAAATCGCTGTTAATACAATTTTAAAATTCGATAAATGAAAGAATTGAATGATCAAACAATCGATAATTGAAGAATAGACTAATTAATGAATCGATTTATTAAAAACGGCGATAACTTAAATTTTAAAAATCGAAAAATAGAATAATAAAGGAATCAACTAATCGAAGAATCGTAGAATCCAAAAACTGATTTTACATAAAATAAATTGTGTTAAGTTTTAAGATTATTTAGATTTAAAAAATTGATTAATCGATTATGCGATTAATTGAGTCTTTGATTAATCGATTATACGATTAATAGATTTTTAGAAAATCTGCTTTATTCTTCCTCTTCTCTCCAAAAGCTTCTTATTCTAGAAAATCCTGTTATTTCATTTTAAGAAAATCGAAAAATAGAAGAATTGAATAATCAAACAATCGAATAATTGAAGAATAGATTAATTAAAGAATCCATGTATTAAAAACGGCGATAACTTGAATTTTAAAAATCGAAAAATCGAATAATACAAGAATCGTCTAATCGAAGAATCGTAGACTCCAAAAACTGATTTTCCATAAATTTATAAATTGCTTTAAGTTTTAAGATTATTTAGATTTAAAAAATTGATTAATCGATTAATAGATTAATAAAGTCTTCGAAAATTGCAGTTATTTGAATTTTGAAAATCGAAATATCGCAGATTTCAATAATCAAATATTCAAACAATTGAAGAATAGACTAATCGAAGAATGGATTTACTAAAAACCGTAATTAATTGAATTTTAAAAATCAAAGATTTGAATAATCCACTAATTGAAGAATCGTAGAATTCAAAAACTGATTTTCCATAAATTTAGTATAAATTGTTTTAAGTTTTAAGTTCATTTAGATTTAAAAAACTGATTAATTGATTATACGATTTATAGAGTTTACGATTAATCGATTAATTAATTAAAAATCGAAGAATTGAATAAATGAAAAATAGATTACCTAATCGAAGAATCGATTTATTAAAAACAGCGATTATTTCAATTTACAAAAATTGATGAATCGAATAATCGAAGAGTCCACTAATCAAAGAATCGTTGAATCCAAAAACCGATTTTCCACAACTCTATAAATTGTTTTAAGTTTTACTATTAATTAGAGAAATCAAAGAATCGAAGAATTGTGTAATCAAACAATCGCTGAATCAACTAATCGAAGAATCGATTCATTAAAAATCGCAATAATCGAATTTTAAAAATCGAAGTATCGAATAATCGCACTATCAACTAATCGATACTTTAATAGATTAATCGAAGAATCGTGGAATCGAAATACCTTTTTTTAATTTATCATAACAAGTCTAAATATTTGCGGGCAAATTATTTCGAGTTCAAAAATTGATTACCTAATCGTTTATTCGTTTAATCAATTGTTTGATTAATTGATTTTTCGATTAATCAATTCTCAAATTAATAGATTCTTCAATTAATCGATTCTTCTAATGAATTTTTCGTTTCATCGATTCTTCTAATCAATTCTTCGATTGATCGATTTTTCGAATATTTGCGATTATTCAATTAATCGTTTTTAAAAAGAATCGATTATTATGTATTCGATAAATCTATTTTGTCTGTGTATCTGTTCTTCTTCCCATTTGCGTACCAAAGTCACCTGTCTGTGTGTATTCCAGTGCGTCTACTCGTCCGTCTGTACTCCGACACGTCTTCCCGCGTTTCTTCATTTTATAAAAAGATGATTTAATGAAATATAACAGGAAGAGCACTTGCCATCATTGGAAAAAAGTTTCGATTAAAAATTCATTACCGTCAATAAGAATGCTCTAAATTCCGAACCCTACTGCGAACCTTTAAAGACTCAATTGTTATTATAAACGTCGTTACACTGATCTAATAAGAATATAAAATGTATATCAGACAATGATCTGTTTCCGGCGGAAACTATAAGGTGTACTCTGTCATTATCAACGGACTCGTCTTGGTATAGAAATAAACTCAATCCTTTTAGTCGTTATATTTACAAACTTATAACTGCTATGGATAAATTTAGTTCTCGACGAAAATTGTCTCTCTCTTCGCTATGTGCGTGTACAAAAAGAAAGGATTATTAGCCACCAATTTTTTTATTACTTCATTGTCCTTTAAACATGCAAAAATTATTGTAAACACGTGATTTGTAAAAAAATATTCCATTATAATGTCGACAATATTAGTCAAATTAAATGAAATGATTTGGTTATAAATCGAGGCATTTTCTTTAAAAAAAACGCGGTACTACGCTAAACGCACTTGTATCAGTCTCTATAAAGATATAACAAACAACAGGTACAACAACTTAGCAATCATAACATAGCGGTTGAACGAACACGCAGTGATTCTAATTATTGCTACATCTACGAACTTCCGGTCTAATTGTTCGACATGTCATGGCTGCCAGTCCTCGTCAGTTATTTCATATATTAATTATGGTCATTACGGGTCGCAAAGTCACCTATAACCTTCGCATCATGGGAAAAAGGAGAAAGAAATTGCTCATTTTGCTCAATTTGATGGGTAAGACATGTTCTTTCATATACCTTGAAAAAAATCTATTGTTTCTCTTCATTATTATTATTGTAAAATGAAGACTTCTTTACAAAATAAAAATTGACATAATTATCCTCCCTAATTGATCTTATCTTTTTTAAAAAAAAAACGTCGTCAATGGTAAAATTTGATGTTTCCTTCACTCTTCAGTACGCGTACCATCTTCACTCGTGTCATTTGTTTCGCTTGGCCAATAATTTACGATCACCAAAACGTGATAAGACAAACGTTAATAAAAGAGAATTTTTCCTCAAAGCAATAAACTCCTTTATAAACGTTTAAATTTTTTAATAACGTATGAAGCGGAGCACGAAGCTTAGCGCTTACGTAACGGCAAAAATTTATAATATATTTTTATAATATTTAAAGATGAAGAAGGTAATTTATAAAAGCAATAATTAGAATTGTCGTGATGTGTTCACAATTCCATGGCGTCACACGTAATTGTTTATAGTAAAAAAAAACATGTCGCACGAAAAATTATATCGAGCACGGCCCCGTACAATCTATTAACTTGAAGCGTCCATCGGAAAGATTCTTTTGAAGATATCGTCATTTTGAAAAAATGTATTTCTTTCTCATAATTGAACCTTTTGATCAAAAGTTACTGGTTATTCCATTCCAAGCTCAAAGTGTAGGTGTTATTGATTATTGGGTACCATCGAGTGTGGTTTTAATCCAAAGATGAGCCTTCTTAGAAAAAGATGAGCATGGAATGAGCTCGAGATGGCTGATTTTTTAAAATTAAAAGCAAAAACGTTAAGCTACGATGATAAATCTGATCTGATCTGAATCTGATGAGTCAAGTGAAAGCTTTAAGTCAGCTTTAACTTGGTCAACGTGCGTGGAAATACTTACTATAACACTGAAGGGTTTAACCATCAACAGAACTGAAGTCACTTAGGTTAGCTCATGTCTTATAGGACCAAGGAAAAACCAAACTTTAGATCACAAGCTGGCAAAATAAGTAAAGAGAGATCTAGAAAAAGAGAGGGGCTGATGTGGAGAGAATAGCTGGATGAGCCTTCCGACAAAGAGCTAAGCATGGAATAAACATTGGGTGGCCAACATTTAAAAACTAAAAGCAAAGAGGTTAGGCTACGATGCAAGGTTTAACCATCAACAGAATTGAAGTCACTTAGGTTAGCTCATCTCTTATAGGACCATCAAGGAAACCCCAAACTTTAGATCAAAAGCTGGCAAAAGAAGTTAATGAAGGTCTAGAAAAAGAGAAGAGATGATGTGGAGAGAATATAGCTTGATGAGCCTTCCGACAAACAGCTAAAATGAAATGAGCTTTGGGTGGCCCCCATTTAAAAATTTAAAACAGAAAGGTTGGGATACGATGGTAAATCTGATGACTTGAGTGACACCTTTAACATTATTGACGTGAGAATACTTACTGTAACACTGAAAGGTTTAACCATCAACAGAATTGAAGTCACTTAGATTAGCTCATGTCTTATAGAACCAAGGAAACACCAAACTTTAGAATAAAAGCTGGCAAAAGAAGTAAAAGAAGATCTAGAAAAAGAGAGGAAATAATGTAGAAAGAATAGCTGGACGAGCCTTCCGGCAAAGAGCTAAAGATGAAAAGAGCTGTGGGTGGCCAAAATTTAATAATTAAAAGTAAAAAGGTTGGCCTACGATGGTAAATCTAATGACCTGAGTGACACTTTTAACATTGTCGACATGGGAATACTTACTGTAACACTGAAAGGTTTAACCATCAACAGAACTGAAGTCACTTAGCTTAGCTCATGTCTTATAGGACCCAGGAAACACCAAACTTTAGATCAAAAGCTGGCAAAAAAAGTTCCAGAAAACAAAAGGGAATGATGTATAGAAAGTAGCTGGATGAGCCTTCCGACAAAGAGCTAAACATGGAATGAGCTTTGGGTGGCCCATATTTAAAAATTAAAAGCAAGAATGTTGGGCTACGATGGTAAATCTGATGACTTGAGTGACACCTTTAACTTTGTCGACGTGGAAATACTTACTGTAACTGCGAAGGGTTTAACCGTCAACAGAATTGAAGTCACTTAGGTTAATTCGTCTCTCATAGGACCAAGGAAACTCCAAACTTTAAACCAAAAGCTTGCCAAAGAAGAAAAGGAAGATCTAGAAAAAGAGAAAGGATAATGTACAGAGAATAGCTGGATGAGCCTTCCCATCAAGAGCTAAACAGGAATGAGCTTTGGGTGGCCCGTATTTAAAAATTAAAAGCAAGAATGTTGGGCTACGATGGTAAATCTGATGACTTGAGTGACACCTTTAACTTTGTCGACGTGGAAATACTTGCTGTAACTGCCAAGGGTTTAACCGTCAACAGAATTGAAGTCACTTAGGTTAGTTCATTTCTCATAGGACCAAGGAAACTCCAAACTTTAAACCAAAAGCTTGCCAAAGAAGTAAAGGAAGATCTAGGAAAAGAGAGAAGATGATGTAGAGAAAATAGCTGGATGAGCCTTCCGACAAAGAGATAAACATGAAATGAGCTCTAGAAGACTCATATTTAAAACTTAAGGCTAATGATGGCAAGTCTGCTGGCTTTAGCGGTGCCATTTTAACTTTTGATTGACTTTGGCACGGGTTTTTGATACTTACTGTAGCACTGCTAAGTTTATGCACAGAACTGAATTCGTCTGGTTTAACTGTTATCACTTAAAAAATAAATTCTTACAACCTTAGTGGTTTTGGTGTTCCTCAGGGTCGTATTCTTGGTCTTTTAGTCGGCCTGTTGAAATACTAACAGTAGCACTGCTAAGTTTATGCACAGAACTGAAATCATCTGGTTTAGCTGTCACCACTTAAAAAATACATTCTTAGAGATTTTACTTGATTTATAGTGTTCCTCAGGGTTGTATTCTTGGTCCTTTAGTAGGCAAGAGCTTGGGATACTTACAGTAGCACTGCTAAGTTTATAATGTACATAGCTTAATTTTTCTCGTTTAGCTCTTACTACTTAAAAAATTAAGGTAACAAACTGCTAAAATTAAAGAAAAGGGGTAGAAACATTGTAGTGTAGACTTAAGTTGAGATTTGTTTCATAGAAATCTAAGTTTTACAAACATTTTTGTGCCGAACAAAGGAACAAAAATTTCAAAATATAAAACAAAGTCAATTTATAATTAAGACAAGTAATCAATATTTTGTATACATATATTTATATTTAGTTAAAAGGGTCAGTCTCTTAGAATTTAAATTTTGGGTTGATAGATAGAGCAATGTCAGTTGAACTGAGAAAGAGGTTTTGGCGAATATAAAGGGTTATGTCGTGATTGATAACCTTAAATGAAAGACCATATAAGCAATGTCAGTTTTAGGGTGAGAAATTGGCAAGAATCAGTTTGTCTATAAGGTCGAGTTTTAAATCCTTTTAAATACTAATTTTAAAACAACCCTTAATACTTTGATTTTTTTTAAATCGATTTTATAGAATATGTGTAGATTATAAATAAAGTTTGATTCAGATACGGTCAAGTTATTAAGACAGTAACAGTCAGTGACAAATCTATCCTTTTCAAACCCTTTGGAAGTCCCTTCTTCAATGTTCATCAGCACCCCATACCGCACAAACCGCCCGTTTCAATGTAACTGTCACGATGAGACTGGACGTGCCACGTGAATACAAATATAAATCTATAAATTTAAATATTAACTTAAAAAGTTAATTTAAAAAAATAATTATATTATGCACGCGCATCTAACAAAAACAATTAAATGTATGAAATTACAAAATCATTAGATATTTAAATTCGCATTTGTCTTTTTATTTAATTTTTTTGCTTCCATCCATATGAGGTAGTGTATATGGTAAGACCAATTTGTAATTTTCTTAACCACTGGTTAAATTGATTAGGGTAACTTCAAAAAATTGTGTAATTATTAAATAGTATTGTTTACTTTTAACATAATTATTAAAAATATTCATGAGTAATATATTTATAATGCCTAATAAGATCACGATTTTTTTCTTAAATTGGACAATTAAAAATTTTTTATTATTACACGTGTGTGTCGTGTCTTTAGATTAAGTAATCGTCGTTACGTATTCTAAATAACGGAACTTGTTAAAAAACATTGTTTTAAATAGCGTTAAAATGTAAACAACCACTTCAAAGAACAAAAAAACTAAAAATAAAAACCGGAAAAGCTCAAACTTATTTTTGGTTTTCGTGAGACATGTAAAAATCATAAAAAGAAAAAAGTAGTTGAGGACCAAGAATACAACCATCAGGAACACAAAGACAAAGACACTGTGGTGTCCTCCATCTCTTTTTCATAGCTACACTTCTTTTGCCAGTTTTTGGTCTATATTCGTTTGTTTTCGTATGTCAGCCACTTCTCTGACACTTTTAATTTTCAGTCACGCAGTAAGTCATTCAAAGTCAGCGAAGTAAAAGGCACGACTAAAACCATAGTATAAGTATACATAGTATGCCATTGCGTAGGTTTTGTAATGTTGTGCTGACGTCAGGAGGGGTCGGCACAACGCAACGAGTGCAGCTTCTACCGTACTAGCACCTACTAGTATCCAACACTGCAATCAACGCGACTTGTTTGCACCTGCATACGTCCGTGCTGACCCTTCCTGACCTCACGTACGGCTTAGTATGATTTTCGTACATCACAATGGCATACTATGTATATGTATACTTATACTATGACTAAAACCATCATAGCTTGGCATCTTTCAACGTCTTAGGAATCATCAAATGGTGAAGATTCATTTAGATCTGAAGCAACGGGATTAGATGCTATTGAAGGGCAGCAGGTCGATGCGTTCAACCAAACGATCTTCTTAGCCTAACAGAACTGCGACCAGTGTTGATCTTTGATCTTCTTCAGGTGTCAATTGAGGCCACCTTAAATGTTTCATAAGAATCTCCGATTCACAGAGTCTGCAAATGTCATTATCCTCCAGTACCAGTTGCTTAAGGTAATGAATTTGATTTCGATCTTTGATAGTAGAAGAAGCTTTTTAGCATTCGTGGACAAGTACTCAATGAGTTTCTTCGACTCTCTTCGTCCTAGTGTGTTGTTTCAGTGAGAATTTTTGTTCTCAGTTTCTCATTTTTGAATCTTAATATGTTCTAGACAGTCCACACAATGATCATCAGCTATTTCGTTTCTTTCAAGTCCCTCGAAACCTGATACCCAATGAAGAGCAACTTTAGCAACAACAACCCTAACGCAGTTATGAATTTATTTTCACCCTACAGTTACTTAGAAAAGTGCCATTTTTAAGCCAAAATTTTGAGAAAACTGCCCATACAATTAGAAATTGTTGTTAATAAAAGTTGTAGCTACTGTATTGAGAAATTAATTTATTCAATAACATTTTGTCATATCAACAACCCTAACGAAGTTATGAATTTCTTTTCACCCTATAGTTACTTAGAAAAATGCAATTTTTAAGCCAAGATTTTGAGAAAACTGCCCATACAATTAGAAATTGCTGTTAAAAAAAGTTGTAGCTACTGTACTGAGAAATCAATTTTTTCAATAACGTTTTTTCATAGCAACAACCCTAACGTAGTTATGAATTTATTTTCACCCTATAGTTACTTATAAAAATGCCATTTTTGAGCCAAGATTTTGAGAAAACTGCCCATACAATTAGAAATTGATGTTAAAAAAAGTTGTAGCTACTGTACTGAGAAATCAATTTTTTCAATAACGTTTTTTCATAGCAACAACCCTAACGTAGTTATGAAATTATTTTCACCCTATAGTTACTCAGAAAAATGCCATTTTTTGGAAAAAATTTTGAGAAAACTGCCCATACAATTAGAAATTGTGGTTAATAAAAATTGTAGCTACTGTATTGAGAAATAAAGTTCTTCAATAACATTTTGTCATATCAACAACCCTAACGTAGTTATGAATTTATTTCACCTTATAGTTACTTAGAAAAATGCCATTTTTAAGCCAAAATTTTGAGAAAACTGCCCATACAATTAGAAATTGTTGTTAATAAAAGTTGTAGCTACTGTATTGAGAAATAAATTTCTTCAATAACATTTTGTTATATCAACAACCCTAACGTAGTTATGAATTTATTTTCACCCTATAGTTACTTAGAAAAATGCCACTTTTAAGGCAAAATTTTGTGGAAACTGTCCATACAATTAGAAATTGTTGTTAATAAAAGTTGTAGCTACTGTATTGAGAAATAAATTTATTCAATAACATTTTATCATATCATCAACCCTAACGTAGTTATGAAATTATTTTCACCCTATAGTTACTTAGAAAAATGCCATTTTTAAGCCAAGATTTTGAGAAAACTGCCCATACAATTAGAAATTGCTGTTAAAAAAAGTTGTAGCTACTGTACTGAGAAATCAATTTTTTCAATAACGTTTTTTCATAGCAACAACCCTAACGTAGTTATGAATTTCTTTTCACCCTATAGTTACTTAGAAAAATGCCATTTTTAAGCCAAGATTTTGAGAAAACTGCCCATACAATTAGAAATTGATGTTAAAAAAAGTTGTAGCTACAACTGTACTGAGAAATCAATTTTTTCAATAACGCTTTTTCATAGCAACAACCCTAACTTAGTTATGCAATTATTTTCACCCTATAGTTACTCAGAAAAATGCCATTTTTTGGAAAAAATTATGAGAAAACTGCCCATACAATTAGAAATTGTGGTTAATAAAAATTGTAGCTACTGTATTGAGAAATAAAGTTCTTCAATAACATTTTGTCATATCAACAACCCTAACGTAGTTATGAATTTATTTCACCTTATAGTTACTTAGAAAAATGCCACTTTTAAGGCAAAATTTTGTGGAAACTGTCCATACAATTAGAAATTGTTGTTAATAAAAGTTGTAGCTACTGTATTGAGAAATAAATTTATTTAATAACATTTTATCATATCATCAACCCTAACGTAGTTATGAAATTATTTTCACCCTATAGTTACTCAGAAAAATGCCATTTTTAAGCCAAAATTTTGAGAAAACTGCCCATACAATTAGAAATTGTTGTTAATAAAAGTTGTAGCTACTGTATTGAGAAATAAATTTCTTCAATAACATTTTGTTATATCAACAACCCTAACGTAGTTATGAATTTATTTTCACCCTATAGTTACTTAGAAAAATGCCATTTTTAAGCCAAAATTTTGTGGAAACTGTCAATACAATTAGAAATTGTTGTTAATAAAAGTTATAGCTACTGTAATGAGAAATTAATTTATTCAATAACATTTTGTCATATCAACAACCCTAACGTAGTTATGAATTTCTTTTCACCCTATAGTTACTTAGAAAAATGCCATTTTTAAGCCAAGATTTTGAGAAAACTGCCCATACAATTAGAAATTGCTGTTAAAAAAAGTTGTAGCTACTGTACTGAGAAATCAATTTTTTCAATAACGTTTTTTCATAGCAACAACCCTAACGTAGTTATGAATTTCTTTTCACCCTATAGTTACTTAGAAAAATGCCATTTTTAAGCCAAGATTTTGAGAAAACTGCCCATACAATTAGAAATTGATGTTAAAAAAAGTTGTAGCTACAACTGTACTGAGAAATCAATTTTTTCAATAACGTTTTTTCATAGCAACAACCCTAACGTAGTTATGCAATTATTTTCACCCTATAGTTACTCAGAAAAATGCCATTTTTTGGAAAAAATTATGAGAAAACTGCCCATACAATTAGAAATTGTGGTTAATAAAAATTGTAGCTACTGTATTGAGAAATAAAGTTCTTCAATAACATTTTGTCATATCAACAACCCTAACGTAGTTATGAATTTATTTCACCTTATAGTTACTTAGAAAAATGCCACTTTTAAGGCAAAATTTTGTGGAAACTGTCCATACAATTAGAAATTGTTGTTAATAAAAGTTGTAGCTACTGTATTGAGAAATAAATTTATTCAATAACTATTTATCATATCATCAACCCTAACGTAGTTATGAAATTATTTTCACCCTATAGTTACTCAGAAAAATGCCATTCTTAAGCCAAAATTTTGAGAAAACTGCCCATACAATTAGAAATTGTTGTTAATAAAAGTTGTAGCGACTGTATTGAGAAATAAATTTCTTCAATAACATTTTGTTATATCAACAACCCTAACGTAGTTATGAATTTATTTTCACCCTATAGTTACTTAGAAAAATGCCATTTTTAAGCCAAAATTTTGTGGAAACTGTCAATACAATTAGAAATTGTTGTTAATAAAAGTTATAGCTACTGTAATGAGAAATTAATTTATTCAATAACATTTTGTCATATCAACAACCCTAACGTAGTTATGAATTTCTTTTCACCCTATAGTTACTTAGAAAAATGCCATTTTTAAGCCAAGATTTTGAGAAAACTGCCCATACAATTAGAAATTGCTGTTAAAAAAAGTTGTAGCTACTGTACAGAGAAATCAATTTTTTCAATAACGTTTTTTCATAGCAACAACCCTAACGTAGTTATGAATTTCTTTTCACCCTATAGTTACTTAGAAAAATGCCATTTTTAAGCCAAGATTTTGAGAAAACTGCCCATACAATTAGAAATTGATGTTAAAAAAAGTTGTAGCTACAACTGTACTGAGAAATCAATTTTTTCAATAACGTTTTTTCATAGCAACAACCCTAACGTAGTTATGCAATTATGTTCACCCTATAGTTACTCAGAAAAATGCCATTTTTTGGAAAAAATTTTGAGAAAACTGCCCATACAATTAGAAATTGTGGTTAATAAAAATTGTAGCTACTGTATTGAGAAATAAAGTTCTTCAATAACATTTTGTCATATCAACAACCCTAACGTAGTTATGAATTTATTTCACCTTATAGTTACTTAGAAAAATGCCATTTTTAAGCCAAAATTTTGAGAAAACTGCCCATACAATTAGAAATTGTTGTTAATAAAAGTTGTAGCTACTGTATTGAGAAATAAATTTCTTCAATAACATTTTGTTATATCAACAACCCTAACGTAGTTATGAATTTATTTTCACCCTATAGTTACTTAGAAATATGCCACTTTTAAGGCAAAATTTTGTGGAAACTGTCCATACAATTAGAAATTGTTGTTAATAAAAGTTGTAGCTACTGTATTGAGAAATAAATTTATTCAATAACATTTTATCATATCATCAACCCTAACGTAGTTATGAAATTATTTTCACCCTATAGTTACTCAGAAAAATGCCATTTTTAAGCCAAAATTTTGAGAAAACTGCCCATACAATTAGAAATTGTTGTTAATAAAAGTTGTAGCTACTGTATTGAGAAATAAATTTCTTCAATAACATTTTGTTATATCAACAACCCTAACGTAGTTATGAATTTATTTTCACCCTATAGTTACTTAGAAAAATGCCATTTTTAAGCCAAAATTTTGAGAAAACTATCCATACACATAAAAATTGTTGCTAATAAAAGTTGTAGCTACTGTATTGAGAAATGAATTTATTCAATAACATTTTGTCATAGCAACAACCCTAACGTAGTTATGAATTTATTTTCACCCTGTAGTGTTACTTAGAAAAATGCCACTTTTAAGCCAAAATTTTGTGGAAACTGTCCATACAATTAGAAATTGTTGTTAATAAAAGTTGTAGCTACTGTAGTAGTAAATAAATTATCTTAAAAATAAATTGTCGTATCAACAACCCTAAACTAGAGAATTGCACCGGTGACCGGTTGGACCGTGGGACGTCACTACTCTCCAATAAGCTGTCGGTCTTCTTTGACAATAATTATTTTAAATACAAAGGAGTTATAATAAAAAAGCAAATTTGTCGACTATTGAACTACTTTATGTCTTTGATAATTTTTTCCTACATAAAATATATTTTGACTCACTTGTTTTTCAAAAAACCCTGGTCAAAGTTAATTTCTCCTACATTCTCTTCATTTTATTTTTTGTGACTGGCGAGTTGTCACTTAATTGATGCAAACATTTTTTTTCCAATTTTCAACAAAAACAACGTCGTGTTGTTGATGTATCATCATTTAGCAATAAATTGACACGAAAGCGCGCAAATAACTGAAAAAAAAAGTAAAATAAATTGTTAAAAAAAAAGTGGCAGTTTGAAAGAGCATTTCATATTAAGAAGCAATTAAATTTTGATATTCAATTAGACATGCTATCGAAATAGTATACCTTATTAACATAAGTCATTAACATTCTAACAAGCCAAATTTATGCCAAAAACAACTTCTTATTCTTGGCAAGGAAATAAACTATACGCACTAATGATTTACTTTAAATTCCCCTGTTAATTTATATTGTGCCTGACTGTTACCGATACAACAGTTGACGTATTTAAACCAAAACGCAATGTTGTAATTCATAGTATATAAAACTTAAATAACTTAGTGCTTTTAGATTTTAACCCCTCAACAGTAATGCATATTCTAAATTTATATAAGAGTCCTTTTTTATGAAAAAAAAACTCAACTTATTTAATTGGAACTTTTCGTGACGCTATTGTAATTTTTCTTTAAAGTTGAAGAATTATTATGAAAATTGATAAGAAATCCATTTTTGCATTAAACTATGTACAAATTGGTTTTATTACGAGGAAATAGATTTGCATAATCCTTACTGTAATTAACTATAATTTTTCTTCACTTTATACAATAAAAAGGTTTTTAAATTAACTAACAAGTGATCAAAAATACCGTGTCCTACGGCCCTACCGATGCAATTCCCTAGTTTAGGGTTGGTGATACTACAAAATATTATTAAGGTAATTTGTTTGCTCTTAAACTAGCTACAATGTTTATTAATAACAAATTTAATTTCTGTAACAGGTTTCTTCAAAATTTTGGTTCAAACACAGCACCTTTTTTAGTAAGGAGAAGGAGGGTGAAGAATAACTTCTAATGTAATAAAATAAATTGATATTGTATCATAAGTAAAAATAATTAGAATTTGAGGTTAAAATTTAAAACGATTTTGTTAATGAATCGTATCCATTTGAGATGCCACCATCATTCATATATTATACATTCTATACTACAAAACAAAAACTGTCAACTATCATTGGTCATAAGCATTAGCACAATACATCCGTTCACCCACACTCAACATTCTGAGTCGCGAATCGGACAAAACATATTACATCCTTTTGTCCCCAAAATCCATAGCGTACGTCATAAATTTTCATCTCTTCTCTTACGCACTTACTTATTATTAAGTTAAATAAGGATAGAAATCTTTGTCATTATTTAATAATAATTCAAATATTGTTTGATATATGATTCGATTCATATATCATAGACAAACTGACAGACTGAATTACAATAAGTCCTTGACTAATCACCGTATCCACCAAAATATCTTTGATGAAACACACAACCTAATTCTAATTTGTGTCCAAAACCACCACCACCACCACTTCACAATTATATCCCTTATAGAATCAATGTTTACACATTTCTCCACATTCTGCTCTACCCGTATTTCTTATTAAATTATTTACGTTTTATTTTAATTTTTTATAATAATTTACAACCAAAGCTTTAAATTTAAAATTAAGTGAGTTGCATCGTCAAGTTTTGTGTTAGTTTTAATGGAATTACAGAGACTCACATCTTCTTCCTCCTAATAGTAGACCTGGGGTCGTTTCTATTGTGGCGAGATGGTAAGGCAGATGATTTTAAAAATTAGAAAAAGCACGGTGGACTTAATCCCAAAATGACAAGACAAAAACAAGAAACAAGTTATGTTATGTTAAATTATGTTATGTTATGCTATGTTATGTTATGTTATGTTATGTTATGCTATGCCATGCTATGCTATGCTATGCCATGCCATGCTATGCCATGCTATGCTATGCTATGCCATGCCATGCCATGCCATGCCATGCCATGCCATGCCATGCCATGCCATGCCATGCCATGCCATGCCATGCCATGCCATGCCATGCCATGCCATGCCATGCCATGCCATGCCATGCCATGCCATGCCATGCCATGCCATGCCATGCCATGCCATGCCAATCCATGCCATGCCATGCCATGCCATGATGCCATGCTATGCTATGCTATGCTATGCTATGCTATGCTATGCTATGCTATGCTATGCTAGGTTGCAATGCTATGCTATACTATGCTATGCTATGCTATGCTATGCTATGCTATGCTATGCTATGCTATGCTATGCTATGCTATGCTATGCTATTGCTATGCTATGCTATGCTATGCTATGCTATGCTTGCTATGCTATGCTATGCTATGCTATGCTATGCTATGCTATGCTATGCTATGCTATGCCATGCCATGCCATGCCATGCCATGCATGCATGCCATGCCATGCCATGCCATGCCATGCCATGCCATGCCATGCCATGCCATGCCATGCCATGCCATGCCATGCCATGCCATGCCATGCCATGCCATGCCATGCCATGCCATGCCATGCCATGCCATGCCATGCCATGCCATGCCATGCTGCCATGCCATGCCATGCCATGCCATGCCATGCCATGCCATGCCATGCCATGCCATGCCATGCCATGCCATGCCATGCCATGCCATGCCATGCCATGCCATGCCATGCCAATCCATGCCATGCCATGCCATGCCATGCCATGCCATGCCATGCCAATCCATGCCATGCCATGCATGCCATGCCATGCCATGCCATGCCATGATGCCATGCTATGCTATGCTATGGCCTATGCTATGCCATGCCATGCCATGCCATGCCATGCCATGCCATGCCATGCCATGCCATGCCATGCCATGCATGCATGCCATGCCATGCCATGCCATGCCATGCCATGCCATGCCATGCCATGCATGCCATGCCATGCCATGCCATGCCATGCCAATCCATGCCATGCCATGCCATGCCATGCCATGCCATGCCATGCCATGCCAATCCATGCCATGCCATGCCATGCCATGCCATGCCATGCATGCCATGATGCCATGCTATGCTATGCTATGCTATGCTATGCTATGCTATGCTATGCTATGCTATGCTATGCAATGCTATGCTATACTATGCTATGCTATGCTAGCTATGCTATGCTATGCTATGCTATGCTATGCTATGCTATGCAATGCAATGCTATGCTATGCTATGCTATGCTATGCTATGCTAGCTATGCTATGCTATGCTATGCTATGCTATGCTATGCTATGCTATGCCATGCCATGCCATGCATGCCATGCCATGCCATGCCATGCCATGCCATGCCATGCCATGCCATGCATGCCATGCCATGCCATGCCATGCCATGCCATGCCATGCCATGCATGCCATGCCATGCCATGCCATGCCAATCCATGCCATGCCATGCCATGCCATGCCATGCCATGCCATGCCATGATGCCATGCTATGCTATGCTATGCTATGCTATGCTATGCTATGCTATGCTATGCTATGCTATGCAATGCTATGCTATACTATGCTATGCTATGCTATGCTATGCTATGCTATGCTATGCTATGCTATGCTATGCTATGCAATGCTATGCTATGCTATGCTATGCTATGCTATGCTATGCTATGCTATGCTATGCTATGCTATGCTATGCTATGCTATGCTATGCTATGCTATGCTATGCTATGCTATGCTATGCTATGCTATGCTATGCTATGCTATGCTATGCTATGCTATGCTATGCTATGCTATGCTATGCTATGCTATGCTATGCTATGCTATGCTATGCTATGCTATGCTATGCTATGCTATGCTATGCTATGCTATGCTATGCTATGCTATGCTATGCTATGCTATGCTATGCTATGCTATGCTATGCTATGCTATGCTATGCTATGCTATGCTATGCTATGCTATGCTATGCTATGCTATGCTATGCTATGCTATGCTATGCTATGCTATGCTATGCTATGCTATGCTATGCTATGCTATGCTATGCTATGCTATGCTATGCTATGCTATGCTATGCTATGCTATGCTATGCTATGCTATGCTATGCTATGCTATGCTATGCTATGCTATGCTATGCTATGCTATGCTATGCTATGCTATGCTATGCTATGCTATGCTATGCTATGCTATGCTATGCTATGCTATGCTATGCTATGCTATGCTATGCTATGCTATGCTATGCTATGCTATGCTATGCTATGCTATGCTATGCTATGCTATGCTATGCTATGCTATGCTATGCTATGCTATGCTATGCTATGCTATGCTATGCTATGCTATGCTATGCTATGCTATGCTATGCTATGCTATGCTATGCTATGCTATGCTATGCTATGCTATGCTATGCTATGCTATGCTATGCTATGCTATGCTATGCTATGCTATGCTATGCTATGCTATGCTATGCTATGCTATGCTATGCTATGCTATGCTATGCTATGCTATGCTATGCTATGCTATGCTATGCTATGCTATGCTATGCTATGCTATGCTATGCTATGCTATGCTATGCTATGCTATGCTATGCTATGCTATGCTATGCTATGCTATGCTATGCTATGCTATGCTATGCTATGCTATGCTATGCTATGCTATGCTATGCTATGCTATGCTATGCTATGCTATGCTATGCTATGCTATGCTATGCTATGCTATGCTATGCTATGCTATGCTATGCTATGCTATGCTATGCTATGCTATGCTATGCTATGCTATGCTATGCTATGCTATGCTATGCTATGCTATGCTATGCTATGCTATGCTATGCTATGCTATGCTATGCTATGCTATGCTATGCTATGCTATGCTATGCTATGCTATGCTATGCTATGCTATGCTATGCTATGCTATGCTATGCTATGCTATGCTATGCTATGCTATGCTATGCTATGCTATGCTATGCTATGCTATGCTATGCTATGCTATGCTATGCTATGCTATGCTATGCTATGCTATGCTATGCTATGCTATGCTATGCTATGCTATGCTATGCTATGCTATGCTATGCTATGCTATGCTATGCTATGCTATGCTATGCTATGCTATGCTATGCTATGCTATGCTATGCTATGCTATGCTATGCTATGCTATGCTATGCTATGCTATGCTATGCTATGCTATGCTATGCTATGCTATGCTATGCTATGCTATGCTATGCTATGCTATGCTATGCTATGCTATGCTATGCTATGCTATGCTATGCTATGCTATGCTATGCTATGCTATGCTATGCTATGCTATGCTATGCTATGCTATGCTATGCTATGCTATGCCATGCCATGCCATGCCATGCCATGCCATGCCATGCCATGCCATGCCATGCCATGCCATGCCATGCTATGCTATGCTATGCTATGCTATGCTATGCTACGTAATGCTACGCAGATTGAGCCCGTAAAATGCATGTCTGGCTGAAGATTCCTAATCAATCGTTTAGTTTTTAGTAGATACAAAATTAGACTTTTAGAGTTAGCCTTGACCGCATCAGATCGCGTTTCTGAGAACTTCTCTCTCAAATTTTTGAAAAATCTAAAAAAAAAGTTATACAATTTATTTACTTTTCAAATCAGAATTTTATGAAAATTCTACATTTAAAGCTCGTAAAGCTTATTATACAAAATTAAATCTTCCGCTTATACATATGTGTATTAGGTAGGTATAGAACTAACTATAACATTTTACAAAATAAATGAAATAATATGTAGCATAATTAGAGAAAAATAGTTTTATTTTTGTCAGTTTTCGGGAGATATATGCAATTAGCAAACTTAATATATTATAGTACCTACGTGTTTGCCAGAAAATTATTTCTATACTTTAATATTTAATCAAATAATGAAATAACGAATTTATTTAGTGAAATACTACTTCACTTTACCAAATTAGATGTACTATTTTCTCTTCTGCATGATGTAAAACTGCACACAAAATTCACATTTGTAATATAATTTCTAACCTACAAATTCAATTAATTATGATGGTTAGTTTCTAGTTTTACAATTATATAAAGTAAAATTTTTAAACACAAAAAGTTTATTACAAAAAAAAATTCTTTACTGGAAACAAATCAAATATTCTGCATTCGCTAGATTACCTTATAAAAGCATTACAAATCGAAATGTGAACGATAGTCAAAAGCAGAAGCCCGATCAGTTTTAAAATAGTAAATGACTGACAACTGACAACATTTATAAAATTTAGAAAGCTCTTCGTTTGATGGCTCTAAATTGAGTGTATTGAATGGCTAGCTTAAACACTACTTCTACTAGACTTGCCTCCATTAAAAGTTGCAATAGAGGAATGGAAATCTTGAAAACACTGACAACCTGAGAATACCAAAAACAAGACCAGAATCAACGATTTATGGTTAGGAGTGAACGACTCTGTCCACAGATAGTAACTTTTAGGTTAGACTCCATATTTATAAATGGTAATTTTTGGCGGAAAAATACGGACAAAAGAGTTTTAAGAACTCTCCACTGGAGCATTGATTTGGTGCACTGACTGATCAAAGGCCAGCGAAAGAGCTGGAGACGGCTTCTATGGAGTAAGGCCAAGACAAAGCCTTGATGATTCTCCCCGTTGTGTTTTTCAGACACGTACGTTCTTGAAAATAAGAGAAGAGCTTACTAAAATAGGCAAACATAAGTTAGATTAGGCTTCCATCATTTTAACGATTTTCTTTACCAGCAGTAGGTACCTGAAGTAATGAGCGAACCTGGCACCGTATTGCTTTGGTATTACTGATGCTACTGCCCGTGGTTCTTAGTGAATAAAAATCTCACATAACCACTAGTAACGCGGCTGATGGCGTATCTTTTTTCAAGAAGATCTTCTCTTACCCTCGATTTTTAAAATTATAGGTTAGGTTAAGTTAACGTAGGTTAGGTTAGATGCATAAAAAAATACACTTGCAGTTAGTATTTCTAAGACTTAGAAAAGTGCCTCAGGTGCTTAGATCATATAGATATCTGACAGAAGAATGCTAATGGGAACCAGAGTGACTTGACTGAGTGCCACGTTACCAGCTCACCGGATTGACAGATCTATAGAGAGGTAACAGGATAGACATAGCACATAACAACGTCTCACACGAAGACCCTAAAGTAAAGCTAATCGTAGTTCCAGGGACGTTGACGTATCGGATACCTTCTCAAAACAATCAGGCACTACCTGGCAGATAGAAACATTTCAAGGTGTCTTTTGAAAATTCTCTTCCTCATGCATATAATAATAAATGCTAGGTTAGGTTAGATACATCCGAAGTAATAAGCAAGGGTTCCGGAGCTGCTTATGCCTTCCGTAGGGAGGAAAGTTTTTAGGTAGTAGAAATTTTCTATTCATACCAGTGATGGGGCTTGTGATATTGCTTTCGCCTTGAAAATTGAATTTATTATCAACCCCCATCACTAAAGAGAGGACTGGTTTTAGTGGGTTGTATCTCTTTGACAGAGGGAGAAATCACATACTATCCTCGTTTTCTGAAATCTTAGAACGCGGTGCTATTTAGATGTCTCCACTTTGGTTAGGATAGTTATAGTTACAACTTTGGATATATTTTGTTTCAGGAACGCACTTTATCACTTGTACCGTTATTTTTAAAGACACGATCTTCAAAGGCCAGGCGGTCATTAAGCTGTCAAAGGTACCAAACAACTACACTTCTGGTTCTTGAACCAAATCTGATAGTCTCAGCTCTAACAGTTCGAAACTGCTATGGGTTGCACGTTACTGTGGTATCGTAAGTAATGAAAAAGATGAGAACCTTGCGTGAAAAGGTTCAGACACGAAAAAACTTTGGCTCGAACAAGGTGCCAAAAAATGAATCAGAAGAAAGCAAGCTCTATCTTCAAGTAATACCCATCTTTTTCATTGTTTCATTGTGAAACACTGGATCATAGACAAAAAAAATCATTATTCACATATTTGTTAACCGGTGCTATTGAGCTCACGTGCAGATAAAGACCTTTACAGAGGGACTGGATTTGTGTAGCTGAAAAAAAAACAATCGAGCTAGCAGAATCGATCTTAAGCTAAGTTCTCATGACTCCAATCTTTCGATTCGAAATCACACACCTGTCTACGCACGGTTCTATTCGATGGTTTCACTCTTGGTTTATTAGATGTTGAACGCTTTTTCAAGTCGTACACTGTATGTACTTAGTCATAATCTCATAATGACTTTATTTAATAAAAGAAGGATACGCTTAGAGCGACTCTGGATTGAAACTTTATCTAGACGGTAGTGTCTCAAGTTTGGTAATGAAAAAGTAGACTTCCATTCAAGTCACTGTGGTACTGGATTACAGGCTGGAATGATGACGGTCTACTCTCTACTAAAGCTGGCAAAAAATTGGATAATCAAATATCGATTCTACGTATCTTCGAAAAACCAATTAATCGATTAACCGGTTTTTCGAAAAACCGATTAATTGAAGAATCGATTAATCGAAGAATTGGTTAAAAGAATCGATTAATCGAAGATTCGTTTAATTTAAGAATTGATAAATTCTTAAATAATGGATTAATGAATTTTCAAATCCCAATAATCTAGGTAAATATTCTAATAATATGTGTAATAAAATTTATAAATTTAGAAAATCGGTTTTTCGATTCTACTATTCTTCGATTTTGGTACTGGATTACAGGCTGGAATAATGACGGTCTACTCTCTACTAAAGCTGGAAAAAATAGGATAATCAAATATCGATTCTACGTATCTTCGAAAAACCAATTAATCGATTAACCTGTTTTTCGAAAAACCGATCAATTGATAAATTTCGATTAATTGAAGAATCGATTAATCGAAGAATTGGTTAAAAAAATCGATTAATCGAAGAATCGTTTAATTTAAGAATTGATTAATCGAAGAATCGATTAATCAAATAATAGATTAATCAATTTTCAAATCTCAATAATCTAGGTAAATATTCTAATAATGTGTAATAAAATTTATAAATTTAGAAAATCGATTTTTCGATTCTCTAATAATGTGTAATAAAATTTATAAATTTAGAAAATCGATTTTTCGATTCTACTATTCTTTGATTTTACGATTCTACGATTCTTCGATTAATCGATTCTTCCATTAATCGATTCTTAGATTATATGATTCGTCAATTTTTAAATTCATATAATTTCCATATTCAATTAGTCGATTCTTTCATTAGTCGATTCTTCTATTAGTCGATTCTCCGATTCTTTTATTAGTCGATCCTCCGATTCTTCTATTAGTCGATTCTCCGATTCTTCGATTCTTCGATACTTCGATTCTTCGTTTCTTCGATTCTTTGATTTTTTGATTATTCAATTTTTTGATTTTTAAAATTCAAATAATCCTGATATTCGATTAATCGATTAATCGAATAGTTTTGCCAGTCTTAATTCTCAACTGGAATGGAATTGCTGTTTAGATTATTCGAGTTACAAACCAGTGTTGGATTAGATCACTGAATTACAATGCTACTGGACAAAGTCAACCTGGTCAAAACCCTATAGTTGAAAAAAACTACTGATCAATTTCCTAATTTCCAACCAAAATTCGATTATTATTATTAGGGATGGTTAGTTTGCCAATTATTATTTAAGTAAATCGTAAAACCCGAATGTTTTATTTAAAAAAATTATTTTAGTGGAAATAAATCAAACATTTCACATTCGTTAGATTAGTTATACGTTTGATTGCTAATAAAAACAATTACACATCGAAATATGAACGATAGTCAAAAACAAAACGCGATTAATTTTAAAATAAATGACTGACAACTGACAACATTCGTAAAAGAAATAATAACGTCCTGTCAAATGGCAAATAAACGAAAATCACCCCTTTTATACGTATAAAAACAACGTTTATTTGATCGGAACGAACTTGTGAACTGCGGGGGCGGATGAATCGACAGTAAACGCGTAAAACACGGAAAGCTCTTGTAAAATCCCCTATTTTCCAATAAACTGATATCAATAGCAACCTGTTGAATATACGAGGGTTAAAAAAATCCCTCTGAAAAAAAAATAATACCCTCTCTGTGGTCCTAGCGGTTGTTATTTTGTGTGTACGATCTTTGCGTTTTTATTTTACGTTTGTCTTTAGAGATTTAAATTATAAGGGAATTTTCTTTGACAATTGTTTTAATTGAGGTGAAATTTGGTTATTATATTATACGAAAGCATTGTAATGTTGATGGTTGTTGGATGAGGAGACACACATGTGAATGTGGATGTTAAATAAATTTTCTTAGTGAGCTCTGTATGAATATGAATTAATATTTAGAGCGTTATCATTGAGTTTAGCGACCCATGCTTTGACTACCTGTATCTACTCGTGAAGGGAAATTGTCATAATTCGTCGACTTATACGGTTCGTATAGTCTCTAAATTTAATACGAAATTAACGAAATGTTTGAGTGTAGAGTAGGAACCATAAGTAAGCAAAGCTTCGTCGTAATAATTCATAAATTGAATGTTTCACAATTGCTAATTCAACATCATTCACACACAGTCCGCTTGTTCTTAACTGGAAATGTATGTAATTAAGTTTGTTTTCTATTATGTTCCGTATAGGTACTGGTTGACCAAAGCATAAATAATTTAATTGTTCAAACAAGCCGCCAAGTCAACACTCAAAAGTGGTCTATAAGCCACAATGCGGAATACTCGATTGGGCTAACGTCGGGGTTAGTTAAATTAAGTTTTGCTTTAGAGAGTGGCGTATTGCGGCTGCTACATTGTATAATTCCTTTAGGGTAACTAAAAGTCACTCAAAATGGTGTATTTGGTTGCATGCCTTCTACTCGCTCTTTTCAAACGACCTCTACCTACCGGACATACACAACATACGCCAATTATGATTACTAATTTGTCGACAAAACCCTCCGAGCAATTCGCTAAATTGAACAAGTAAAAGATCAAAATCTCACATAACATCATAAAATTTATTATTTAAACAATTCTTCATTCTCGCGAGACTCCAATTATTTATTTTAACCCATTTCAAAACGCGTTTAACCAAAAATATTAAACCCACATTTAATTCTCAACCGGCGGCGCTCACCCCTTTTCAACTCCTTCCTTTCGATCGCCAATCTACAGACTATAAATAAAACGAGCTTCCTTAAAACCTTTTTTCTCAAACAATTTTTTACTCAAACGCGCCCACGTACGCTGCACTTTAAAATACCCATTTCAACCCCTA